>OX376320.1:8936958-9566065 GCA_947369225.1 Hofmannophila pseudospretella
AAGAGTTACGTAGACGGATATTCGCCTTTGTGACATCGCCGTAAGATCTTTTTTTTGGATCGATTTAAAGATCTATTTTTGTTCAAATATTAATTTGAGTTTTATTGTGTGACAAATGTGTTGCATTATTTTCAATTCGCACACAGTGGCATGAGGTACCAGGTTGGTACCATCTTTTGCGGGAATTTTATTGGTAATTATTCGTCTATGGTATAATGTAGCTGATTAAAAGTGACTGAACATAATGACACATTAATCAAACTAAACATTTCAACGTACCAAGTACATATCGGCAGTCGATTACAACTGGCATACTGCATCCCCCCTTTTTCTTGGCGGCTCGTTCAACGTATTGCTTGATGTACTCCACGCCTGGGAAGTAAAGGCTATTGCCCACTGTCACCAGCAAATAGGCGAAGCCGGACGCCGTCTGAAATGAACAGAAATATCATGTTATTTAGCCCGCGAGTCGATATCGATGTACATAGCTGGTTATCGTGTTCTTTCGCTGACGCTTTAACTTCATAACGAGAAGTGGATTTTCACCCGTCAGATGTGTCCGCGTCACGTCCTTATATTTCTTGTATATCTACTCCGGTAGATCTGTGATGGTTGTGTATCATACACTGTTTTTCTTTTCTTATGAAGCTTACCGCGATGGTTCTTCAGAATGTACTTTTAGTAGAAAACTTTACAAGTATCTATCTCGACGAAAGGCACCCCACTTTCCATTTGGATTTATGATAGTCAATATTTGAGTTTAAAATTTAGATTTGAAATTTAATTTATTTATTTGTAAGTTTCACAGCATAACATTAAAAAAAATTATAAATATATAAATCAAACAATTAAAAAATCTATATATGCCAATTACGAAACCAAACTGTTACAGGCTTTACGATATGTTTGAGTGCTAGCTGTGTGTGTATGTGTGTGTGTGTTTGCGTGTGCGATGAGGATAATGGTAGCGATTTTACTCATATTTACAAATCAGGCATAAGAAATGGTGTGATTTATTATGTTTATGTAGGTATATATATTTTTCACTTATTAATACTACCTATCTTCAATTAAATTTATTTGTGTCGTATCTTTGACCTCTTGGACAGGTTTTGGACAGCCATCGGTCATGGTCCAACAGAATACCAGCGTTGGAGGCATTCTTGTCTGCAGCAATAAGCTGAGTTGAGGCCCTTTTCACAATAACAGCAGACCATCAGACATGATTTCAATGTTTACCTTTGACTACATAATTATTTTATCATAATTATAACTATTTCGGTCATTGCTGTGTGTGAGATAAACGTATTACTTACTTACTTACTTATTATTGCTTAATAAGGTAAGCTTTTACTTTCTTACTTACTCCGCTGGCGCAGCGACCCGAAGTGGATCTAGCCTCCGATACCAAAGAGCGCCATCGCTCGCTCGCTCGCTCTCTCTCTCTCTCTCGCCTAGCTTGCTACCGACTAAGTCCGATAGACTCGCTGACCAAAGACGGGTGTGGTCCTCCAGCATTTTGGGGGTTGTGCGGCGGACTAACTCCTCGCCCACGGAAAAACAACTTGTTACGAAACCGATACAAAGAGAAAAGAAGGTAAGCTTTTAAATCTTTTAATTATACGCCCACTAAAAGAACATGGCGAATGTCTCTAGCATCACATTGGTTTAGATACGAAGCTTACCGTAATAATCTCGGCGTCGAGCTGCGGCCGGGCACTGGGGTAAAGTAGCAGTATCACATTGACAGCCACTCCGGCGAGGATGCCTAACTCCACTCCCACTATGAGACATAGAGCGAATGTGGCGAACGCTGGTAAGAGGTCAGCGCGTCTCGACCGCCACATTGGTTTTACTACCTGAAACGTGGAAGGAAATAAAAATTAAAAGAGGTGTTAATGTACAGTGGAAGATACATCAAACTATACTCTGTTGTTACCCTGTCGCAATAAGTTTTTCTGTTTTTCTGTATACCATGGAAATTAAGCAGAAAATTTAGATGATTTTAACGTTGATTGAAAATATGCTTGTATTATTAATATACTCAAGAAAAAGTATTCGTTCATCTTTACCAGTCCAATCTACAATCTATTACAGATTATAGATTGGTGCACGGGATGGTGTCATTGCGGGATAGGAGATTGTTGGCTGATTTGAGGTTGTTACATTCGCTGCTCAACGGCAGGCTTAATTGTCCGGAGTTAATTTCGCAAGTCAGCCTGCGTGCGAACTCTGTGCGCACTCGGCATGCCTGTACACTGCATCGCCCAATGGTACACACTAACTTTGCAGCGAATTCGGTACTCCACCGCTGCGTGGACACTCACGAAAACCTAATTCCAGACTCCGACGTATTTTTTATGACTCAAGGACAATATATTCAGAGAGATCGAAGGGCTCTTTCCGAGCGTTTAGTCAAGGGTTGAAATACACACAGCACACACCACCTTACACACCTTCACATACACAAACACCCGCCTTTAACCACATCTTGTATTTCTATTTCTTCTACATATTAAGTGCTATTTTATTAAAATTAATTTTGAGTTATTGTGTAATTGGCGTTATAACTTTTTAAGACAAGTACTGTTATAATTGTTTTGCTGTACAATAACCTGTAATAAAATAAAATACAGTCTGACAACACAGCAAGTTATGGTCAGCATTTGAATGATTCGTTAAAATTTAATTCTATGTACCTATTTCAATTAAAATAGGGAACTGAATATTTAATTATTCGTAATATAAAAACTAGTTATTCGTTTGAATTACTTACTTCGTATTCTATCATAAATATCACAGCGCAAATCACGACAGCGGCTAGAGCCGCCTTCGGAATGAAGTAGAAGTATGGAGTAAGTAGACTTAGTGCTAGTAGGACCAGGATACCTGAAATTATAGAAAACCACTACTAACAATTTAACAGAGAATGTGATGATTTAATAAAATGAAATAAATTAGAAAATTAAAAAGGTTTATTTAATTAGAAGCCGGCAGGATACCCGCGACAGCTGTTTATTAGAGCACTGCTTCGGAACGGCAAGGTCGCGGGTTTATATCCAGTTCGCAAAAAAAAATTCAAGCATTTTGCCAATTGCACAGCATGGTTAAATGTTAAATAAATAAACATTGGTTAAAAGAATAGTAATATTTTGAAATCCAACTAAGTTAAAATCTTGCGCTGCCGCTATGTACACTTGGATCCCGACTGATCCCGTGGTTGGATCCATTGATGGAACCTTTGGTTTTTTTTTCCACCATAGATAGATAGATAAATACTTTGTTGCACACAAGAAGTTTACAAAGGAAAGGAAACAGAATATTATTATTTGTAATTTCTCATAAATTATAAATTTTTGAAACTTCGTTTTATTTTTCCTGTAAAATATAGATAATTAGACTAATTAGCTATGAGATTTTTTCGACTTGCATACTTTGGGGATAAGGGGAGAAACGGTCATTTTTCGTACATTTTGGACCATAAGTAAAAAATTATAGCACATACAATAAAATAAAAGAATTGTTTTGTAATGTGCAAATAAAGCCCTTTCATACGATACCCCACATGCCTTAGTTTCCCCACTTTCAGATTTCGACCCCCATTCAGGCCCCCATTTTGAATAAAAATAAAATTATTTCCAAATTTATTTTACCTAAAAAAGATGCGGGCAAAAAAAGGTCCGGACATACAGACGGACGGACGGACATCGTAAGGGTTCCTTTTTACTATTTAGGTACGGAACCCTAAAAACTGCAGGGTACTTGTACCTACCTATATGTTTGCGTACCCAATATACAAGGAATAAAATGTGTTTATATTTCCTTCTGTACAACTATCTGAGACAATATAATCGGGTCCTTCCCCTTGACCTGTAGTCCAAGTTCAAGCAAGAAGACTACATAATGTATAATGTAATGTATAATAATAAATATCTTTAAAGTATGTACTGTACGAACATAATCACGCACCTGTATATATACTGCCAAATTGCGTAGCGACACCGCTGGCGTGGTTGACGGCACTACGCGAGAAGGAGCCAGTGATGGGCATCGCGCCCACAAACGAGCCGAGGATATTGGCCAGGGAAAGGGTTATCAGCTCCTGGGTTGCATCCACCGACTCTCCGCTAGCTGTTAAAATAGATTAAAAAAAAATCTTTTTAAGAAATTACATTGGTAATAGTATATGTATTACAATACATATACATACAGCGATCATAAGTCATAATCAGCAGGTCATATAGCTAGCATGTAAGGCCACCAAAATCAAGGTTAGCAACGCATCGAAAATTCTTTAGTACCGTTTATATGATCTGGGACATCTATGAATGACGATGACCACTTACCATCAGGTGGTCAATTTCATTATCTGCTATCCATAATCATACAGGCCAAGCCACCGTCAATACCGTAAGATGGATTATATATGCTCAGCTGTTTTTTACAAGTTCTTGGTATCCAATTTTAAAGCATAAGTAAGTAACCTTGTAAGGACAGAGTGAGTTCTATATGTACAGTCGACCAATATTTATTATTAAATCTCAACCTTATGTCTGCGCAATATGATACATTTCAGTTTATCAAATTTTGACTTTTGGGTAGGTTGACCTGTGGTCGACTGTACCTCTACAAAATTAAGAAAAATAAAGCACTCTGAAATACGGTTTAGTATCGAGTTCGCAGGGTAATATTCCATTAGGTTACTCGATTAAGCTTATCAGTTATGTTGACGAGGTAACATACTATAAGCTGATAATAAATACCACATCAGTTTATCAAGAGGTTATTGGCGGTTTTTTGACATGAAATCTATTCTCGCTATGTGGTTCCCGGCGGTGGGTAAACTTTGTCAAGTTGCGTTAGCAAAACATGTTCCGGAAAAACGCCTGCAACTTTGCAACTAGTTGGAATATTGGAACGTAACAAAATTCACTTAGACGATGAAGGTGGCCCAATTTAAAAAATATGTACATCTTCCCGGTTACCTTCAGAAATTTCGGAAATATAGGTCGTCAAAGTTGGCTTTTTTTTGCCAATAAAAGCTAAATATCTCAGCAATCGTTAGGCTTAGAGATATGAAAGATAGATACTGAGTTGCGCTACACGATTCAACTTAAAATATTCCATGTTTGGCGGCAGGTACACCTTCTGCCTTTTACTTTACTTTTTTTTTACATCTTTGACTGCAGACGTGTTCGTAATCGACTACCTATTCGATCACTGTTAATCATTCGGAGTAGTACCAGCTTGATCATTAAGTAATTTAGACTATAGGACTCGAAATCCTTAAGGCGTGTACTGTACGCACTTTCGAACAAATCTGTTACTATGCATGATACACAACAAATTGTTTGCATGTTCGTACCATTAAATCAACATTGAATATTGTGTCTGGCGATACATACGTTTGATCGTTGTTTGTGTTTGAAATTGCGTACACGCCTCTAACAATTAGAATGATTTTAGGTGACGAACCGCTGGTGGAAGCTAGACTGCAAAGTCTGGAACATCGGCGCAAGGTTGCCTGTCTATCGGTATTTTATAGGATACATTTCGGAGAGGGCGCATCGGAATTGCACGACCTAATTCCAGCATCTCCATTCCGCCTTCGGACTGCCAGGCGCGGGGAGGGGTTCCATCCTTTTGTTGTTGATATCCCATCTGCTCGTACGAAGCGATTTGCTTCTTCGTTCATTATGCGAACGGCTAAGGAATGGAACAGCCTGCCGGCGTCTGTATTTACCTACAACCTTGGGATCTTCAAGGCCAGAGTGAATAGGCATTTACTGGACCCGCATGCTCCATCGTCGACCTCATCGTCGCTTACCATCAGGCGAGATCGAGGTCAAATGCGGGTTTAGTAGTAAATAAAAAATAATAATGATAGGTAATATTGCAAAAAAACTTACCAAAAGCCTTAGCTATGGCCACATTTCCTAAAACGCCTATAATTGGCACTAATATTATAGAGGATCCGAGGTCGGAACACATTTCTATGAATGACACTTCTCTGCCCCTCAGCTCTGTGCCAAACGGTGGCGGCGACCACGCTGGAAGTCCTTCCCTAAAAAATAAGAATAAGTTTATTTGTGCGGTAAGATGACAAAGTATTTATAGTCCACACACCAGTAGGAACTTAAGCATAGGTTATATTCAACTAAATAAAATTAGTGACCATCAAATTAGTTTACAATAAGAATAAGAATAGTTTATTTGTGCTGACTAATAAACGCTGACTCCCGAACTAGGAAGTTCCTGTATCTCGGAGGACAGATCTCTCAAATGAAAACGAAATAGGACATAAAACGCAAAGCGTTGCGAGATCGAGCCACGAACGAGCACACTCCGTAAACAGAAAAGCGAAACGAAACGTCATTTTTGAAGATATCACAAATGTATCGTTATTTGGACTAATTGTGATGAGTTGTTTATTTGTTTATAACATTTGATGATAACATGGCATCATATAGCCATTTCAAAATAGCAAACCTAAAAAATATATTACAATGTATTATATATGTTCATATGAATGTATTCAAGTAATTTTGTTTAGCGTATGTACAATTTTGTTCTTGTGTTAAGTATTGAGAATTTATTAGTATCTGCATTTTTCCCCCTCTTGTTTTACATAATTTGTACACGTATTGTATGTCTACTTATCATTCTAAATATCTCTATATTAAAGGTCTAGCTGGAATAAATCTCTATTTTAGAAATAAGCTCTACCTGTGTACGTCAAATTTCTTGTTGTTGTTTCATACTCATACTCATACCATTTATTGCTTTTCATGTGTTACAATTGGTCTTTCTTTTGTAATTTATGTGTTTGCAAATAAAGTATACGGTAAAAATCTGGTTAAACAGCGTGGCGCGAGTCTGAAGGAATTTGGTGGAAAGCTACGTATCTGCATGTTGATATTTGGTTTTATGGCTTTACTTCAAGTAAGTAAGTGAGTAAGTAAATATTTATTTGCAGAAATATGTGTACATTTGTTCTTATTACAACATTATTTAGACAGTATCAACATATTATATTTTACCTTTATATGCGTGCAAATATTTATATCAGAGAAAAATAATTAATTTTTCTTTACTGAAATTCAATTGAGAAGGCAATGCATCAAGTATTATTAACCATTAAATTATTAATTAATTAATTATTAAATTATAAATACAATATCTCATGTCAAATTTTATAAATTATAAGTCTTTATCACACAAAAATCCTTTACTGAGAATTTGTCCATTAACAATCGAAAAACACACTTTTTAAACATGCCTTTGTCTTTCAGAATATCAGGTAGTTATTATAAATTATTGTTTATTAAACAAAAATCTTGTAAAATCATCAAATTTTAATCAAAATAATCATTATTTATTTATCAAATTATTGTCATTGAAAGCAATGAGTTTAGGCTACCTTATGTTTAGAACAAAATCATCTTTAAGTCGTACACGTACGTCGTATTTTTGAAGGTTTTTGTAACTGTGCTTGTGGCGCCTCTAGTGGTAAAACATCGCAGGATTATCTCCTATTTAAAAGACGTTTAATATAAGTACCTACCTCGGGTAGGTACAGTGAAAGATACATCAAGCAATACTCTGTGGAACCCTGTCGCTATAAGTATTTCTTATGTTTCCTTCATATTCGTATGAAATAAGTCTGTGTAATATAGTGTATTCGTATGTATCAAATAAGTTAGAGCGACGAAGGACTAAAGGCCTGATGTGTTGTCCACTGAACTTTAGCTATAATTGCAGCACAATTTTACAGCATAATGCCATAATTACTAAGTTAATGACTTCTTGCGCCTATTTGGGGGTAAACCATAAACAAGAATGTGTCACGAAAAGATGGTGCGTGAATTGTAAATTTTCAGTACCTCGCAGTACAATATACTTCATGCTACCTCCCTTTGGCGACAGCCGGTAAATTCATTTCTAATGGCTGGTCGAGTGCGTTAGTCAAGTGGCAAATGCCAGTGGCGAGTATGGCGATTGCCTGGCCAGTTAACTAGCCTTGCAGTCGCCGTCGCCTTCGTTACCTCGCCACTGGCATTTGCCACTTCACTAACGCACTTGACTTGAGCTGTGTTAAGCGGACTCCACGCGCAGACGAGTCGAATCGATGTACACTGCTGGTTATAGTGTTCTTTCGCTGACGTTTTAACTTTATAACGAGCAATGGATATTCACCGCCGCTTAGTTCGCGTCACGCAGCGGAGGCCCTAAGTGTCAATATAAATATGAATGAGAAACTTGACTATGACTTTTTGGAGGGACACCTGCCGGGTCACCAGGCCGGTGATCAGTTCTGTATAGAGCTATTTCACCCAGTTCCCAGTTCAGTAACCGATGATGACAAACTTACCTAACAGTTCCAGTGAGCTTGAACGGCGACGCAGAACTATAGTTCTCGCAAAAGAACGCTATCAGAGAGCAGGCTATAACTACTATTGCATTTCTGGAAGTGGACAACAGCCACAGTGCTTTCTTCAAACCCTTTTGACTTGGAGGTAGGTTCAGATCTTTCATTTTCTGTGAAAAAGACATTTTTGTAATTACCCATCTGTGACGTTACAAAACATTGGCAAAATAACACACTGAGATAATTTTATATACCAGGAACTAAAAAACCCTCGCCATATTGCGGAATTAATCGGTACTATTATTTTCATAGCGAACTTCATAACACAAATTATAAATCAATGTCAAGAGATCGCCATTTTTATTTGTATTTTAGGGATACAAATTATTTCAATCTTGAGAGAACAATATAAAACAACATCAGTAAAACATTCATCTCTTGATGATAGATACAAATTATTTTTTTAATGGATGAAATAGGATATTGTTAAAAATTCAACCATATACTGGCTCTATACGACAAATATATTATTGAATAGACTAAGATATTATAAAGACTATAGCTTTATTAATTTCTTAATAATTATACTATTAGGATATACGTTTTGTTTTAATATTAGTACTTAACTTTTTTTTATTACGGATGGATATAATATCCTATACAAGAAGTAGTGAAACTCAAGGATTTATACGCAATATAAGTATTGCATGCCGTTTAGCAATTGAATAATAGGTATTGGCGCGGAATCCGGAGTTATTTACTCATAATATTTCTTTGTCTATACTATTCTAAGTTTTTTTTAAAAAAGAACAACTTTGAATATAAATAATCAGTAATTAAGCTATAAATAATAAATACAAGGTATTCCTGAGGATATGCATAAACTTCGCCAAGCACTACTGTAGCTTTTACATAATATATATGACAATGGAAGTGATCCTCATAAACTCTTCGATTTCTATTTAATTTAATTGAGTTATACAATGAGTAAGGTTTTTATTTATGCCCGTAAGAAAACCTGAAACAAAACAATAACAAACTATTTGCCTATCTTTGCACGTCATTAATAAGTTAATAACTTATGTCATGATTGTCAAGTTCAAATTAATCAAAATGCGACGTTGCCAGCTCGGATAAAGAGTATGGCATACTATGTAATCTAAGGTAAGGCATTTAGTTTGTATGAAAATAAATAATTTTTTTTATTAAATTAAAAAATGTGACAATATGGAAAATAACTACTTCGATGTTCTGAGTACAGTGTCGAAGTTAATGCATAACCAAAGGAACAACTTGTATATACCACTGTATGTATAATTTTTTTGTAATATTTATACGTGTGATCAAATATGAATGAAAATAGAAAACACGCACACCAGGAATCTATGTCTAAGTTCACAGACAATAATACAAATACATAAATAAATTACACAGAAAATGTAAGACATAAGACAGAAAAAGTGCTTGCATTTGGACACAAATATAGACCAAGAGTCGAATCCGTCAGGTGGATTACCGAACATATTTTATTTTGCTAAGTATTTTGTCACGACAAGACTTAACTTTGCACGAGCTCTGGAAGCCAATTCTCGCAGGCTTTGATGTTTGGATGTACAAAAGTCGAGCGCTAGGAACGTCTTGTCACGCTCAAATGTAATGTGAGCGAATGAGATAGGACTAATGTCGAATTCGACATTCCATCTGCGAGAATCGCCTTCCTGGAATGGAATGTCGAATTCGACGTTAGTCCTATCTCATTCACTCACATTACAACGTGTGAGCGTGGCAAGACGTTCGTAGCGCTCGACTTTTGTATGTCGAACGCTGCGAGAATGGCCTTCCTGCTTTGAACTCACGTAAGTATGACGTACACAGACATCATTTCCTTTTGATAATTAGTAGTAGAATGTCATAAAAGGAACCTGTCAGACGCAGATGAACACCAGGATCCTGGGAAACCATAAAGTTATTTCAATTAACAGTTGAGAAAGTGTACTAATTGAGTTGAACTTACCCGCATTAAGAGTAAAATAACTATACAGGATATTCCGAGCGAGGTGTCGGCTAATCTTGCGTTTGGCACATTTATTATTACCTGGAAAGAAAATTTACTTATTTAACAAAGGTTCGAAACCGTGCAGAGCCATGTACCAATGACTGCTCTAACGGTGAAGGAAAACATCGTGAGGAAAGCTGCATGTCTGAGGAAATTAATAGTTTTCGAAGGCGTGTAAAATCCACCAATTATCACTGGACCCGCTCGGTGGATCATGGCCTGTACCCCCATGTACAAGGGGAGGCCTGTGCCCCAACAGTGGGGACATTAATAGGCTGATGATGATGATGAATAAACGTTAAGCAGCTTGGTCAGCGAAAAACAAAATATTCAATAACCCGGCTATATTCAAGTTGCAAATTGATTTACGTGCAGTCGAATAAATTGTGATTTATTTATTCCTTATTTAATGGTTGTGAAGTCATTAAATTCGTTATTCGTGATGTTATTATTTCTATTGAAACTGATAGATATTGTGCATTACTGTTTATTTCTTTGTTTGTCATAAATTGCCTATTATATAAAGTGCAATAAAGCTAAATCGTGTATGTTAAGTTCCCAAACATAAAATCATTCGTAGGAATGCATTTGACCTACTTTCGGTTTCTATTATAAAATGGCGAGGAAAATTACGAGGTGTGTGCATAGCTAGGATACCTGAAATGTTTCGATTTTACTTTCGAATGTAAGTTTTTAATTTGTATAACTTCCATTCTTGTTCTTAGTTATACTGAAATCCATATACAATTGTTTGTCCATATAAAATTTTGTTAAACTGCCAATGAGCGTAACTAGCATTTCGGTTAGGGCAGAGCAAGACTTCGACAAAAACCCAGTTTATGGTTAGGAGACGGATAGACGCTGTAGCATTTGTGGTAAAAGAAACGATCTGAAGACCTGTATACAGGGTGTAACATTAAGAACGGTCAGTATGGGAAAGTCTGAAACTATAAGACATACGAAGATCTGTTCTTAGGAACCATGTCATCAATTTTAGTAACAAGAAAAACTGTATTCATACATTTTTTTAAAAACCTGTACTCAGCCTGGGAATCGAACCCGGTTGTTTTGAAAAAAAAAACCAACACTATTTCTATTTAGATATCGATTGTGTAGGTCTTAAGGAATAAATGTTAGTATGAAACCTGATGTTTAAAATTAATAAAACGCATTGTTTCCATATCTTTTAATTTAAATAGTAAGATCGTTACCTAAACGAGTTGAATGTTGTATTTTACAAAATGGTTAGCATTTCGAACACCTACTAAAATAAATTAAAAGATATGGAAACAATGCGTTTTATTAATTTTAAACATCACGTTTCATACTAACATTTATTCCTTAAGACCTACACAATCGATATCTAAATAGAAATAGTGTTGGTTTTTTTTTTCAAAACAACCGGGTTCGATTCCCAGGCTGAGTACAGGTTTTTAAAAAAATTTATGAATACAGTTTTTCTTGTTACTAAAATTGATGACATGGTTCCTAAGAACAGATGTTCGTATGTCTTATAGTTTCAGACTTTCCCATACTGACCGTTCTTAATGTTACACCCTGTATACATGACGCCTCTTAAAAACGTTAAAAAAATATGACTTGATCTATAGTGAAACCGCGTAACAAGCGGCGTGCTGAAGGTGGAGCCTGCCGCCCGCTCACCCTCTGTCGTTCCGCCCCGCGCCCCCTTTAACGTCGCGGGCGATCCGCCTGTTACGCGGTTTCCCTATAGTGATCTGTACGTTTCCAACAGCAGTAACAAATGAGTACCAATTTGAGTATTTTAATGATATATCCTGGATCACCCTGGTTATGGGGAAGTGAACTTACTCTGACACCCCCCCCCCCCATAAGTCCATGACTTAGTTCACAAGAAATGTACAAGTATTTACCTGCTTCAGAGTGTCAATAAATCCACCAGACTGGAACTGAAGACCCAGCAGGCCCTTGAGCTGCGACACGGCGATGATCACAGACGTGGCCGAAGTAAAGCCCACAGTCACCGGCACAGATATGAAGTCTATTAGAACACCTGTTCAGGAAAATAAGTCTCTAGTCATCATAATAGGCCTGATACGTCTATTGCAGACGATTTAAGCAGCGTCGCGAAGGCATAGCTTTTCGTGGCTAAATAACCCTATTCGGGAGCGGCACACACGCCCGCACGCGCGGCAAGCGAGTGGTGCGCCGGGTAGATGAGGGATCACTCGGTCTTTGATTGCTCTCCTGGCCGCCAGTGCTTCGAACCACTTTCCATCGTGTTCCTGACTTCCCTCCCGAATATGTTTACATGGAGGAAACGTATTCGGGAGGGAAGTCTCTAGTACGCGTATTGTAAAATAAAGAACAATATAGATCGACTGGAGAATCAATGTAAATAACTTCAACGTTCTTCTTCTTTCCTTTCGAGTTGATGCTTCGAACTAAATAATAGCTAAGGTTCCATAAGAGCGTCGGTGGCCTAGTGGCTAGGACACCGGACTCCCATGCGGGTTCGAAACCGTGCAGTGCCGTGTACCAATGAGTTTTTCGTATTCTTCGAAGACTTACGTACATTTACCGACTGCTCTAACGGTGAAGGAAAACATCGTGAGGAAACCTACACACTGAGATAACCAGTGCGTAAAATGGGGTAGGCACAAAAGATCCTCAAGGGTTTAAGGGCTCCGCTGGGTTATTCCCGGCCCCCTATCATAAGATAAGATAAGGTTCCATAACAACTTTCGCTTTGTCGGGTAATTATAATCGAGTAAAAAATGTGTTTTGGAACCGGACATTAATGTCAACGTGAAAAAATTGTTTCATTAAGGCCTGGTTCTAAAACACATTTCTTACTCGACAATAATTACCCGAAAAAGCGAAAGTGGTTATAGAACGGAACCTAGCTAACTAACGCTTTAACGTTGCCTTTTTTTTAAACTACAAGAAATATGTATGCTCTTAGGTTAAGGACCGAAAAGTCACGTTCAAAATATAATAGTGCTAAACATAAATCCGGATTTAACAAAAGTTCCAACTGAAAAATCTAAAATAGCAAAGCCAGAGTTACTGGTTAACTTTCTGAGGGAAAGCCACAAACTCAAGAAGAAATAAAGGAACAAAGTAGCCGAACACAGCCATTCCTGTTGGTGTTGCTTTCCAGCAGTTGGGTGGGAAACGTAAAAACTAAGTTTTGATTTCCCGCTTCACACATGACCTCCATTACACAACCAATGCCATTTCCGAGAGCACGCGGATTTTACTCGTCACGGAAAACTTTTGGGACAATCGCAAAAACCTATCTAAACTTAATGACGCATTGTGCACGTTTTTCGTATATAAGTAATCATAGTTTGCTCCGTTATACGTCATATTCAGACAGCTAATGCATTAATATGCATTAACATAACATAATTGTTATTCTTTAGTCTGCATTAAAAGACAATGTTTTTTTCCCGTACATTGTTATGGTTATCACCTATGATCGGAGTAGGTAGGGCTGTTTTTGGTACTTGCCACATACGGTCATAATATGGATAAGTATGCCCAATAATCCCGGGATTTCCGGGATTGAATAAATATATTATTTAGATTTTTAACGTTATATTTGTTTTGATACACATTTAAGTTGGTGGCGAAATATTTTTTTTAAGATTCATGGCGCTAGTGTACCTATGGTAGTGTTTTAACTTCTTCGTAAGTTCACAATTTTTAAAAAATCGTAATCCGCCGAGTAAGGGCGAGGTTTATAAAAGTAATTTACAACATTTGCTCTATAACTAAAAACGGGATCCCGAAATCATATCCATATTAATATAACATTTGAGGACATTGACCCGAAAGAGCTCTACCTACTCCGCTCACAGGTTATCAGTTATCACACACATATCGCCCCGGCACTTGATCAGCGTTGCCTCAACTCGAGCCGTTCAGTATTCTTTGTATGAAACTCCATACTGCAACGTACACTAATCACCGTCGTAACGGCATCGCCTCGCCTCGGGACAAGCTAGTGAACCGCACGCGGTTCGAGGTCATCTCGCAGTGACCGCGTTTACGTCGGGGTGGCGCCGCACTTACGTCTCATCATCGGCGCGGGGATAGCGCGCAGAGCGTCTGTAGTGACGGTTAGCCGTCGCCCAATCGTAGCCGCGGCAACACCTCGGAGATATTAAGCCTTACCGATTAAGTGCCTAAGTCGGGTTGACGGCGAGGCGAGGCGGCGGCGATCCGGTGATATGTGTGAGATAACCTTTAACCTGAAATCCGGCTGGGTTTGTTCCAAAAATGCATAGTCGTGCAATTTAATTTGAATAACGGACACTTCTTTATTATTTCAAAAATACATTCAGATTTTGTGGTTATGTTATATTAGGTTTGGTAATGGTAATACCAAAGATTTTGAAATTGGGCGCTACTATATAGTCCGATTTCTGTGCGTGGTTCGAATTCGACACTTTCGAGTCGACACGTTCGGGCTGGCATTATCTATTAAATTCTCAGATTAAATCAGTATGGCGTTTGACATTAACCGACTCGAACGTGCCGCCCCGAAATGAAGCCTAACTAATACCTACTTATTACATAATACATATAATTATCAACTAAAAGGATAATCCCTAATTGAATTTGACGATTTTACACAATTCACTATAGAGAAACACAACTCACCCATTACAGATTCTACGGCGTTCGTTCATCTTCGCACTTTGAAAACATAATCCCTACTTAATACGTATTTACTTAATCAGGCTATATCGGCTTAACAGATTTGAAATTTGAATAAATTTTGAATTAAATTCAGAAATTCAGTTCAAAATACACGTGTACATTATCCACAAAATTAAAATACCGATACATAACATCACGCGGGGTAGGCAGGGAGAACGGAGCGCCACGTATCTCTGCCTTGACATGCCTCTCTTGCTTTCTCTATTGCGCGCTACTCTAGCCATATAACCCTTTTGCATAAAATAAACATCATTGTAGGTTACTTTTATAGTTACTTACCTAAATGCAATATCCCCATTATAAGCTGAACCACTCCGGTAAGGAAACACAGCAGCACGGCGTAGTCAAAGTTTCTTCCATGTATCTGCTGGTACGTCATCAAAGCCAACAGCGCGGTGGGGCCCAAGGTTATATCCTTGCACGAGCCGAATATAATGTACACGAAACATCCCATGAACGAAGAGTACAGCCCGTACTGAAAAAGTAACGCTATTAAAAAGGTAAACAAAACTTTGTAAAGATCATAAACATTATCGCACGTATGGTGTTTGAGAGTGGTTTACGAATAAACAAAATTAAGTTTTATAATGAAAAAACAAAAACAGAATGACGCAACGACGCGTTAACTTTTAGGACAAGGTCTTACCGCATCCATAGTACTTATTAGATCAAACAAAAAGTCTTAAGTACGTAGACGATAAAAACGGATACAATTACCCATATTAGCTTAATATGTGCTATTATGTAATTGTGAACGTGCTAGGATTAGTGTGGTGAATTACATCTGTACGAGTCCATTAAAATTTTTCAGCTAAATACTTCTATTTTTCTAAGTCGTGTTCCTCATTGCTGAGGGTCGTGATCATTCTAAGGAATTAGTCACATAGAACGACTCTCGTGGCAGATTTAATGGGGTGGTTTGCCATTGCCTTCCCCATTTCACACACTGTTTATCTCAGTATGCAGGTTTCCTCACAATGTTTTCCTTCACCGTCAGAGCAGTTAGTAAAATACGTAAGTCTTTCGAAAAAAACCGAAAAACTCATTGGTACATGGCATTGCCTGGTTTCGAACTAGGACCTCCCGCATGGGAGTCCTACGTCCTAGCTACGACGCCACCGACGTTCTTGCGAGCTAAAATACTTAGGCAGCTACCTATTACTTATTACTAGAAGCAGGTGAGATATTTCCTTAATAACCTAGATTTAGCTAAAACATTTATCGCTCAATTAAAGAACATTTTTAGTACAGATTAGGTGGGTACCTATGATATACGATGCGAGCCGTATTGTAGCTGTAACCATAAACATATTCAAGACAAGACAATGTACGAACAAGGCACAACAAAGCGAGAAACTTATACGTGAATAAAAACTTACAACTGTAATGCTAGGGGTTAAAGTACCCAAAGGAACAACTTTGCTCCACGACTGTACGAGTTCTGGGAAATCGAGCAGAAGCATTTATTTGAGCATATAAAATGACTACAAACTGTCCGACTATACCACTATAGTACCCACCTAGGGTTTGAAAACAGTATTTACATGCTATTTATTTTTCATACATGTTAATGATACAGAAAAAAAACTTAGGTGTATATTTATTTGTACTTTTCTTATTAGAGAAAACAATTACAACGTTATGGTTTTGACTGTGGTTTTGATATATAGGTTTGGCAGGAAAATATCTATTTGAATACTCAACGAATGAATTAGGTTTTTTTGGACTCGGATCCACCCAACACACCAGTGTTGGGGTGCTTTATCGTAAATATCATTTTATGATATACATTTAAATAGGCAATGAATTCCCCCATCAATATATTTATCTCATACCAAAAAACAAGGGATGTAATTATCAAAAGGGTTCGTACTAATTAAAGATACTTGTACGCGTATAAACAACGTACCCACATACTAATTTCATAGTGGTAAAGCCTGGGGCAGTAGTTTGCGAGTGGTTCAATTATTACGTGCAGACATGTAGTTCTAATTAGCTAATGGAGGAGGTATGTTCGTATGTAATAAAATTACCTGGGGATCTAATCCAGCTAGTGTCGCATACGCCAACGCCTGCGGTATTACTGTGAGCCCGACAGTGATCCCCGCTATGGAATCAGCGAGTGCTTTCTCCGAATTGTATTCGGGCAACCATTTTGTAACAGGCAGCCTTTTGTGTACGAGCCGCTTGTACCAAGTTTGTTTCTTGTAGCGCCGTTTGGATGGCGACGACATGGTTCCCTGTGAACAAAGTTGTATTACTCTAATTTACGTAGGAAAGGAAGGGCTAACAATAAGTGGGAAAATGAAGGCTTTGTGGCATGTTGTTAGATGTGATAAGATAATAGATAGAAACATTGTACCATGTACTACTTAAATGTCACGTTTAAACGGAGGTTGAAGATAAAAAAATCTTATTGCCTAATACCTACTATATCGATATATTATTAAAAGAAACGAACGCTTTTAAAATAACTTGCCTGCCACATAGTTTTACTTGTAAAACTTTTATATTGTCGTCTGAAGCTTAAACTTTTCAAACAGTAGAACGTGTTTTCCGTAAAACTGGTTCGGAATCTCGTCCGGACTAGCTAATACTCCATTTGTGTGCTGGCTGGCCATATTCAGTCAATACGGAGTCGAAAGGCGATAGGGCGGCTACAGGATAATGTGACCCACCTTCCCGGGCCGACCTACAAAGCCCTCCTGCTGGGAATATTGGGGCCAGTTGATTTAATTTAAGGCCCTTTGTGTCGCACACTTCCAATTTCCTAATAACGAGATCCAGCGCTAAACAGAACCGACGAAAAACAAAGGCACAAAGGTACAGAGTAGTTCTTACACATAAAAGGGCACAATCGATGCTCTGCCGTACGTGTTATTGTTTGAAGTAACTAATATTACACCATTCTAACAACAATTTAAGCTTTGTGTTCGCGACCATAAATGAAAATGCTGAAAGGGTGGATGATAAGGTGATAATGTTTTGGCTTTATTTATTTAAAATTTAGGGTGATGACGTTGGAGTTATAAATCTACCTATTGGATTTTTTTGTATTCTGTAAAGCACTCCCAAGGCAGTGATAGTCTATCGTCGGAGAGTGACAAAGTTACGATTGACAAAATCCAATTATAGCCGCCGGCCGAAACGATGCGAAAAGGTCTAAGTAGAATATAATACATAAACATACCCAAAAACAATAGAAGTAAGTTCTCTGGGCAATCGTAGTGGGTTCGGAGGAAACAAATCAATTACTGTCAATTCGCCTCTTACGTATTAACTGTTTGGGGGAAATTACCTATCAAGGTGTGTAGTGGTGTTCAGAGCGAGGGTCTACTATGTTCCCGATAATATTGTGGTCCGTTAATTTGCGATGAGATGTAACGTAGGGCTGTTAATAAACCTGCGGCGAACAATGTCGTAGAGACCCTTCCTTTGTTATTCGCGTTACGAATGAATTTTAGATTGCGGTGCGACCTATGATTTATCCTTTGCGATGCCATCAAATTTAGTGTTGTAAGGGTAGGATTACCATTTTCTGTCCAATATACACGGGATACAGTCATTATTATGGATATGGTTTACCCATAAGCCTGTACTGCGTGGTATATTATAGTAATGTAGGTACCTATTATATTATTAGATACGCATTGTGGATTACGGAGGTTTTCATGGACAGTGTGCCAAATTACGATTGTCGTATCATAAAATCATCATAAAGTACCGCGCATTACATACAATTTACTAACAACGACAGTTTCTATAGCCATTAGTTTGATTGTATGACTCGACAAGCCTTGTGGTAAAACAATTTATTACTTTTAGTAAGCGAGGCTTTTTATAAACACTAACGTCGTAATAGGTATTGTAGAAAAAATATGACCTTGTGGAAATATGTATAATTAAGCTTCCTAGGTGGTCGGATATGTACAAATATTAATTATTACCTACAGGCTGAAACACTATGAAAAATAAAAATGTAAAGTTTGAAAATCAAAAGTTTATTTACTTATTACAAGGCACAATAATAGGACCTCCGACTTACAAACTAGGTCGAAACTTGTATCTTGGAAGTCTGGACTCCGTCGTACTTTCCGTGCAAATAGTACTATCTATCTATCTAGTACTATCTAGTACTATCTAGTACTATCCAGTACTATCCAGTACTATCTAGTAATAGTACTATCTATCTATCTAGTACTATCTAGTACTATCCAGTACTATCTAGTACTATCTAGTACTATCCAGTACTATCTAGTACTATCTAGTACTATCCAGTACTATCTAGTACTATCTAGTACTATCCAGTACTATCTAGTACTATCTTGTACTATTTCCTTCTTTATTATATATTAAAATCTACATGCCATATGAATGATTGGATGTAAGTACCAATGTATACCTGTAATTTAATAAAACGATAAACTTTTGACTTTCCGAAATTATTTATAATTTTTAGCAGCAATCAAGGCAAACCAATTGCTTTAAAAACATTCTCATTATACTAACTTTTATCAATTAATTAATTAATAACGAGTTGGTTTATAAAACATTAACCATGAGTCAAAGCGATAAAGGGGTATTTATTACTGACTTAATAATGACTTTTTCGTGCAATTATTCATTATTTATTACATTGTATTGTAATCTATACTATTTGCTAGAGAGTAGAATAAGTCAAACTAAGTAAGCATGTAATACAGAAAACTTGGTGCAGCAATACAAAGAGCAAGAGACCATGAAAAATTATACACGTTCTGTTGAAAGAGGGTGCTATTTTATGAATCGCTCGCCGTCCAACAATACATGATTCTTAAGAAAGATGTGCTGAAGAGTAAACAATACTCGTGTTTTATTTTAGTTTCAAAATCGAGTGAATGAACTTCCCTCCGGTTTGTGTACATAATAGGTTGTACTTTATATTCGTTAAATATTTTTGTGTTACTGAAAAGAGGGCGGCCGGACGAGTAGGTAGGTGAGATTACTAACGGCTGTTAACGGGAGTTGGATTGGCCTAGCCATAGCTTGGTAGCTTTCATTCAACTAGCTAATTATGAAATCTTGGAAACTCTATATGAGATATTAAAAATGGCATTAACTTTAAAAGCACTTTGAGCAACTGCGGCAAGATATCCATCTGATTGATTTACATTTTACAGATTTGGGGAGTAAAATTCAAATGCAGCAGTCATGGACGAGTTAATGTTCACTTTTAATACGCTCGTATCACAAACTAGCACTCAAATTATAATGGCTGTAATTAAGTGATAGTTGCATAAACTACTGTTAAGTAATTAAATTTTTATTTAAAGAAAAATATTCAAAACGACATTCAATTTTTTTTATTTAGCTGTTATGATATAATGTAGGAGCGAATTTTCGCATACTGAAAGCTTGAGCTGGAATAGCAATAATCCCTTTTCCCAAGATGACGATCTATCATTTCCGTACATGTTAGCCACGTAATTCGTCGATCAATCCGTTGGCCCGTGCGTCGACTGTCGAGATATTCGTCAGCTTCGCGAGACAGATGTGTCACTGAGACCTCAAAAATAATAGTCCCAAGTATATTCCTAGGGACATTGACTTTGAATTTGAATTTTCATTTATTTATATTTACTTTTTCCCTATTAGTCGCACAACGATATTTAGTCGTTCAAGTCTTTAGTCGGTCAAGATCTTCAGTCGTAGATCGTTAGTCGAACAAACCCGTAGTAGTTTCCGAGAGTTAGAAACCCTATTGGAGGAAGTGTGAGTTAGCTTCAGGGGTATGAGTAATGCAGTCGGAAAACAGCGAGATGGGACTAAAAAAGTTTAGTAACTATCTAACTACACGACTCCCCCTATGTTATGTACTATAGGTACTCACTACGTAGGAAATGTCATTGTATGTACGAGTATGTATGTACAGTCGATCACAAGCTATAGTATACCATCTGTCAAAAACCTTCGATTAAATCTCAACTGTATGCCTGCGTATTATGATACGTTTCAGATTCTCAAATTTTGACGTTTTGGGTAGGTTGACCTGTGATCGTCTGTACCTACTATGTGGTGTGTGACTCATGGGTAGATAAATATGAAATTTATTTCACGTAAAAACATGTTCACGTTTTGTGTATTTTCCATCATGCTGAAACACTAAACGAAGGTATGTGTTGTCGTATTCATTTGTTTATTTTTATTCGACCTGCTGTGAATTAATTGGGCATACATTGTTGGATGGGAATGTCGAAAATTGAGATACAACGAAATATTTTTTCTAAATCGTGTTTGCAGTTCAAATGTAATAAAAATATGCACGGGACTGAAAAATGAGTAAGTACTACAAATTCAGCATTCAGTTTTTTAAAATTCAATAAGCTATCTAAACACTGAATATGGTCATTTTATATTTAGCCGACCTTTGCAAAATTCCAAAGTAATTCATTCATTACATAAAGGGTGAAATATTCTTATAGTGAACTCTATGGCTTTGGTAAATGTCAGTCGTAATCCACCATATAGGTATGTCCCTCGCACCTGTGGCATTAGCAATGTATGAAAGCGTTCGATCATTATGTAAATGCGAAGGCTGCGCTGTCAATAGCATCTGCTGGTATAATTCAACTAATCATATCACGGATTATTCTTATATATGAGGGAGAAAGGAGGATGATCAGGATTTGATGGAAGATTGGACGAGTGGTTAAGGTGTAGGATTGAATGTAGAACGATTGTAATGTGCTCGGGTGTCAGTTAGGAAAGAATTGCCCGTGAGTTAGTGAGTGCGTTAGAGATGAAGACAAAATAATGAAATGCTATGACGATATACATAAGTTCTGGTTTCCATGTCCCAAGAATCCCACAGACAGCTTTCCAATCTTGCAGATTTTGTATTTATGGACTTTGTATGAATGGTGAATAGAATACACTTTAGGAAACAATAGGATGAAAAAACCGTCGAAGAAAACAATAGAAATCATAGCAACCAAGAAACTTTATTAATTAGTGATCTTTCACGATAGAAATGAAATCTATTTTCGCGTTCGGAGCTACTTATTGCGTATAAAATCGTATTTATTTACTTACACGCAGATATCTATGTATATGTTCCACAATTACGTAAGATAAACATAACTTAATATGACATAACACTGGCTAATCTGCTCTAACCAGTGGCATGTTGGGTGAATTCCAAACTCAAGTGAATTATAGTTTAAGAGCTCTCATTATACATAGATAGAGCTTTTGCAGTATGATGTTCAACCAGACATTTATGGTTTGAACTAGATTTAAATTTTCACTAACAGTTTTGTTACAAAATATCAAACAGATTTTTAACTACTGCTGTGAAATGTATACTTACCTAATGTATGTTAATGCGTTTATTGTATTGTCTTGTGTTGTAACAGCAAATAAATGTATTATCTATCTCTCGCAACACTGTTGATATGACAACAAAAAATAAATAAACGTAAAATTTCGTGTCTATTTATAGAAGATAAAAATGGAATCTTTAAGATAGATAAACGACGGTCCCAAGGAAATATTGTTTTTTCTAAGAAAAAATAACCTGAACAGTGCCCTTCGATTACAAGACATCGATTTGTTTCCCGTCGCGTCGCAGGCTCAGCACGTACTAGTCATTAATACAGACCCTCCAGTTTTTCCACCCCGAGCCGTTAAGGGTTGTAAAGATGTACACACACGAGGCAACTGATATTATTATCTTGTTTACTTTCCTTATACAATTATGAGCTCTGGCACGTTGTGCTGAGTTGTTAGTTATACGTGAATGGACTGGAGCATATTGTAACATCTTGCGTGACGTTATGGGTAACTCCGTAGTCCGTACGTTAATGCAAGTTGGTTAGTTCGGACAGTTTCTGCGCTAACTAGAGTTCGTAGCTTCAGAGTGAAAAGTAAGTTACTGAGGAACTGTCACGGATAAGTCAGATTTTTGTTTCTTTTCGCACTGGAGCACGTGCTCTCGCTCATAATGTGCAGTTATATAAATTATGAAATCAGTACTAATTGACAGTTCTCAGCGACGCTATTGTACGCTACAAAAGCAGCAGTAACGTGACAGATCATGTGAAATGTAACATTAGTTTCATTTTATTTACTCACGCGAAGCATTCATATGTACCCTTTCACTATTGATGACTCTGATTCAAGGGTTGGCGCCCTTTCGAATTTTCCTTTTACAAATTACGGGGTCCGTGTTAGTCCAACGATTACAAGTCGCCGATTCATCAAGTGGGGGCGTCCCGGGCGGCGCGGCACGTACTCCGGCCATCCATTCGACCCGTCCGAGACGCGATCAGTCACCGCTATCGGAACTTGAAGCGCGCCTTCAATGAACAACAAAATTAATTTTAAGAAGCTCAAAGGGTCGAGATCGAACCGAGCGTGAATAAGCCTTTTGATGGGAACGCAACAACAATGCTGTTTTTACCTGTATAAAAATAAACATGTAGTACCAGAACATATCAGTAACATGATAAAATGTTTTATCTTATAATAAAAATAAATAAACAGAAAAAGTAGAGTTGCAGCAATCTCGTTCGATATTTGGCAGAGCGCAAAGTCAATTTACGAGTGTAAATGGTTTAGTTTAACCCTCTCTGAGATTAAACTCCTTTAGGTATCAATATCTAATTCAGCGATATCAAATCCGCATCCATCTACGAATGAACCGTAAAACCCGAAGCTTTTACAGATAAAATCGCGAAACAATAAATAAGCAATCGAAGAGCAATCCCACGTTTGGAGGTCATAACCCGCGATAGTTTCCCGGGAAAATCTTCGCAGTGCACAGAACTATTCCAGGCGTATTGGCGACTTTCGAGAGGTTTTCCACTGTTTGCTTGTAACCTACGTAACTTGTATTGCGAAACAACTCGTAGTTAAACTGAATGAGTATGCTATGAATGTTGAAGTATCGCTACATTTTTCAAAGTGGTAATTTTTAAAAATATTTTTTATTGACTACTAAACCCGCATTTGACCTCGATCTCGCCTGATGGTAAGCGACGATGAGGTCGACGACGGAGCATGCGGGTCCAGTAAATGCCTATTCTTCACTGTGGCCTTGAAGATCCCAAGGTTATAGGATTCGGGAAATACAGACGCCGGCAGGCTGTTCCATTCCTTAGCCGTTCGCATAATGAACGAAGAAGCAAATCGCTTCGTACGAACAGATGGGATATCAACAACATGTCGTATTCCTCATTGCTGAGGGTCGTGATCATTCTAAGGAATTAATAACATAGAACGACTTTCGTGGCAGATTTAATGGGGTGGTTTGCCAATTCCTTCCCCATTTCACACACTGGTTATCTCAATGTGCAGGTTTCCTCACGATGTTTCTTTCAGAGCAGTCGGTAAATGTACGTAAATCTTTCGAAAAATCCGATAAACTCATTGGTACAGTCAGCGTCAGATAGATGTTAGCGTCTAAGGTAATCAAAACCATCTAAAGAACACAAGTTCAATTTTATCTGCGCAGTCATAAATATCATATTGTTATAAGCACCCAAAGTGGTCAATATATCTGAGAAACACAATCTCCAATATTATGTACGAAGCCAGGGTGTTCATTATTATGTTGGCGGGCAAATATGTATCACAGGTCAATAGTGCAATTTATTTATTTATTGCAAATTCTTACCTAAATTCTTATTCTTCACATAAGTATTTAATCTTTCAGATTTTTAGTTTTTAATTATTATTATTTTACCCACTTTACTATCGCTCCCACTAACATTTTGGGATAAGGGGTGAAATGAAAAACAGCGCTGCATATTTAGTGCCCTACTATGTCAGCATTTGCTGACTTTCCCCCCTTTTGCCAAATATACATAGAAATAGCATTATTCCGCTAGCAAAAAAATGAAAATGTACATTCGATAGAATTTTTGTAATATCAAAGACAAAAAGAAATGCTCAACCGCACCGGGTAATAGTAAGATGATATAAAAGCAGCATATCACGTGACAGTTACTGGAACGTGTCTATCGATGGGTAAGCAAAACACAAAATGAGAAATAAATACAGAAGAGAGTTTCAGTAATCCGTTCATTGCGCGAAGCACTCACACAATAGGGCAGTTGAATATATTTTTTATTGCATCAATCAACCTACATGGACATTCTGAAGATGGATCTGAAATTCAATTTTCGATATCTCAACTAACACAAACATATATTAATGGTTAAAGTTAATAGGGGGAGATGCTCTATCCCGTTTTAGCAAAACAGTTCTTAATATTATGTAGCTTGTATGGCGCTACAGTAGAGAGAGTGACGTCACAAACTGCTATTGCCGTTCCTTCTGATTTATAATTGCCTGTAGCTATTTCATTTTTAACGAATTTCAATTCTGTTTTCACATTTGAGAATCAATTCAGGTCTATTTTTAATGTTTATGAAATGCATTTAATCTTCGATACTTGTCAAATATTCTATTAAGCCGTACGACCGACGCGTAATGGACCGATAAAGATCATCCAAGCGTATGAGCACAAAATATATAGATACAGAAGGTCCGCTCAATACAAACGCGCGATATTGGCCCACGCACACGCGGACTCTGCGTACAAGTGATCTCAAATCGAATCAGACGAATTCAGTCGGAAAATGCACGCGCTGTGGCGCGATCGAGTGGTAGGCAATATTTTTTGTACTTAAAATGAACAAAATATTTTGCCAAAAATATTTTTTCACAAGGTTCTTTCTTTTAACTGGAATCTATAGCTGCCTTAGCTGTACGGTCGAGTGTAGGTGATTAAAATCGCGGACGTCTGGAGCGGAACTTCTGTATTTTTATGTTTAGTTGTTGTTGCTCGCGCAGCGAACGATGGTACCGACCGAGTCACAAAATAGCGAGGTTCCCTTCTATTCATATTTTTTATTGTATGGGGTAAGTAAGTGAGAAAGAGTCGATGCTGGCAGACATATGACACCGACCACTCAGTGGTTGGAGACCTGAATGCGATGACTGCGAATTCCTTTTGTCTTCGTGGTTAAGTATTGAGTGAACCGTATACCTACGTACCTATCTAATGGTGTTTTGAACTGTATGTCGATCGTTATTTGTCGCTTTGCAAAGCGCTGTGTTTTTGTCTTTACTTGCATGTAAATAGGCATTCAGTAATACATTTTTCTCAGAATACGTTGTAAAAAATTATGGATGTAGGTTTTTAATTTAATTTATTTATTAGGTTGCTTGCTTACTTATCGTATGGTTAGTGGCCAACCTATTTGTCAGAGTTGTTAAGGCCGCCCGTAGGCCTCTGACATGGCTTAACGACTGCTGTCGAACGACAACAACCGGGACCGACTGCTTAACGTGCTTTCCGAGGCACGGAGGAGCTCAGATGAAATATACCACTAGCGGTCACCCATCCAGGTACCGACCGCGCCAACGTCGCTTAACCTGCACGATCACTTTCGGACCGTGCTCGCAACTAGGCTACGAGCTCCTCATTTATTAGGTAAACACAACAGATTACAACCATAGAAATTACATAAAAATCAATATAAAGTTATGAGCTAGGTCGTAACCCTTAACGTGTAAACAGCATGGTTAGGAAGTAGATAATTGGTTGTTGTATAAAATTGAGTTGGGAAAGCAAAAAATTCTAGTGAATGTAATGATTAAAAAATACCTATTGAAAAATAGAAATTATAAAGTAGGTGCGTGGATAGCTTCCTTGAGGACATCCTTAACCCGTCTTTTAAAACTAATGGCCTAGGATCAATTAAGTCTAACGATAGCTTATTGTTACTGTTGTTATCATAATTAACTTTATTTATTTAGGATAAGAACTTGTCTCAAAAAATAAAAAGACCGCACATAAGGTAGGTACCAAAGATTTTGAAATTCAAGGAGAGGGCACTAGTATTCCGATTTCTGTGATAGGTACCTACTTATTGAATTAAAAAACTAATTTAAAAAAAATTTGGATTATAGGAGGACCTATAGCTTACTGTACCTATGTACCTATCTAGTTTATTTAATCTACGCTACAGTATATTGACTAGTTCAATGAACGTGTATAATGTTTTGTCTATTGCATAAGTATTTCTGGTTTAAAACAAGTTTTGTCGTGTATTTATACAAAAATGTTAGTGATGGTGAATGACCCTAATTTTTTTTTGATTCGTGCCTAATGCCTTAATTTTTTAAGACAACATTCACTAAAAAAACGCCATATTAACGAATGGAGTTTGCTACAGAAAATGCCAGATCATTTTGTATTATAAAAATCGTTAATTACTATCATATACATACATACATAGTCACGTCTACAACACAAAATATATAGATATTTTGTGTCCATAATCCCGGAAAGGGTAGACAGAGGAACCACCGATAGGTATAGTTCCCACTTTTCGCCGTAAGATTTGGTGGACAAATGGTGGCGGTGGCGAGCCTATCGCCGTCTACTAGGTGTAGAATAATATGGAATGTGTATATGGTGTGTGTATGTGGAATGTATAGCATCCCTTGTTATCTAGTTTAATATGTGAATCATCATTAGATAAATAATCTTATCACGTGTAATCCTCTAATTGATCATTTGATACTAATTTATGAACAAGCATTAGTCAGATCGGTGATATAAAGATATCACTGACTTTTGAACCATAAGCGAATTCAGTAGGTATCGAAAACTGAACTTAATTTTAAAAACATTTGATTAATTCTATAAAAGATCGATGCAAATAACTGTAGCTTGCTTATCGTATGGTTAGTAGCCAACCTATTTGTCAGAGTTGTTCAGGCCGCCCGTAGGCCTCTGACATGGCTTTAACTACTGCTATTAAACGACAACAACCGGGACCGACTGCTTAACGTGCTCTCCGAGGCACGGAAGAGCTCAGATGAAATATGCCACATGCGGTCACCCATCCTGGTACCGACCGCGCCAACGTTGCTTAACCTGTACGATCACTTTCGGACCGTGCTCGCAACTCCTTATACACTATAGCGGTGATCTTGGCGGATAATTGCGAGTCTGTTTTGATATATGTACCTTCGTGAGTATATAATGTACTCACCTACAATGTGAAACTACTGTAAGGTACATACTTAAAATAGTCAATTTGATTTTAAAAAAAGAGTAGATTATTAGTCTTGTCACTGTAATAAAATCTATCATTAGGTGCAAACTTATGGGAATCAGCAAAAAGGGAAGTTGATGAACAAATGTAATTTGAAACTAAAAAATTACTGTTAAAACTATTTGTATTAATGTTACAAAATAGATAGGTAGGTATGGTTTTAGAAAAAAATTGAAATTAATAGGTATGAGTGTGGTAAGGTAAATTATTTAATTAACTAATGATTGACCACGCTACTTGAAATTGAAACAAATGCACGATGAATAAGTATGTGTCTACAGTTTTAATTAAACATTTAACACTTAAGTACATATGTACCTAGGGCGATCCATTATTTTTAGTCAAATAGAAAATAAAAGAAATATTACAAATGTTTATTTACAACTTTTCAAAGTATTCCCATGCAGCCTTAATGCACTATGCATTCGACTGGACCAGCTTTCCAAACATGTGAAATACTGTTCTTGCGGAAGGTCGAAAAACAACCGCCTAAATTGTTCTACTGCTTCGCCCGCAATCGTAAATTTTCTTCCCTTAAAATTAAATTAAATAATAACTGATAAATGATATTTAGCTCATTAATTTGTAATAAAATTTGCTCCCAAGGAATAATAAAAATAAAACAATGAGGTTGATAACAAGCCGTTGATGATAGCCGTTATAAATTTTTGGACCGCCCTACGTATTGTAAATAAGAATAAAATTTTGGCAGAGGCTATAAACGCCGAAAATGAATAGTTATTAGTTGCTGTGAAAATTCAAATTAAATAATAATGTTGATACAATGAAGGAATAAGGTTTATTCAGAATTGTGTAAGTCCGAAATTACAACAAAAAGATTCCGAACAAATAAATTAAAAATTAAAATTGTTTCAGTATGTTGTTGTAAACAAATAATTTGTAAACTTACCAACAAAAAACGGCCCAATACAAACTACTCCTTGTCTAAATCGTAGATATCTAACATGCAATTGAAGAAGACGAAAATATATTAAACAAAAAGAATTAATGAAAATATCGCGATACTGCCCGTTCACGAGTCACGCAAGTTAACGTAACACCGCGCTCTACCGCCGACTGACACGAGGCCGGCGCATACGCACGCAGCCTATTGAGTTATTGACGCTTTATTACCACTGAACGTTGATAAATATAAACAATATAGGTGAATGAAACATATCTGCCGACTGTTTCTTGCCTTGCTTTTTTGATTTCAGTATTTAGCACCTTACGAAGCGACAAAGAAGGAAGAATGACGAAGTAACGTTGTAAAAATTTGCTCTAAGTATCTATTATATACTTATTATATAATATATAGTACTTATTATACTTAAAATAATTTGAACATCTGAAGTATTCACTTCAGTCATCTGTAGAAAAAGTATATGGCAACATGTGTGCGAGATTCTAAGAAATATATTAGTTGTATTTTCAAGTCTGAAACAACATAGTTAGTTTTTAATGATACTACTTAGTGTGTAAAAAACTACCGTTATTGTATCAAAAATTTATATTAGTATTTTAATAATTTTTCAGTATGACAACTCAGGCATAAGTAAGCATTCAAGTTGTTTTATGTTTTATATGAGAATGTCGAATTTTACAAATGGATAAATAGTTTAATAATTTTTTTATAGGACGCTATGAGTATGCACTTGAATAACAAAATCTTAACTCTGAAAAGTGTTATAATAATATTGTATAACTTCTCCTATATAGTCAATCTTAGCCCTATGGACATAAACAGTTCCATTGCATCATATGCAACAAACGATTGATTCATAGTAATTTCAGTTGGACAGATTTGTAACGTTACTAGAGCATGAATAGCCTAATTCTGAGGTACCTTTGTGTATTACATATGTTAGAGCGTCGGTGGCCTTATGGCTAGGACACCGGACTCCCATGCGGGAGGTCCGAAACCGTGCAGTGCCATGTACCAATGAGTTTTTCGTATTTTTCGAAGACTTATGTACATTTACCGACTGCTCTAACAATGAAGGAAAACCTCGTGAGGGTGATAGGGGGCCGGGAATAACCCCAGCGGCACTTCGATCCTTGAGGATCTTTTGTGCCTACCCCATTTTACACACTGATCATCTCAGTGTGCAGTTTTCCTCACTATGCTTTCCTTCACCGTTAGAGCAGTCGGTAAATGTACGTAAGTCTTCGAAAAATACGAAAAACTCATTAGTTCATGGCACTGTACGGTTTCGAACCCGGACCTCCAGCATGGGAGTCCGATGTCCTAGCCACTAGGCCACCGACGCTCCCTTTGAAGGTGGTGTAACTCTGTGAAAGTCAGCCTGGGTAGGAATCACCAATTTAATGATGTGAGATTTTTAAAATTATACCAGTTTTATTAATCAATAACAATAATATTCAAATCAAATGAAAATTATTAAATGTATCTAGTCTAAGAGCTGCCAATGTTGCAGTTCAGTCAAAAAAGCCCAATTCCACCATGTCCATCTCGAAACTTATTTCTTGTCAAGTTAGTATATATTGTACAACCTTTATATAAATTATTTAATTACTGTTTACTAAAATACCATTGGCCTGTAGGATGTGGACTAGGATAGCGTTGGAGAGGGAAGAATTCACAAGACTGGGGGAGGCCTTTGCCCAGAGGCACAGATTCTAGTCACCGTAAAAAATGTAATAGTATGTAAGTAAACAAAATCTGAAAGAGGCTGTAATAAATAATAGACTACTAATACTAAGACTATAATAAAACTATAAGGTTTGTCGAAAAAAGGGGGCTGTTTCACTAGTCCAGCTATCCCCCCTGGAGGGGTAGGTTGGATTTTTTTGTATTGTATGTAGAGATAGTGCACATAGAGATATTACTTTAGGTATTTCAGGATTTTAACCTACAGTGCGCAGATGAAGAAATATAAGAATTGGTTTTTAAATAATATATATTTTAAGGAAAAGAACACATAGTAGGTAACACAGAAAATAGGTAGTAGGACGGGAGAGGTCCGTTCGAGACGAAATACTGATAAAAAGTCAATATACAAATAAAACAATGAAATTAATGGAATAATGAAATTTAAAAATGGAATTGGAACATGATTTTGAATTTAAATGAAGAAATGAAGATGCCAATACGAAATGAGATGAGATAAACGCTAACGATGAGGTTGAAGTTGATGGCAAGGAGGTTGATATGGACAATGAAGTCGACATCGTTACAACTGTAGCAAGAAAAAAATACCAAAAACGATAGAAAATCAAATAGATTACCTAATTAATCTTTGATCTGGGCTGATTCGTATACATAAACTTATTTGTTATGCCACATTTTTTCAGACTAAATCCGGTATGATGTAGAAGAAGAAAGAATAGCAATTTACAAAACAACAGAGGGATCTGCCGTATAATAACCAAATTTAGCTGAATTTCAAGAATTACCAGATTGTGAAAGGCACCCCAATTAGATTGAACTTTCATTCACTTTATCAACATACCATGTCGTAATATTAAGTAGTCATGTTATGTCATGGTTTTTATAATTGAATTCAATATATTCTATTAATATTCAATTACATATATCACCGTTTACAACGATAATGTGAAAGTTTAATAGCAAACAGATTTTCTCACCTTTTTAGGTGTCGCTGGCACCGATTGTTCTATAAAACGATTTATTGACAAGAAATAACTTTAATCAACATTTTTACTGGACTAATAACTTATATTTTAATAGATATTTATTAATTTTAAAACAATTTTGAAAATAAACACTCGAGCCACAAACAAGTAAAACGACATGACAGCAGTGACAGTTATAGTGTTGCCACTTAAACTTTAGTGATTCCCCAATAGATTCTTTACTTAGAGCGGTGGGCTAAAATGTAGTAGTATGAATAGTGAAACAGCGTAACAGGCGAATCGCCCGCGACGTTAGAGAGGCGCACGGCGGGACGACAGAGGGTAAGCGGGCGACAGGCTCGCCCTCTGTCATTTGGCCCGCACCCCTCTTACGTCGCGGGCGATTCGATTTTTACGCAGTTTCACTATAGTTAGATAGATAAACACATGAGACAAGAAGAAAGGCAAAACGAATACGGATTGCATGATGTTTCACTTCACAAGGGTACGTCATCAACTAACTGAGTGTTACCATTATTGGATACCAGACAAAGCACAGGAAAGGAGGTATCATAAAAATATATACCATGATTTTTAAATTATGTTCACGTATTAATTGACACGGCAGTGTCTGCACTCCGAGCCGCGCCGAATCACAACAAGTGGCGGCGGCACAAAATCCACCGGCCAGGACTTTTGAAGTGGACCAACCTGTGCTGATTCACATGTATGGACCTGGAGAAAAATGGTGAAGGGCCATTGTGGAGATGGTAGAAGGTCCGAACACATATAGGGTGAGAACGGAAGAAGGAGAGCTGCATCGTCGTCACGTAGATCAGATATTGGCCTGCAGCAGCGTCAGTCAACCGAGCATTTTGCGGACAGCGACCAGCTAACATATGAGCCAGGCTCACAATCTTCTTCGCCTGAACCACCAATAGTTCTACCCCCACATCTGTGGCCAGATATTATTGGCATTCCAAATTCTAATTAATTGTATTGATCTAAATTTTATATTTGTTAAGTTAATTTGATTTATGCACTTATATTGATTATTTTCTATCTAAGATTATGAGAGAAAGGTATGTTATGTATTGAGTTGAGGGTAATTTATTAAAACAAGTATAAGTAGTTTGTTGACATATTAAATCAGTTTTGTACTTCATCATCAGCAGCCTATTCTAGTCCACTGCTGGACATAGGCCTCTCCCAGGGCGCGCCATTGAGCCCGATCTTCGGCTCTTCTCATCCAGTCGCTGTCAGCCACCTTACGCAGATCGTCGCTCCATCTAGTAGGGGGGCGTCCCACACTACGTTTGCCCAAACGCGGTCTCCACTCCAGAACTCGTCTACCCCAGCGGTTGTCGGTTCTGCGACAGATGTGACCGGCCCACTGCCACTTCAGCTTGCTAATCTTATGAGCTATGTCGATAACTTTTGTTCTATGACGGATCTCATCATTTCAGTTTTGTACTTGCATCACATTATTACATCGAAATATTTTATTAAATATTTTTTATTGCGAGTTTAATGAAACATAATTTTTAACAAGAATGTGAGAATGTGCAATTTGGTAAAAATGGTAACCCGAGTAACGTAGGCAGTAAGGTACCCGTGCGAATGAAACGTCATTCAATCCGTAGTCGATATGCCTGTGAAGTATGAGCGTCTACTTGTGCCATGGATACGTCTACAGTTATTGTACACAAGAGTCACAAAAAGGAAAATTTAGTTTCAAGAAGAGGGGCACAGAAAACTTTCATTCTGGGGTGGCCGTTAAATAAAAAGTTCTAACTATTTTAGTCTGCTAGTTACTATATACTAGTAGTTACTAGTATAAAAGTGAGGAATAACGATTCTTATTTATTTCTATGTTATGGCATTCAATGTTGGCGACCGCTTTCAAAAGAAAACCAATCTATCCATGTCGGACGAGAATTTAAAGATATACTCCACAGTTCTCGGGAAAAATCTCAGAAACCGGCAACACTGGTGCTGTCTTCGATTTTTGCCATACCTGTGACGTTTGTGGAATTTGGATACACGCTCGCGCTCGGCACATGCTAGGGCTGTGGGTAAGGCGGCTTTTTCAAAAAGTTTATGTTACGGTAGAAAATATAAAAGTTCTGTGGACTTGTTGAAAATAAATATTAGCAGTCATCATACATACTGGATATGCATGTAGGTACTTTGGTAGTACACTGCTGGTAGCGTGAAAACAAATGAATATGTAATTATAATTAAGTTTGTACACCAAATTATTTATTCGTTGGCTAAGTCCATTATTACCATTACCCTATACCTGTGTGATGTCTAGTAGGTAGGGTGGTGTGCCCAGTGCCCGGCCGTTTTAGGGAATTTTGATAATAAGAAATATTATTCATCGAAATATTTTTTTTAGATATTTCTTATTACCTAGTATTAATTAATAATTCGCAAGCAACGCCTAGTTGCGAATTTATATTGAGCTGTGTATTTATTCAAAATACACCTTTATTTGTATGATGTTAAGGATGGGTGGCCGGTCATTGGTTTAGATGTAGCGCGTAAAGCCAGTATACCAGCCATATTTTATTGACAGGTGGCCCGACACTAGCCGGTCACCGGGCGCAGGGGGCCGGATACACTGAGCAAATCCGATTTTTTCGGAAAATATTTTATTACTCAAAAACTGAGCTTTAAAAATTTTAATTTAATTAGGTACAATCTCAAGGATATGACAAAAAATACAAAAAAATGTCATATCCTTGAGATTGTACCTAATTAAATTAAAATTTTTAAAGCTCATAGTTTTTGAGTAATAAAATATTTTCCGAAAAAATCGGATACTGGCTGGCTACTGGCTACTGGCTTTACGCGCTACATTTAAACCAATGACCGGCCACCCATCCTTAACATCATACAAATAAAGGTGTATTTTGAATAAATACACAGCTCAATATAAATTCGCAACTAGGCGTTGCTTGCGAATTATTATTTAATACTAGGTAATAAGAAATATCTAAAAAATCATTTCGATGAATAATATTTCTCATTATCGAAATAAAAAATTAAAAAATATTTTATTAGGTTGTCCGTTAATTGGAAATATGATTTTATATTAAAGTAAAGTAAAAAAGTAAAAGTACGTAAGTATACCTTTATAATTATAATATTTCTTATAATAATATGATATTTATTTACTGATTTGCTTTTAAATACTTAGAATGCAGGAATTATCTATCTAACTAGTTTTGATCTTAAAATTATAAAACACAAACCAAAAACAGATGAACTTTTGTAACGTTTATTATTAGTTATTAGTATGCAAGTGGCCGATAACTAGTCTATATTTTTAGCATAACCAGTATACCGGCCCCCTTCATTTTTAGGCAGCCGGTATACTGGCCCAATCACGAAGTTTAGCTAGTAATCCGGCCACCATATCCAATACAAAATTATTTAGGTAAAAGAACAATATCTTGTCATGCCAAAAAATAAGCATTCAATATGATAAAACAATGAGAAGTGTATTTAATTTCCTATTGAAAATAAGCTTCCACGATTTTTTCATAACTTTTTCGCAATATTTTTACATTTTCCGACAGCAATTTTCGTGTAGCGTGGTTTTTGATAAGATTTCAGTAATTAGTGTTTTAATCAATAGGTAGAGTTAAATAGTTTCTATTTTCATCATCAGAAAGCTCAGAATCGTATTAGTTTTACTATTATTTGCTAAAAACTTGCCTGACCGGACACTGGGAGGGCAGGAGGGGCGGTCCACTGGGCATACCACCCTACCTCAATGTCGGTCGTTCGATGAGATTTTGAAATATCTATTTCATGCGTACTACCTAATTAAAGAATAACAAAATATTTAATACCAACACTGCTAAATCACCTCCCGGTACATTTACGTGAAATAAACGGCAAGCATAAGTGCAAATCAATGCTCAAACTTTTTCCACTTAAACGGCGCAGCCTGTATATGAGCGACAGCTTGCCATCGGCCGAACCGGTTTGGCGCGTCTTATCAGTAAGATGCGCTAACATCGACGCCACTATGCCTACTGCGCCTCGCATTACGACGATCGAATAACTCCGCTAATTCCATAATAGATTTAAGTATTTATATTTAATTGTCAACTTTTGGAAAATTTAACAGGTAATAATACGACCGATTCGTTACTGGCGCACAAGCCCTGTGGCTTATGCCAGTATTATGTTTTACGATATACCTAATTAGTTTTTATTTAAATAAAGGACAAAAAAAGTCACTAAATATCATCCAATCTTGATGCGGCCACCTAAATCGTTTAACTTCGTACCTCAATTTAGAAAAATCCCAGCTTATTCCGTACCTACCTACTTACATCGACTGGGAATAGGTAAAAACTTGGACCTAAGTAAGTTTCCTACATAATACCTATTATATTCGTAGGCAAACTAGTTATGGAAAAGACAATGAATTTTGTGTTGAGTAGGTACCTACATACTTTGCCGTGATCCTCACATAATTATCTTATCTTTGGATGGGGGCCGGGGATCCCAGCGACACTTCGACCCATGGGGATCTTTTGTGTTCAACTCCTTGTACCTATCCCATGACCACATCACCGAATATGTCGTGCAAACCTCACATACTTACATGTACCTATAGATACGTTCTTTATAATGTTTATTTGCCACGTCGATGTTCACATACGCATGGTTTGTTCCTTTTGAAAAGTTTTCCCGGACGTTTGGCAGAGTTTTACTGACTTACGGTTCGGCAAACTTCCTAAATACATGTTGTTATTTATATATTTTGTTATGTGAATGAACGGTTTGTTTTTTCGTAGCTACTGATCTTCTGTTATTAGTTTTATAAATCTGTAAAGGGAGGAGGGAAGGAAGCGGGCTTGTACTTAATTTTGTACCTACAAATCAATATCTATTATAACGACCTAAGTAAGGTCGTCTTGACACGAACCGTTAACTCTGAGGTTAACTCTAACCCGACATCAGTTTTATATGAAAGGCAGACATTCCGTAATTTAACCCATAGTAAAATTTTCGCGCATGCGGGCTTGGTCTTATTTTACGCAGCGATTTTGAAATGAATTCGGAAATCTATTTCTCGGTTTTCTAGATTTCTATGGGTTCGGTCTTATTCCGTTTCAAAATCGCTGTAGTTTTTTTTTATTGAATAAGGAGAGCAGACGAGCAAACGGGCCACCTGATGGTAAGTGACAGCCCGTCGCCGTGGCGACATCTCACGCTGCTAACTTTGAGGACTAAGATAGAATGCCTCATGTGCCGAAAATTACGCTGGCTCTCTTACCCTTCAAACCGAAACATAGAAATTCAAGCATTTCTGTTTTACGGCAGAAATAGATAAGAGGGTGGTACCAACCCAGACGATCCTTCACATCAGGATCTACCACCACTGTAGTATGCTAACGCCTGTAGAATTCAAATAATCGCAACCTTCTATACTTACATCAAAGTCAAATTTGATAGTTTACTTTAAATAAGGTTGTTCTACTCTTCACGGTAAGACTGTACTTTATTCAAATAACTTTATTGTACTGTTGCTAAAATATGTATTATTAATTTGATATTGTGGTAGGTACTATTACGTTGTAGGTAGGTATATATGAGGGACATAAATTAATTCCTAACATACAACGATAGAGATATCACGCATACAATTCGAGTTCGACTCCTGCCTCGATTAATTGCCACTCCATGTCCATTGAGATTTTCAGTAAAAAAATTTGGACCAATTACGAGGTAGGTACTTACTAGGTACCTACCATACTTTAATGGAAAAGATAAACATTGTGACAAAAGTATTTTTTATGTATGATCAAAAACTTTATTTTGATACTGAATTCAAACATTAACGAAAACCGAAGAAACAAAATTTTACTTTTATTTAATTTGTAATTAATTGCTGTCCTTAAAATGCGGTAGAGGTCCCTTGCCGCTCGTCTCCGCGTTGCTGAAAACAAAACAAAAAGTTTCACATAAATTCTGAAAATGAAACGCGCGTGCCCTCTTCACTGGCGGTCAAAGCTGAAGCGTTTGTTAAAATGTATGTGGCTATACCATACATATGTATGTGGGATGAATCTCAAACGAGATAAATCACAGAGCAGGCGTTATGCACATAACTCTTGGGCTACGGACCACTTGACATTAGCAAGGTCTTGTTCCGTATCCCGGATGTTTCGCTGCTGGAATAGACAAATTATCTCGGTACCTGTGGATCCAGGATCTACCACGCACGAATTCAGGTGCCTGATGTTATGATCCATCTTGTATATAATGATATCGATCCCGGTCTTTAATACTTCTAACTGTTCAATCTCAACATAAATTCTTCAAATGTTGTAGAGAAAATCTAGGATCAAATGGTCAAGGTCGTATTTCAGTCTAGATAGATATTGAAAAAATATCTATCTAGACCTGTAACAGTCAAGGGCTAAATAAAAGTCAGTATAGAATAGGAAATTATTATTGCGCGAGTTTCAGGTAGCTATTGTGCTGCAGATAACTCTTATTTATGAGAGAATTACCGATTCTATAATATTAGCTGTGCCTGTGACTGTCACAGGTCTAGATCTTTTTTAACCCCCGACCGATCGAGGGAGGGCTTGTTGTAAGTTTAACACGTTTGTCTGTTTGTCTGTCTCTTTGTGTGTTTGTCTGTGGCATCATAACTTAACAACGGATGATCCAATTTCGACCCGGTTTTTAAAATTTAATAGAGAATTATATCGAGAGTGTTCTTAGCTAGGTCTGATAAAAATTGGATCAGTGGTTTCCAAATCTTGGAGTATCTTTGATGTCTGCATTTCTGGAAATGCAATAGTTAGGTGGTTCGAGTTTGAGCTCAAATGTTTATGGTCACCAGACCTTCCCACATCTGAAACCTTGAGGTCCTGATGAAGACCAGGAAAAAGTAAGTTAAGGTAAGTAAGGAACTCCACAATGGCACGTCGGGGGATTCTTAAATTTTTAATTTAAAGTTATTTAGTTAGCAAATGCTCGAAAGAATGTACATATTGCTTGGTGACTTGGAAAAGATACATATTATATAATAAAATAAATTTTCTTTATATCTGCTCTATATCTGTCCTTGGTAGGTATTAATCTCCTTATAAAAAAACCTAAGATATACTCGTATATACAAATAGACTAGACTAGGACAACTTGTTTTCAAGGTGGGAGTCAAAATGATTTAAGTGCGACGACTACAGGTATTGAAGTACACTCCCTACTATATATTTTCGTAACGGATCCATTCCAGCTTTTCTCTACATCCCCTTCTAAACCCTGGGTCCCAAGCCGAGATTGTGCGGAGAGGTTATCAGTGGGACCTAATTTAATTCATTACGGCAGCCTTGTGTCGACCCTTTCCCGACAACGCGAAAACGTCCCTATGCAAAATTCTTTAACCAGCATTATTAATGTGGCCCTACTAACAGCCGTTCATTTCCTTAGGCCTTTGGCGCTGAATATTTTCACCATTTTATAAATGGAAATTTTTGGGGGAAGAGTTGGTTTGAAATGTTTTGTGCTTATTACAAAAGGGTAACATGATGAAAGTTTTAGAATTTGTAACATCTTGCTGAGAGACTTTTTGAAATATTGTTATGAGAGTTGGTATAAAATGTGGTGGGATAGGGGTAGGTGTAAAAGTTTCCTGGAAAAGTTTCTTTATATTTACGTAGCTTAGTTTAGCTATAGTAAAAATACACATTTATGGTGGAAAATGTAGACAGGGTGATGCTAAGGGTAGCTAAACCGTTAATCGTTAATTGGCATAAAATGAAATAGTGCAAACTGGCATTTTCTTGTTGATTGTAAGTAACACTAAAATAATACTAAAGCTAAAACTAAACTAAGGCTAAGAAAACTAAAGATAAAAAATTTGGGTTAAGTCCCCCACATCCGGCAGTGTACCCAAGAGACTGGCTGCGTTGCCCCGTTGGATAGCTAAGCTAATCCGCTGGGCCAATAAGGAGCCAGATCTTGGGTCTTTTGACGCATCGACCAGGCGCTTTCGGAGGTCCTTGAAGACGCGGTGCGCTCCCGGGCCCCACGGTCCCAATGTTTCAACCCCAAACGACTATTGTAAGTACTTACTTACAATTTTTCAAAAAATTGTGAATTTAGTAACTGTAAAATCAGGGAATGTCCTTTTCGAATGCTTCACTTGCTTTGCTTTGCTTTTCATGCTTCTTGCGGCTATAAGTGCGGAAATAGCCGAAAATGACACTTTCACATGTGCCTATAGCTTTAACAGTTTTGGTATAAGTACTTGCGGTCTGCCCTCTATCTCACGTCTAAACTTTTCACTCTCATTAATATTATAGATAATTATTAGCTAGTTAGGAAAAAATGTGGACATTTTTATGTGGAAATGTAGAGGACGACGTACATATTATGTTATTCGCTATACGAGTAAATTCATGTCAGATGCAGGCTAATAGGTCGGGGAAGCCTTCACCGCTTCCATTACTCTGTCACCACGCGTCGAATACGTTGGGAGCCTAAGTTGGGAGTGACGAAACAACACGATCGACAACAGACTTGTTTGTTATTAGTTAGTGGCGTAGATTGAAAAACAATTTTGTTGTAAGAGTAAGAAAATATTTCTATGTAGAGGAAAACTTGGTAACTATGCACCTTACTTCGTCCACTTTTCTTTATTGAAGCTGGTGTAGCAGTGTGATTTTTTTTTCTTACACTGGTGTTGAGCGGTGTGGAAGGGAGGGTCTCTATTAAGATTTGACACACAGGGCGCGGGCTGCTACGGGCCATGTAAATCATTCTAATAATCATTCTCTCTCATATCAATTCAATACAAATGAAAGCAAAACCATGCATCCTCATGCAACCATCCATCCTATCCAAGTATAGAGGAAACAAGAGTATTATTGCCTGTCGATAGCTGTTGCTTACGTAAGAAGAAAAACCCGTCTGACCTTTGTAACAAGTTGTTTTTTAAACTGCGGAGTTTCGGAAAAATAATTTGTAATATTTTGCTTTTATAAAGACACACTTTTACCGTAACATAAATTCAGCTCATATGACCTGAATAATGCATGAGCTAAGTGCAATATGCACTCACCTGGATGTTTGTTCACTCAATCTTCAGTTCTCTTCACCAAATCCATTATCATATGTGGCCACCTCCTCTTCTTTATCCGCAAACATATTTATATCGAAAGATGCAGTTCCATCTTCCTTATTCAGTCTATTAATGTCTTCCAAATTCTTAACGAAGATCTCATAATGTTTGTTGTAATCTGCTGTATCTTTATACTTCTTATTATAATCTTGAATAAATTTTCTGAACAATTCTGGTGCGTTTTTTATATCGTAATACGGTTTAGAATCCTGCTCTGAGTTAGATCTTGATTTCTCAGTATTCGTGTATTCCTGTTCTTCCTCGTCATAGTAATCTTTGTACTCTAAAGTGTTAACGAAAATTAGACATATTGATATTAATGTTATAGAAATTAAACACTTCATTATAAAATATAAACACGACAATAACAGACGCCACACGAGTTACTTCTGTTATTTTTGTGAAGATTGGTGACTTAAATTGACCTCGAAAACCAGTTTGATATGCCATAGGTCTCAGTAGATTATAATATTATAACGTGTGAATGACTGCATTTAAATATTGATGTTGCAAATCTAAATGTATATAAAAGGTAACTTATTAAAACACCTACACAAAAGTAACTACTTACACAAAATTCCAAGTGATTTATTTCAACAATCTCAATTAATTACATAATTAATTAAATTCCTACATGTATGTAACACGTGTATATGTCTGGATTATTTCGAACTTCATTACATATAGGTACGTATACATAGAAACCATACGAACAAAGCCAGTTTGTGCTACAAAGAGATAATTTTACAGTAAATCATGGGGTAGATGAGATCAATCTCTGCCTACAAAAGGAAGCACCTTTGAAGCGAGTTACAATTTTTTTAATTTAAGAAATTTACGTCACTGGCCCAGTGGCGAACGAAGATAAGAGAACAACAAAGGTTTATCAGCTCGGAGCTTTAGGCACGTAGTGCGCAAAGCCGTTGAATTACACCGCGGTGGAGCTTGGCTCAGGCTTATCTGTCAGCAAAACACCTACCTTTAAAGGGTTGTGTGTACACAATTATGAATTCTTTTATCGCTAAAATGATAAATGGGCTCAGGAGTAGGTAGCCGCTAGACTTAATCAAGGACTTGATTAATTAAAATAAAGTTGGTAAAGGTCAACAATATTTTAGAGAACAGGATTTGAATCTAATACATGCTTATTCTATTGTCTTGGTTTAAATTAACTGAACACTGCAAACACATTATTCACTTAAATATTTTTAATATTAACAATATCACCAGATTTTCTATTTCCTAACGATGCTGTTTCCACGTTAAGGGTTACGACCTAGCTCATTTAACTTTATATTGATTTTTCTGTACTTACTCTGGTTGTAATCTGTTGTGTTTACCTAATAAATAAATTATATTAAATTAAATTTTTGCATTGTAATTAAAGGTTAAAGGAATATTGAGTATTGTACTGTTTCGGTCATTGCTGTGTGTGAAATAAACATATTACTTACTTACTTATTCTAAGTAGCTTTGGGTATCCAACAATCACTCGGATCTGACATTCGATGTGGATACATACATAAGTCAAACAAAGCTTCTTGTCGAAGGCGTTACTGTCTATTTTTGTGTTCATGAAAGACAAAAGGAAAAAGGCAAAACAAAAAAGAAATCGTTAGCATTGCGACAATAGAGTGTAGGCCGAGGGTGTGAGGGCTTGACAAGGATTGCAAAAATCAAATGTGAGTTCTATCTGACTGGTCTATCCGTGTTGATATTTAAGCAAATAAAGAAATTTGAGCTGATTACGAAGTATTATAAGAAAGGGATTAATGCTAGTACTTGAAGACATACTGGCAGATTTTAGTGCCTACAATGATTAATAGGACTTACCGACTGCTTTATCTACTACCTTTATGGAAAACATCATGAGGAAACCTGCACGCTGAGTGAGATAACCAGTATGTGAAATGGGAGAGGCAATTACTATAACTTTTAATTAAAAATTTAAGAAACCGTTCCTTTTTCGTGGTCGTCATCAGATCCTCAAGGTTTCACATGTGGGAAGGTCACCATAGTCATACACATTTGAGCTTAAACTCGAAACACCTAACTGTCACCGTTCCAGAGATCCCATTATACTCCAACATCCCAAGATACTCTAAGGTCTTAGAACCACTGATCCAATTTTCATCTGACATGGCTAAAACATTCAGCATAATAGACCTGCGGCGCCTGAAGGTCGGGACGCTCCGGGCTTCGCCATATGCGGAGCTCGGCTTTCGGTCTCGTCATGGCTAAAATAAAAATTCTTCGCTCCACATTATTTCAATTTATTTTTTTAACGCAATCTTTAAATATATTTTTTCTCTTGAAATGTCTCAGGATTCCCCACGACCATATTTCGAGAAGACTCCATCTATCATAGTTTCGGCGGGCTGATAATCTTCCAATTCTTCAAGTTTCATATTACGAAATTGAAGTCTAGTTACTTTTTCCTGGTCATCATCAGATCCTCAAGGTTTCAGATGTTGGAAACGCACCATGAACAGCTCAATTTCGAACTATCTAGCTATTACCGTTCCAGAGATCCCATCTGACATCAAAGGTACCTACTCCAGGAAACCTTTGACAAAATTCTCTATTATATTAAAAAAACCGGATCCAAATCTGATCTTCCGATGTTAAGTTGTGATGCCACAGACAAACACACAAAAAGTTGTGATGCCACAGACAAACACACAAAAAGTTGTGATGCCACAGACAAACACACAAAAAGTTGTGATGCCACAGACAAACACACAAAAAGTTGTGATGCCACAGACAAACACACAAAAAGTTGTGATGCCACAGACAAACACACAAAAAGTTGTGATGCCACAGACAAACACACAAAAAGTTGTGATGCCACAGACAAACACACAAAAAGACAAATATGTCAAACTTATAGTTCCTCCCTCAATCGGTCGGTTGTTAATAAAATAAGAAGACTGGGTAAGTATAGAAATTCAATCATCCATTCATCATTCATTCATTGCTGTATGACATTGTAATGCATTTTCAATAAATGAAATGAAATTCAAAACATTAAACATTGTTTGCATATCATCTCTTTCTCGTAATCATTTCCTCTGCCCGAAGGTTACCGGGAAGAGATCACTCTTAGCGAAAAGCCCGTCTACATTGTACCTCGTTGTTTGCTTTGTCCTGTTTGTGCAAGAAAGGGTATATTAATTTTACTACTTTCCTATTTAGGCAACTATGTATTTATAAAAAGTATATACATAAAATCTTTCGAAAACTCTTTGCAGACTCTCTTTAGCTTCACAACGATGGTAGCTTTTTCCACGAATCACACTTAGGCGAATGGATTATGTGGTTTTAGTTGCAACGAAAATCCTTTTATGCCCCCAGTATTATCAGGATGTGACTAATGTACGCCATGTCAACCCCACTTTTCCACCGTGTAACTCTCCCTTAAAGAGTAGGCAAGGTAACTGATAAGCTAGCGTTAAGATGTTTCTTTACAACCGGAGATAGGCCTGCGAAGAGATAACGTTAAGAGCGACTTTATACCAAGTTAGCTGAAACGGTTACCGCAAAACAGAACCTTCAAGCCTTCACGGATAAGTAAACATTAAAACGACTGCAAGAATTTCAAGAAATTCTAGAACTCTTGTCGTAGCGAAATACAATTTATTTTGTACACGTAGAACCTAGAAAAATAAAGTGATATCTAGGTTATACGTATATGTTTTATTCGAATCTCTAGTGGGAATTCTTACAAAATTCCCACGGAAAACTTGGTCCATTATTATGGACAACGAAGTCTCAGATTAGGGATCCCATTTCTGACTTTTAATGTACGTAACCCTAATAACGTAAGTACCTATTCGTAGAGTATAGATATGAAAATTATTCCTGGTCATAGAGATAAATGTGCAGTCATAATAAAAAATAACTGGGCACTATAAGTACCTAATAATACAGATAATAATATATTAAAGTGAAACTATGTAAGTGTCTGTTACTTAATCACGAATCAATAGCTGAACGGATCTAGGGCATACTAGGGCCTACCTTAAGTCAAATATAGGCTAATTTTAGGGATCCGTACCTCGAAGGAGCAAACGGAGCCCTATTGCTGGCGTTCCGTCGTACGTCCATCCGTCCGTCTGTCAGGTGAGTCTAGCGCCTAAACGGACAGGTATATATATTTTTTTTCGTGAAGATTAATTTTCGTAAGTTGTAAATGTAAAAACGGCATTAACTACTTGAAAATTGGCTAAAGTATTGGTAATGTTCCGTATTTAAAAAACAAATACTAAAACTTGATACATCTGTAAATCTGTAATCGTTTGTAAGTTTTTTTTAAATATAATACGATAGCCCAAAGTAAGAGGTTTATGGTTTTTTTGGTGTTTATTTAGGTTATTGGGAAATAATAAAGATATCAGCGTGTTTGTAAGTTGTGAACAAAAACGGTAAAAGTTTTTTCACTCTATACTTAAAAAGTCGTTATAGTATAGTACGGATCCCTGTGGATATGGCGAAGCCCGACTTGCCCTTGGTCGGTTTTTATTATGTATTGTCAACTCGGGCAAAGCCGCGGGAAAACATGTATATAGCTGTGTTTATTACATGTGTGTTTTTGTTAGATTCAATTTCATACACATTCCTAGAAATCGTTATTATAATATTTAGCCGATTTAATAGGTACAAACTTACTTAGCGCTTATCTCGAGCTTTTTCTTATTTCGATTTTTTTGTCTCGAAATGTATTTATGGTTTGGGGCTATTCTTTTTGAAATGCGACAGTACTGAATTATTAACAAGTGTGTAGTTGTATTGTGAACCTTTCTATTTTCTGACTTAGCCTTACATGTTTGAAACATCTTTTTGTTCCCAATTGTTGTCGAGCGAAATTGTTTGGTCAAAATGGTCAAAGGGACGCAGCTATCAAGTTAAAACAGGGACACTTTCAGGAAAAGGGTTACCGACATGGGTTGCAAAAAGTGGAGTAGGTATAGTTAGAGAAAATCGTGAGGGAGGTACTCTTATAACCCCTCCCTTGTTTAAATCATCATCATCACCTGCCTATTAATGTCTTCACTGTTGGGGCACGGGCCTCCCCTTGCACAACGCACAACAACGGGCCATGATCCACCGAGCGGGCTCAGTGCTGATTGGTGGATTTCACACGCCTTCGGAAACTTTTAATTTCCTCAGACATGCAGGTTTCCTCACGATGTTTTCCTTGATCGTTAGAGCAGTCGGTACATGTACGTAAGTCTTCGAAAAATCGAAAAACTCATTGGTACATGACATGGTTTCGCACCCGGACCTCCCGCATGGGAGTCCGGCGTCCTAGCCACTAGACCACCGACGCTGTTGAAAGACTTTATTGGAAATATTAATTATTGATTAATTTCGGAGAGTGCGCATTGGAATTGCACGACCTTATTCCAGCATCTTAATTCCGCCTTCCGACTACTGGGCGCGGGGAGGGGTTCCATCCTTATGTTGTTGATATCCCATCTGCTCGTATGAAGCGATTTGCTTCTTCGTTCATTATGCGAACGGCTAAAGAATGGAACAGCCTGCCGGCGTCTGTATTTCCCGAAACCTACAATCTTCAAGGCCAGAGTGAATAGGTATTTATTGGATCCGCATGCTCCATGGTCGTCCTTATCGTCGCTTACCATCAGGCGACATAGAGGTCTATTGCGGGTTTAGTAATATATTAAAAAAAAAAATTAGTAGCAAGCCAAATTAAAATATTATTTCATTTAGGAAATCCAAGACTAGGGAAGTAAATATTATTCAGGATAAGTAGGTAATCGTTTATTTGAAGAAGATTATATATACTGACCCCACGGTCCTGCATCCGCCCACGCTTTTGGGCGTTCACGTGACCTTTACTATAATCGTGAAAGTTTCATGTAAATGCGGCTCTGGCACAGCATCCGTCCGTCTATTGCACAAGTTGACTAATAAATTAGTGAGTTACTCTTGTTGGAAGGAGATAAGTGGAGCAAGACAAAGGATTACCTTGTTTTTGGCGAGTCACTGGGGAAACTTGTAAAATAAACTGTGAACTCGAAGGAAGCACGCGCCAGGTCATAACGACGACGGCCTACCCATCTAAAGAATAAGCTGAGAATAGGTGATATGAAAAATTCATCACTTCTATACTTCTAAGCAAGACCATAGAGAAAAGAATGATGCGTTAGTAATTCAATACTTAGTTATATCCTGACCAGGGACTAAAATACCCTCGCCATTTTGCGGAATAGTACTAATTTTTTCATAGCGACAGATTATTAAACTACTATTAATGGCGCCTTCTTGACTGGGTTTTTAGTACCTTCTCTACTTCTTAAGTTATTATCTAAATCACGTACTGGGCGTCGCACCTTAAGCCCTCTGAAACCCATTACAAATTAATTCTAACACCCCTCCCCAACTACTCGTATCTAAAAGCTGATTTTTGAACGCTATATTAATTTAAAACTAAGTCTTTCATTGTCATTAATATAGAGTTTCTGGTAAGGACATTAGGTAGGTTGTCGGTTTAGTTGATCGATATAATGTTCTGTCGAAGTTTAGTCTTTAGAAGTAGTGTCATGCGATCTTCCATCTGGCAGTCGGCTATTCGTATAGTATTAAAGCGCAGTGTCAATACCTATCTCTCTGATTCAACTCAACCAGGCAGTGTTTTCCTTTCGTTTCCTAGTTCAATGTCAGAGTGGTTGTTATTGTCTCCATCCAGCAAGCTTAGCACCTGGCAAAGCCTGTGGCGTCAGAAAAGCTTTAGATAGATCCATCGAGCCCTATTGCGAAGTCATATTTGTGTTCAATAAACTGAAATAATAATTCATAATTCAAACATAAATTTTCATCTTTACACTGAAATACGCAAAAAATTTATTGCTATTTTCGACGTTTTCATAATCAAAAACCTCAACCGTGTTCCACACGATATGGCACGTATTTTTTCCGGCTCACTTACATGTCCGCGGGTAAATAATATACTGAGTGACAAACGTCTCGTCCTCCTCTTTATTCCGGGTCACCCTTGAACCGAATAAATTGCGAGCAATTTTCGGGGTCGTTTACCACGCTCCGGGATGCCAATGATACGCTTCTCAAACTTCTCGTGCTTCATCCTGAGTTATTCGTATACCTTACGTATACTTTACGATATCCCTACAAATAGCTTGATAACGCCATTTATTTATCTTGTTGTCGCATTCGTCCCTTGTGCGTGTCCGTTACGTTGCGGCAGTTAATTCTAAATTAAATACTGGGGATCACTCCATCGTCGGATTAACGTTCGGCTCTCGTGCTTTCTCCAGGGGCCGAGGATTGTCTCGGAGCGGTGTTTTTGTCAACAGTCACGTCGCGAACGGTTGCTTAATCATGAATGACGCGTTTACGTATTCAGGAGGCTCGTCCCTCCCGCTAACGAGAAGACGAGATAAGTGTACAAACGTTCGTCTTGAATTCCCGAAGGCGTTCAGTTCCGTTGATTATCCGGGATTTGAAATTAACATATTAGAAATGTTCCGCGTTCAGCGACTAGATACGGCTGTAAGACCGTGAATGTACAACGTACCATGTTTGTTTGAATAGCGGATTGAGCTCTGACGTCTTCATCTTACAGCAGCCTCATAAACAATGGGTGTCTTGTATCTACTGCCGGTGGTGTTGGCGCGTTCCTTGTTTATATTGCGAGGAACACTGTTTATTTACGTATATGTATATAGCATTTAATTAAATCTAACCAAGAAAACGATTAACATTAATATCAGTTACTGTGATACTACTTACATTAACAAAATGGCGAGGAACACTATATAATCCACAGAGTTACAACAGTTTAATGTTTAATCTCTTGTCTCTACTCTCGAGACATGAGTTAGTAAATCTTGTAAGAACAATTTATCGTTAATAGCGAAATTGTATGGGGCGGTGTAGTGTGAGTAATTCAAGGCAAGGCAAATGAATCATTAGTCCTAAGCTAATATTAACCTGTGTTGTTCAAACAAAGAATTTGGGGTGTAATATCATCAGGGCGGGCGACACAGTGCGAGGCTCTTGTTTCGCGTCGCTCCTAGCAAACGTTCTTTCATTTTCTAATGGATCGGCACTGGGGGAATATTTGTTGGCAAACTTTCACCAGACATAGATATTTACATCACAAAGAAAAGGGGTAAGGGATCTGAGTGTCCCTGAAAACGTATTCTTGTCAGGAATCCGGGTTTTGTAAAGGATTTGTCGGTCAATTTCGCATCAGTACGTTTTTGTTGTACTAAATTTCTGCGCATAATCAGAGGCCGGATTTAGTGGGGCGTGTCGTATCTTCCTACTTTAATAAACTGCGGAGGCTTTTTTACACCGGGAATTTTATAAGGAAAAATCTTTATAAAAAGAAAACGTTTTCAGGTTTCTCCTTGCTGACTGTACGGTTTTAGCTATAATATCAAGCTTTAATACGAAAAATAATTAAATTTGAGACTGACTGATATTATCTGTGCTGGCTTATCTGTCTTGCTGACATTTCGGTCAGGTTTAACCAGGCGTGGTTCAGGCCGACTCAGTGTTGGATGAGACGAAACATTGGGATCGCTCGCGGAAATAGATTTATTTTATTGAACTTTGTTGACATCATATCTTCACGAGCCCTTAGGGAAAAGAGGATCCTTTGACAATGTTATCGAGATGTCACGACAAACAAAGAAAGAACAAAGTTAGGCGCGTCATTCTTATGTCACTCCTCCTAGATAAGGTTGTGAGTTTTGGATGTAAAAGGGTAGATTTTCCTAGCTAAGTATCGAGAGATCTTGTAGGTAAAGAGTATATATCCAAGTGGTCTTGTCTGTAAGTATAACAAGCACGCATTTGAGATATACCTGTAAGCAGTACCTATACGTTACACAAAATTGAGAGCGCACTCTTTAAATTTGAGTAGGATGGCTGTAACTTCTTTACGACACGTCTTGTTATCGTTATTATACTTATTCGTATTTTGTGGTAAGTACTTACTGGACTTCGGTTTCATTTTTACCACGTTTGAAAGAAACATCTAATGGACAATACCTATGTATGTTGGTAGTTATTTTACTATTTTGTCTGTCTTAAATTAGGAATAATAATAATAAAATAAGGAATGAGACTTACGACACTTAAGACGATAAGACCGCCTAGATTGTATTAATCGTTTTGTACACATTGTATCACACTAATTTTGTGTAATAAAGAGTATTCATTCATTCATTCTCTTTCCGATCTCGCGATATTTTGCTATCTCATTTTCAACCGTTGGATATTTTTATGACTTTAATAACATTATCCTGCTTACTGATAAATCTATCTATGCATTCCTTATTTTATTATTGTCCTGCGTCACAGAACATAATATCCGAATGGTTAAAATTATTTTGTTACTTGGATTTAATAAGTTTATTTGTTCTGTCAATTTTACTAGTTATAGTAGTTATTTTGGCGAATAAGGTGGCACGAGAATAGGAAATAACCCTAATTCATGACAGCGTAGTTAACACATCAAGTTGTTACTTCGCCGAAGTTGCCTCGTTTAGGTATCTGCATAGTGCAGTTGGGGAAATAGGACTGTGTCAAAATGACATTCAACTCGCAGGCAGAGTTGTAAATGCCGGGGGCTCACCCTCCAGAAAGTTCGGCTAGGTATATGATAACATTTACGTTTCGCAGCCACCTCGCTCTCTGTGTATTTGTTAAATATATAGGTAAGTATTCATATTTTGTTTTACACCCACCAACCATGACATGACCTTTATTGCTTTTAAGGCTGTTTTATATTGCATAGGTACAAACATACAGTAAAGTACTCGTATGCTGGTATAGCTCAGCTCTTTTGATGTTCCACAGATTTGTAAATATATTTATTTTTAGGGATCCGTACCCCGAAGGGAAAAACGGAACCGATCTGTAACTTCGGCACACGTTACTAGTATTTATTCTAAATACGAGTATATATCCGTACATACTCGTACATTACTTCTTTCGTTTCATTCAACCGACACATCGTTCGTTCCATCTTTCGTTTCATTTATCAGTTCCGATACATCGTTCGTTTCACTCACCCGTTTCCTCGATCGTTTCATTCGTCTGATACATCATTCGTTTTATTCACTCTTTTCATCGTTCATTTATTTCATTCATCGGTCTTACCTTACTTACATTATCTTACGCTGCGTTCCTACTGTTACAGTGTAGATGTATATTCACACCAAAATAAAACAGCGTATTCTTTATAATGGCATACATATCACTTTGTCTCATTTAACTTGTAATATATGGGTTAAACGAAATAATAATACCTCCTACCCATTTCATGTAAATTCTTTTGTAGTTTGTACAGTTTAATTACAATCCATTTGAATCTATCGGTAGCTGCAATATAATCCTTTGTTTAGCCATTTCATATTGCAATGTGCGTGAAATTCATAAATAACAGATTAAATTCGATTGACATGAATAGCTTAACGTTTCAATGAGATATTAACATTTTATAACCGTGTGTCAGTCCAATACGAAACAACCAAACTATTCAATATATTCACTTTTAATTGTGAATACCTAAATAATAACTTTATATCATTGTAAACTTACGTTTAGGTATCTACTGTACATACATTAGATGGCAATATTTAATTTTAATTTTAATTTTTATTTCTGAGAAACCTTACAGCTATACAATTCCTTAATTGTTATTTTTTTTACACTCGTGCAAGCCAAAAAACAGGTCTCCTTAATTTATACAAAATAATAATAATAATTAGTAACAGCTGAAAGTTAATAAAATATGGAGGTGGGAAAGTGGAATAGGGAGTGGGGAGAACAAAGAAAAGGGTATGTGTGTAAGTATGTATGTTGTAAGAGTGTATGGTATGTTATGTATGTATGTATGGGAGATTACATTTTCACAAATGTTTTCTTGGCACAAAAATGTTCATAAGTAGGTACTAACCTACCTACTTGATGAATTGATGACCACAAGTGCAAGGAAGTCACAAGAGAAAATAAATAATTCAAAATGAGTGTCAGGTAAGCACACAGAGTTTATCAAACAAGCTTAGAGCCATGGTGCGGGAAATTCGCGTTGGTTTGCGGAAACGTTGAAATTTTGACAAATTACACTCGAGGATTACCGCGCGGAAATATGAAGAAAACCACGCATTCCCTCAAATTACTTACGCGTGACAAATACCCCGCTAGATGACCTCCATTTATACAGCTCCCGGCTAAATCTAGTTAATGATAAAAGCCCAAAACATAATATTGTTTGAGGGAAAATGATACTTATGTTTGGTGTAATTACGGAATACAACCTTGCTGTCTGAAAGTTTTGTACGTGCTTGAGTTACGGTTTCGTTATAATTTACGTTCCTATAGGACTTATCATATGTGACAATGTGACTACATAAGGAGCTATATGTGGCGTAATCAAATACATGTAGTGACTTCTCCCAGGGCTCTTATGTATCAATACCTAAGTAAGTAGTTTTTGGAAATTCGAGTCGTTCTTAAATGAGGTAATTTTGACCCTTGGTCAGCTTATATATTGGTAATATATCTACCTTCTTTTATTTATTAACTGGGTCTGTTTTAATATTTTATAGGGACAGGGGCCTGCCCCTTAATAGAAGAAGAAGAATATTATATATTTAATTTAGTCTGAGAACAGGATTGACGATATCTATGCTATCATGAGGAAGAGGCCAGCATCATTCACGGATCGTATTAGGAAAACAGACAATGGTGTGCTGAAGGCTGTATATGACAGCTTTAAAGTTGGCATATGCAGTCTTTAGTACAGCTACAAAATGAAACTGAGAATGAACATAACATACCTAGCTATATTTCATAATATAAATTATAAATTACTCTTACTTTTAAGTTAAACTACTACTAATAATAATTAATTAATTATGTTTTTATCTATGGGTGTAATAAATGCCTGAAAATAAATGTGATTTTTTTATTATTATAATTATTTTTATTCTTAGGTATACTTGAAAAGATATACTTGATTTCCAAAGAAATGGAAATCGGTGTTTACGGTACCTTGTACGTAAAAAAACTAAAGTATATTTTTATTCACTCGGCTGTGCAGTATCTATAATTTTTTTTTCACTCGGCTGTGCAGTATCTATAATTGTCGAATCAAGACTCAATTGAATATGTATTACAATTACAGCGTTCATTGTTTTGTAATATCGTCTTTATTCCCGCGCGTGACTTGTCAATTTATTTTGTTGTGTTATAAAATGGGGATTTACTGTATTATCATCTAAAAAGGAGCAGACGCGTTACATATCCCCGAAAGGAGATAAATATTTTATGTCATAATTCATCTGAGCCATAAAAAGGGTGAGCGCAGACACGAGCGCCGAAATGATTTTTGCCTTACTCGCTGGGGTCGGGGAAAACGTCTACGCGACTGTTGGTCTTCACTTTAATCTATCAAAATAAAGATAAAAATGTTTCTTGTTTGCCATAAAAATGTCTAATAAATTTGATAAGAAATATATAAGGTGAGAATATTCTCACTGAAAATTAAAGAGTGAAGAGAAAGGCATTTTATTATGTTTTATATTCTATCTATTTTCCGTATGCGTAGGTGGAGTTCAATGACATCTACAGACTTTATTGTAAGTACATGTATAATTACATACAAATGTGGTGTTGTTTATATTTAAAATTCGACCAGAAATAAGTTCAAAAACCCACGCTATATTGCGGAATTAAATTAAACATTTTTTTCATTGCGATTTCCATAACATAGATTTATAATAGTACCAGTGGCACCCACCCTCGTGACAAGTTTTTTATTTTCCTGGCCAGGGAATGTAAACGATTTTTTTAAGAAAAACATCTTTGAATAATCAGATGGACACATCACAGATTCTCCACCGAACTGAAGATAATATAGACGAAGATAAGTTATAAACGGAGTCATAAAAGGCATTCCTCGAGATAATGTAAGTCACTTTAAGAAATTTTCAGTAATGCTATCGTATAATTGGAAAAGTTTTGACGACAAAGCGCGGGGTGGTCGCGAAAGAACTATAAAATTGCAGTTAACGGGAACGAACGACTTCTCAATACCATTACCCTGAAATACGATCTAATTGACTATCCCTGACCTCTACTCTGCTGGCTGTACAAGACAATAATGAAATGAGACTCTACGTCTTAAGCAATTAATTCTTACGAGCAGTTCTCTCGGAAAGTTAGGTGTTTTAGATGTTTATTGCTCTTTTATAGACAGTTTTTATCTGCTTTTTTCTCAATATGAATATGTCGCAGCGAAATTGTCAATCTCGTTTTATTATAATAACGCTAGCGAAATTATAATAAAACGAAATATTGTCAGACGGACGCTGGTCTCACAATATGACGAGCCAATTTTAGTTACATTATGATTTCGCTAGCCAATCCAATAAAGGTATGACCATACCTTTATAAGTATAGTAAAGATATACGTACCTACAATAATTTTAGTGTAAAACATCTGTATCGGTACGCTGTAGATTTGTTCCGACCACCACAAGATTGCCGGGGTCGTAAATCTGTCGAGCTGAAGCCCGGCCGCAATGGATCTTTTGTCACTTGTCCGCACGTCTGCGGCTGTGGTCGCGAAACATTCTCTTAATCGCTCCCAATGCCGATCTAAGCAATTGGTACCTATAGGAAATTTGCAATTTATAAATATTTAGATAAACGTAGTATTAGACTTTAACCTCGTTGCTTTTGGAGAGAGTGCTTTAACACTAGAAGGTTTCTGCACTTACATCCATAAATACATAAGTCTGCAGGTGTTATACGACCTAGATGTGATGTGAAGGGTTGCCTTGACGAGGTACATTTTCCCTATAATTACCACAAAGAGGCATCATAAACTCTCTTGTAATATTACTAGAAATATCTAGTGAGGTGAGTTCTCTATGACGTCTTTAAAACGATGGTGATCACTTACATTCAGGTGGCCTGTCTGCCTTCCTTCAATGAAAAAAACGTAATTTTCCAAGCCTAGAAGAGAGATTGAAGAATCAACACACTGTTAATTCGCCAGCGATCGTGCAGCTTCGTTCAGAGCGTGTGGCATGTGCGAAATTCGTTAATCAGTGCCAGGCCGCCCGCCCGCCAATCAGAGGCCGCGCACCTTTCAGCGCATACGTCCGTTCCTTGTCGTTTTTTTGGCTTTCGTACCGATACATCGCGTATTTTGAATTCCTACTGCTTCCCGGTCAGTGGAAATTTCCTGTCGTATTTTTCTCGTGCTCCGGAAGCTTTTTTGGGAGAGATTGTATCTTTGACATCAGTTCGTTTTGGTCGTACTGCTCAGTGATGAGGGTCGTTATTATTCTATGGACAATAACCATATAAGAACAACTTTCTTGGCAGATTTAATGGAGTAGTTTGCTATTGCCTTCCCCATTTCACACGCTAGTGTTAACCGAAAAACTCATTGGTACATAACATTGCATGGTTTCGAACCCGGACCTCCCGCATAGGAGTCCGGAGTCCTAGCCACTACGACATCGACGCTCTTTGACATGGAATTCGATGCTTTAATAATAACTAATTCATACTGCAGTTGCACAAGAATTGAAAATTCGCTGCTTATTACATCTTAAAATTTTTAATTGTTAGTTTTCGAACGAGAAAATAATTCTTAAGTGTTTCTATCTATCTATCTATCTATCTTAGATTAGAGTTACACGAATGTATAGAGGTTTTTACTTTGTACATTTTCTACATTATAACCAGATAAATATGACGAGAAGATCTTTTTGTGGCTACTTTCAATACATTATCGGGGAAATACGATCATAAAACAAAAGAACAGTAAAACAGTATCTAATGGAGTGAGTGGGCTAATCCTATTGGGCTATTCCAGATATGGCGGCGACGAATAATGGATTGGGTGAAGTGAACTAGAAGACCACGAAAATAAAGGAATTTTTGTTTGGTGCTTAATAATAAGTACTTTTTGTCTAAGACTCTGAAGGTATCAAGCTCCTCAGCAGGCGATTCTTACCTTCCTGTCTGATGGCAAGTGGTCACTATCGTATATAGGAGTCACCTGCATATCAAGGTTAATGTGAGTCCGCTGCCGGCCTCGAAGAGAGGTCAATCAGCTTTTCAGCAGAAAATCCCAGTTCGATTCTCTTTAAAAATGGTTGAAAATAAAACATACTTACTTATCACGTAACTTCAGCACGCTCTCCCTATACATAATAACTGAGTATTGTATAGTACTCAAAAATAGTTTTTTTGATTAGTTAGTACTCGTGAAAACCTGAACGACTTATTATAGGAATTCGCTTTGTAATAGAAATAGATAGATAGAAACATTAGATAGAGATAGAATTGGTATTTTTTTGCGAATTTCCGTTTCCGAAATCTACGGTAAGGTGTTGTATTGGCGACCTGGAAACCTCTCTCATACAACAATATAAACTTACAACGTCACATCTCTTCCTTTCTTGTCCCAGTGATGTAAGGGTGATCTTATCCAGAGCCGAAACGACGCAACTTCTTGTCTCTAGCACGACATAAAATTGGGATACTTTCCTCGGGGTAAGCCTCTCATTATTTATACATCAATGCGAAGAGTCGAAGAACAGGTATGACTGCGAATAGATATCCTTTTAGTTTACACGTGTAGTTCTCTACTAGGCTCTGTGGATTTGGATTGGGTAAATATCAGTTGTAATACGAGTAGTGTGTTATTCTCTGAACGAGTCATCAAAATAAAAATATTTTTACTTATATAAAAGTTATGTACTGTAAGGTATATCTATGGGCCTTTTGTAAAGTTATCTATAAATATAATTTGTTGTCAGAAAAAAAAAGTTTTTTTTTAACTTCTTTACTACATTTATTATTGAACTATTAGGTATTAAAAATCTAGTGTATTTCTTCAGATTCGACCAATCGATCGTAGGTAATATAACTTGCGTATAAAACTGAAAATTAGCGCTAAAGGCTTTTTTGACATTACACACATTATTACCGCAGGTATCAGTGTTCGCAACCACAGTAGGTATTATTAATTATTTGATTTACCATCAAATTGAGTACCATCAATTTTTAATTATCTATAAGTATAAATTACACTGTGCCTGCCTGAAACTAAATATTCACTTTACTGTTGCACGGTTTTAATAACTCCGCACAACTCGATAACGAAATAACATTCCAGTACAATTTAAATTACCCTAGAAACTTTGTCGCATGTTAGCAAACGGTAAATACGAGAACCTACACATTCGGGGCTACATGTGCAGAAATATCAAATGTGCAAAACTTTAGGTCGCTGGAAACAGTTCCACAAATTGCACGTAATTTGCGCCGCTGCCTGGAGTGGAATCTGCTAATGACCAGTCGGAAGCCGTCTCCATAAATACAGGCCTCAAAACAAGCCCTTGCAACAGTGTTGCTCCAAAATTGATGGTTGATGCATCGATGTTTAGTGGTATACGTGGAAATTAATCTATGTGGATTAAATAGATTGTTTTGTAGTCAAATTACATACCTATACATGATCCTTTAAAAATAGTATAAAATATTTTAAGGGGATAATTAGAATGTCTTAAAGATTCAATCTACTTACGAAAAAAATTGATCGAATGTTAGATTTTTTTTAAATAAATTCTGATCACCAAAAAATAAATTGTCTATTTTAAGGCAGGTCATTGATCCATGAGAGTTATCAGCTGTTGAACTTTGCATACTGCGTGTTGGTGACCTAGTGACGTACTTTTCATTCACGTGGAAGGGATGGGTGCATGCAAGATGTATCGTTATCTTTTGACATTTAATTTAAAAAACTATATTACTTACGGTCTTATTTCTCAGGGATATGGCATTGTTATAACTTACCGAATACTTCCTTAAATTTTTTACACTATTTTTGAAGGATCCTGTCACGAAACAAGTAGATAGGTAGTCAAATTACACATTTTAACGACCAGACTGTTGCGCTGGCCTAGGCTAGCCCTATCCATCACCAGAAGCCTCGATAAAGGGTTCGAAAGGTCCATATTTCCTTAGGTCCTTTTGTAATTGTATTGTTTGTAGAATTGTGTAAGTTTGTATTGTCGCGATGTCATAATCATCCAAGCAGCAATCGCGAAATTGCTATACAAAAACCATGCTGCCTATTGTACGATATATCCATCTGTGATGGATCTACAAATAATTGTGAGTGATTTTGAAGTATCGATAGGATATATAATTTATTTTTCGACACTCTACATTGTAATCAAAAGGGCGATAACATCTGAGGAATATTTTAAGCACCGAAGTTGAGAAAGGGTCACGCGAGGAATTCACATTATTGGGAACTTAGTCTTACTTCATCAGTGTCTTACTCTAATTTAATTTATTGTAGTAGTAGTGTACACGGAACAATAATATAAGTACTTACAGGGAAATATATTTATTGAGAATAATTAAAATATAAACAGTACCTAGATACTTATATATATAATAATAAATCTTATCTAATGGTATAGTACAATAAACAAATAGAACAGGAGAATACAAATTAATATTTCATTCATTCATGGTTCAAACAAGTGCCCAATGACAATAAAAGCCATTTGATAGAGGAGATCGAAGGAACTTTCCAATATTTATCTGACCCTTGTTGAACAAACCATAACATTTTCCTGGATGAGCAGTAAAATCATAATGCGAAGGTTTTACATGGAATTCTCTTTTTAGTTTCACGCGACGATGTTTGTCAAACAGAAAGGTTATTTCAGAGAATGTAAAATAGCGCTATATTTTACAGAAGACTTTTATGCCAAGGAAATAGCGGCCACGTTAATGGAATTTTATTAAAATTCCTAGAAAATTTTATAAAATAAATAAGAACCGTTTGGAATACTTTGAAGTATATACGAACAATCTGGGTCGTGATTCCGTGTCATTGGCGAGATACCGTGACGGAATTTCAAAGAGCTCATTCTCATTAGTCCTAAAACAACAGTAACTTGTGACTTGTTTAAAACATAGGGCAGTTGAAATCAGATCCCAGCCATATTAAGTATTCGGAAAGTTGTTCCGAACTCGAGACGTGGATTTTAAATATACCCTATTGAAAAGGGGTGACGCGTTTGAAGTTGAGTTTCGATGCAAATATCCAAAGGCTTAATTACAATTTTCCTGTGACTTAAGACTACATATAATAACACCTGCTAGATACCTACGCTATATGTCACATCCATGGAATAATCCTAGTATGGTAGTACTATACGTAGTATATAGTGTTATAGAAAAATCTTGATACAGTGACACAGAGATCAATAAGTGTCGACACGTGTTATGTATTAATTTTCCACATTAGAGAGATCACAAGTAGTCATAACAATAGTAAAGCAGGCCAGAAAAAATTCTATTTTTGTAGCTTCTTAATTACATATCACATATAAATAGACACAATAAAATATGTACTTATACGAGTACTTATCAATATCATTATGGTTCTTAAATCACCAAGTTGTTCACTCCAATATTATCATTGCTTGATTGTGAGGTAATTTTTTTCCTGCGAAAAATGAAAGGTATGAGAAATATAAAAATATAGTGTTAGATTTAATTTTTTTAAATCCAATTACCTGTGCTTGGTAAGCACAGTTATAAAATAATAACAAAAACTAGAGACAGAAATTTAAATTGGTTAACGAATTATAAGACATAAAAATTTGTTATTCTTTCATCATTCATTTGCATAAGTCTGAAGGGGCGACCACCAGCAAGTAATTCGAGTTTAGCAAGTAATCCAGCAAGTACCTAAGTATCAGTCGACTCGAACTTATCCAATGGCGGTAGGGATATTCTAAATTCGTCCCATATACCTACGGAAAGAAAGAATGATCTAGCTACGTCATAACATAAAGCACTTACGGATGCCTCTCCTCATATTTGCTCGGAATGAGGTAGCAGTTCGACTCCTTGTACAATATGTCACGTTTCTTGTTACATGACCAAGCGATGCTCCAGGCTTCACTCTATGAATACAATCTCGATTGAAAAACATTTTATGTACCTACGAACTAAATGAAATTAAATAAACATGCCAAATTGTTAACGTATCGGTGTTGCCTGCAGCGGTGTTGTTTTTTAGTTTCCAACGGGTGTAACGTTTTCTACAAAACCAACAAATTTTAAACTAAACATGACCAACACAGCACAACCCAATTTGATAATTATGATGATATTCATACAAGTATAAGTTACTGTTGTTATTTAGGTAGGCTATAGGTAAGTAGGTATAGGTACGTACAGTTTTTGCTCCCTTGAATTGTTTTTCCTCTTTCTGTCTTTTCAAATCCCGCTGTCGTCTGGCTTTCCGCAATTCTTCTTGCTAAAAATTATAATGGAAATTAATGTAAAAATAAATTAGGAAATCCATCGACATTTGTAACCAGTGTTGGGTCTATATGAAAAAGGGTCGCTTCAGAACTTTTTCAATATAAAAGTTCGTAGGTATTTAAAATTTAAAAGTCCTTGGTGGTCACGTATACTGTCATACTCACGAATTCATCCTGGTATATGAAATATGTTGTTTCTTCTACATCTGGCCTGTAAAAGGAACATTAAAACAAAAGTAAAAAAAACCTATTAAAACTTGGTAAACAATTCAATTAAAAAATTAGACTAAGAAAAACATAGCTGAAGCCATGTAAATAAATAACGCTGCCCTTCAAAGTTTAAATTAGTTCCCGCACTGAACTTTTAGAAAGCATGCATCATTCTGGAACGTTCTAGAAACTGCGGGTAGTTTTATTTCAACTTACGCGGTCACAGCTAATTTTATCTCGAGACCAGACTCGAGGATGATATCGTGGGCTTCCTTCACCGTTAGAGTCGATGTGTCCACATTATTTATGCTCTTTAGGACGTCCCCAACCTGAATGCCGGCATGTTCAGCTCTACTATTCTCCTTTACCTGAAATAATCTGTTGCTTAAGTGATTTAATAATGACACGTTCAAAAGGTGCACTCGAAGTAATTTCCTATGTAGGTATTACCTACGAGTATACCTGTACTTACATACTTCAGACAATGGCTCTTGTTAATAAACGATATTTAAAAGGTCATTATTTATCATTTAAAAGATTCAATAAACAAATCTTTGTCTCTGGAAATCCTTATATCGTAAAACAGTTGTTTTTCGAATCAATAAAGCATGATAATTTATCGCCATAAGCAGTGTTTACGTGGTTTTTATTATTAATAGCAAATATCGTAAGAGTAGTTGGTTTAGTAATTAAATTTAGTTGGTACAATCTATATATACAATGGTAATAAATAACATTCCATGAATCACAAGCTTGATTTTTCCATCACCTGAAGGTTGCCGGGAAGATATCGCTTAAAGCAATAAGGGCGTCTTCTGCACATTGTATTGTACCTCTCTTTATGTTGTATGTTTTGTTTATGTCCCGGGTGTGCAATAAAGTATATTTGTATTAAAAATAAAATAGCACCGTTTTACGTCTAAAGCAAAAAAATAGTTTTAACCGACATTATAGAAATAGCAATAACACCCAGGTTATTAAATATCGATCGAATAAAATGAGAACGGAACAATGGCTGCCACGAGAGTACCTAATACTAAGTTATGAATGGAACTGAAAACAGATTGATCGGGGAGGTTTCAAACTGGAATGAATGGTATTTGTTCGGCGTTCATTCTGAAATCCAGTAAAATGAAAATCCTATGTAACACTATGACTAAGGAATATTCTTCATTTGTAGATGTTACCATACTGGAATTCTTCTGAAAGAATTTATGTTCATATTTGATCTTTCATGGCATTATTCGTACCAAAATACTACAACTATGTTTCCATACAAGGTGTTTTAAACATTCAATCATTTGTTGTACTATCGCCAATACAATGACAGTTTTTTAAAAGGTTTATTTATGCATCTAAAAGTTTTAATACAAATATTGTAGGTTGAGAATTAATCATACTAAAAGTTCTAAAGTGTATATTTTTATATTCGCGAAAGTAAAACAACATAATTGAACTAACAACATACCAGTAAAACATTCCACAAGTACGATATGAATGTGTAAAATTATTTTTATGAAAACCGAGTCGTATGCACCAAGTACTATCGGCAAAAAATATTACAGTGGAATGAAACGGTGAACCGTTTCATTCCACTGTAATATTTTTGCCGATTAATAACTACCGATTGCACAACACCTAAATTAAATACACCACTAGGTATACACTTTTTTATCTGACGTAGCTTAGGTACTTACGAGTATACTTTGTTCAACTGAATCAAAACGTTAATTTAAAGTTTGATTTTTTAATCTATAAATATTACATAAATAAAATAAAAAATTATTAAAGCAGACAGTGTCTTTTACATTTTTATAGTTCCCTGTCTCCCACACTAGGATACCCACACAGGGTAGTGGTATATTTAATATTTCTATTGTATTCAAATTGTTAAGTTTTCTCCCATTTCTGGGGTCAATTGAGAGAATACTTCACTTCCTAATGGTATTTCATCTAATGGTTCATCCTGTAAAAAAGTTCGTACGATACGACGACTGTTCAGGATTGCGGCTTTCTGCATTGTATTTTATTTATTATTATTTATTTATTTTTCATAATAAGATAACATAATAAGGTTATGCAAATATGACAATGCTGTTAACGAAAATAAAATAAAGAAAAAATAATTAATAGACGAAAATAATAAAAAATACAATTAAATTAAAGCCCAACAACTACAATTATTATGATAACTAATATGGACATAAAAAGAAAAAAAATCCAATAAAATTTAAATCTCGCGCCTTAAGAATGCGTGTATATGAGGGTGTGTGTGTTAATTTACCTACTATTTTATCCATCCAACTTCTTTGATGTAGTTATCCCTTTATTATGAAGATCATTGAAATTTTAAACTTATTCTATTTGTATTCATTTTTGACTATGAAAGCGGGGCTTAATCGCGTCGGTATTTAATTTTTGGTGAACAATACTGTAGTTACCTTTGTTCGACGTTTCGACAGAGTTGCATCTGAACTGCAACAAAGATCCGTAACTACAAGACGGCGATTCTCGTAGTGGAATGTCGAATTCGACATTAGTCCTATCTCATTCACTCACATTGCATGTGTGAGCGTGACAAGACGTTCGTAGCGCTCGACTTTTGTACGTCAAACGCTGCGAGAATCGCTTTCCAGTACCTATAGTTTACAAAAAATTAAATACCGACGCGATTTTAATAGTCAAAAAAGATCATTGAACGTTATACAGATACAAGGAAGTATAAGAAGTGTTATCTTATTTTATTTCCTTTTTCCCCAAAAGGGCCAGGGGCAAGACTGCTGTATCTCCCAACGGTCGTTTTAATTGTCAGAAGCAGACGCTGGAGACAGCTAACTCGAGTTTTACTTTTAACCGACTTAAAATTAATAAGAACTGTGTCGTCCGAGGAAAGAAAAGAGATTGGTGGACTTGATAAATGTTACAAGGTTTCTTTGAGGCTACTCAAGCTTCCAGTGGGGAACATTTATTATCCACAAGTATGAATGGCATATTTTATTAATCTTTTGATACCTATATACTTCTTTGTACCAAGTACCTAGTCGAGTATTATATAACTTTTTTATTACATCTGTTTAAAAATGGGCCTATTTATCCACAGAAAACTCGGCGTAAAGTACCTAGGGCGGAAATCTATTCCCGTCCTAGGGCGGGAATCTCTTACTCACGATCGGAAGTCTCGACAATAAGTGAAGTAGCAATTTTATACTACATATAATTATTACAAACAAACACCTTGTAATCGAAAGATTTTATAATTGAAGATAATTTGCTACCGGATAATTCAAAACAAAAAGTATGTGTAGTTATTAATTTTATTTTATTTTATTCCCTTTCTCGCAGATGTAAAAAAATATATCGTGTTTAAATTGCTAACACTTGTCGCATTAGTCTGTCCGCAACCCTCGCCTACGGCTCGTGTTGTGAAGAAGATTCGTGCCGACAATCTGATCCCTCTCGCCCTATGTAAATAATCTACTATTAAGTACAAAACAAACTTGCATAATAGATTACTAATAGAATTTCTAAGAAAACATAAATGAGATGTCAATTTGAATGAAATTAATAATATAAATGTCAAACTAACTACATAAAGCAGGTATTTTCAAGAATATTTATTAATATTAAGTATTAATAATGGATTTCATAAAATTATGGTTTAGTAGAAGCTTTTCCTTATTAAATTAGAAAAAGGGGTGAAAAAATTTCCGCTAGCAGGATTTGAGCAACGAATGGTATGAGTATGAGTATGAACCTGCGATCTTGTCTTTCCATGGCACTGCTCTAACCAACTGTGCTATCGTGGCTTATCCTGCTGGTGTCAAATTAGTCAACCCTTTCTCCGTGTACCGTCTTCTGTATTCGCCTATAACTAACTGTATTTCTATTAATTTATTAGAATATGCCTAGCATGGTTAAATGCTTAATGAACAAAAATTAGCTGTTCCTTAGTTCTTCCCTGATATGGAAGAAAGTCGCTAAATAGAAGAATATAACGGATCTGTATTTCTCTATTACCATCTTGTTTTTTGTATTACCTATGTTTTGACAAATAAAAGGCACAATTTGTGAATCTGAATCTGAATCATGCACCTATATATTTCTATTAGTATACCCGCGTGACTCTCAAAGGGGTATTGTAGTACGCTCCTCCAGCCAGGTTGAAGCCCCATATGGTGTCATCAAAGTTTACTCTCTCGTGGACGCCTTCGTTGGCTGACTCCCAGGCGGGGCGCTCCAATGCCTTGCGCAGTTCAGCCTCGAGGGCTCTAGGCAGTTTGCGCTGGAAAATTCAAGTGCTTTCTACAAATTGCGATTGATTTTGTTGTCAATTTGTAAGTAGCATCGTTGGATTTCTCACTCTTTTATTTTTGTTGGATGTTGCCAGCGTGCCGAAATGAAACCCCTATTGAGGCAAAGTAGATAGGGCTACAAAATTGAAATGTTTTCTGTAAGTTGAAGATGTTTGTATACAATTTTGTTAGGGAAGTTATTATTGTCTTAAAATATTCATTACAACTTAGCAAACAAGAAAATACGAGATGGAGATACTTAAAGTACATCATTCTTTTTTTTATTAAATAAGGAGAGCAGACGAGCAAACGGACCACCTGATGGTAAGTGGTTACTGTCGCCCATATACATCTCATCTCACTGTATCATTATTAAAGGGTTTTTGATGCGCTGCTAACCTTGAGAACTAAGATGGATTGCCTCATGGGCCGGAAATTACCCTTCAACCGAAACACAAAAATGCAAGCATTCCTGCTTTACGGCAGAAATAGATAAGGGGGTGGTACCAGCCCAGGCGATCCTTCACACCAGGATCTACCACCTATACCTATAGTCTAGTCAAAGTAAATATTAATAAAAATGTTTCAATTACATTTCCTCAAACTCTCCTTTAAGTGGCTCCGCTAAAGGCTTCTCCTTCTCGAACGCATTTATCTGTAAAATTCAAGATTCAAACAATAATGATAACACTGGACTTACATTTTTAAATTTTTCATCCATATTATACGGGTTGAGTAGGAAAGTTGCGGAAAATAAACTTAGTTGGCGCGTTAAAATTGCTGCAAAAACACTTTTTGCTCCCACGAGGAGGCTGTTGCCTGAATAATGAATTTGTACTGGCGCTTATTCATTCATTATCTTAATCAGCGATGCATAGACCGAGGGGCCCTCTGTTAATTGGACGGTATTAATAAATTGACTGACACAACAACGCAAATAAAACGTGTAAAAATTATAAACCAACGGGAACATACTTAATTTTGCCTTTTTGCGACTTTACCAAACAATTACTCTGCAAACACATATTATTTTAAAACTAACAGTTAATCCAACGAGTTTGTTAAAATTCTTTGAAACGACATCAATGCTACCAGTGATTCATGTTGCGGAATTTTAAGTGGACTAATTTTTTTAACGATCCATAACGCAGATTATAAAAGTACCTACCAGTATAAGCCTCTTGACAGCTAGCTCTAATATTCTTGGGCGGGCTTTACGGCACATTGTAAACAATCTCGTCTTTAATGAATTTCAAATACAAACTAATCTTTGATCAAAATACGATTCCCAAAATACTTGTCTAAAATATTTATTTACCTTTACCTTTACACAGAAGACAGAAACAGAAGAAAATAAATGTATTTACCTATCTATACAATATATATTTATATACCCATAACTCAATGTCTAAAGACAAGAGTCTTTAACCAGTGTGTCCTACCAGTAATGACCTACGGAGCCGAAACGTGGACACTGACGATGCGTTGCGACTGGTTTACAAATTGAAAGTCGCTCAGCGTGCTATGGAAAGAGCTATGCTCGGAGTATCTCTGCTGGATCGAATCCGAAATGAGGAGATCCGGCATAGAACATAAGTTATCGACATAGCTCATAAGATTAGCATGCTGAAGTGGCAGTGGGCCGGTCACATCTGTAGCAGAACCGACAATCGCTGGGGTAGACGAGTTCTGGAGTGGAGACCGCGTTTGGGCAAACGTAGTGTGGGACGCCATGAAGCGACGATATGCGCAAGATGGCTGGCAGCGACTGGATGAGAAGAGCCGAAGATCTGGCTCAATGGCGCGCCCTGGGAGAGGCCTATGTCCAGCAGTTGACTAGAGTGGGCTGCTGATGACCTATCTATATAAAGTTGTATATTTCAAAATATTTCTCTGAGCAGCCAGCGCATTTTTAGTAGCGCATTTTTAGTAGTAAAGGTTAACTAGAAAAATCTCTTTCAAAACGTTGAAGCAGTAACTAAGAATACCATTAGTTAATACATTCCAGAAAATTCGTATAGCCGTTTTGGCATTTTCGTGCATTTGTTTGCTTTGTTCGGAGACTGAAGTTTTGATTTATTGGTGGTGGAACAATGGCTAAAGTCATGTCCCACAGAAGTGGGGAGGAGCATTAGCCCCTTCAGGGTCGCATAACTCACAGTGCTAAATGATGGTTGTTTATAGAGAGTTTATTTACCAGTTATAAGTAGTATATATTATCTACGATTACCAAAGATTCCTCTCATTCAGTTGTTTTTGGAGTCAACAGAAGGTATACAGGTGAAACAAAATACCTGTATTGACCTTTTGCACGCGGACTCTATCGATAAAGAATAACTTTTGTCAAGTCATAGCTTTTTCGAAACATTTTGCAAATTCATTAAAAAAATCGACTCTACAATTATATGTGATACAGTTTCACCGATTTCTATTAGCGTAGAACCAAATTTTTCCGAATTTCGAAAAGATAATATGTCTGAATGACTCAAAGGTCAGCGGGACAAAATTATATTATAATAAAAATAAAATCTTTATTTTCAGACAACAAATTATATAGCTAACTATACTAAAGGTCCATAGATATATACCTTACAGACTAACATACATAATTTTTATATAAGTAAAACAATTAATTTTGGTGCGGCATGATTCAGCTCGCCTATCTATGTGCATTAAAGCATAAAATAAATAAGTTGCTAGTAAAAGTTATCGCATCGAGACTTCCAGCAAATTGTCAGTATTCTGTTACCTCTGTAGGTGTAAAAAACATAAACTTTCCTCAAGGTGCGGTTACACCTGGTCACCGACCGACCGTCTGGGCGGTTACAGCCGCATTCGGCGAACGACCAAAGTGTCACTAGGTTGTCATCAAGAGGACGTTGGACGACTTCGGCCAACGATCAAGTGTAAACAAAGGCGATCGGTGACCGTAGTTCGTCCACCACAGGGCGGTCGCCGAAGCTGTCAACGACTATATGTAACTGCGCCTTGAGACATTTCACACTTCGACAGATACTATATTTTACACTATACCGCGACATCCATCTGCGGCTCGAAATGTACGCGTGATTGGCAGCGCAGCGTGCGTGAAGCCGCGCCCGACATCCCAATACGATTGGCACCAAGTGCTGTTATGCTGTCAACGCTTCCGACTAAATAAATAAATCTCCAATGTCCGCTGTCAGTTTGTCTTCGATAACTTTGAAAGGTTATGAAATTTGGTAAGTACGAGTAAGTAAAAAGTAATGTAATAAAGGGTTACATCTAAAGTCTTGATATGATTTTATGAATAACAATATCCGAAGCTAGTACCTATCTACCTACATACGTTCCAAAGAGATAAGCCATATATCCACACAAGTAAAGGGTGTTGCACACTTCGTAATTAAATAAACTTATAAGTTCACTAAACACTTTTTTAAATCCTCGAGAGATCCCCAATGAGCGTTGGAAAGGTATATAGAAGATAACGGTGTTATAATTAAACTTAATAATATCTTTAAGCCTAAAAAAATTTAATAACCTACTGAGATCATACCCTACTACTCCACCATAGCTCGAAGAACTCTAGCATACCTTAGTTAAGAATGACAAACATTCTGTTGTAAAAAATGTTATCCCTTCTGTAAAATGGGTGACATTTTTTATGGGAATTTGAAATATGTTTCCACCCATGAATAGCCTCTGGTATTTTTAAAAGGTAATACTTATTGTAGGTTATGTAGTAGCAAAAGGTAAAAAAATCTCATCAGGAAAATGTAATAAATTAGAGTCTGATACACATAAAATAGATTCAGAATTCGAAAAGTAGTATATAATACGCAAAATAGTTCTTCTTAAGATGTGTGGTCATTTGTATTCAGAATAGGGCGTTGGTAGGTGTAGAAGCAGTCCTTGTGGCTAACAAATATCGGAAATAAGTTATATACAAAGAAAACGCCACCATTTGAACTTACACTTCGCTTAGCCGACGCGTTTGTCCAGTTTCGCTACAGTGGTATTCAAGTCACCCGGCGATTTTAAGCACCGCTTACTTCCTCATAGGTCTATATCTAAGTATAACTTATTAAGCCGCTTTAATCGACCTTGTGGTTAAGCTAAAGTAGGTACTCAGACTTAGCGTCAGTAGTGGTTGGTAAGTTGTCGCTCAAAAATTATCTTGCCCACACAGGCATCGTATGTGATATGCCTAAAACGGAAATGGCTTCGACACGGGTCGCGAGCCGTGTAGTTATTAAATTTCGATTTTAAGCTTTATGCTCCAGCGCGATAAGAGGATTTTGATTCCCCGTTTCGTTTTTACGATATATATTCACATCTGCTCACTATGGCGTAAAAACGTGCGCGTTTCGTACTACGCTGGGAACGGATTACGATGTCAATGTAAACAAGATCAGTGGAAATATTTTTCATGCGAGCGACGCAAATGGCAGTCGTTCCATCATTTCGCTCCATCTTCGTTTCGCATGCTAACATTTATTTCATTTCATTGTTTTGTTGTTTTACTGGGGTGGAATTCGTGTTTGTGTTGGAATTATTGTGAAAAAGCGCCCTTCTTTATCCCAGTCGGTTAGTGTTGCACGCTTTCCGCCATGAACTTTGCATGAAAATAGGCACGGCTTATTAATTTTTTATTCGTTTTTGAAACAAATACCGGTGGCAGGTGTAACAAAAGTTCCCTATCCCAAAAAGAAGGGTGTTCAGTATCCATAACTAAACAACTTACACGGCGTCAACTCTGAAATCGCGAAAAAACCCAGCTGCTCATACCTACACGATCGAAAAGTATGAAACAGCTGATTTTTTTTTCGCGTTTACAGAGTTTGGCCCATAGTGAAAGTTGTTCAGTTATGGATATTGAACACCCCCCTTTCGGAACTATGGGGGAATTTTGTTACACCCACTATATTACACCCAGTTACGTCGATTACTTCTTTAATATGATATTAATTTAACACAATAGTATCCAAGAAAATATAATGTATCTAAGAAAATAAAATAAAATAAATGAGAAAATAAAATAAAAATAAATGAGTTCTGATTCAGAATTTTTAATTTTTCCTTATTCTCACCAAAGTACCTCTAAGCGCGATGTACGTCTATTAATTAAATCCAAATTAAGGCAAATTTTAATTGATTCGCGAGCTCCTAATAGCTAATTGATCATGTACTAATTAACATGTCGTCTCCACGTACAGTTAATTGGCTTGTTTTAATTACTCTATCAGATTGGTTCAATTATGTTTTTGCTGGGCCTCACAACAAAATTGGGGATCGATAGTAATTTCGTGTTTTCACTCGTGAAGGGAGCACGTCGGTAAATTAGATCAACACCCCGAGCCTCCCGGAGGACCAAAAACACGGTCGGCGTTTCCATCAAGCCTATTACGCTTATTTTCCTTTTTATTGAGTGTGAACCACTTCGAGCTTGCCAATTTTCCGATGCCGCTTTCGCATGAATATTGGTCTGGATTGGAAAAAATAAAATGGAAATTATGAACGTATTTTATTTACGTACAACCCTAATAATGTAGGTTATATTTCGCGGAATCTGAAAATATTGTTTATGAGATTTTAATTAATAATGCTCAAAGGAGCCTGTGAAATTTCTTGTTAAGTAGCTTTTTATTTACTTTTATACTAGACGTGATTTAATTGGCAGCAAAAATATGGCAACATTAGAATAATTTCTGTAATTGAACACCAAGCGAATTATTATTCGGTTTCGCAAGTGAATTATTATTGGATTCCCCGTTTCGTTTTATTACACAACCTAAAATATATAAGTGAAGTCTATCTTTAGAACTCACTTAAGACTAAGAGCGTTAAAAATTTCCCACATTACCATTTTTATTAGAAAATATACTGGATAGAGTAGATGTCTCGTAGAGGGGCCACCGCGAATATATTGCCTGACATCCTTGCCACATTTGTCACCGGTAGACCCTCGGCTCTTGTGAAATTGTGCTCATATTGTAAGGGCTAATCCCCGACGCGAATTCATCAGGTTCTAACGGGCCCTTATCAGCGCGACCCTTGCTCTCGACATCTATAAGCATTATTTTTTTCTCACTATAAGTAAGTTTTTGCCGCAAAATTCCTAGAATAACCCTTTTTGTTACAAAACATAGAAATAAAGTAAGGTTTCAATTGTTTGCTCGAATAGCGTTTGGGCGGAATTATTATTATTAATTTGTATACCTAAGTTAGATTGTACAATAATAATATAATAAGGCGGAGTAAGCGCAGCTGCAAAGTTATGCAATTATCAATAAAATAAGTAAATATTCGCGAAATACGATACTTTCGATCAAATATTGTTCAGAAAAATTCTTTGGCGATGATCACATTTCATAGTTATAAAAAGAAAAGAAGACATCATCAAGACATCTTTTGCTCAACTTAATACCATTTGTCACAAAAACAATACCTAAAGAATTATTGGCTTCGATCAAATACAGACATTTTCAATGTTAAGTTAATATCACAAACTAAGCTGGACAAGAACATGGATTGTCTTACTAAATAATATCCAATATCCAGTGACGTATTCTCCTAGGGCGTATACGGCAAATGCCCGGGGCGGCCAATACCGGTCGGCCGCGCCGGTGTGACTTGAGCCTAGACTGATATTCGAAGTGTAAACTGACCTTTAGTTTATTTTAGTTTTTTCAGCAAGGCATGCTCACGCAAGTTTATATTTTTCAGCTCCTAGTTGCATTTGCCATAGGATACAGGGGCGGCCAATCGCATTGGCCCAGGGCGCAAAAGAAATACGCCCCTGCCAATATCAAATACAACACCGCCCGAGGCAGTATTCTATAACGAACCAATTTTTCTCTGAACAAAAGGTATCGTATAATCTATTCTGGCATAAAATACTTAACAAATATTGTTCCAAATAGCTCCATTATACGTATATTTTTTGCCGTTAGAAAAACCTAGCTTGTTTTATTTTGTCTATTAGTTAATAACTAGGTATCAATATCCGATAAGATAAGATAAAATATTATATTTGGTGTAGGTATCTAGGTATATTTACTTACTCCTCTGGCTCGGTGTGGATTTTTATTTTATTTTTAATTTTATTTACAAAAATTTCACGACACAGTTTACACCACTGCACCGTGATATTTATTATTATTATAAAAAACAATTACAAAGAACAAGAAAAAAGTTATTACACAATAAATTACCTATAATCGAAATACACTAAATTGCTTGTCATTCATCCGTGTTTAAAATAAAACTGTACATGGAAAACATTCTTACCAGGTACTAAGGTAGTATGTTTTATCCAAACGTGTATTGCCACATATACTTACTTATACACGACACAAATTCAGTCCAGCTGCAAACTGTTAAACAATACTTTTTAAAACAATTTTTTATTTTGAGTACACCGGAATGCGGATATCCTTCCGCAGATCCGTCCGCATCCGGACGCGGAACCCGGGGAATGTTCGCAATTCACGTTACAGAAAAAAGTTGTAGCCCTAAATGGGAATTGCCTTTTCTAACCTGCAGTTCTTTTCTGCTTCCAGATTTTGTTTATTGCACAAGAAATTTCTGCATAGAGCTGTCGATATCTATAGAATTCGATTACAAATCTGAATTTAGCCAATAAACTTTACGAAATGTAATTTTAAACTAACACGATTTGTATTTATTTTTTAACTCCGAAAAGGCAAATTTTAAAAAGTAAGAAAGATACCTGAAATTAAACTAAAGTTCCCATCTACAATTTTTTTCATTACATCGCTTTGCATTACGGCTCGGCGGTGCTGGAGTCATAAAAACGAACTTATCATAGGCTGGGGTGGGTTTACTGTGGAGTTAATGAGCCGACATCGCTGTGATAATGCCGGTGTACTTAACGTGCCACGATAGAAGGGAAATGTGCATATTCTCGTAGGATTAACCGTGGAAGTTGCTTTTCGACTAAGAAATGGCAATGAAAATACTCGTCGTTTAGATAAGATAAGATAATGTTTTATTGTGTATATACAGGTACATTCAGGTACATTTTGCAGGTAAATTTGCACATTGTAATTTTTAGTACATTTTGCAGGTAAATTTGCACATTGTAATTTTTAGTACATTTTGCAGGTAAATTTGCACATTGTAATTTTTAGTTGGTTCCACAAAATTTTACCTATACATTGCATATACACAAATACTTATACTAGAAACTTAATAATAAAATTAGAGCATGGATCAGTTAACAAACATTTTTGTCATATGTACATATACACGTATGGTCTATTAATAAATCTATTTTCTATTTATTTTATTTACAAAATCACTAATTACCTACTTAAATTATTTATGTAACTGGGTATAACGAAAATCCCCTATAGAGGGGATATGACTCAGTGGAGAAACGCGCTAAGTTCCTTATAGGTGACGAATCGCTGGTGGAAGCTAGACTGCAAAGTCTGGAACATCGGCCCAAGGTTGCCTGTCTATCGGTATTTTATAGGATACATTTCGGAGAATGCGCATCGGAATTACACGACCTATTTCCAGCATCTCCATTCCGTCTTCGGACTACCAGGCGCGGTGAGGGGAGGAAATGAAATGAAATGAATTTTTATTTGAGGGGGGGGGGGGTTCCATCCTTATGTTGTTGATATCCCATCTGTTCGTAGCGATTTGCTTCTTCGTTCATTATGCGAACGGCTTAGGAATGGAACAGCCTGCCGGCGTCTGTATTTCCCGAAACCTACAACCTTGGTATCTTCAAGGCCAGAGTGAATAGGCAATTACAGGACCCGCATGCTCCATCGTCGACCTCATCGTCGCTTACCATCAGGCGAGATCGAGGTCAAATGCGGATTTAGTAGTCAATAAAAAAAGAGCCGAATATTCAGATTCATAACTGAACAGCTTTCCCTATGAGACCAACTCTCAAATCGCTAAAGAAATTAGCTGTTCCATATAAAAGATGTAATTAATACCTACACGACCAAAATGTATGAATACAATCGTAACTATAGTAATTAATTGACTATTTGCACAAAACTAGAGAAATATCTGCAGTTAGTTAATGAACAGACGACATTTATTACCAAAGTTACGTCAAAGACTTGGATGGGACTTGCATCAAGACCGGAATGAGTGGGACAAAAGAGACAAATAAGATATCAAGTGAGACATTTCTAGGGTTCCGTACCAAAATGGTAAAAAAGGAACCCTTATAGTGAGACTTCGGTGTCCATCCGTCTATATGTTATAGTTATATGTCTAGGTTATGTGTCACAGCTTTTGTGTTTTCGCAAGATCTACTAAAGCTATTGACTTGAAATTAGGCACAGTTGTAGAACTTGCTTGTCTGCATCTATTCTAGATAAAAGAAAGTTGGAAATAATTTTATTTTTATTGAAGATGGGGTCCAAATCAATTCTTAATTTTAATTTTTAATTTATGGCCATAACTATGCGAAAAATTACTCCACAAAAAAATCAATTTTACATGCATAATAAAATGAAGTTTTGAACATTTATAATTTTTGAGAAATAAAAAAAAAATTTTTTTTAATTGAAAAAAAAACTGAAATATTTAGTATTTATAGACGGTATTGTATGTATGCCGAGAAAAATAAAATTATATTTTTTCAAAATGAAAAACATTTCATTTGTGAACGGAACCCTCGGCGCGCGAGTCCGACTCGCACTTGGCCGGTTTTTCAATTATATAACGGGTATAACGGTGTGTAACGGGTGGTAGCACGTTAATTATGAAATGAATAATCACTTTATAATTATCGCAGACGGGTTTCAAGTGTGATCTCACCATGAGCAGCACACTTCTAGCTCGTTGAGGTTTTCTGAGTAAAAGACAAAAACAAAAGGTAGGTTGTGCTAGCGAATTGTCTATGCTTTTCATACTAAATTGCCCACAGGTAAGTGTTAATTCGCGAGTTGACGGTTCGTGCAAAATGGCTTTATATATAGTACTTGTGATATTTCGTTATTTGTTCATTAAGAAACCACAATTAAGAACATAAAAAGATTCATTCATTTGGTCATGTGAAAATAGTGTTTTAATGAAATATTTAATAGCAGTTTTCGATTGTAATATGTACATTTTTCTTTGTTGTATGGCACTGCATACAAGAACTCTTTCGTATTAAATGCACTACATTTCACTCGACACCCACGCCTGCGCGATTTCGACAATACGTTAAACATTTCTATGGTTTCCATAGTTACCAATAACATGTTAAGCTGTCATGGCATCAGTTGAAGTCTACGTAATGGTTTGTATTTTCTGTTTATATGTTTCATGGTCGTAGAAAAAGTGTTGTGTGCAACGCTCGTAATGGTGATTTTACCATTCGAACGATCTATTATGAAACGAAGCGAATCTCATGTTAAAATCGCTGTCATTACGTGGCCGTTGCATTAACTACGCTACGAAGATATCGGTTAAAGCGATAAGACCGCCTTCTGCACATTATAATGTACCTCTCTTTATATTGTATGTTTTGTTTTTGTCCCGGGTGTGCAATAAAGTATGTTTGTATTGTATTGTAACTACTGTTTCTGTTTTCCAACGAATTCACAGCTTTCCGCTGTAAGGTACGTTATACCGGTTGTGCACTATCGTAACCGTATGCCGTCAGCAGATAAACCTTCGCTCGTAAAGAAAGGTTCATCCTCGCGAAGGGGAGTGGTTGTCAAAGCCGTTCGTGTATTATCTTATCTACATTGTTTCTGCGATATTGAGCATGGCAAGCCAGCATTATGTTTTGTTGATATTCTTAGATTCGCGTAGAAATAAGGATCTACTTATCTGGGATTTCCTGTAAAAAATACTAGACAAATAAGTAAACTGGCACGTAGTTTAGACATTATACACGAATTTTTAGAATCAGTCCTAATATGTGGTAGGAAAATTGTATAATTCGTCCTTTCACAAACGGAGTCGTCAGTTTACTAATGCTCGCTACTTTGTTTGTTTTATAAAGGGGGAATTATAAATCAAGCAACTTACATGTCGGAGCGAAACCGATACGGATGGGTTAGGTCGAAGGCTAGGGCGGCAAACAGGCGTAGCGAGCGCAGCCGCCCGGGCGATTGAACAGAAAAAACAGCATTATGCTTGCCTGGGGTGAGAAAAGGCGAGATATTTTCTAATTTGCCTTGGGAATTTTACAAAACAAGAGCGTTTGTAAACCGACGACGCCGTTTGTGAAAGGATGAATTATACAATTCGCCGACGGCATATAAATAAAGTGAATCAATGGTAGTTCTTATTGGATTAACAGGATATTTATTTTATTGGGTAAATATAAATGTCTAGTCTCCCCGGTCACGGTTTCCTTGAGATGATTTTTATAGGTGTAAGTATTTTCAGTGACGTACGAGTATGTTGTTCCTTCACATGAATAATTTGATACTTTACGAGTATCTGCATACATCCATCTGATTTATTCCTTTTTTTTCGCACACAAATTTTGTAGTGCATGCAGATAAAGTACATATTAAAATTATTCATAGATAAGCCTTTAGGTATTTTTGGGTCGTTTAACACATACATATTTTTTGTCAACACTTTCCTATACTTCATAGACACTTAGCTGGTAGGATTAGTAAGTTTTTAAGACCACTTTGCTGCAGGCGTAAGTTTGAAAAACTTATGTCAAAGTACTCCAACCAAACAATGTATGCTACCGCACCGTTTAAACTTTCGTCCCATTCAAAACTTTTCAAGTAACATTCATTTTAAGATATTCACCACTGGTTACCCAGTAGAATTTAGACTTTATAAAATTCGAGCTCAGTGAATATTGTTCCTAATGTAAATAAACCACCATATTGACAATGTCGATGGTTTGATGAACTAACCATGTTTTATTTCACTAGATAGTCAATAAATTACCCGAATTATGTCGGAGAGTGAGACGCTAGTGTTCCTCAAAAACGGTAATATGCAGCGCTATAATGCGTAGAACGAAAACGCAAGTCAGTCTAGTGGCAGAGAGCGAGCGGCGACCTGTGGTTTTGAGGTTATAATATGAAGAAAACAGTCAGCTCCATCCCGGCTGATGGTGATGGTAATCAGGGCGATTTCCCGGTGCTCATGGTCATTTTCTGGTAAGGTTGTGATGTTAAAATGATGTGAAACAAGGAATACGCAGGTCGGTATGTTTTCATTTTTTTTCTGACGACGCATTCAGAATACTATAGTGCGGTGTAGGTGGACCTCCACGATTGTGTGTGGTGTCTTTCCCGTGCTTAGGGTTGAGAGGTACTCGTCCAGGCTTTCCTGATAAAGTGTTGACGCCCTGTCTTGTCTGCGGCTTCTTTTTTTTAATTTATCTTTTGATAACAAAGTTACGCTTAGATACGTCATCACTTCACTTCGACATATATAATAAAAAAAAAAAAAAATAATAAAAAAATTCTTTATTAAGGCATAAAACCCATTGGTTACAAAATAATAATAATTAAATTATAAAATTATAAAATTATAAAACATACAATGAAATAATAATACCTAATAATGTAAAATAAAATAAAATAATATAAAATAAAACGTAAGGTACTTACATCTACTTTCGATTCCCATCACGCTGCACGGACACCCAGTGCCTCAGGATGGGACAGTTCAGGTACCCACTCAGCGTACGGAGAATCACGTTACGAGACACATCGAGACGTTGCCAAAAGGAGGCAACACGTGATCTCATGATCGCGTAGAAATCAGGAACTCTGGCCGCGGCGAACATGCCCGACGCACTGCAATATCTCGGCAACTTCATCAGGATGCGATACGCGTCATTGTATTGCACCCTGATGGCACTGTACGAGCGTCTGGTGAACTTGACCCATAACTGGCATGTATAAAAACTTTGGCAGTATGCTCTAAATAGGGTCGTTTTAACGTCATCGTTACACCTCGCAAACCGTCGTGCGAGCATGTTACAACGCACAGCCAGAGCCCTTCTTTCCCTTTCCATGTCTTCGTCATCGTGGAGATTCTCCGTTAAGATGTGACCAAGGTACCTGAACCGTTCCACCCTTCTAACTGGCGAACCATCCAGAAACACCGGTGGCACCCTCTCCGGACCTTTCCCACACCTAAATACCAGCATTTCGGTCTTTTTGGTATTGTATTTAAGTCCGTGAATGCGCGCATATCGCTCACATACCGCCAGTAACTTCCGAAGACCATTGATCGAGGGACTGAGAAGCACCATATCGTCGGCATAGCTCAGATTGTTTACACATGTGTCGCCAATATGACAACCGACCCCGGTACCTCTCAGTTCCGCGATCAAGTCATTCACATAAAGGTTGAACAGATCCGGAGAGGTGAGTCCCCCTTGGCGTACACCACAGTCTAATATATATCCATTAGACAGTGTGTCGCCCCATCTCACATTATTAGTTTGGTTTTCGTACCAAAATCTCAACAGATCCACAACTTCAGTAGGTACGTTGGACTCGGTCAGCTTCCGCCAAAGCAACTTGTAGTTTACTAAGTCGAAAGCCCTACTTAGGTCCAAAAAACACGCATATACCGATGTTTCTCCACTAATGTAGTAATTAATCGTGCTTTTCAAACTGAATATTGCAGAATCCGTTGAGAGTTCGGGACGAAAACCAAACTGCGCATCATCTATACAAATATTACTTTTTAAAGTAGGGTGAATTAATCTTTCCAGTACTTTACCAATAATTGTACCCAAAGAAATTGGTCTATAATTATTTAGACTGGAAAGATCTCCCGTTTTATTCTTAGGGACTGGAACTACCACGGTTTTCATTAAGTTATGCGGTAGGTAACTAAATTTAATACAAACATTAAAAAGATCTGCCAATACACGAAAAATACTTTCTCCGGCATATGCTATGTGCTCGACACTCAGTCCATCAATCCCTGGAGACTTACCGCGCTTCATTTGTCTCACAACGTCTCTCACCTTCTCAGGCGTACAATGAAGACCATCAGTAACAGGTGGACGGGCCCCGGTGTCGGGCACGGGGACCACCGCTGGAAGTGGTTCAACTTTAAAGTGGTGTGAAAATAAGTCGGCTATCAATTTTGGATCCTGAACATTTTCTATACTTATTGGCACAGAGGGTTTATGATTAAGTTTTTTGGTTGCGTTCCAAAATTTCACAAAATTTTTATCCTGTTTATGCAGTGCCAAAATATTCATCTTTATTTTATCTTCATTATTTTGACACCACTTTAATTTGTTTTTGAATTCCTTTCGACTTTTAATCATATTTTCATACAAATCCCCCATTCTAGGCTTCCCGTTTAGCTCCCAAAACTGAAAATGCAACCTTGCAACCTGATGACTATCCCTAACGTGGTAGTTCCAGCCCGGTATACATTTCGCTTTCTTCCGTGCAGCGCCATGAGAATCAGTCGCCTGAATGGACGCGGTCTGTAATATATCTACGACCTTATCATAAAATTCATCTATTAAATAAAGATGTTGTCTACACGTAAAATTATCACAACAATCACATTGACTAGCATACGTTAAATCTTTAAAATTATTACAGCAATACTCCGCATAAACACTAATTTGCTCGATAGATCTATAACCCCACTTGATTTTATCATTTCTATCAATGCTCCCTATTTGTCTCTTACACATAACTACTTTAACATCGCATTCGATCAAGACCGGGAAATGATCCGACCAGTATACACTGTTATCAATTTTTATCGATGTGATTGTATCGCGGGCAGCTCGGGTGGTGATACAGTGGTCTAACCATCTTCGCGAACCGTGCGCCTCACTAATGTAGGTGTAGGTATCCGAGTTCACACCAAACCACTCCACGTCAGCACACACCAAGGAGTTGTCCCGACAAAAGGACAGCAGCTCGTCACCAAACCGAGTTCCGGGTTGCGCGTTAAAATCGCCCACTACATAAGCCGCCTCTATATCACTGTCATCAATAATGGCGGTCAACGCTGCCAGACAATCCGTAAACTCGGTCAAGTTCTCCTCCGTATCGACTGGCATGTACACGTTAATAACTAAAAATTGCCGGTCGTCCAATACAATTTGCACGGCCGCCAATCGGTCACTTGCACAGTCCACAACGGATACATTGGAGAAGATAGACTTGCGCCATAACAGAGCTAGTCCTCCATACGGACGGCCTCTCAGGACCCCGGCCGACGTATCCACAGACGACTTTGCAAAACATGTGAAGTCCTTGTCAATTTCATTCACGAAATTAAGGTCATGGGGGAGAAGCCACGTCTCCTGTAAGGCTACGATGTCAACAGTTCTACATAAACTCCGTATTTGCTCGACAGAACGCTTAACAGACTTGCAGTTAAATGACGCCATACGTATATTATGTAATGCACTATCCATTGCGTGTTTTGTTCACGTATATATGGGGATTATGACTGAAACTCTAATTAAAATTGAAGACTTAAAATATTTTCTTAAGCGGAAGGAATATTTTAAACTGTCGACGATACGTTAATTGATTTCCAAACTCTTGCACCTAAATGCTAAAATAAAATAATTCATTAATTGATATCAGTTACCAACAAGTCTGCCGATATTAATTTTGTTCCGATATTCGACGAAGCGGCTTTCAGCGTCTCAGTATTGACTTTCGAAGGCACTATACCTAACATTTCAGAGATGTTTGTGCGGTCAAAAGTTCAGGTTGAATCCGATACGACCTCGTCACAAAGATATTCTTGAGATAGCTGCCGAAGTTTCGGCTAAGCGTTTAGTAAATGTACATGTTTCGAAACTAGAATTTGTAATCAAAGTTCCGTTTGAAATGGGAGCACAATACCTTACTAAGAATTACCCTCTGGTGGCAAATAAGACCCTATGCACACCGCGTATACCTGTTTCAAACGAGATTAAGACGCAGCCAGTAAACCTTTGCACACGTTCACAAATTTAGATCCGCGTTTGTATCGATACAAACGCGCTGTTTCATCGATCCGCAACCAATCTCATTTGTTTAATATCAAAAAACGCACTTCAAACGCGCGTCTGTATCACGTTCACGCGCGTTTTCATCGATACAAACGCACCTTAAACGCGCTTCTTGCGCACGTTTGTGTAGCGTTTTCATCGATACAACTGCAAACAATCTGCTTTTTGAGTTCTACGGCACCGTAACGAGCGTATACGCGCGTTCTCGAAACGCGCGTCCTCGAAACGCGCGTCGTCTGCGCGTATAAAATACGCGGTGTGCACATAGGCCCTAAGGGCTTCCAGAGTATTGCTATTTTATTACTATGTATGTATAGGTACGCAGTCTTGGTTGGCTATCTAGTTAGCTTGCGCCGAACATGGGGGTATTTATAAATGCGCCCTAGGTGAATGTGATTGGACGCCCATGTAGCCTATACCCTATGGCAAATACAATAAACGCTATGATTTGACATATAAAAACTTGTGCATGAGCCACCTAAAGAAAAATAAAGGTCAGATTACACTTTGATTATCATGACCACGCAAAGTTTAAGGGGGCTCCCTCCAGCATTCCCTCTGGGCCCGGCCGCTCCGGGCACTCGTCTACGTCCTTATAGAACAAAAGTTACGTCACTGGTGAGGATGATGAGTAACGTCCTATCCACAGAGATAAATTAAGTAGAGCGGCGAAGTGGGCGGGGCACGCGTGCCTCAATCTTGTAATATACTACAAGATTTCATTCATCCCATGTTCTGTTACATGTTCATTTGCACTGGTCACAGAAGAGATATGTCCTCCGAGATACAGGAACTTCCTGGTTCGGAGGTCAGCGTTTATTATAACTAAGTTGTTGCTCACTAATTTTATTTAGTTTAATATAACATATGCTTATGTTCCTACTGGTGTATGGACTATGAATCCTTTGTAATCTTACCGCACAAATAAACTTATTCTTATTCTTTTTCAGCGCCTAGTTTTCGACGCGTACCGATCAGAGCGGCTGTGCTAAAATGTTTTATTGTGCCGTTTGTAACTGTAAGAACAACAGGTACGACAGTAGATCAAAAGGAGGTATTTCGTTCGTAATAACGTCGCTTTGGGGGCGTGGCTTATGAAAATGTTGACACGCGCGATTCATATGGGAGTTCGCCCGCGTCACCGTTCTACTCTTGATTTATGTCTGAGGTCCTATCTTAACTAATCATGTTAGTATTTACATAAAATAGACAAATACAGGGTTATTACTAAATTGTAATATTTCAGAATGAATAAAGGAACTTATAAAGTTGTAAAATTTTAAGTAAACACCAATGTAATAATAGATATTAGTCCAAAGAAACATGTCAGAGAATGTCAATAAAGTGAACTGGGTAAGGTAGGTACATACATAAATGTTATAGTACATCATCCGGCACTGATGTGAATTCGAAACAATTATTTTCCACCACCAAACTAGTCTAGAACGATTGAGCTTGACGAGAACTTTCCGAGAAAGTCGGACATACGGCGCGGACCCGGACGGATGCGGAGATATTAATACTCAAAATTTTAAGAAATCCTTTTTTAAAAATCATCCTGCTTCGTTGCGACAATTAAATCAAACCCTTTAGTTATGTATGACTTATGATCATACAAATTATTTTCAAAAATGGCTATCGGTTGTCTCTTAACCCATGCTAAAAATTACCTGGAAATAATAATTATTAAATATATTTTTTTCAGTCATAAGTTCATAACTAAAGGGCGAGTTTGTTTTTATGACTGTTGAAAGTTCGTACATTTTCGCCCTAGTCGAGCTCTTTCATTTGATACTATAACAAAGGTGGAAAAGAATAGTTTGGAATCAACGGCATGGGATGATGGACTATTATAACAATCCAAAAAATGCGTTGTGTCAAATATTGTATTTGCAAATACTTTATATACACAGTCAAATACTTTATAAACGAAGGAAACAATCTTTTTCTTCCAAATACCTATACCTACACTCTTCTAAATAATTCATGGCCATGGAACGAGATAAACTCTCTTTTCCCAAGCGACGCTTAGGAAAGTCAACATCTTCGCCCCCAGAGCTGCAAGGCTGCATTACCTAACTGAAAGAGCAAAACGTGCTTTGACATAACGAGAGGATTCAGCTAAAATTTTAAGCTCCACTCACGTTAGGTGACTTGTCCCAAGACATCCCAAGAGATGTCCCAGGTACAAGGAAGGGGACGGACTTAGGAACCATTAGGTGGTCACTACTCACAATGACCGGCCAGAACTTCGTTCTGTCATGCCAAGCGATTGTTGCGATTACAAACGTAAAAAAATTGTGATGGAATACATTTCCTTTTCTTAGATTTAATGTAACGGCGGTTCATCGCAAATCAAATCAATTTCTTTATTGTAAGTAAGTACCTTAAAGTACATTTATACAACGTCTTTTTTAAGTGAATACTTTCCGTGTATTTGTTCTACATACGAAAGAAAGATGGTGTAAATCGGTGATACCCAAAGTGGGCTTTATCGACCCCTAGGGGTCGACTACCACCTGCAAGGGGTCCATGTCAGGGGAAAAAAAATTGGGGGTCAATGAGATGTAAATCCACGGTCCACGAATAATTTTTTGCTTAGTTATTTTATATAATAGATACTAAATTTTAATTTTAATTCAATTAATAAATGTATAAAACTTAACATGTGTTTTTTTAAGTTTTTCACACTACATTTAAAATTTAAATCTTTCAAAGTGAGTGGCACTATGCCAACTGTCAAAAACACATTTAAAGTTTATGAATTTGCAAAAATTCAATATTAGGTAAGCAGGCAGTCTACCCAAAACCGTAAAACATGGCAAGTGGTCTACGTGACAAAAAAGTTTGGGGACCTCTGGTCTAAATGAATACATATTACCTAGTATAATATAAGGAATTTCATAATCACTCTTCATTTCAGAGTGACCTCATAGCAAGAACTATTCGAGCACGAATTCCGGTCACAGTCAAGTGACTGGAGTCTCTTTACGACTGTACATTTATATCCATTTATTTGCTGAATATCCTCAACTAAAGCACAGTCGGAACGAAACGGATGGATACATTTCTATTGCCTTTGAGATATTTCATTGGCTTTCACAAATGCGGATGCCTTAGTCAGTGATTGAATACTTGTAAAGACTGAATTGCGACCATATCCTGGAACCCACTATCTTGTTTAGATATGCTAATTTAAGTCTTCTTATTCTTTTGAGCCTCTATTTTCGTCATAACGAAAAGAAAATACATTGTTTATGTCATACATGTAATACTATGAATAGCTACATACCTTGACTGTTAATTGTATTTAATATTAATTAATAGGTAACTGAAATTTAAATTAATTTAGTAGGTACTTACACCTAATTGAAGACATGAAGCACCTGTGAGTTTATGGATCAAGTTATAATCTGTGATCTTGATTAATTAGGATGTTATGGTTTCATAAGCTATGATTTTCATTCATTTGAGAATTATTGTGTAAGATAAGACTATCTATTTTAGACAAAACATAAAAAATGAAATAAGCAACACAATTCGTTCGTAAGGATTCTTTTGGTTTCTATTTATGTATAGCTAAAGGTACTACACAAAATCTTATTTTACGAAATCTATCTAAGAAAGAAAGAAAGAAAGAATATATTTCCAATACACACATACAAACATTTAGGTACAGAAGAAAAAATTATATTAAACAAATATATTATAAAAACAAATAAGCAAAAGTAAAAGTAAGTTGTATCTCTACAACTTTAGGAGATATCACGGTTTTTCTAAGTGACCCGTTATTTTTGCGTCCCAGGTGTATAACCGAATTTACGGATAAAACTACTCGCGGTGCTTCTATCGATTTCTTCTTTTCGCGATTCCATTCGGCAATTTGAGGAAAACATCCTCTGAGCGACTTAGTAAGCAAGGTCTCAGTGGGCGGGCTTAGTACGGGTCACGCGCAGACCGGAGAGACCGCTACAAGGAATGGGTCGACCGGGCACACCCGAGTTAGGCCTCCGATAGGTTTTCTGAGCCTGAGCCGTGTTATCATGGTAATTATTTATATCAGAACGACCCACATGTCGTTCTGGAAAGAAATAATTGTATTGTCTAAAAGTAAACTCTTCAGGGCAACTTGGGCCACTTCCTAACTTGTCAATTTCCAAAAATTCGTCCACTTCCAAGTCGCGAGTTCGGAATTAATTCTAATTTCTGCTGAAAATTTACTGTATTTTTTTGATGTTTAAGAAAAACTTGGTCAAACCGAAAGTTTTAGACATCCTCTCCATAAGAAACTTGCATGGACCCTGGTTTTATATGTGGCGAACATGCTCAAACTCAGCATAATATTATGTCATGCCCTAAAGCATGATTTGAACGAGTCATAAAACTATATATAGTTTATAGATACTGATACTTGATCAAGGATTTCAAGGCATCGTATTTTCGTAACCTTTGTGATATTTGAAGGAGTAAAGTAAAATAATGGAGGACTTGAAGAATTGAGTAACAAAATAAAATGATTATTAGAAAGTTAGAAATCGGAATTATCGTACTTTACTTTCTAGAAAATTGTTTCAGTCTTGGTATTAAGAAATAAGTGCGTGCTTCAAAACTTTGGTGTTATCATTGTATTTTCGATGAACTGATTTATATCAACCGAAAGTATATTTTTTGAAAGACCCTATTTTAGTATTTTTCTGAATAATATAAGCCAAAATCTTTTGCTTATATTAAGTTAATTCTGTTTTTACTAAACTTTTCTTCTTTCGAGTTAATGGTGCATTCGACCACAGGGTAACTTATTACCCAAAACCCCACCTGAAATATAAGTACCATATAGTGCAGGTATAAGGTTACGTTTTTTTAATCGAAGGTTATTGACAGATGGTATACTTTAGACGATCGATTGTACATATGACGAAGATATAAATATATATTTTTGGTCGGGTCGTTCGTAACCAAACCACATACATAGTGAAATTAACGTACGCAAATTCAATTTGCAACGCTCGAAGTTATCATTTAATTCAGATTTCACGATTGAAAATTCACGATGCATATTGAAAATATTACGAGTAAGTACTTTTACAGTGAAATGAAAAATTTTTTTTTACCAGATTTTTACGTTTGAAAAAAAAAGATTCTTTAATGAATAATTCTGCATTATTGGTGTTATTGTATGCAAGCATAATATATTTAGTAAAAATATCAGCATCAGCGTTTCAAAAGCAAGGAATAATATTTCCATTTGTAAATTATTTGAAGGATGCACCAGTGTTTGGGGCAGAGTTTCTGAAGAGGTTCAATAATGGGTTAGCTGTGGGGAATTACGTGAATAACGACGATGATGGGGTGCATATTATGGGGTTCTCGGAGGAGCAGGTACCGCAAGAGGAACAGGCACAACCAGGTCAGGCAATCGCTGGATTGATCACACACCGGCCAACAGCGACTACGCCTTCTCCAAACAGACCTTTCGTGGACAAAACACTATTGAGATATAAATTGTAAGTAGTCAGTAACTTAATTATCTAGGTATCAGTTACTTTTATATGATAATTCAATTACTACACATGTGAAGTGGTTAGTTTACTGTAAGGTTCAATGTAACAGATAATTATAATAAGGGGAGAGGGGCTCGTAGCCAAGTTGCGAACATGGTCGGTAAGTGATCTTACAGGTTAAGGCGGCGGTCTTGGCCTTCAACGGTAAAAAGTTAATGTTGTTTTACGCATAAATTGGATGCGATCCGAACCGGGGTGGCTTACACATTTTCATCTGAGCCCATGCCTTGGTCGTTAAACTGTCGGATCGGTTGGACAACAGCAGTCGTTAGGCCATGTCGGAACAACTCTGACAATAAGTTGAAGAAAAGAGAGAAGATGAAGAAGATATTCAAATTATTAATATAATTAGCTAGCGTTCTATTTCCATTCAAAGTCATTGTTCATTTTGCGGTCATTCCCGTTTCAGACCTATTTTGAATATCGCAGTTATATGCTCTGGTAAATTCAAAAAGTTTGTGGCTTTGCTGTAAAGCGGCCGAAAAGTTACGAAGCGGGCATTCTATTTGGAAATAGATAACCAAAATGTAATGAATCGAATGATTCACGTTGGTGATTAATTTTACACATGACCTTTATGATTAACAGTAATTGAAACCAATTTAGCGCCAGATTAAATAACATACGATTAAATCGTATAAATTGAAACTAGCGCTATTCATTTCAAAACTAAGGAAGAAGAATTAAAATAAAAACTTGTTACATTCTGTATCAATAATTAAAAATATTATTTAAATTAGTAACTACTGTTTTATACAATGGAAATACAATTTATATTGATGTTAATACTACTAACTACCGCTTTTGTAAAATCAATTCCGCAAGAGAGATACCCTATTTACAATTTAGCAGAAGGCCCGGTATTGTACCAGGACTATATAAAGAAGCACCATAAAACGTTTGCTAATAGAAATGAGTATCTATATAGATATAATATATTCCTTAAAACTCTGCGTACAATTAACTCTATAAACTCGCAGCCCGGGACGAAAGTTGCACCCAATCAATTCGCGGATCTCTCCGAAGTCGAGAAACAAAACGCCATGGACCATACGACACAGAAGATAGACCCAGAACTGGCGCTCATGTTGTACCCCAAAGGAAAGGGACTTCAAGTGCAGAACCTATTTAAGTGGGACGTTGAATAATAATTAATAACATTTATTTTTATTTAGATTTCTACAATTTTTTAAAGGTACGCTTTATCTCTCAGTTCTTTCTATTATAAAGGTATAACGAAGGGACAACGAGGCCAATTCTCACGGAGTGATATAAATATCACAGTAGATAAATATCGAGAAAAAATGCAGATATCGAAAGACGGGACTTTTTGCTATTCTCGCTTCGATATTTATCGAGCCCTAGCGATCGACATGTAACGAGTCTTTAGCAGTCGATGTTTTACGTGATATTTACAGTCGACATGTGAGACGGGATATTTATCGAGTTTCGATATTATATCCCGTTTTTGAGTATTGGCCTCCAGAAACTAAATTAAACATGAACTTCGCTATGAAAAAAATAGTACCTACCATAAATAAAGAAAAAAACGGACATAGTCCCATGAACAATAACTTGACGCATCCATAGGAAGACAGCTCGCTAGTATATACGAGCCCTTACGCGCGCAGTCACACCATAGAAATACGTTTCTCCCGCCATTACGCTTCCAACCTCGCCCGTGTAATGTTTGTTGACATTCTGAAAAAATACTACATTATGCCGTCATGTGTAGTGAAATTCTGTCGAAATCATAGTGGTATCATAAAAAAGAGTCAAATCACATATCATAAGTAAGCGAGTAATTTATTCACCTTAAAAATAAAGAAATCTTGATTTTTATTTAAAATATTTGAGATCAGAAATTTTGACAAAATTAGCCAGGGTTGCCAATAATGAAAAACATGAAAATTACCCGAAAGTGTGAGAGATTGATAGTCTTACTTTATATATACATATTTATTTTATCATATTTCAAAATTCTTCTACAATATTAATTTACTATACAATTCTTTTTTTTAATTACTTAAATATAATTTTTATTAATTATATTTCATTAATTAATTTTAACCCCCATTAAATGAATACTAAACTATTTATTATTTACTAAACTATTTAAGTAGAATTTTCGTACAACTGCATTGAAAACAATATTTGTATTTGTTAAAAAAATAGCCCAGCCTAAATAAAAATATTGTTGAATTCAATGTTTTTCATTTATCTTATTTTTATACCTGGACAAGAAGAAAGGACCTTCCTTTAATTTTAATAAAACCTTAGTTCCGAGAGTGGTGACAAATTTCTAAAACTTTATTGTAATTTTTTTCAATAAATTGGGTAAATTTTCTTTACATATGGCAATCCTCTATAAACTCTCACATACTTATACTGCCGCCATTGCTTTGCTTCAACAATGACTTAATGACATTCCCTCCGTCTTTTTTTTGCCTTCATGATACCTACCATTTAATTCTGCAATATGGCGAGGGTTTATTAGTTCCTGGTCAGGGTATACCAGTACTTACTCCATTTTCTGTTACAGACTTCAGGCGAACTGTGACATTTTTGTAAAATCAAAATCATTAGACCATATTTCTGAAGGAAGTATATCATTGATGAACTGATTGCTTATATAGACATGTCACTTCTACCTCTGAATTCAGTCTACGATGTTTCGCCTGGCAGCTGTCAAGTACCTTAATAGTGATGTGACAATACTTTTGGTATCGTAGTATATACTTGTTACATTCAAACTGTACTAGGTACGGATATAGGTAATCTTTTGTATTTCTGTAGGTAAGTTTGATGGTTAACTGAACTGGGCATTAACTTAGATTTTAGTTATTTTAAAGGCGAAGTCGACAGATCCACTTGTACTGAACTTGGCCTCTTTTTCACATTTATGTTTTTGATGCGATATTATTTAGTGAATCTTTATTCTTCGGAAGATGAGGAACTGTCGTCAGCAGGATTAATAATAATTTCGTTTTCTATCAAATTGTCAAATTTGACGTCGCGTTCCCAATCTTCCATGATTGTTTTGCTTGTTTTGCTCACAATATTTTTCGAATTCTCGGACGTTACAGTCTCACATGCTTGCTTTAAAAGGTTCAACATTTTTGTTTATTCTTTTGATTATCAAAACAGCCGATGAACCCCTTCTCCCCCAACCTCCCATCGCAACTTAATTCCTGGATTTACCTCTGTCGCAAATATCGAGTATTAACATAGTATTAAAAATCGTTATTACAATACTTCAAGTCACATCACACTAGGTTGTCATGACCAAATGAGGTACTACAATGTAACTACACGTTCGAAGAAAATATTGAAAAGTTTATACGGAAACCGAATAAATGATAAGAATGTTGCGTAATTTAAAGTTATGTAGCTACGTTGCATAGTTTGTAATATTTTGTTGCAATTTGATATGTTAGCATAATTTGTATTCCCGCATTAAGTACACATTGCCAACGACCCGTTTAGGTTACGTCCTATCGAATGTGCCAACCGTAACATCGTAGAATGAACGAACTGTACGTGTACAACGTACCCTTACTTTAGTTACACGTACCTATACGGGAATTTGTAAGGCACATCTCCGGAGTCTCTCTAATATTAAGTGACTCAAAGACTATAGCACCATCCAATTTCTACCAACTGTTGGGATTTCCGCTTAGACGAGAGTTCTCCCAAAGGGTTAAGCTAGTTTTGAACTTTATGTTTGTATTCGACCGAGGAAGTTGTCATAAATATCGGCGGCTCTGCTTGTCTAACTTGAAGGAACTACATCAAACTGCTTTGTTGACGCAAAAGTTAGGGGAGCTCAATATCCTGTTCGTTTCTGGATTGGTCGATTATGAAGTTACGAGGAATTATTTGCATCATCGACTTCCCCATTAGATAGTTTGTTACGATTAGCGTTTTCAGGGGTATTCGTATCTATGATCGGGAACTATTCCCATTCAGTGGTATCTTTTATGTATCCCTTTCCAAGGTATTCCACTTTTCTTCATAGAATTTCTTTCCATTAGTAGTTTCGTAGAGTAATCAGATGATTCACAACACGATCACAGAACTATCTGTATTGTGAACTTCGTCGGCGGTATTTAGGCCACTCTGGAAAGTATAGGCTAACTTAATACTTACTTAGATCACTCTTTATGAGTATCAAATATCGAAGGAGTGTCTTCTCTATGATTTATCAAGTTGAGGTACGTTACCACAAGAAATATTGGCATGAAAACGCGCTAACATCCGAATCGGAAAAGAGAGAATGGATCCACGCTCCGAACATCCTTCCAGATAATGGTTGTATCCGTGATTCTTCTACTCGATAACCGTTTAATACCCGTCAGTGTCCATAGTACGTGACTTTTTCCTAGGAAAGACAGGAGCTCGATTCAACGCATTTTTCACGGGAATAGATTTTTCGTTGGGAAAAATTGCAAATCCCTGCAACGTTAGGTGGTAAGTAGTCACGCTCCGCTGTGGTGTTGAGATTTTGTTAACCAATGCTGATGATGTTTCATGCTCTGACTTCTACTTAGTTTCCGTTAGTGAAAGGACGTTACTAATTAAGAATTGTGTCAAGATAGGGACCAATACTGTGTGTTCTATTCTATTATATCTAAACCCTCAATAGATGTTTAACTTTTATAGCCAGATTAAATAGAAGCATAACGCTTATGGCGCTTTTTGTTTGGATAGACACGTTTAAATAATTTTCATGTTTATTTATATTGTATTGTCAGTACCTACTCGTATATACAGAACACTGTGCCAATATTTACGGTGTAGTTACGTTCATTCCAATCAAAGTAAACTGCATATCGTTTTGCAATAATCATAATTGAGCGAATTGAATTAATTTGTCAGAGTATTTTCCGATAATCTGGCGTCGAACCATAAAACGCTTTTAAAGCAAAATTTCGACTCAATTCATTTGCAACGAGTGCTCGGTAAAGTTCAATGTTGTATGAATGGATGCGCCTATACGAGTAATAAAGAGCTGGAGGTTCACAAAGAGGAATTCCTCTCAGTCCACATTAGCAGCGGTTTCCTGCAGCGTCGAATAAATGTGGGCAATTTGCGAGAGCGTTTATCACCTAAAGAAAAGTTCTGGCGACGTCTGAAACTGGTGTAATTCAGCGCCGAAATTCGAGGGTTAATCACGTTGGCCATACATCAACGCTTAATTTAATACGGGCAACTTTGTTTGGGATTTACTTCACACTTGGGAATCGGGATTCTTGTTATTGCTCCTTTTTGTACCCATTTTTCTTCCAGATAGTTCAGGTGAGTACTCGATATCATTAATAGGATTTGTTTAACATTTCTCTCTGCCTTAAAATACAACGGGTAGATACTTGGTAGGTAGCTGCTAGTAGGTGAAGCTAATTAGGAAATAACCTTAGTTAAGAGATCAATACCTTAGATCTATTGTAACTCTTGAAGTAGTTTACCCCAGCAATTAATTTAAAACACAGTTCTAGAGAAGAGCAATGAAAAGATAGACTGAATTATATTATGTCCGCATAAAGGAATTGATGTCAGTTGTAAATTCAAATATCAGAAGTAATACCAACTTTGTAAATTGTTTTCAAATCGTCTCTGGAATTGAGTCCTAAACCTAGGTTCAATGTCCTAAGGTAAATAACCAGTTATCAAACTTGGTTATTTACGATGAAGTCGCCTTTTTAACCCCCGGCCGAACGAGGGAGGGCGTGTTATAAGTTTGACACGTTTGTCTGTCGGTTTGTATGTGTCATCATAACTTGAGAACGGATGGTCCGATTTGGACCCGGTTTTTTTATTCAATAGAGAATTTTCTCGAGAATGTTCTTAGTCTGATAAAAATTGGACCAGTGGTATCCAAGAACTTCGAGTATATTTGATATCAGATGGGATCTCTTGAACGGTAATCGTTAGAGGATTCGAATTTTAGCTCAAATATTCAGGTTCATGGTGCGTTTCCGACATCTGAAACATGGTGAGGCCCCCTTAAGCCTAAGGCACCGCAGGTCTAACTTTTTGAATGTTCTTAGTCATGTCAGATTAAAATTGAATCAATGGTTCTAAGATATTGGAGTATCTTGGCATGTTGTAGTATGATGAGATCTCTGGAACGGTAATACATAGTTAGATGGTTCGAGTTTGAGCTCAAATGTTTATGGCCATGGTGACCTTCTCACACCTTGAGGATCTGATGATGACCAGGAAAAAGTAAGGGTTCTTAGGGGGTTTCTTAAATTTTTATTTTAGATATTCATAACATACAATGAAGACAAGATCGCAGGTTCAAATACTGCTCGCGGAAAAATGTTCAACAACTTTTTCTAAATTATTTACTTACGCCTGAATAGACAATAAAGTTTCAATGTTCTGTTTTTTTTTTCTACTTCGTGCTCACCTTCGATTCGCCGACGTTTGCGTTAAAAGGAACTAAAACTACTATCGATTACGATGTGGGGTGAAGGGGTGAAATACCCAACGGAGTATCAACGTTGTCGATACTCAGAGTGGAAGCAATCACTAACTCATAAGCCTTACACTGACGCCGCTGACGCGACACTCTCCGCCCCGGCTAGAAAATTTACAATATTTCCCGTACAAAATCAATTTACTCCGATAGTGTTAGCTGGAAGCTTGTGTCTCATCCGAGAAAAAAGTCACGTATTATGGAGGTTGAACGCTTTCTAAGAGTAACGGCGCCATAGGATAGGTGATTAGGACGCGCGAGCAGTACTCGTATTTTAGAATATCGCAGATAGAATATGTTCATGCACGAACATTGGCATATAAAACTGGGTGGTATACACGGAGATATGGAAAGAGTAAACATTATGCTGATGATGTAACTCGTCGGAAATATCTGTGGACCTGAGCGGAGCTTTCTGGCACGTTCGTCATGCAAAGTCGAGCGGCTACGGAATAAGATGTTACATTCACACATCATTCACACATAGGTCCGTGCCTATGCGAGTGAGCGAGAAGGATTCAAATGTCTTTTCGATTTTTTCTGATTGTTCATTATCGGTTTTTGTGTTACGAGTTTTGCCATTGTAGGTAATTTATACACCAATATTACCGAATAGGTATTAACATAAATTGTTTAAGTATATCCGAAATATCAATATTTATTAAGCTTTTCTATAATAATACAAATACTCGCAACCTCTGAAACCTCAATTCACTAATAAAATTATATGGAATAGTTTTAAGACTATGTTTAATTATGTATATTTAAGAAAATGTTTTACACTCCTGAAATGTCATTTTGACAATGTCAATGGTTTGTTTAGATTTTTGATGTCAGATTTCATTTCTTAGTTTAAATCGTAAGGATTATTAAGTACTACTACGTCGCCACTAGCAATTGATGTTCTGTTTCTCTGTTCAACATTAAAATTACTTATTTGAATAGCGAATTATTCTCTGTCACTGTCAGCCTCTGGCTATTCCACCAACATCTTACTTAGAATTCGGCAGCTACTGCCATGGCAATCAGCCATTATTCTACTTCTATTCTCTTTTGAAGGATAACTCATAGTTTGCCGTAGGCTAAGCTGTAGGTAGAGAAATTCTAAATCTATAGCCGACAGTGATAAGCACTTTCATTCTATGAAATGTAATAATATTTTGGCTTTGTTCATCTGTCTTAAACATAATATGAATTCTATAAATTCTATAAATCCAGATTGTTACTGGATTTCACGAAAAAACATTTCATTAATAAAATATATATAATAATATTGACGTCCCACCAGAGAATAAATAATAGTACCTACTACGTATCACAATTGTTGGGGCAAAGACCTGCCTTTGATGCTTTGGCCGAGGGGAGTATAGGCCATGGTCCATCGTGCGGACCCAGTGCTGATTGGTGGATTTTACATTTTTTTATCACGATGAAAAAAAATGGTGGCACAGTGGCTAGGACACCGGATTCCCACGTGGGAGGTCCGGGTTCGGAACCATGCAGTGCCATGTACCAATGAGTTTTTCGTATTTATCGAAGACTTATGTACATTTACTGACTGTTCTAAGGGTGAAGGAAAACATCGTGAAGAAACCTGCACACTGAGATGACCAATGTGTAAATGGGGTAGGCACAAAAGATCCTCAAGGGTCGAAGTGCCGCTGGATTATTCCCGGCCCCCTATCATAAGATAAGATACAAATGACATTGTCAGGTTTCGAACTCGAACCTAATGCAAGGGAGTCCGGCGTTCTAACCAATACACCACCGACGCGACGATCCCACATATTACCTATTTGATACGATTGCGGTGTCTTATATTGGCAAAGTAAATATTTGAAATATTGGTATCTACTTTCTGTTTAGCAAAAAAAATTCTCTCTGAGGTTCACGATGTGTATCAAATCGCTAACGGTCTTTCTACTCATCGCTGCCGATATTTGCTGATATTTACCGATATTTCGGTAATAAATCATGCGTGAGGTTTGGCGGTGTATTTGCAAAAGGACGAAATTATATGAAATTATTCATATATCGAACCGGTCAAGCGATAAAATTCATAAAGTTTGCACGGAAATGTTGATACAATTTTTATACGAGGCCCACCGAACCTATGTTATTATAATGTTTTTCAAGCCCTAAGGTTTCTTTGAGAGATGTAGAGGAATAGTCAATTTATGGTCAGATTCTTTAGTGCTAAATTATAGTCGATTAAAGATCAATATAATTTCAATAAATAAATATAATACTAACATTAGTACCATTTCCGATAACCGTTAAAAATAAAGGTTCCTAATCTTATAATTATGTCATGTAACATAGCAATGTTAATTAATTTTTAATCTGAATATTCAGATTTTACAAAAGAAGGATGTTCTCAATTCGACGGTATGTTTTTTTTTGTATTTGATTAAATAAACCTTGAATTACGATCCAGAAATTCTGCAAATATTCCTCCTAATTAGGGAACATTTTAATTACTCTGCGTTAGATGGCGCATGAGGAGATTACCGCCCTAACCGATGGGCCTAACGCATTTAAACTTCAGACCCGGAATATTATATTAGATCAAAGGGTCAAAATTAAATTCGCCCTTGGTAGTGATACCACGGGATCTAGTTTGCACATGAATATTAAATTTAATCATCTTCAATTTAGCATAGTGGATTGTTTGCATATAAAAAGCATAAAATATAAAACCGCCGTGAATACTCGCTCTGAATACGAATAGAGTTCTAATTAATGCAATTTATGCGTTTAATTCGTTTCAGAATTTGTTTTATAGTATAAATATTAAAAAAAATTCAAAATGTCGAAACGTTCAAACATGTTTCTTTTTATTATTGGACGCGTCCACTAGTTCACTAGATACAACCAATATTTCATTGGCTATTGTTATTTAGAGAGGCCGGAAGTGGAGGCTAAAAGGTTTTCCGATAGATAGATGCCTCCAAGGCCATATTTCCCGGTGTAGATACGCTATCTGCGGAACTGTATCCCGATTCCAACAGTTGTAATTTCACGTTTGGGAAGTTTGCACTTTCTTTTTGTTTGTAATGTAAATTTTCGTCGCTCGACCAAGAACTTTGGCGAAATCTCTCCCTTTGTCCCGATACGATGTCGGATAACGGTAGATTTAATATAGAGATCTGAGAAATTCTCGCCACTTATACCATGTCGGACTCCAATTCCGTTATTTCACGCAAGATTAGCTGATTACACTTCTGAATATTATCTTAGGATAGCGATGGATATTATTGTGATAGGATAAAAATGGTTTTCCTTTTCTCATCTTATAAGTAAGAAACGCTATTCAATAGATAAACCGTAACATTGGCCATAATCGCAATGAACAGCGAAAATAATCAATCTGATCGCGCAAAACACTAGAAGTAAGTACAGTAATTGATTCTGATGTTTATGGACATGATGTCATTTATTGCAATGAAGTACCTTTTCAGTTTCATCTGTATAGAGGCGGTTCTGTACGATGCGGATAAATATATGGATAAGTTTAATTATTATAAAGAAAAGTATCACAGGTCATATAAAAGCGTGGAAAATGAGAAAAAAGGATTTATGAATTTCGTTAACAATTTGAATGCGGTCTCAGATCTGAATGAAAACGTCGAAAGTAGTAAAGGAACAGTTTATATATTAAATAAATTTGCAGATACTAATCCTGAAGAGTTTGAGGAACATTACGGCATACAAATGAAACCATGTAAGTACTTACATACAATACAGTACTACCTTCAAATTAAAACGTAGCAAGATGACAATTAACAATTTACTTTGCAGATGATTTAGTATTTAACAGTAATAATAAAATAGTCCAATTTCTACGTTTACGTAGAGAGGAAAAACAAGGAAATACAGAATTGTATGACTTAAATAAAGCTAACGAATTATACAAGGAATTTGTGAATAAATATCATGAGAAGAATTATACAAAAGAATATCCGCGTACCATACACTATTTGCGGTTTGTCAAAACGCTGGTGGATATTAACAGGAGCAATTTTGAAGGAGAAAATCGAACACTGGACGAAAATGCTGATGTTATAAAAGAACCCAACGAATTTTACGTTCGTTACTAAAAGTGTGGAGTACTTAAAAAGATACAAGAAAAGTAGCAACAGCTCCCTACATGTTATACATGGAATTCTAAAGCACGTTTTCTTCAGTCTCGCTGGAAATGGAAACAAGCAACCGACGTACGTTATGTCTCCTCCCATTTTCTCTGGCCACGGATTTAAAGGAGTATACGAGCGAACAGAATCCGGCTTCTGCGGACTTTTTAAAAACACAGGGCCACGTAAACGAAGATTATTACTGGCGGCTCTTCCTGCAATTCATTATTTAGGTTAAAAGCGCATTAGCCTTCATATATACCGCATGTGTGTGAACGACTGACTGTATTTCAGCAAAAAAATATCTAAATAAAACATAGCTCCTTAAATTACACACTGGTTGGGTGGTTGGTTAATTTAACAAATTTTTCATTTAAAATTATTATAATCCAAATAGTAGGTAACCTAAGGTACTACTATAGGTCGGGTAGTTAGATAGGTGTAGCTTTTGTGAAATGGAAAACTGTGACAATAGAAACATAAAATTGAATAGTTTGTAAATTCTATAGTCGGTACTAACGCAGAATTCAAAATCGAGTAGGAAATAATATTTGGTTGAACAGCAGCGGGTGCAGTTATGTTTGATTCCATTCACGGAGGGAGGGATTGAAAGCTTTATACTGAGCGTTATTCTGCCACTACGGAATTTCTCCTGGGAGGAATCTACGCCGAAGTAGATGGCTTGAACAACATACAAACGTCGTTACATTTAGTTCCTCCCACACTTCTACTATAACAAAATAATATCTAATTGTGCTTGGGATTCAATAGACTGGAAATCTAGATGTTGATTATTTTCATCTATGTTTAGTGAATGTAATGAATAAATTGTATTTTCAATTTGTATAGTATCTTTTTATATGTCGAGGTAGATTTTTTCTTCGACTTGTTTATAGTTTAACTTAGTCGAACCGCACTATTTGATAAAATAAATGATTTATGAACTTCAGCGGACATTAACAAAATAATAAACTAGTGTAAGTATAAATTTATTTAATTTTGCTATCCAAACTATTCTGAGATTTTGAACTTATGCGATTTTTATTCATTTTTAACTACAAAAACGGGGATTAATAGCGTCGGTATTTAATTTTGGTAAATAGACTGTTGTTACCTTTTGAAAACTATTGGCTATTGGTGAAATACGCTGAATACTCGAAATTCCATTTCATATCATCTGAAAACTGTACCGACCGTATTTCTTGCGAATTCAATTCATTTCAATATATAAACGACAATAACCATTCCCGAAGAAATTATTGTGACTAAACTAAACAATAGAGGTCATATTGAAAAGAATTGAACTGAATTGATAACAGCAAGTCCACTTCTGATAATTCCTCTCCGTGAAAATGACGAAAACTTAGATTTTAGATGGACACATAACATAACAAATAATAAAAATGTTTTATAGTTATATTATAACAAATATAAAAGTCGCTATATAAATGACGAATTTTTCAGAAGTCGACAGAGTCGAGTAGTATAATTGGATGATCCTATTACGTACTTTTTTATGGCTAATAAAATAACACCGTGCGAACGATGTTCGCTTTCGATTCGATACGTCTAGTTACATTAGGCCCTGGATTTTGCAGCTTTACTCTTTTACCACGAATTGATATTTTTAACCCCCGACCGATCGAGGGAGGGCGTGTTATAAGTTTGACACGTTTGTCTGTCGGTCTGTTTGTCTGTGGCACTCAGAACGGATGGTTTGATTTGGACCCGGTTTTTTAAATTTAATAGAGAATTTTGTCGAGAGTGATCTTAGCTAGGTCTGATAAAAATTGGACCAGTGGTTTCCAAGATCTTGGAGTATCTTTGATGTCAGATGGGATCTCTTGACCGGTAATAGTTAGATGATTCTAATTTTAGCTCAAATATGCAGGTTCATGGTGCGTTTCCGACATCTGAAATCTTAAGGATCTGAAGATGACCAGGAAAAAGTAAGCGAACTTCAATTTTACAGCATGAAACTGGAAGAATTTGAAGATTATCAGCCCGCCAAAACCATAATAGTTAGATGGGGTCTTCTCGAACTAAAGTTGTAGGTAGGTTTTTTTTTTTTATTTACTTCTAAACCCGCATTTGACCTCGATTTCGCCTGATGGTAAGCGACGATGAGGTCGACGATGGAGCATGCGGGTCCAGTAAATGCCTATTCACTCTGGCCTTGAAGATCCCAAGGTTGTAGGTTTCGGGAAATACAGACGCCGGCAGGCTGTTCCATTCCTTAGCCGTTCGCATAATGAATGAAGAAGCAAATCGCTTCGTACGAGCAGATGGTATATCAACAACATAAGGATGGAACCCCTCTCCGCGCCTGGTAGTCCGAAGGCGGAATGGAGATGCTGGAATTAGGTATGTTATGTTATGAAAAGAAAAAAATAATTAAATAGGTATGTCGGTCAAAAATAAATGTAAATGATGTGGAGCTAGAAATTTTAAGACAGACGTTGCGAGGCCGAAGGTCGAGCTCCGCATAGTGCGTAGCCCGGAGCGTCCCCCCGCGTTAAGGCGCCGCAGGTCTAACTTTTTGAATATTCTTAGCCATGTCAGATAAAAATTAGATCAGTGGTTCTAGGATCTTGGAGTACGAGTATCTTGGCATGTTGGAGCATGATGGGATCTCTGGAACGGTAACAGTTAGGTAGTTCGAGTTTGAGGTCAAATGTTTATGACCATGGTGACCTTCCCACATCTGGAACCTTGATGATAACCAGAAAAAAGTAAGGGGATCTCTACAATGGTACGTCGGGGGTTTCTTAAATTTTTAATTATATTATGTTATTTAAGAAATTTATCACTGAGAATCAGTGCTTGGAAACTGGTAGGTTAACCAAGCTTTCTTTAGTAAACCTTAACATGCCTATAATCCTCCCATGCAAGGTATTCTTATGTCATTCTTATGTCTGATGTCATTTTAAGGGGGGCTTTAGCTTTAGCTTAGCCACCCACCACACGCATGCACAGTGCAATGCCTTTTGTGCGATGGGGGCATCATAAGCACGCCGGGGGCGGTTTCAACCCTATATCAATCCCTGTTGAAACATACAGAGTTTGTATGGGTTATGTCAAAACAAGGAATTCCAGTTTGATAGGTAGGTATCTCTTGTTTCTCTGTGAGATATTCGTATATAATCCAATAGATAAATAAACAATAGATATACAGTTTGTTTACTGCCAATATTTTATAATAAAGTACGTGAAACATGTTTACACATGTTTCAAAAAATAGTACATAACTACAGAGGCTAGGAAGTTAGACATTAACGGCATGGAAATTTTTGAAAGGCCGAGCCAAAGGCGAGGTCAAAGGTAGTAAAAGTCAAAGGAAGAAAAATTATACGAAATTACGCGCTGGTATGTCTCGTGCCTTTTTTATTTTAAACAGTCCACACTGCGTTTTGATAGGCTGATAGACTCGAAATTTTTTTAAAAAAAGACGAAAGGATTAGGCCTAGGCCTGGAATGTTTGCATGAAAATTCATTCGTGTTTATTTTTTAAACATTATTCGGCTTTGAGGTAGGATCGTCATACTTCCGACTCTTCCGAGCCTGGATTCGAATTATTGAAAAAATTCTCGAGCATCTTTGAAAAAAAACTTTTTACTCCAATAAAGTTAGTTGTACGCACGAGTAAAGAGGTCAAAGTGCTAACTTTCCCTTATTTGACACATATGAAATTTTTAGTATTATTACAGGGTAGGTAAGTTAGTAAGTTTACGACGGTCCTTACCTTAGGGCGCAAACTATGACGTATGAGGAATAAATTACTTTACGCCTTGTCGGATGTTTGTCACCGAAAGTTTGAAAGTTTAACTGCCCCAATTTTATACCGGCAAGGGGATAGTTTGCGTCAGTTTCACAAGAAAAATATAGTTTGATGAGTTCTGTTCTGACGTTCTGCGATACAAGTTGTAAACGAGTACTTATTTACTGTAACGTAAATCAAGTTCAGGTACATAAGTTTTTCTACCATTATTCCTAACTTACCCTGACGTTAGGAATAATGGTAGAAAAACTTTTAAAACAAGGAATGTTAAAACTTTTAAAACAAGGAATGTTAAAACTTTTAAAACAAGGAATGTTAAAATAATCTATGAAGTTTTTGTGTGACTTGTACTCGTATTATCCGCTCTTTGTATGAGCACCCCATTCACTTAGTTGTAGTGGTAGTTGACTCGCGGTCGCGCTTTCTTTCAAGCTCTGTAACTCTACGTCTCTCGAAGTCACAAATCATCATCGTCTTATGTATGTATGTTAGCGAATAAATATTATAATATATAATACAAACGATTATCATATTATCTAGACACACGGAGTGTGTCCGCCAAGTTCGGAAAGAAAAAGGGCGACGACGCAATGATATAACACATAGTTATATCACAGGAACCATTTCGATCTATTCTCGACCCCCCCCCCCCCCCCCCCATATAACTCAAAATACATTTGAGATACATTTACATATTTTTTTTTTTAATTTTTTAATTTTGTTTCATTCATTATGCGAACGGCTAAGGAATGGAACAGCCTGCCGGCGTCTGTATTTCCCGAAACTTACAACCTTGGGATCTTCAAGGCCAGAGTGAATAGGCATTTACTGGACCCGCGTGCCCCATCGTCGACCTCATCGTCGCTTACCATCAGGCGAGATCGAGGTCAAATGCGGGTTTTGTTATACATAAAAAAAAATTAAAAAAAATTGACCTATATACTTGAAATTTTGTATGTTTATTAATACCCACCCAATTACTACGAATTACAAATTTTATAAAAGTAGCTCGAATAGTTCCCGAGATATTGACCTCTCAAAATGACTCACTCATCAAAAACATATACCACTTCCAGTTGACTTGAGTTTTTGGTGGGATCATATATTCAGAAATTCACAAACTCGAAATATACAATTAGTTCATGTAATGAAAGTCCACACAATACCCGCGAAATTACGCAGAATGTAATGAATGCGGGAAAGTCCTTCTTTATTGGAACCGTGCTCGCTAGATTGGAACACAGATAAAAGATAATGAAAATTCAATGAAAAAATTCAAAGTGACATGGGTTTGACATTCGAATGGTATGAAAAGCCGTTTTACCAGATAAGTCGGCATTACGGACTATGACACGGTTAGAAAATTTTGTAGGTAAGTATAATTTACATTTGAAATGAAACCATATGCGACCAAATGTTCGCAGGAACACATATATGAAGCTTGAACCAGGAATATACCCAATAGAGTGCGCCATGTTAAGCTTACCACTGTTTGTAGCTCCTTATTAGGCCATCATCAGATCCTGAAGATTGCAGATATGGGAAGGGCGGACACCACGATCGTAAACATATAACATCCCTTCCTTTTTATTATATTGCTGGTCGGGGTTAAAATATCTTCACTTTATGCGGGGTAGGTAGAGATAATGGAGCGCCACCTATTTATATTTTGGATAACCTATTGTTTTTTTACAGTTATTGAAATATAATCGCTATATTATGATAATTTTAGCGTAATTTTACTGAATATACAAAGTATTAGAGTTCATAACCGTTTATTACACTTGATTGAATTCAGTCAAACTGAATTCTGAACAGAAACAGAAAACAGCAAAAAGAAAATCTTTTAAGTACAAACGCCTAAGTTCGCAAAGAATCGATAATAAGATTCAAATACGGTAAAAGCATTCACCTACGCCTCTTGCTACGCCTAGTAGTACCTATGCCATTGAGTGGGAGTTGCCTGAAACAAATCATTTGATCCTATAAAACAAGAATAGTTCGCAAAATAGTATGTTTTTGAAGTGAAAACTTCTTTAGCTTGCGCTCTTTCTGAACAGTGAACCAAACTGAACCGTCACGCTCAATTCAGTCACGCTGAATCTGGTATACACGGCTCTAGTCGTCATCAGCTGTCATCAGCCACGTTTACTGTCTAACAAGAAGTTCATCGTTTCAAGAATTGGTTTTTATTATTATCTAAGTCGTGCTTTGCGTGTTTTATTTTTGTAAGTTTTCACTTCTATCGTGTGGTTATACACCCTCTTTTTCTTTCATACCGTCATCGTCAGAATCCTATCGATCCTATTTATTGCTTATCAATTTTGTCCTTGTTTAGATATTCGTAATATATAATATTTACTATAGATATTACTGTAACTATACCTATAGTTTATTTACAGTAAATAACCTAAACTAACTATATGTATGATAATATTGATAATATAGACAATTTGCCGTCTACATTGCGCTAATATTTTTTTTCCACTTTAACATTCTTCGACATACGTACTCCTCATGCCTCGATGGTTGAAAATTCTGATTGGATTTAATGAGAAATTATGGTAATATTTATAAATTAAAGGTGTTTCCTACCTAAATCGATCATAAATTTCCAGACGAAAATAAGGAGCATTTCATTTGAAACTTTTCACTTAACGATTCCATCTTAACAAACTCGATCCCATTTTATCAATTGTCAAAGTTTAAAAACTTAATCCACTTAGGGACCCTTTAGGGGGAGTTCACACTGCGCATGACGTTACCCTAGCGGGAAAACCAAGGACATTCGGCGGACGGGCCCGTTGAGGGAAGCACGCTCCTCCCCGCTGCAGTCTTCGGGTTCCGGACATGGACCACGAACGTTATCGGTGACTTGTAACTTGTAAACAACGAACAAATTCGAAGTTTAAAAAGTATTAAAAAAACTTTTATCTAAAGACCTTTCTAACGTCAACAATTTGTATTTTTATTTACTTAATTTCTTTACAAAAAAATGTTTACTAAGTGCCAAAAAGACGAAAAATACATTAATAAAACATTATTTGAACAGTGAAAATGATTTAGGATGTGACAAGTCGTCGTTAAATTATCAGTGAATGTGTAGAGAATAAATAATATTATGTAATCTCAGAGAAAACGAAGATAGAATATGAAAATGAAGTTTCTATCGCTGATAGCGCTGTGTTGTAAGTACAATAGCATATTAAACTTATTAAAATATAAAATGTCACGATTCATACTCGAAAATGTGAGTCTAACGAAATGAACGGTGTCGGGATGATTCAGTAAAAAAAAATAAAGAGCACCTAATTTCAAAGTCAGAATGTTGCGGCGTTAAAAAAAAAATACTAATTTATGTTAAGTAACCTTATCTAATAAGTAGGTACATTATAGAATGCTCGGCAAACAGTGCAATGGATATTCTGCTTTCAACTGCGTTGCGGATGGTGTCTTAAGACAAAATGCCAAAGTAAAAAGTGTAAAGTGCGAAAGATGAAATTTATCGAAATCTGTGACATTTTACTGGACTTGAAGTTCTATTTTCTAAACAGTCAGTTAACAGAATTTGTCGTTATGGTGTCCATGGAGAGTGAGCGTTCCATTTATTGATACGTCCATGAGCTCAAATGAAGGAGCTGTTTTATAAACGAGTGCCTTCATTAGAAGTAATTACAACGTTTTAATTATTTGTATTTTTGTAAAATTGTATTATTTTATAATAAGGAGATTTTTTAATTATTAATATATTAATCATAAAATATCATCGCCTACTTACACATATAAAATATTTCGATTTGAAGGTACAGTTTGTTTGTATTCGGTATAATAGGTAGCGACTTCATTGTTGAATACTTAGATCGTGCGTAATTACTGCCGCACTCAGTGTGGGAATGTGGCACTTTCCGTACAGTTATCCGTCGATATTTTTCAGCAGATGTAACAAAAAATATTATCAAGGGTCCGATTCGTCACATCAATCATGTCGTACCATTTGCTATAGATACAACGATAATTTTCGCATCCTTACACCGTATTCCCAATAAATAATTTTCGGGTCAGATTTATAGCTGTGCAATATCTTACGAATGTCTATGATATAGGGGCGGTAACAGATGTCACCCAAAATGTTCTTATTACATTGTAATAATTGTTATTTTTCTAGTGGTTATATTATGCTTGGAACGAAAAGGATTAGAAAAAAAAATTCACAAAAAAAAACAGAAAAAAAAGGAAAAAAAACCGGGAAAAACAGGACGTTGGCTTTAAATACGATTAGCATTTTTTTATCTTTAAGTAAGTATACATACTTTCCACTTGAGAAATAGGCGAAAGGGACGGAATAAAATATTTAATGAACATACGAAGAATATATTTTTTTTTTTTTTTTTTAAAGAAATTGTTTTGATTTTTGTTTTTTTTTGTTGCTTTAGAACTTTTGGTTTTGCTATAAATATGTAGTCAATATACAATATAGGGCACGACCATACAGTAAATAATTCAGCTCGAATGAAAAAATACCGAAAATAAAATATAATGTTCCAATATCTTTATGATTTATTGAATAAAGTTATTTTCGCAAAATAAAAACAACATGGCTGAGCATAAAGCGATAAATTGTAAATTATTAACGAGAATTTTCTCTCTTATTATATTTATATTCATTATATTTACGTAGTCTAGCGGTTAGCGGTGTTCACCGTGGAATATGATCACTTTTACATGATTACATGCGTTCTGGTTTGAAAAATAAGAGAACTAGAGTATTTACCATCAGGTGGTCTACTTCCTCGGCCATAAAAGAATTTGGTGTCATTAAAATCAATATACTTAATCGAGATTTTTTTTGCAATAAAATAATAATACTCAGCAAAAATAACTTTCACCAACATTGTGTAGGTGCCATTAGAAGCAGCACTTCTGCTCTTGAAGTTAATGATCCCTAACACTTGAAGTGACGGAGGTACTTACTCTTTAATGTAAAAACTTTTATAACATATTTGCTCGTAAAGTGGCTGTAATTACACCAATTTCAATATCGTAATGTATCTCATTACGCACTTGTGCGTTATAGTAATGTGAAACGCACGAGTTTTTTTAAATAAAGTAACATGTACGGTTTTTTAAGATGCTCCGTCTAAAAATGAACGATACTTTTTAAAATCTTAGCAAAGAGTTTTTATGTTAAAAAAGTGGTCAATATTTTATGAATAAAATTAACTTTGGGAGATAAAATATAATAAATAAAGATTTAATTCTTTAATTTAATTAATTTTGACAATAAATTACAACCATTTATCTGTAACAAAAACACAAAAATATTAATTTACTTTATTAGTAATACTGGCTGTTTTTGTACCTTTACCTAAAAAAAGTTGATGCGCGCGCATCGCTAATTTGTGGACAAGTAAAATTATTCCGCGCGCTTTTTCTTTTCGCTGTATTGTTTTTATTTGAAAATGTCGTCAAGTAGTGATGAATTTATTAATTTGACACCGCCACAAGTCTTAAACGCAGCGAAAAAGGCTACTCTAAGCCTCTTGCCTGAAAAATCGACCGATAGATACTTACAAGCGTATCAAAATTTCATCATATGGAAAACAAGCAAAGATGCAAATTCATTTTCAGAAAATGTGTTTTTAGCATATTTCATGGAACTTTCTCAAAAATATAAGTCAAGCTCATTGTGGTGCTACTATTCAATGCTAAAAAGCAACTGGCAACGTAACAATCACTTTTAAAAATTGTTCAAATTTCTATAACTGCTTTAACAAGTAATTAAAGATTTATTCGTTTAAGAAAGTCAAAGTTTTATTTATTTCCTCGTAAATATGTTATAAAACGTCGTATGACATACGTGCGCTTTGAAAATTACAGCCTCTGCTTCCTTATAGCCCTCGCCTACGGCTCGGGCTAGCAATATCGCCTCGGCTGTAATTTTCAACTTACCGCACTTATATCATAATGTACTATTATATGTACTGCTAGTAAAGTAATTGAGTACTTAATTACCTGTATGATGCTGCCTGTATATTTACTTTCACGTGGTTCATTAGTATTATGATTTATTATTAGTATTAAGGTTTATTAGTCGATGTTCGTCTGTGGCATCATAACTAAACAACCGATGAATCGATTTAGGAGCGGATTTTTTAATTTAACATGCAAGTTTATTTCCATTTTTTATGCGCCTACCTAAACATTTCTGCATAACCCCATGGTTAGCTGGTAGAAAATGCCGCAAGGCATTAAGCTCGCCTAATGTACACCTTTTTATTTTGTGCATTAAAGTATAAATAAATAAATAAGTTCATCGAGAATGTCTTAGTCATGCCTGATAAAAATTGGATCAGGGGTTTCCAAGATCTTAGAGTTCTTTGACCTCTGATGGGTTCACTGAAACGGTAACAATTCGGTGTATCGAGTTTGAGCTCAAATGTTTAGCACCATGGTGCCCTTCATTTGAAATCTTGAGCTTATCGGCGAGCGGGCGGCAGGCTTCATCTCCCGCACGCTGCACGCTCGCCTTCTGTCGTCTCGCCCCGCGCCCCTCTTGCCGCGAAGGCGATACGCCTGTTACGCGGTTTAAATATAGTTAGTGATAACCGGAAAAAAATTAGAGTATCTTGTTATCAAGATACTCTAATTTTTTTCCGGTTATAACTCGCTTGTTTCTTAAATTTTGTAAATTAGAGTTATAAAATTCAATTTCAAGTTTGGACTGAAATGAGATACAAAATGAAAAAAGTTAAATTGAAGTAAATAAATCAATTATTTATTTTTGGACAATGAAGTTTATAAATGTAATAAATTATTAATTGAATAAAGTTTCCTATAGGTACCTATTTTAATATTAAAGGGTACGATGAATATTTAGTTTTTAAAATGAACGAACAATATTACGACAATTATTGCACGCCACCACTTTAACAGATTGAATTTCCGTGTAATTTAATCTGTCGAGTGAAATGTAACTCTTGTTTTACATTTGCATGAACTCAGCATAAAATCTGTTTTAAAGGTTATTAAGAACAGGATTAAAATCTACCCTTTTTAGAACTCGGGTTCTAATCTGCTTAACGAAAATTTATTATAATTTTACGTCTAAAAACAGATTTGAAGCAAATCTAACTTTAATAATTAAAGAGTAAAACAACTTGGACCTCCTTCCGACACAAATTGGTTTGATTGGGATTAGTTATTGTAAGAGGTTGCTCTTGAACTCCTAACAAAGTCGGGCGTGGCATTTTAATCCCATCGCTGGAAACAGAAACAACCATTGTCGACTTCGTTAATTTTCATTTAAAATTTGTCAGTTGTCGGCGAAATTAAACGAAGTTCGCCGTTTCTTTACAACGTGATATGGCTGGCTATACGCCAAGCGTTGTATTGTCGTTCACTCTTTTGTAGCTACATTCCAAACAATGCGAGAACCGAGTGAAAAAGGTAAATGGAAAAACTGTAATAAATCGTAGTCTGCTGTCACCAACGTCCTGAAAATCTAGAGTGATGTTGATCTAAAAGCAACTGACTGAAATTAACACAAAGCCACAACTTTCGATGGAAATTAATCAAGAATTAATTAAAACACGACAAATTGTTGACTCATTGAAAACAAATCCCGAATTTCGTGTAATTAATTTCTTATGGAATCTTAGAAAATTAATATTGAATAAAGGGAAGTTGCCCTTGCAAATAAATTATAAATGACATAAGGTATTCCACTCCATCTCTGAAAATAAGCACAGGAATTGACACATATTTAGATGTACCCATATTTTTTTCAAGATTTCGTATTCTATTTTATGGCTTCGCATCAAAGGGACCTAACTCTTATTGCGGTATACCGACTCTATTTTCATTTAAATTTGAAAATAGGTATGTTTACCTACATAAGCTATTAATTAAAACATGGAATCGAAAGATAAAAGCTTTATTAAAATCGTGAATGGTGTTTGACAACAAGTTTTGATAGTCAAAAACTGTCCATTCGTGTAGAAACGAAGTGAAATTAATTCTATTTCTACTAAAAACTCGCAGCTATGTTGTGTACATAAATGTTACATAAAGTAGGCATTAAATCTCTAGGATCGTCCAGAATAGAATGCTACAATTGAGAAATTAATATTAAAACGCCAAATCTTGTAGTCAGCATGGATCCGATATCTTCATTAAACATTCTTGGCTTACACGGCAATTGCAATCCATATTCAACGTTTCGAATTTCGTAATTCCATTGACTCTGGAGCTGTCGATTGCACGGGAAATTGTTAATTCCATTGAAGCAAAACACATAGGAAAGCCACGTACCTAACCTACTGCTCATACTGCGACGCAGACGGCTTGGCACCCTTCCAGTCAACGATTGTGCTTTACTATGGCGATTATTTTCACTGGTGCACTATTCAAACTGCTTCGGAATCCAACGACTGAATAGACATGAAAGAATTTTCGTGTGCAACGACCGACTGTAATGATGGCCGTTTATTCTTTTCAAAGGAGCGCTCGTAGGAAACTCGCAAATATAAAATTGTAACGCTCTTCTCAGGACCCAGTGAAACAATTTCCTAATAGCAAGTATAGGGATAACCATGGAAGCTATAATGATATTACGCGCAAAGCATGGAACGATTAAGTCATTTTCATGCTCCCCCCTGGACAGTATGATGTCAGCACCGAACGTGTAAAAAGGGAAAGCAAAAAAATATGTCTATAGGAGTCTGGGGGTTAATTTAGAAGGTGTTTCATTCGTGGTTTTGTCAAATCGTTATTTGCGTTATCGTCGAATTTTGCGGACCAATCCGGAATAAATCCAACATTTTAGGGTGATGAATGACATTTAACTCCAGGAAAAAAGGTTATGTTTCATACTAAAACATAAATAAAACTCGTTGCCAACTTTTTTGAATCAAAAGAACATTTCGTGCTAACTGATCCCATTTGGTTATCGAATCGACCTTTAGCTTTGATTGTTGATGGCGAAAAATGTGATCGACCATCCATTTTCAAGTCTACCGTGCCTAATGCCTTCAAGAGCGATCAATGGTGACCGTCATCCGTCAAGTGCAATGGACACGTCAATCCATATCCATTTGAAACCCTTCGCGGTCATCCCATCCATTAGCCTGTCCTAATTACCCTGGTCCTTGTAAAATACCATTGGTATTATTGAGCTGACATTCCATCGGAGCGAAATAGAGGGACTGTCCACAGCAGAACTGTATGGTGCGAACGTGTATAAGTACCTACATTATTAATTAAGTACAAAAGAAAAGATAGAATAAATTAGATAAGGCGATAAGACCGCCTAAATTGTACTTCACTATTTCCTTTTCTATCTTTTGTTTGTTGTTTTCTATTTGTGCAATAAAGTGTATTTTACTTTTACTTACTTACTTATAAAGTTCAATTATTTTGCTTTAACAATTTGATGGAATTTCTGTTGATTTGAAGCTTATATTATCCCGTTTTGTATAGTCACGCGTCTAAAAAAAATTCCCGATGTATTTAACTCTAAGAATTAGCTCTGCAAAAGAATTTCTGTAGAATTTGAAGGGAAATAGAAGAGATCGATCTAATTATATCTAGATAATGAAATGAAGATATACATGCATGTAGAAAATTTAGGAATCTACGATAATTGATCGTAAGTTTGATTAAAAAATAATCTACTTACAGATCTCATTGAATAATGAAACCAGCGACGCCTTTAATAAATCTCATAAGATTCTCTTTTTCGTTTTGTTATATTTGCAATTACAATGCAATTTATTATAATAATATAACATATATTCTATGTCATATTTTATTTGTCGGTAAAACAAAGCCACTTTAGGTTTGTTTTATCGACTTTAGGTACTTTGTTTTGTTGTTAGTACTTACCCTTACGTAAGACCGACGGAGGTCGACCTTCATGGAATAGGAATTGTCAATTTTGGTTAATGCAACCATAAGTATGCGTAGATTGCCGCCGTTATCTGTTTAATTTGCTTCGGCCAATTCATGGGTTAATCAAACAAAGTAGTTTCGGTTGGCTTATGGGGATTCTATACCATTATGACTCCTTTACCTACATAATGGTATTCCAATATCTACTAGTATTACTTACCTTATTTTAATTTTATATCTATGATGGTTAATACTACTCAAACAAATTAGAATCACTTAACGAATTTCAACTATTTTCTATTTATTTTAGTTTTCTTTTAGTTCTTATTCATTACTTTAGATGTTTAGAATACTTGTAAGCCATTATTTTTGGTTAGTACGACGTTTATCAAATCCCTTTCACATAACCTTCCTATTTTCTGAAAATTGTTGTTTGTTTACATTAAATGCCTCTATCAAAACTTTGCCAGCCTGAATGTCTCAGCTACACAAATGAGCTTGCCAGTAAACTGTAATGTTGAGCTATTATATGCTTGCGCGAATCTTATGGCTGTACAAACTCGTAAATGCCAATGTCTCCGACAGTATAAAATTATGTCGCGTTTTTATGGCACAAGGATAGTGTTCGTGATATCTCAGTAATTCAGCTGTGGATGGGGATCCTGACGGATAATGATGCCGAATATTTGGACTGGTGCCCAATTACGATACGCGACAACGATTAATTCTCTAATCCGGTTATAGGCAGATTGAATACGATACGATGGCTAGTACAATAATAGGGATAATGATTAGTTTGATGTGCTTTTAGTTAAATTGATAATGAATTTGTACATAGGTAAAGTCCGAACAGGGATAAGTGGGCCATGTAGCGGAATTTTATTTAAAATATTATTTAGCAATCCCTCAGACTTTAAAGGCAACCTCTTGACAACTCTATTTATTTCAATATTGTTCAGAAATTTATTTCAATAGTATTGTTCTTTTTTCAATAGTATTGTTCTATTTTTAATAGTTTTGTTCAGAAAGGATCTTAGATGTTTACCTCTCTCTGTTTAGGTATATGATTTCATTTTACAATCTGGATATTTTGGAATTTGAACAAAAATCCTAAAATATAATAGGGTATTTGACACTTTTTTGAAAAGTATGTTAAAATGTTTAAACCGTAGCCATTCTTTGCTAGTTTTTTGTTTTTTCAAAATAAAGTCACTAAATAGTCTTAAACAGCATTTAAATTTTAATTATTTAATATTCCCGCGTAAACGCTGGTCGCCATGATAGTTTTGCTGACTTTTGCTGTGACGTCACTATGGCATGGATTGAATGAATAAACAAAACAAAACTGATCGCCTTAAATTCGTTGTTGTTTAATCGATAGTGAAGTCACACTTGACAGCGTCATGGCGGATAGCGTATCAGGTCACGTGATATACAGATTACAAATGGCAATTTTAAACTTAAATTATTAAATTATAATCGTGATTTCATGATCGGAAATCAATATATTTCTGTTTCCCATTACTTGAACTATCATATTTACATACTCTCATAGTTTATGGTATATGATGGCAAATATGATGGTCTATTGTTGAGATCTAGACAAGACATTAAGCATACCAAGTCAATTTGTGATACAGCCTTATAATAAACCCTATACTCTGATCTCTATACACCTAGCGTGACTTTATGTGTGTGTGTGTGTCTAAATTTATTTTACAATTGTAATCGGTTTGTTTGTTTGTAGTCTCTTTATTGTACTAATATAAAATTCACATAAATAATAAAAAAACATTAAAATACGTACAAAGGCGGGCTTATCCCATAGGGATCTCTTCTAGCCAACCTTTGCTAGTAAAACTTTGAAACAGGATTGGCTTAATCCTATCAACTCTTTATTACACTTTAAAAGCAATACTCGTTAGTGGACCGTTAATTCCCACATGTCGTAAAAATTCCCACACATGTACGAAGGAATTAAATGTTAGCGCACTTTAGACTTCGATCTGGGAAAACCCAATAGCAAAGGGTCACACACATAATGCTCGATCTGTAACTTCTGTATCTGTACTTGATAGGAATTTAAAATAAATAAATTGTACCTAGTTTTAATTTCAACATCCACATCCACCACCACCACATCCAGGATTGCCTGGGGATGTACCACCCTCTTACCCATTCCTGCCGAAAAGTATCAATTCTTGCATCGTTGTGTTTCGGTCTGAACGGTAGAGAGCCAGCGTAATTACAGGCACATGAGGCACTCCATCTAACACCTCAAGGTTAGCAGTGCATAGAAAACCCTTTAATAACGTTATAGTGAGGTGAGATGTCTGGCGATGGTAACTACTCACCAGCAGGTGACCTGTTTACTCATCTACTCTCCTTCTACTGGGTGTAACAAAAAAACCCTAAATATACTGAACGTATACTGAACATCCCCTTTCGGCTGAAAGGGGGATGTTCAGTAGGTATACGTAATTGAACAACATTCATTAAGGGGTCAAATAAGAAATCGCGATAAAAAACAGTTGTCCCATACAAAAGCTCAATACCTACACGACCGAAATATATTTCCTAAAAGTTGTATGTTCTCGTTTTCTCGTTTTCCCCTGGTGGTACAAAATTATCGATCACCCAGACAGAATATGTCGTCGCATCCTTGAGATGTCCCCGAAGTAAATAGACCAGAAATATATAAATGTACGATACAATAATGTCTGATCCGATCTGATAACGTAATGAAACTCACTGATGTAACGTAGAGTTTTAATGTCGCTGTCGCGAAGTTGTTTTAAACACAATATTACAATAGGAAACTTTATTCTATGAGTTAATGTTTGTTGTCGTCTTGAGTTCAGAAAAAAAGTACATCATATATATGAACGATTCAATACGATACCTTGCCGTCTAGTTTTAAGTTACAAAACGGTGGTAGAGTAAAGAAACGGTCTTCATTTTTACCTATGAGGTACAAAACCCTAAAAAATACTTTAAGGTAAAAAAAAATGTATTTGGACACCGGGTACATAATCAATGCGTTTTAATTTGACTATTAGCGTTGTGTAGAGTTAATGTTTCTCAAAAAAGTTAACTTTTATTTTCTCTTTCTCTCTGCTTGCCGGCCTTCGCAAGCGAAGTTGCCCTTGCTGCTCTTATGATCTGCGGTGCGTTTTCAAGTGGGAATGAAGTCCAATCCGGGAGAAATATAAAAGAGAAAAGCCTGAATATGGAAATGTTGTGACTCATAATTGCAATATTTTATTAGTTCCATGGTTGAAAGTCAGAATGCAGTTGGATGTCTGCATGGACAGCGGTCTCTATAAAAAGGTTGCACGTCCTTAACTTTATTTTCCAAAATAGGAGAGAAGAATAATTATCAGTACTAAACTGCCACCGATTCTTAAATTAATTGCTAAATATACTTTTAAATTAGTTTGTCTGTTTAGTCCAAGATAGTCATCAGTCATCACATCACTATGCCGTAATGTCGGATGACGTGCTTGGGTATAATGGACCCATGCTCTTAGGTGGAACTGGCTCTTAGCCAACCCGCCGTAGTTCCTGCCTCTTTACCGTCGATACCATTTGAAAGCCATAAAATTTCACATGACGATATTTAAAGAGAGAAAGAATTTATTTCCGGACTGCACACATAGATAACAATTAATTATTTCTCTTGAAAGTACTTATAGTGTAATTTTTTAAAAGTAAGTATTCTAAGAGACCTGATGAAAATTGAGAGGAAGAAATTTAGTCTTAATAGACTCCAAAATGGGAGGTTCAATATTACTTTGAGTCAGCCCTTATCTGATAGTATGAAAAACTTACTGTTATTTGCTAAGCTGGCTATCAAAGTGAGGGCTGACTGTAATAATACTTGAGCTTCCCGTCTCTTTTCTTAGTGATCCTAACGATTCTGACATGGTCACCTTGTCGTGTACCAAAGCCTCCAAACGACAAATTAAAAAAAAAGTATTGTAAGTATTAATTGCATCTAAAACCGGTCAAGTGCGAGTCGGATGGATGGCGATTCGGACGTATAGAGAATATAGGGATAACAATAAGGCTCAGATTTCCCTTCGGGTACGGATCCATAATAAAAATAAGTCTTCAATTCTTTTCCCTCATGTTTATATTAGCTATTCTGTGTAACGAGCTCAATATAAGTACAAGGTATGCTTATCTATAATAAAATCCAACTTGATCCTTCTTAATTGTGTATATTTATACCTTGCCTAAATAAATCTTCAAAAGCTTTTCCGAAATATACTTTGTTTATTTAGTTAAAGTACGAGTATTCAAGTAATTGGGGATGTATTAATAGAACTTTATGCAACAGCATATAACAATAACGACTGAAATTCCGTTAATAATACTAAAAATTACATAAAGGAAGGATAATTTAGTATAGCATAAGCATAACTCTCACGTCCATATTCCCTGAGGGGATAGACGGAGGAACCACCTTCATATAGGTAGTTCCAATACTTTTCGCAGGAAAATTTGGTGGACAAACGTGATAGGTGGCGAGTCTATCGCCGTATACTAGGTGTAGAATAGTATCCACTTAGTTGCCTCGTACGACACCCAGAAGAGTTGGGGTCCTATTCTCTTTGGCCGGCACGACACGGCACTAAGTAATTTAGTAATCAACAAATAACTAAATATAAAAAAACATTTCACCTACAGTCTCGATAAATACGTGTAATGAGACTTGAGTTGGCGCTGATAACTCAAATACATGAGCTCTTGATTAACTGTCCGAATCTGTCCTGATATCTGGTCTGGTGAGTGTTTGATGAAGTCTATCCCGTCAGGAACATAGCATGAAGATAACTACTCATGTATTGTATTATGTAGGTCATAACCATCATCATCAGCCTATTAATGCCCCCACTGTTGGCATAGGCGTCCCTTTGCACAAGGGGGGTACGGGCCATGATCCACCGAGCGGGCTCAGTGCTGATTGGTGGATTTCACACGCCTTCGAAAACGTTTAATTTCCTCAGACATGCAGGTTTCCTCACGATGTTTTCCTTCACCGTTAGAGCAGTCGGTAAATGTACGTAATTCTTCGAAAAAATCCGAAGAACTCATTGGTACATGACATTGCATGGTTTCGAAGCCGAACCTCTCGCATGGGAGTCCTTGCCACTAGACCGCCGACGCTCGCTAATAAATGATAGATACCTACTGCGCCTTTAATCATTAAATTGTAGTGAAATGGAACACACGCTATGAGAATTGTAGTCATATACCGTTAATACATTTATTATCGCCGCAGGAAATAGTTTCAAATTACAGCTAGCTAGACTAGTACCGGTAATGCCAATCAAAAGTATTTACTGAGCTGAAAAATTACTTCTTCTTCTTGTCGTACAGTTAGTGGTCAACCAATTTAAACTAATTCTTAAACGCAGTAGAAACATAATTAATGTTTTGCAGTAGGTAAGGTAGGTACGGTAGGCAAGTTGTCGCGAAAATAGTTCATAAACTCAAACTAATTAGCAATGTAGTCCTAAGGGAAAGCAAGGGGGTTGTGTTACACGCACGACGCTTAACGTTGTTCCAGGGAATTACAATTAGACCATGCCCTCATTCTGACCTACATTACGACTTCTAGGTATACTGAACTCATCGTCATGTAGGACATAAAGGCAAACTTTCTGTAGAAAAACTCTATTTTTAAGTACAAACAGTAAGGAGGATCACTGGTCATTATGTGTGTCTTCATTCTCTTCGCTACACGGATTCTAAAAAACTGAAACCACATTATCGTAAGTAAGTAATGCTGAAATTGAAAATGAGATAACATAATGCGTAGGCTTATAAGAAAGTAGAATGCCACCTCAGTGTCGCGTACCTCTATACTTAAGGGCTGTTTCGATCTTTAATATAAGAGATATTCCCCTCCCACTCTAATGTTCAAGAGTAGTCGAGAGGAGAGTAGTGAGAGAGGAGGAACTTTTAACAACAATTTATTATGATCTAAATCATTTTCGTTTTATATTTATTCCTATAAAAATGTCGTAAACGCTTTGTTTAATTTTTTTCTTGATCTTTGACTGACTCTTCTCTTTAATTTGGCTTCTACTCTCATTTCAATTGGTGTTTTGATGTTCTAATAAAATTAATGAATGAATATTAATATAATTTTAATATTTAAATTGCAAATATCATTCCAGTAGTCTTTCGCACGAACCATTTAATAAAAACGTTTGTCAACCTAATGAAACATTGTTACAACATTGAATATTCAGCAAGACAAGGGGCTGACTTTTCGTTGAACTTTTGATATTTTGAATAACAACGTTGTGTGCCTCAAGTTTGAAATGTTCATAGCAAATTACTCGTCGGAACGGAACCCTCCCACCATAATTATTATTCAACCTTTATCCGAGGCAAATCGAGTAAATTTGTTCCGAAATTACTTTTATTAAAAGCATTTCTTTCCCTCCGCCGACCAGAGTGCTAAAGTAGAGTAAATGGACTGGAATTTCCGTTCCAGGAATAAATTATCTAGGAATATTACTGTAAATAACTCTTTGTAAAAATGGTTCAGTGGTGATCGCTCTAAATATTAGGGGATTTTCGAGTGGAGTAAAATTTTGTTTACAATTTTAATATTATAAAGGGGAGCATTATTTTTGAGTGGAATAAAATTGTTTTGGCTACAATTTTAACACGAAAATTCAGGGTAAGTAAAAATGTTTATGTAAGTACTGGTAATTAGATTAAGTATCTATATATCACAGTTTTTTACTTACATACTTAGTGGTAGGTACATAGAATTATTTAGATGCTAATGATAGTTTCAAATTAATTAAAATAGTAATAGTTTTATTAACGTTAATATTTAATTGCCAAAACGATTATAATTGGATACTTACATCTAAATTTAGTACGTATTGCCTGAAACCGTGAGTAGGAATGCAAGTAAGTACGTTTCCAATTTTCTTGAGTAGGTGCATTAATCTAACCGGGGTCGTATTCACAGCGTGTAGTCGTCTACCTGTGATTTTAACGGAGGGCGGGCACAACACGACGAATTGTGAAAATGACGTGATTAAGAAACCTTTTTTCCTCACCGTGGTCCCGTGGCGTGAACCACACGTTCAAATTTAATGGCGGCCGGGAGTTTAGGCAAATTAACCATAATGTTTGCTATGTCCAAACCCCGACCTCGCAAATATTTGCTGTGTCCATTTAAAATTTGTTTTCCTTGTTTTATAACCGTAATTCGGTCCCAATATTTTCAAAATGTAAGTAGGTTTTTTTACTGTTAATGATGATGATGATGGCTAATAATGATTGCTTAAATTTCGCCTGCAATCTTCTCGGTTACAAAAACATGTAGCAAATATCGTAGCGCTACTACGGTGTAACCAGGTGCTACGCATTGTAAAAGTATTCATGTTTAGGGAATGATTACAAGTATTATTGCATTGTTTATGTTTCTAAAGTGGTACCGTTACTATAGTTATCAAACTTGGTTATCTCCCGGAAATATCTATTCAAAAACCTATCGATTTTAAGTACAGTCTGTGCTTTTCAATTTTCAGTAACTTAGATATTCGGCCAGTTTATAAATATTTCATAGTTGTTTATTATAAATGAGACAGACATAGAGATATAATATTCTGTGTCACAGATAGTTTGGTTTTGTATCTACACCTTTCCTAGAATTTAAAGGTTCGAGTTCTCAATATTTAGACAAATTAACGTAACATGTTCCGACGAAAATAAGTCACGGTTTTGTATGAAAAAAAGTCACGGTTTTAAATTTGAAGAATTTTTTTGGGGTTTAAAGGGAGTTGAAGTGCGTATCGTATCGTTAAAGACAGATATCGTTCTTCGTTGATACAAAACTTGATACATGACTGAAATAACAGGAATTCAAATAAGGGAATTACGACTTTGGTCCGGCAGCTATTTATTTTGAAATTGAAATTGTAAACGTTTATTTAGCACTGTAAAACTTGCCACAATCTGCCCTCTAGGTGCCGGCTAGCAGGGTTCTAGGACAGTGTGCAGATGAAGTAATAGAAGAAACTTGGTAATCGTAGATATTATATTTATCAGGAACAGAAAATAGGTAGTAGTAGGCTACTACCTATTTTCTACTGTTGTGTTGTTCTGTTCCTCACACAATTGTCAATTGTAATTGTCTCCTAAGACAATTTTATAAATCGGACAAACGCCTCTTCAGGACAAAAATACAGAGATAATAAGTAAAAACAATGAAATTAATGGAATAATGGAATTTAGAAATGGAATGGGAATATGATTTGAATTTTGAAAATATAGATGAAAAAATTAAAATCCCAACACGAAATGAGGTGAGATAAACGCTAACAATGAGGTTGAAATTGATGGCAAGGAGGTTAATATGGACGATGAAGTCGATATCGTTACAAACTAAACTAAAGCAACGGAAACGGAACTAAAGCAATTTAATATTCTGTGACTAAAGCTAGCAACTTTGTCCACAGCAATAGCATCGGCGTACGAGATCACGCAATTAAAGGTGCCACTACACGCAGACCCGAGGCGTGCGGCGGAGCTTAGCTGCCACTTCCAGATGGACGACCAGCGGCTGCATTCGGTCAAGTGGTACCGGGACATGAACGAGATATTCCGGTACAATCCCTCGCAAAAGGTGAGTTTACTAACAACTCGGATAAAAGGTAGACGAGTTCTAGAGTGGAGAACAACATTTGGAAAAGAGGGAGAGACCGCGATTAGGCAAGGGTGGTATGTGACGATCCCTACTAGATGGAGCGACGATCTGCGCAGCGACTGGATGAGAAGATCCGAAGATTGGCCTCAATATCGCGCACTGGGAGTGGCCTAAAGTGGATGGATCCAGACTAGAGTAGGATAATGATCGGGAAAAGAAATCAGGCAGTTTAAGTCTCAAGGCATACAGCAGAACTTAGCTGCCACTTCCAGATGGACGAACAGCGGCAGCACTTTATCAAGTGATACCGGGACATCAGTACATTTATACATGTGTACGATATATTCCAATACAGTTCCTCGCAGAAGTAAGTTCAAAAGAAAATTAAGAAAAAGAAGGGCCTAACAGCGCCTCTCTCCCCCCCTGATACAACCCCTTTGGGGCTCGTAATGGTGGGATTACGCACAAGAGATTTAACTTTCATTGGTGCCCTGACAGAAAGCTGTTAGATGACACTTTAAAAAAGTATTTCCTACAATAATCCTAATCTTTTGTCCTCAGCCATCAATTCGGTTGTTCAACGTAACCGGCATTATGGTGCAAGGCGGAGACTGCCAGATCGACTCTTGTATGGTCAGGGTCATGCCGTTGCCTATAGCAACGAAAGCAGCCTACAGCTGCGAGATTTCCACGGAGGGACCCAAGTTCCTTATCGCGAGGCAAACGAAGCACATGACTGTTTTCGGTAAGTTTCACAAGTTTTGAAATCATAAAGTTCCTTTGCAAAAAGATTTTACTCCTCTAACGGAAAAAAAGCTGCAGATGTATGCAAATGTTAGTTGTGAAAGCCGTAAAATTTTCGAAAAATTTAATTGTGTTTTTAAATAAAATCAATTTTTTTATTGTAAATAAGTACCTTAAAGTACATTTTGACAATTTTTTACTCTACCATCGCTTCGTAAGGTGCTATAGCTAATAGGAAAAAAGCGGCGCAAGAAATTTTCAGCAGCACATCTTTCGAAATAAATATATCTTACAATAATTATGAATATAACCACTGTGCGCAGCTGAAGTTGAATTTAGGACCAAGCCTCTTTATCATTTAAGTAGTAATTTATTTTATAATAACCCTTTTTACACAAGGTCCGTCTTAAATAACTGGCGTTTCAAATTAATGTTTCGGCTTATTAACAGCCAACAATTTGGGTAGATATTTTATTTTAAGGAGGTTTTATATTAAAAAGTACATTACTAAATGATTATAAAAAAGGTCAAAGAGATTTTACATTATTTACAAACCTAGCTGCAGTCACAATCGTCAAAATATGCCTTGTAATTGATTAAATAACCCCCTAAAGTAGAGTGATGATAGAAACATTATATTTTTTATCTGTGGCGATGATGCTCGAGGGCTCTAATCATCAATCAAAATGATCCTTTGGGTGTCCTAATTACGTGTGGGAATTTTCACATTCTTTTCTCAAAGTGCAGGATGTTTCAAAAATCTAGGGCGCTATATTATTGGGCTGTATTATTGTTCGCAGCTCAACATCAATCTTACTTAATTATTTCAATTTAATTGTTCACATAAAACTACGAGATAGCTATTCTAGTAGGCATGTTGTATTTTGTATCTGTTTACCTTCGTCACAGATGTTTTAAACCCGAGTGCACTGTAAGCGCTGCGTCAAAGTGCATTCGTTTTATATTTATGAACGGACCTCATAGCTCAGAACTTTCGATATATTTTTCATGCAACCAATCCCTTGAGACATTTTACTTACTTACACGGAATAAAATATGTAAGTAGGTAAAGAATACGAAGTGCTTACCATGTCTCTAAGGACCTGGCTAAGTCGCCAGTTATTTTTTCTGTAAGTTTTATGTATGTTCAAGAAAACTGTCTAAGTATACAGTTCGTAAAAAAATCGCAAAACTAAAAAAATCATAGGTTGTAGCGATTGTGTACAGCAGGTTTTTTCTAAATTATTTGAATTACAGAATAGACAATGTTCCATACTATACGAACAAAAAAACATCAATAAGTACCTCTGTTAATCCTATCTCTATAACACTGAAAAAAAAAGATTTTTTAAATTCAAACAAGCACTTGTTTCAATATCAGCCTACCAAACTACCAAGTAGGCTTGTTCACTATAACAAAGAATGTTCACTTCAACCAAGATCTTTATCGTGTCTATCAAATAAAGTGTCCAACTGAATAAAGTTACTTTATGTACTCAGAATCAAACAAGCTGGTTTTTTTTCAATGAATGCCTCTATCTTCTGGTGCCACTCTGTACTGCCTCTGCATTCGAATCCTTAATTACGTTTACATTCTATCCCACAACTTGAGGCACTTTGTGTCAGTTAATTCCCCTCAGACTTATCTTTGCCACTTTCGCCGAATCGACTTTAACTTAGTTACTGTACTAATAACTTCAGACACCGAGGCCAGCTTGTGTGATGTATTCAAATCCATTTTGTCGTCAGCGATGCCAGTCAAGGATCCAGTTATAATTGGAGCTCCGAAAGTGGTGAAGCCAGGGGAGCAAATGCTTCTGAACTGCTCTACGGATTACTCGCTGCCACCTTCGGATATTAATTGGTACATTGATGGCGAGTTACAAAAGGTTTGTACGTACGACTTTTCGTAGGTCTTTGAGATTCTGAGGCCATCTTGCGCCAACCTTTAACTCTGGGCGACTATTAACCCAAGGTCAATTTGTTTATAAAAAAAGACAATTAAGGGTTAATGAAGGGTTAAATGTTGGCTCATATTCACTTTATGGGTTTATGAAATTAATATATTTCGTAGGCCTTTTTCTTTGTCTTTCAAGGCTGATTTTTAAATTGTATGGTTTTAAGAAATTAAAATAATATTCACATTAATTTAAAGGATTTAAATTAAGATGAAAATAAACACTGAAAAAATAGAAACATTTCTCTCAATCTTAATAATATCAGAACACTATTTATTAAAAAAAAATAGAATAGAAGAAAATGTAAGGTAGGTAAGTAAGTAAGTGGTAAAATAGGTGTTACTTACTAGTCTTGTTACTCAAAAATAAGTCTTATCTAAAGACGATATCACCGTCTCTTATCTATAGACCTATCTTTTAACCCTGACAGTATTTTCGATTGAAAATACGTTGATATTATGTGTAAGAATATCTTAGTAGTACAAGATAGCATTACTCTCAAAAGATCCTTTGATACAAATTAAAGGTCACTCTGTACCTTTAAGCTTAAGTAAACATAGGTCGTTCCATAAAGGACCTGATAAAACAGGCTGATTGGAAGCAGGAACCTCCTTTGAACGAAACCCTCTCGAGCCTCAAGGCGATCTATTTGCAGCCATATCGTCAGAGGAAACAGAATCCAATTTGAGAGGATTACTGTTCATTAATGATTGAGTTATTGGCATAATCTATTGAATTGAAACTATTACGGATCATAGGACAATGATTCGCCGTCAGGTTTAATACAATACTGTAGTACATATACCTTAATGATTCACTAAACCATAAACTTGATTATCTGTGTATCTCAGATATTCAGCAGAAGACAATAGCTGTGGTTTGTTTCCTTATGTCCTAGTTTTGATAACAAAACAAAATACTGTGTAAGGTAATTACTCTTTCGTCGAGCACTTATCGGATACATTACGGTGTAACTTTTGTTCTGCAACTTTTAAATATTTAGAAGATTATTTTCAAGATAAACTTTTCAACGGAACTTTGTTTTAAGCGAACTGAATTTTACGAATAATGCTTACGAAAATTAAGCTTTATTATTGTTATTACTGATGACTTTGAAGACGGAGTCCTTTCTGTTGTAAACATTGTAAGTTTCAAAACTTAGCTACAAACTTAACAACCTGGCTGATTTCCAAATTCCACTAATGAACAGGTAACCAAGTGCAGCACCTAAGTTGACACACTTAGGGAAATTAAGTGAAATTGTGTGAAAGCAACGTAATATGTACATAAATATACGATGTCAATTCACGAATTCCTATTACAGACCGAACCTATACATAGATAGCAAGGCAGCAATGCATAAATACCTAACCAAAATAAATAATAAAAATAAAATTATTTACAAATTAAATTTACCTAAAAAAGATGTGGGCAAGAAAGTTCTACAGTTGAGCCAAATTTGAAGTCTAAAGCTTCAGTAGTTTCCGAGAAAAACAGCTGTGACATACAGACGGACGGACGGACGGACGAATGGACACCGAAGTCTGACCATAAGGGTTCCTTTTTTACCATTTTGGTACGGAACCCTAAAAATCTGAGACAGTTACAAAGATAATTTAGAACTGAAAATGGAACTTAAGTTTCCGCAACCCTATGCAGGCAGACTTATTCGTCCTTGCATTTTGTACGAGTGGTTTATATTCCCTCGGAACCTTTGTTGCTCTGTGTGCCATTACGGGAACTCATTGTTAAGCGACTTAAGCAGTGGAGGTACTCTTTAAATCTTCACTAATGGCCTTTTAAAGCGGCCAGTATATCTCTCCAAAACGCTCTTCTCTCTCTCTCGACACACATTAAAATTTTAAAACAGGTCCACATTAATCTTTACACAAGATTACAAAACAGTTGGAGCAGGTATCTTTAGAACTAAGCGTCCCATGGAGAGTATGAAAAAGATCTGTGACGTAGCGTATCTGAAGTGGCGGTGGAGTAGCCATTATAATTTTATTTATTGTATGATTCTAGTAGAACTGTTCCTAGGATTCTCTAATTTATTAGAAACATCAAAACAGAGATAGATTTTAAATTATAGGTACTTTGTTTTAAAGCTAGGTACCTAATTACCTATTTTGTTTTAGGTTGATAGTTCGTTTTATAACAATTTCACGTATTTTTGAGTCTCGTCAAAATTTCTGCGTAAAAGCTAGTTATCTTCTCAGTGTTAAATTGGCTAAGCAACCACTTCTTTTCTAAGAAAAATCTATGAATGTTGAAATTAAAAGAAGCAGAGACTAAAGTTTCTTATCGAAATTAAGGGGACACCTGACACTATAATGTTGTCGTTTGGTGAACCAAGGACGCTCCGTGAAGCCTGTGAGTTCCCTAAGAGACTTCTGGACGGAGCTGGGTTGGCTGGAAGTCTAGCTAAACCGACATACCTGCACGTATAAAGGACCACTTATGCGGAAACAGAAACCCAACAACTTAGCCTATAATCTTGCGGTCATTTCGCAGCACGAGCCGTGGCAGCGCACAGAGCTGAGCGCCCCACAGCCTGGCGGCCTGCGCGCATCATGGCGGATCTTGCGCGTACACGTGCCGCCGGCAGCAAGCGGCGCGCTGCGCATACGCTGCGAGGCGGTGCTGCCCGTGGAGCAGCCGGTGACGTACAATGCGATCGCCATCATTACTATACACTCCCGCACGCAGCTGTCCAAATACGTGTCAAATAGAGGTGAGTTTCATTTCTGTTTACCTATAAATAAGTCAGGATACTTTTATTGCTTTGCACGTACACTGCGAGGCGATATGAAGCTAGCTACGAGTAGAGTCATGAACATGAACCTGCCGAGTAGCTATCCACAGTTGTACCTAAACTTAATACTTCTTCAAGTCAGTTGTATACTTTCGTATAGTCTCTGTACTTATGGAAAATGAAATCCCGGTACAATTTTAGGTCATGAAAATTCCTATTTTTACGATTTCAGGAAAATTGTTTATCCGAATTATTACACAGAACAATCAATTATTTATTAGGTTCTTACTTCTAGTTTTACCATACACATTTCACCCTAGTATTGTTTACATTCTTCATTCAAAATATACCTCTAGGTATATTAGTGTTTACCCGAGAGATAAGGGTCCGCGTAAGACGATCTAAGATGAACTATATTAGTAACAAAAAAATTGATATGTGCTGAAATTCGCTCGTTGCGACAATGTGGCCCTTTCGCCACTGCTTACACAATCTTGTATAGGTTAATATTTGGTAACATTCACTTCTAACTCTCCTCTGTTTGTTAGTTTAGGCACAATGTTTATTTAATCTGTTATTTTGTTTCAGGTATAAACTGTGACGTAAACACAAACTTGTTTCTGTTCGCAATAATATGGACTTTCAAAGAAATATTAAGGTTTGTGAGCTTATGAGAATTGTATGTAATAATGTCTGGTGATATTAGAGGTAATTGTAGATAATCCATCATCCTGAGTGTAAAACAAACTTTATTGAATTAAATAAATGTTAAATGTACGAGTCTATAGATTAAACGTAGGTATTGTACCTAAAACTTATACAAACCATTGAAATTAAAAGAATCTAAATCAATCCTCAAACTTGTGTCAAAAAAATTACTATTATTTTTTGTACATTCTGAAATGTTAACAGTGTCACCTGTATAAAGTAGTTAAGTACTTATGATTAAGAAATCACAAAAAAATATTATTTCTTAAAATGTTTATGTAGCGTTTCTGAACGTTAATTAGTTTTACTGATACTATGTAATAGTTTAATAAAATAGGCATTAATCTATGGCTGTGTTTTCACCTAAGGTAATGTCAATTCTGTGCACGACATCATCTTTTATCTATAATGTACAGTTACACAAAATTGTTATTTGGTTTTGTTTATTGTAAAATTTAAATGGAATACGTAAATAAAAATATAATACAAAATGCACTGGTGTTTTTAAAACAATAATATAAGTATCTGCATCTACTTATACTCATACCACTTATTGCATTACCCGAAAGTATTTTTCGAATTACGAGTGTATGACTCACATAAATCGGACGCCTCTCCTGAATTTCAAAATAATTGGTAAGATCAATTATTGATATGAAATAATTGGTATGATAATAATTGGTTTTGACCCGCTGACATTTAAAATTAAACCTAAAATCAGTCCTCTTTGATTTATCTTAAACAATAAAGTATACCTAATCGTATAGTAGATGTAGATTAATGGTAGTACAAAGATTTCCCATCCAAAGTTAAAAAGCAAACAAAACAGACGATTAATCTTTATTAACAAAGGCATAAAGTAAAACAGGATGAATTAGAGTTGTCAGCAGTTAAATGCTCGCCTAATGTTGGTGAGTACATTTCGATTACCAGATTCAGCTAATTCCCGGTGTAATGAGTCTCCGTGTTGAATAATCGCACCGAATCGATTTTCCATTCGCACCGGCATACATATTCAGAGAGCCGTCGCCTTTGCTGACGTAGTCGAATAGATTGCTTCGGGAACTGACACTCGTTCATACATTTTTAAAAGTTTTGTTTAGTGCTGATGCAACTTGATAAACGAAACCTTCAACTCTTTTACTATTTAAAAGCCAAGATGTTATTCAGCCATAATGTGGTTTCGTTGTTCAGAGAGTGTATTGTGTATAAGCCTACTGGTATGGTCCATATTACAATTAGAAAAATAAATTAGGTGTAATTTAGATTTTGAAAAATGTAGAATATATAGTTTGAAATATAGATATTTTTTTCAATAAATGTTAAATTTTGTTCTATTTATATTTAGCTACATCAGAAATTACTGAAATCGTTTCGCAACGAAATTCATTAGGTAACCTTATAGGTATGTATAACTTTTACAATAAAGAATTTTGAATAAATTACACATGAGAATGTAAATAATTTAATATTGCCACACTGAAAGAAAGCTTATTTAATTTAGAGCATATGAAGTAATTTTTATTCATTTGAACAAAAAAACTTGATAGATACGACTAAGATCTTACTTGAAGTGAACAATTTCTTGGTTGAATTTAACAAGCCGACTTTATATGCTCGTATTGAAACAAGTTATTGTTTTAAGTAAACAAGCTTGCTTTTCTTTCAGTTTATCCCAATAATTAAATCCTACAATATTTCGTCGGACCTTTCGGTATGCCAAAACAGATAAACCCAATGCGGTTACTAACGACTGTAACAAATATACATAAAAGTCAAAAACGGGCGCATAAAACAATACAGCCATACCTGTACACTCGAATCGGTGATAAAGATAATACATTCATATTGCGTAATTATTTTTCCAAGCGTCTGTAGGTTAATGTTTACAGAGGGATGGGCGGCAATGGCAACTAAAGGCTTTCCAGAAGGCTCGTAATAACGCAAACGACCGACACCCTGAGGGGCGACGAGTAATTTAGTCGTCGCCTCTCGGATCATATTATCCGTATTCCTAATACAAATGATCCGCATTTCCGTAGGGGCGTGCCAAAATGGCTAAATTAAAACGGAGTATACTTCGGTTGGCGAAATTTGGTGCGTAGATAAAAAGCCGCAGAGCGCGCCTGGCGAGTATCCAGGCTGGCGTATAGTCAAACCCACATTTGCTAGATTTTATCATATTTTACTGTAAAGAGATGAGAAATAAAATGAGAAAATCTGGTAAATTGGGTCCAATTCCACAGAGATAACTTCGGGAGGATGTTACCTACCCACTCTTCAAAGATTTACCTAGTTATGCCAACGTTGCGATGATGGTGAGAATTATGAAAGAGAAGATGTATTTTAGTACGTTTGTTGTAAAATGATAATAAATAGTGTACATTATCATTACAAGATAGGTAAGAGTTACGGAGATCGCTACAATAGCGGCAATTTCAATGGCCTTATAGGTTATACACCATAATTATTTATTATTAATAAATAATTATGGTGTATAACCTATAAGGCCTTATTATATACTACCTAGCAGTAGCCGGCTTCGGTAGCAGCAGTATTTGTATGGGAAAAATTTGGTGCAGATCGGTTGAGTCGATGAAGCGTGATTTAATAGATACAGATATAGCTTCTCTTTTATTATGTATAATAAAAACATCAACGAAGGAATAGGAAATCCATAGATATTTATTTCAGTTTTTTATATACAAAAAAAATATTTTGCAGAATTTTTATTACTTATTGTGATTTGTGTAGTAAGAAATTATAAATTACGTACCTTCACTATTTTAGAATCTGTGAATGCTCCTAGCGTGGATGAAGAAAGAAAAAGTAGTCGGGCGTTCGTGTTCGTTCCTTCAAGGCTTCGAGAGAAGGATACTTACTAAATAATGCTCAGCAGTAGACGTTACCGTTCATTGGAGCCAATCGCAACTTACGAGACGGGAGCTTAGTTTAAAAAACAAAAAGATAGCTTAAATTCAAGCCTGTTGGAAAAAAATCCGGAAAAATCGTACTCTGGGTTAGTCATTCAAGTAAATTGTTTGTTGAAATTGTCATTCAAATCGTAAACGTTGAATAAATCATAATAACCCAGTGTTCCAGGATTTCTCGAGTAGACGAGCATCTCATAACGTGCAGCAACCGCTTATACGACGTTTATTGCATGCCTGTCTGGCATAACTACAAATGTAGACAATAATAATGCTTGTTGTACATACTATGAAGCACGGAACTCAGGGCAATCGTGCAGAATTATTGTGTATAATTTTCACTTTATTATGCCACAATATATTCAGGGGCCCACTTCTATTAACACGACTCATCGTCAGTACTCTGTGATACGACGAGCCATAGCATCTTACGAGCGGTGGTAGATTAAAAAGGCCTTGTAAGAATGTACTTTAAGGTACTTTCTTGCAATAAAAATATTTAACTTTTTTACTTTTGACATAATGTTTTTGTTAGATTAATTTATTTATTTAATAAAATGTTACAATGTCAAAAATGGATCGATACGAAAACGTAAACGTTATATGACAGTGGAATCGGCGCCGGATCTCTTTCTGATAATTACGCTGTACATTTACTCCTCGTAATGACGAAAATGTTGCGCACCATTTTTCCCACTTTGGAAAACATATGAGATGTTCCTTGTAGTTAGATAAAAGTTTTAAGTGGCATTTGAACTGTCTGAACGATATTTATGTTACAGGTAAGGATTAAAAAAAGTTACGTAAGTGAAATTGTAGAATCACCATTATGTCTGGAAACTTTTGATGTAGAAGTATGATATTCTAGATCGAAAATAGTAGAGGAGTGATTCCTAAATATAATATAATACTATTTTAATTTAAGTCTGTGATACATGGATAGGTATTTAAAACTGGAAAAACTTATAAATAATGCCACGGGAGGTTCCAGAAATGCAAACTTCCTTACTCGCCAACTTTTTATTCACCAATTCCATATAAAGATGCCAATTACCTATAACATAGAGATTCCAAAAGCAGACGAAACAGCATACAGAAAGCCGGAATCTCTTCCTGAAAGAACACGAACCATTGTCGGAAGTAAATGTCGGATGTTAATGAGAATAATGAAAAGAAAACAAAGATCATGAAGTAGACGCTCCTGAATTTAAAAACATACTAATAAATGCTAAAGCCGTATATTCACAAACAAGAGCGTCGTTGAATCACAGCGGTTTTTATGCCCGTTTCATTTTAAATGGAATAAGCGAAAGGAAAATAGGAAAAAACATCGGGAAAGCAAATTACAGGAAGCGAAGGAAACTAAAATGCGGGACGGCTCGCGCTGGCTTGAACTATAAAATATTTGCATCCAAACGAGGGCAGAGCAACAATAAGATGGAAATGCAAAATCCAGCTGCGAAGTAATGCATACTGTCCGCTTCGCTAATAGCCAACCGTATATTTTAGTGTGAAACCGAGACACGTAATCAACTACTCCATGAATTCCGACATTTTGAACATACTCCTAACGCCATGTATCATTATAGCACACGTGTAATCCGCCCGCACCTGATGTAGACTTTACCGTGGAATACAAATTTGGGTGTGCTAATATTTGCAGGTATTCCATTTTATTGCATAGATGATAAAATAATATTAAGCGACAATAACTCATATGCCAGGACACGAGACTGTAGCGCTATTTATCGTTGTCGCTGGATTGAATTCACCTTTTGACCATTAATTGTACCCGATATAGGTCATATCAACAAAACGCCGATAAAGTTCACTTTTGATTATCAGCAAAATGCACTTCTTCTAAATGTTTTGCGTCAATCTACAGTAAACTTTATAAACGTTTGCATACAGTTCAAAATTCGAAGGTCGTGTCCATGCTCCATCCGCGTCATTCGTTTTGTCTATGGCTTTGATCTTAGCTTTTAGTAGCTTAGTTGAATATTTTGTTTTTAATATGTAAGTGGTAGGTATCTATGATAACACGTAGAGATTTCTTAGATATGATTCTTGTTTTAGCCGACATTCATTTAGATCTAAATTGCAGTAAAGTCTACATATTTCTAGTATAACTAGCTGTCGGAAAATCCAATGAATCTAAAATTGTTACATCTAAGGAAACAACAAAGCAGCCTCAGGCCTCTACCAAGTGGCTTTCATTCGCGCTAACCCTTAAAGAGAATTAATCTAACTTAAGCGAAAACACTTTGAAGGATTTAATTCTCAATTTTAGCTTCAATGTTCTCACTACAATTAGTCGTTTTATAAGAAATTAGGTAGGTAATTGCCTACAATTAATGTCTACAGGGTAAATGTTTTTTATATCTTTTTTTTTTTTTACAATATTAATTCAAACTAGGTCCAAACATACTCGTAAGACAAGAAAATATAATTCTAACTAAAGTAAATGTTTTTGGATATTTTTTCGTAGCACCCTAGCGCATATCATATTTTATGTTATGGTAAACTTTTGTTCGATTGTATCTGTCTATACCTGTCGATGGATGAGAGAAATTGCTTCAAAATGAATACCTTAATACTTAAGTCTATCTACTTACCGATGATTATTGAAAGAAAGAGACAGAAACTTAATTGAAAGAAGCTTAAAAGTCTCATAAGAAATTAAAGGATATGTGCGTCGTAAAAGGTTTCCCCGTGGTCTAGTATCTTGTAAAGATACTCCGAGGGTAGGACAGAAGAATAGCCAAATTTAATACAGAGAAGGTCCCGGAGGAGTGTGGCAGGGCCCTCTCGCGTCGCAGACTGATATTGTGAAACTTTTCTTCGACGCAATCTACATAAAAAATGAGCTGAGGGTTCGTGGTGACCCGCTGGTAAATGAGAGCCTTTTGAACTGTTAATTTTGTTTGCATACAAAATGAAATCTGACATGAAAGTTATTTGCGCCCCGATCTCTTCGAGACTTTCTATTTTTGTTGCTCAACAACTCAACATTCCAAGGGGTTTGTTTAGTTCGTTTAATTATCACAAACAAAAACTTTCTTCTAATTTCTTAATATTGTATGTACTCGTATCTACTGCGAATATAAAGCGTCTATTTAGGATTTTGATTGCAATCGCGTGGGCTATAAAATATTTAAACCATATTGAAGTGACATTTGAATTCAGTAGATAGTGCATGATAGAGTGGCCATTCAGATGGCAAATGTGTTTCAGTGGCCAAAAGCAACATAGAGGGAATATTTGGGTTCACTCTATCAGTTATATTTTAGTCAATTAAGCATTATATAGATATAGGGTGTTTCTAGACTATAATAACAATCTCGTTATAGTTAAAATAGAAGAGGATTGTTTCATTATACATATTTTATACCTCATAAAACGTGTTATTATACATATTGGTAAGTAAATAGTAAAAGTAAGTAAACAATTATAATGTTTCAGCACTTTAAATGCCGAAATAATCATTACTTTCAAGATTTTTTGTGATAAATTTGCTGCTCCGGTAATCGTAGGTTCTTTAGGATCGACTAATTTTGTATTGGTTCTATAATTGCTGTAAGATTTCCTGCATAAAATAAAATAAAATAAATAATAAATAAATTTTAAGATAAGAATAATAAACAATTAAAAATTAACCCAAAAATAATTGACTACTCGTAGTTTAGTTAGTTTAGTTTTAACAACGTTTACGATAACAAATATTATGCCAATCGGAAATAATGTTTCACCCTCTCACCTAATGTTTTTGTCCTTTAGGTATAGGTAGATAATTATTTCGTATAGAAGAGACGTGCTCGTCTATTGCTCGACTTGCTAGTCGGGTATAAAATGTGTCGGGTATATAAAGTGGTCACCGGCGTCTAAATAAATTTCACTTCTCTTTAAAGTTATTAGAGGTTATTCGATGCGCTGGTAACATTGAGGACGTAGATGGAGTGCCTTATGTATTATTACTTTTATTACGCTTGCACTCTTACCTTCCGACTGAAACACAGCAATGCAAGCATTGTTTTTTGCGGCAGAAATAGGTGAAATGATGGGTATAGTACTATAACAAGTGCTTTATAGTGTTTTATATCTCAACTTTATAGTACTTTACACGACACCCCAGGCCGGTTCTAGTACCGGTGCCCGTACTAGAAACTGGCATTCCGGGGATGACGCATACTATACCTCCCCAGGCTGACTCTGTACACAGTCATACCACCTTCAACTCACACAAAGCAAACACTATATGTACTTTCCGTATACAAATATTTGATAAAGCAAATACTACATGTACTAATGTCAATACTATGTATTTATGTAAAGATGAGCAGAATCTACAAGAGGAAGAGGTTTTTTACATCTATACACTATATATGTAGGTATAGTAACTCAACAGAGACTTGAATCTTCTGCCATTAAAAAGCGAGTAGTATAGGTACATTGACTATATGGCCAGTAATATGATTGAGCAAAATAAAATTTTCATATAAAATTTTTGCTTTCAATTATTCCATGTAAAATGACATATTCATAGGTAAAATTATACACATAGAACTACTTACGTATTCATTTAGTTTTAAATTAAGAAAGAAATAAAGATATAATTTAAATAAAAATATAATTCTTTAGTTAAACATATTTCGTTCAACTGAAGCAAATGAATCAATTTCGACAAAGGGAGGTTTAATTCAATATTGAATCACTCGATATAGGAATGTAACAATAAATAGGGATACATCGATGTGCTCAAGTGTCGAACGGTTCGAACCCACCGAAATTAGATTTCGCTGCATGTAGGTGCCAGCGTTTCCTCTCAAAACAATGTCTGTTATCTCGAACGATACGATTAAATAAACACAGCTCTCGAAGTAGACATTTTCAATAGACACGTCTATATTTGCTTTAATCTTGGATCACAAATTATAAGAGACGAGTTGAAAACCATGGCAAGTTATAGCGGGACCATTTCAACTCCCAGTAACAGTCGTTAAAAATAAAACCATAACCCATCCAATCGCCCACTGGACTGGAAACCTGAACACACTCTTCAACTCTCATCCACAGCCATTTAAATTATTATGTAGGTACTTAAAAATAGGTACGTGAAAATATTTTACTTGTAAAATAGTTAGATAGTTTGCAATTTTAGCTTAAGTATATATTTTAGTTTTATTTTACTCATATTTGTACATATTTGTAGTCTTAAAAATATCAATAAAAATTAAAATATCTTAGACTTTAAAAAAATCGGCCTAACCAATCGCCAGACTGTCCAACCGTTTGCCTGCCCCTATATGCGTTTTAACTAAATAATAGTTTGTTCTCATATCAAGGTCTTAATGTGATCTCTGGATTCAGCACATAATAATGATTATCTCCTCAGCTTAGGCAACGAATCTACGCACGAATCGGCTCACATCTATCTTCAATTGCGGGGATTATTGGACTACTTGGAATATTAATAGGTATGCTGTATACAGATATGTATTATGTGTAAGGTAGTAGGTACTTATCTACCCTATACTTATTTACATGCTCTGGAGTATATTTACACACATCATCAGCCCATGTCGTCCCAGCTGGGTGTAAACATCCTCTCTTTTGTCTCATCTCTCTTTTTCCCTTTCAGGTTCAGTACAAGTCACATCCAAGTCTTCGATGTGACTTTAGTTTAGCTTTATTTAGCTTTAATTTTAATTGCTTTTTGCTTTACTTTTTTAGTTTTATTAACTTTAAGAGATATAAAAATAATAGGTACCAAAAACTTTACTAATTATATAAACTTTTCTTAAAAGTCCTGTATTTTTTTATTTCCTTGGAATCACTAATTATTATTGTCACAGCAAAATATGCTCTAGAACAAGTACCTAAAGAACAATGTACATTTTTAATTATAAATATAATTAACTTATACGATGTATAATGTTTCGTATAGAATCATTTTATGGTTTCATTTGAGTTAGAGGTCTATTTTTAATTTACTATGTCTTGTAATAAAGTTTCTGGAAAAAATAATGAGCTCTTTTTGTTAGGTAATTATTATACATGTAGAATATATACTTGACTGTATGTAAGTACGACATTTTTAGGAATTAGGAATACCTACGTCGTTGGTTGGTCACATAGTGCATAGAACGGCGGACTATCTTACGGGAAACCCAGATTGGATTGAAGGCAAGCTATGTACCAAAAAGTTATTCAGTTTCTAGGAAGACTTACTCTTACATACATTTACCGACTACTTCACGCTGAAAAAAGTCAAGTCAAAGTCTTCAAGTCTGTGAAATGGGGAAGACATTGCAAATTATCCCAAGAAAATCTTTCTATGTGGTTAATTCCATGGAAAGATCACGACCCTCATCAATGACGAATACGACCAGAAGAGAAACAGGACTAAAACTTTAACTTCAGGTTATTCTAAGAAGTGGTATTGACATTGAAAAGAAGACACGCGAAGCCAGACGCGTACAACCTGCGGTACCCTGATTGACTTGGATAGGCACCGCAGTAGGAAAGATCGGTTTTCGAGTCGCAGTAAATAGTTGCTGAATAACGTATGAGGCGAGCCGATTTCGTTGTTGGGGAACATTTGTGGAACATTTATGATTTACGAGGCGGCGATGTCACTTCTTGCATGTCAATTAGGTGGGAACGCGAGTGGTGTTTTTAATTCGATCTGATAAACGATTCATTGTGTTGTGTTCGTTTGGTGCCAAGTTAGCGCTGTCGAAGCAGTAATACAGAAATCAGTGTTCGTTCGCCAATTTGTTTTGCAGTGGTTTTGTTACAGTACCAAGCTGATTCAAGCAAGGTTGAATGGATTTTATTTATTTTCGATCTTAATACAATTAATAGTTTTAGGGGAACCGTTTCATCTCTCTTGATCATATAGGAATTTTAAACATAACTTTAACTCAATTATATAATCACAAAACGCTAAAACTTAATAATAAGTAAACTACATTTAGGACGGTCCATTATTTTTAAAAGTGATCTTGTAAAGTACTTCAGCTATTCTTTGTTTTCAGAAATAGATAACTTTGAATCGTAGTGTTTCAATGAAAAGTATAAATCAGTAGGCGTAGGCAGAAGTGGTTCAGTAGTCCTTGTTATAGACAAAATGAGGAATCTTCTAAAATTGGTTCTCCCAATCAGTCGAGCGAGCGGATCCAATTGAATAGCTATTTGTGGTACGTATTGTGCGAGCAATTGGAACCCCTACGCTGGCTGACTCGTGAGGGACTGCGCTTCGATACACCTACAGCCATGTATTTGAGTCGTCACATAATGTTACACTAGTTTAGTAACGATATTCGAACGCAATAAACCTGCAACGTGACTAATCATATGGGGCCGGTTGTCAATTGTTTCTTACATTACGTTATATAAGTACCTATATTTATGTACAATATTTAAGAACTCGTTGCTTACAATTTAGGTACTGCAGTGCGTCGGGGATGTTTGCAGAAGCACGAGTGGATGGTTTTCACGCCATTTTGCGCAAGAGGGTTGCTTCCCTGATGTGGCAGTCTCAACATCCTGTCGACTTTTTGCTGAGTCCATGGTCTCTCCAATTCGGAACCACTGGGTACACTTACAAACCTAACAAACGTAAAACAATAATGAAATAATTCATGCAGTGTTTCAGGGTCGGACCCAAAGACTGTGTTAATTACTTTTTTTGTACCTTTACTGACATGGGGCGGTCCAAAAATTGTTAGTCAACGGCTTGTTATCAACCTCATTGTTTCACTTTTATTATCCCTTGGAGGCATATTTTATTACAAATGCATTAGCCAAATATCAGTTGCGTCCGTACATTAGTTATTTTTTAATTAAATGTTTAAAAAACATGTGTATCACTTTTCAATCGCTACAATGGAGGTACCGCAGGAAGCATTTCGTGCTGTGATCTATTATGATTTTAAACGAGGGTTAACATATAAGGGATCACATGAACATTTTATCAGTGCTTTTGGAATTGACTCCATCACTTGCCACCTCACCTATTGGTTTCGTGAGTTTAAGAGTGGTCGGAGCGACCTAAAAGATGACCTTAGACCGGGGCGACCCCCAACGTCAGTCACTCAAGAAAACGTCTTCAGGGTGGCTAATAAAGGAATGTCGCAACATTACCAAGCGCGAGATTCAGGATGATTGAAGATTGGATTGGATTGGACAGACAGTTTCCGCCATTTTACATGACCATCTTAAAGTAAGGAAGGACACAGAAGCGCATCACTAGCAATAACGTGTTAGTTTTCAGTCTCAAATCTAGGTGGAGAAGTGTATTCAGTATTGCGCACCTATCCAATATTTGGTTCGTCTCCGTTACCTAAAGGCTAAATAAATAATTTGAAGTTTGAATTAAAATCCATAATTTCAAATCTACCTTTTCTAATAAGTGAGATTTGTATAGGTACGAATATGTTATCAATTAAGTTGTTGAAGTTGATATGACGCGAAAGCATATTGGCATTCCTTTTCATTCCCGCCAAACCAATTTTCATATAATACGAGATACCATAATTTATGAGGGTATAATTCTTAGCTAATTTTATTCAGTTCAATTTCAAAATGTTTACACTGGGACCTATAAACACAAGCCCGCAGACCTACATCGCTGAAATCACGCTTCAATATCTTCCAACTAGGTCAAGAATACTTAGTTCTTAAGGGGAAGGTCAATCAAGCTCGACTTTTAATTTGAGCGTGGTTGATGCAACCGCAAAGTGAGTTAAGTCTTCGCGAGTCGGCGGTGTTATGAAAACTTTCTGAAGTCAATCTGCATAAAAAATGAGGTGACAACCCTTAAGTTGGCGGCCGCCTGGTTTGAGTACTTAATCCTCTTTACATGATAAATGTTGGAGAATAGCTGTGAACGTTTCAGTAATGGAACAAGAGGTGTATTAAGAAATTGTTATGTTTCTATGTTCAGCTTTGTAATGAGGATAGAGAAGAACTGAAAGTAAAGATCGTTTACTTCAAACAAGCACTTGTTCTATCTAATACGAGCATAAGTCGGCTTATTCACTTCAACCAAGAAATTGTTCACATCAACCAAGATCTTAGTCGTATCTATCAAGTAATGTGTTCAACTGAATAAAGTTACTTTACATGATCTTAATTAAATAAGTTATTTTTTCAGTTAATAGTTACTAAGCCCCTGTGCTCTATTTTCGACCTCATCGTCACTTACCACCAGGGTGAGATTTAGGTCAAATGAGGGTTCGTAAAAATAAGTCTGCAGACCATTCCAAGAAATTATTATCTCATAGACAAGTCTAGAACTTCTCTTTCATAGAGTAGGTAGGTTAAGGCACAGAGGTACCAATATTATGTAATACAATATTATGTAGTAAACCTATATTATGTAATATATTGTTTGGGTTGGGTTAAGAATACGAGTATTAAGTCGAGATACCTATTCAAAATTCTTCAAATATGAAAGTAGATATTCAACTTGGTAATAAGATTACAAAACAGTTGTCCGTTCTAAAAAGTGGTTTACTGAAAGTTTATAATATCTTTCAATAAAATAAAAATTATATTTAACTTTATATGTCGGGAATATTCCCAATAACAGAGTTCTCGTATTAAATCACAAAGGTAAAATATCAATCAGAACATAATACATATTAAAAGTAGAAATTGTGCATTGTTTCTGGGTACAATATTGTCGATTGAGCTTTTTTTTTTCATTTCAGTAATTTCCACATGAGAGATGAGACAAAAGCCATAGTATGATATGCTATATTGCCTACCAGCTATTTAAAGTTGTTTGTATTTAACAAAGTAACATTTTAATTAATGTATGTTATAATATTAGCTACAAGCAAAGTCACCCACAGATAAAAAGGCTAGTATAGTATTTTTCAAAAGTTTAGTATCGTCATAAAGGAATTAACGCGCGTCCAAAGTCTATTTTTTATTTCATCAAAGATTATTGTCTTGGGTAGTATCTCTATTCTGTATGAAATATCTCTGTATGAAATTGAATACTACGGGTACTTATTCTTATCGTGGCAATAAGATATGAATGCTGCTTTGCTTCTGATCTAAAATCCATTCCCATTTCCATACAATAGAAATTATTGGAATACGACCAATATAGGACAGTTTTAAGATGCACTCCGCTCGAATTTTATGCAAAATCGCCGTTTTACGACCGCGCACCTCGCTCCAAGATTATGGGATAGTGCTCCTTAATGTCCAATTTAGTTGGAACTCTGGAAATGATTATTATCCTCTCTGTTAGCATCTGTGCAGATAAAAGCTGAGTAGGGGGAAAGGATCATTTGTTTTTGGTTGTAAAACTCCCGGTTGCTTCAAGATTCGAGTGAGGAAATATTAATTGAAAATAAGGATATATTTACGAGTTCCCGAATAATCATACAAGTGTAGACCATATCAAATCAAGTCGTTCTCGCCGCCGTTGCTTATGTTGGGTAAAATTTACATTATGGCAACATACACAGAAAAAAGAAATGTCATCTGTCAATCTCTAGTAAAGAGAAATTAGGTGCGATAACTCAGTTGCTAGACTCAAAATATTTAGTAAATAGATATTTATTCAGGTATTCGTCGATCTTCAGATCTTCATCAACAAATACAACACTATAAGCAGTAGAAAACCTTGGTTAAAATGGATCCAGTTGTCTGTTAGTAATTAACTTTTGCTAACAAAGTATTTTCCCTGGTAAAAGTAGCCTATATTGTCTGACCTAGGTCCTATAAATAACTATGCTTGTTCCTGGTGCAAATCCTTTTAATCACGATTAAGTAACGGGCATCATTTCTTTTTTATAGATATTGGTAAATTTAATTTAACACAAAACAATTAATAATGGTGCCTCGTTAAGTAAATCAAAGTTAAAGTCAGTACTAACAAAAGTTTGTGAAGTAAATCTAATCAGATTATGTAAACTGATCTTCCCAATCAATGTTGCTGTCAGTATTGAAAAATCAATTTTCTTGTCTTTGTTTATTATTGTGTAATTTTATCTATGGAATTTAATATTTTACTATAGTACGAGAGAGAGCGATGGCGCTCTTTGGCATCGGAGGCCAAGATCCACTTCAGGTCGCTGCGCCAGAGGAGTAAGTAAGTAAGTACATAGCCCGTGTGGCCTTACTAAGCCCGTGTACTCCATCTTCGAACTTCTCTTCACTTACCACCAGGTGAGGTTGAGGTCAAACGCATGTTTAGTCTTAAATAAAAATAAATAATCTTTATTTTGACATCAAGTAATTAACGTAAAAGCATCAATTATGGACAGTTTAATTATGAATATTATTAGTCAAAGCTTGGATTTACCATAAATTTGTTGTTTATTTGATGAAACTTATACCTGAAAATGAAGTTACTTATCTATGTTATATTTAATTAACTATGCTTGTTAAAGGAAAATTCCTCGTTTTGACTTCCATTTTGTTAAATGGAACAGCAAGTTTAGACACCTGCGAAGTTTGTAATTACATCTTTTCCATTAAAGGGGTGTATGAGGGGTTGTGGGCAGTTGTTGGTGGGGAAGTGACGCAAACGATATACCTACTCTAAGAATATTTTACAGCTATTAAATTATAACAATATGTATGAGTAGTACATTAGTACAAATAATGTTACTCGCAAGAAAGTAAGTATCTAAAAAAAATCTTCTGGGGTAATTTTAATAATTTAATATTTTTTATCTAATTTTCGTTAAGTATATATGTACAGTTTATTACGGTATTGGAAAGGGGATAGAAACTACAGCTTTATAGCTTTACCTTTAGCGTGTTCGTTCTTTCATGAGCTATAGCCTGGTTACTGGTATATTAAAATATTCTTTGATAGCTGTAAATACATATATACTAGCATTCTAACCTCTTCAAAAGAAAGACCTTTACAAAATAGAAGTTTTAGAATTTTTAGTTGGTCTACATTTTTCTAATTCGAATTGTATAATACAAATGTACAAAGACTTCGATACCTAAGTCGGCAACTTTCCATTGGAAAACGATTAAGGATAAAATACTCTGCAGTAGGTACCGATTCCGCTTCGTCTAATTTTCTAAATCCTTTGATCTAAAATTCAAATAAATACAATTCCATTACATTAACTCTTTAATATTTAACTTCAATGAAGACCAACTGAAATCTTTAGGATAGAGGTATAATAATATACAAGGTGGAAACTTTAAGTGTGTCCAGCCCATAATTTCGTTAATTTAAAAGATATTGTAAAATTTTAAACTGATATATAGAATCTAGAATCTATTATATAGAATCTGCGTCGTTTAATACACAAAATGACAAAAATAATAATTAACGCCATGTGTTCAGAATTTTTCTTTTTCTTTTGCGGCTAACTAACAAGAAAGTGTATGATAGGTACTTACGTAATTTTGTCTTCCATTATAATATATCTGCTTCCCGCCTACAATTTGAAATGACTTGATATTATATTTATTGTCGAAGTTATACTCCCGTTTTGGAACTTTTTAGAAGCTTGACGTTGAGGCCTAATAAATTTATTTTAAAAAACGCAAGGAAAATTAAAACGCTGCCGAGATAATTTGGAAGACATACTTTTAAGAAATGAAACGGCATCTTCAAGTTTCTATGTAGTTGCCATGAAAGTAATTACCCCTTAGTTATTTTCTTAATTAATGTTAGAGTGCTCTTACCGGTTAGTAAACAAGACATGGGGAAGTAAGGGTACACGACGCGGGATGTTAAATTAAAGCAATTCGTTACAAAAACGTGGCCAGTTAAGGTAAACACTGACGCTTGCAAGATAAATACGTGGTCTAGAAGGGTAGGTTCTATTTGAACGAGCTGGGATTAAAATTGATGGTCATTTCATCCAACACCATGCATGTATCGTTACAATTTTTAGGTCGTATATTACAATACTTTTTCTCGTCGCCCATACCTCAATATCTAAAGACAAGAGTCTTTAACCAGTGCGTCCTACCAGTAATGACCTACGGAGCCGAAACGTGGACACTGACGGTGCGACTGGTTCACAAATTGAAAGTCGTTCAGCGTGCTATGGAAAGAGCTATGCTCGGAGTATATCTGCTGGATCGAATCCTAAATGAGGAAATCCGGCATAGAACAAAGGTTATCGACATAGTTCATAAGATTAGCAAGCTGAAGTGGCAGTGCGCCGGTCACATCTGTCTCAGAACCGACAACCGCTGGGGTAGACGAGTTCTGGAATGGAGACCGCGTTTGGGCAAACGTAGTGTGGGAGTCCCCCCTGCTAGATGGAGCGACTATCTGCGCAAGGTGGCTGCCAGCGACTGGATGAGAAAAGCCCATGATCGGACTCAAGGGCGTGCCCTGGGAGAGGCCTATGTCCAGCAGTGGACTAGAGTAGGCTGCTGATGATATTGCAATACAGGAAATTATTGCGTACATGCAACAAATATCAATCGGTTGGTCAATTTGATTGTGTGGTCATCACAATCTGAATTATTCTGTGAAGCGTACCTAAATATTTATTAGAGCGTTAATATTCATACATACTAAAAAAAATTGTTGATTCAAAATTCATTGTGGTAGAATGCCATTGAGTAAATATTTATTGTAAATATATTACTAAGAAACGTTTAACCCAATATTTTATGAATCGGGTACTACATACTACATACGAATAAATTAGCGATTGGAAATTTAATTGGAATAATTTAGACGAGGGAGCGATTCAAACAATTTACTATTTTAGAGGCGTAACTGGCGTAAATTGAAAGGTCATTCATTAATATTTGATTTCTATCGGTATCTGTTTGGTTTGGTTTATTCCTGTTGGACGAAATTGTAATTGCATTTCTGTTTCCATCCGTTCCAGTAACCACGATATAATTTGAGTCCTATGTGGTCTGATCTCCCAGTTAGAATTCATTTGCAGTTTGCAGCTGCAGTGGACAGAAGATGCAATCTACACAAAACGGATTTCAATGTTATAATAATTATTATTTCAGAATAACCTTTTCGATGAATGCTTTTCAGGGTTCCGTAGCCAAACTAGGAACTATAGTTTCGTCATATATGTCTGTCTGTCTGTATGACGCAGGCCTGTTACTCTCTCGTTTTAGTTCCCAATTGGCTTTTAGTGTGAATACGTACACCTAGGGATAACAAACAAACAGAAATGAAAATAAAAACAAATTTGACTTCCAGGCGTTTGGCAGGTTGCCAGGGCGTCCTTCCTTTAACTATTAAAATACAATAAATTGAAAAAAAAAAAAATGATACCTTGTAGTAGTGGCCTGTGAAAATTAACGGTAATAATACCAAAGATACGTTGTGAAACAGAACTCGTCAAAGATTTATAAATCGGCTACGGAACTCTATCATGTACGTACCCGACACTTACTTAGCCAGTTTTTACTTTAAAAAATAAATCCAACCCAGATTTATTTTATCGCAATAGAGCTGAAATTATAAACGGACAGACAGATTCCCTTTCAAAGATAGGAATGAACTCGAGATAATATCGTTTAATATAGACTTGTGTTGTGCTGCAGTGAAATTAAATTAAATCCATACCTTCCTACATCCTACATTCCTACATCCATACCATCCTTAAATACATAAATAATTACCTGTTTTAGTTAGGCAATCTTCTCTTCTTCAGAGACTATATTCTTTCATCGCGCTCTGACCGATGCCGAAAACATTCAGAGATGCCGAAGAGTTTCCAGAACATTTCAGTTGCTTCCAAGTCTTTTTGGAGACTACTCGTTTCCATGTGGCCCTGGGTTATATACGCTTGCGAGAACATTTGTATATTGCCAGTTCAAGGCGTATATACGCGATGTTGCCTGAACGACGTAAGATGTGCCTTTATAGGCAATATATATATAAGGTCGGGGAAAAAGTTTCTTCGCATTTTATATGAAAACTCAAGACATTTTTTTCAAAGTTTATTTACATTTAATTATAGTATATAAGTGTCATTTTGTTCGATGACGTTTTGCCATCTTGTAAGTAGTGACGTGATCCCGATGCTGTAGAAATTATCGGACTTCTGATCAAAAAAACGCAACAAGTAGTTTTGGCAGTCCTCTCATGATGTTAACCTGACACTGCCTAAAGAATTCTGAAGAGATCGAAACAGGTGGAAATCTGAAGGTGCAAAGTCCAGGGCTATATGGCGGATGCATTAACACCTCCCCGCCAAACTCTCTTAATTTTTGCTGAGTGGCTAAAGATGTGTGTGGTCTAGCGTTATCGTGATGAAAGACCACACCCTTTCTATTGATCAATCCCGGCCGCTTTCTCTCAACTTCTTGCTTTAATCTCATCAGTTGTTGGTAGTAGAGATCCGAATCGATGGTTCTGCCCGGCGGTAAAAGCTCATAATGAACAATGCCCTTCCAATCCCACCATATACACAGCATCACCTCATTGCGAGTAAACCCGGTCTTTGCCACATCTGTAAAGCCTGACCGACCTTTGACCACGATCTTTTTCGCACGTTCTTGTCGTACGTGATCCACTTTTCATCACCAGTTATCAATCTCTTCAGAAACGGTTCGGTTTCATTACGTCTCAATAAAGAATCGCAAATGAGTACATTACACGGTTCATTAGGTTTCTTTCAGTGAGCTCGTGTGGCACCCAAATATCGATTTTTTTGTGTACCCAGCTTTTTTCAAATGGGTCAAAACTATTTTGTGGTCAATTTCCAGTTCTACAGCTACGTCGTAACTACTGATATGAAGATCTTGCTTCACTTTTTCAAAAATGGCGTCCATTTTATCCGTAACAATGCGACCAGAGCGAGGTACATCTTTGACATTAAAATTCCCGGATTGAAAATGCTTAAGCCAACTTTGTGCTACTCTTACTGACACTGCATTAGGTCCATTAACATCACACACTTTTTTCGCGGCTTGCGTTGCATTATTTCCTTTTTTGGAATAAAATTTCAAAATGTATCGAATTTCTTCATTAGATTCACTCATTTTGACAGAAAGAAAAACAAATGAAAAATAGCTGGAAACAACATTTTACTAAATTTTTTTTATGTAACCTTTTTAATGTCATCAAAACCAGCCAGATACAAATAGTACAGCTAAAGAAATTTTACTACAAGTTTATACATACAATATGCGAAAAGACTTTTTCCCCGACCTTATACTTATTTTTAGAATTAGAGACGTTTCGCACTCTCCGTGATCAAAGTCTTCGAAACAGGCCGAAGCTAATCGGAGGACTTCCGACTTTCATAAAACTAAACTTTGTATACTTCTGTATTGTGTACTGTATTCTGGTGTTTACAGCGCTAAATAAACGTTTTCAATTTCAATTTCATCATTTCATACTTACTTCAAATTGCAGCGACGGAAGGAACGCGCGCCCATCCCAATGGGTCACTAATTTGTTCTTCATCTAAAACTTATCTGAATATGTTTCATATCACATATAGCTTGTAAAGTGGTCAATGTGTGTATTCATGTAATCTCCACGACACAGGCAACGCCTAGTGTGGAGGTTATAGTTTAATGTGAAATGTTAATTAATATGTGGTAAACCAATATTTTTTTTCAATTTTTCAATAATTCTTGTACAAAAAGAAAAGTCAACGAAAAGTGTGTTCCTTACATTGGTTTACTTTAATCCCAAGATAACTCCACAAGCCTATCATAATAAGTGTAAGGGTATGAAAAGAAGATCCCAACTGCATAATATATGGGCCGACAGAAGTAAGTAGTTAATCTACTTTGTGTGATAAATGCGACGAGGATTTTTTTTCAAATGTGTGGCATGTGTAGCATTCGGCCCGAGTCTGGGTTTGCCAAAAGGATAAACAGACTTAAGTAAGAGCCCTCAACGAGACGTCACCGCAAAAATATAATAATGAGATCGTCTTTCTTGAGCGTATGGTGTTCTACTAACAGAATTTCTGCAAATTTTGCAGAAGGAATCCTTATTGTCAAGTTCGTACTTCGGTGAAAAAAATCTCAACCTGTGACAATATAAAAAGGTTTGTAACAAAAAAACTGGGATGTAAGGGGGGTCACCAACATCTAGACCTCCAAATGTCAAACTCACCTGCACGTGGTGCATCCTGCCGATTAACGAACGAGTCCCTGGCGACCGACTAGTGGCGGTATAACCACTCAAACTCTGGCTGGGTTAAAATACCATAAGCACGATGACGGGCAGCAGCGTCATCGGGGCAAGCGACCCGGCTACTGCGATCGCCAACCCGCAGGCCTAGCGTGGCGATTATGGCATTTCCTCCTTCATGAATAGCGCAAAAAGAAAACGGCCCCCAGTTCCCGGCCGCCCCACTATTCCTGGTCACGGTAGCGGCCATGGTAACGGTGGGGTAGGGGGTGCGAAGAATCCCCGGGCTACGGTAGGCTACCAAAACAAACTGGCACTGGCGACGTATAACGGACGAAGTCTACGGCTGGACGAGCACATTGCGCAGCTCGAAGTGGAGTTGGAGAAGATACGATGGCACGTTCTAGGGTTATGTGAGGTCCGAAGAGAGGGGGAGGACACATTAACCCTTGAATCGGGCCATCTACTCTACTTCCGAGAGGGAGACCAACTTTCCCAGGGGGGTGTCGGGTTTCTCGTCAATAGGTCCCTCATAGACAATGTTGTTGAGGTCTCCAGTGTGTCGACAAGGGTAGCGTATCTTGTCCTTAAGTTAACCGAGAGATATTCTCTCAAAGTTGTACAAGTTTACGCACCGACCTCGACACACTCGGATGATGAAGTGGAGGCTATGTATGAAGACATAGCCAAAGCCCTAAACAACACCAGTAAGGCACACTTCAATGTTGTCATGGGGGACTTCAACGCGAAAGTGGGAGTACGGACTTGCAGCGAATCGAGGGTTGGGCCATACGGCTTTGGCGGCAGAAACCACAGGGGGCAAATGCTTGTTAACTTCCTGGAGATGGAGGGCCTTTTCTTAATGAATTCTTTCTTTAAGAAGGGACCCCATAGGAAGTGGACTTGGCAAAGCCCCGATACTGTGACGAAAAATGAGATCGACTTCATTATGACGGATAAGAAGCACATATTCAGAGATGTCTCAGTGATCAACAGGTTCAAAACCGGTAGTGATCACCGACTGGTCCGATGCACTCTGAATATTGACTTTCAGCTGGAGAGACGCCGTCTAATGAAGCCCACGCTCCGACCTACTCTGCACCAGGCCGTGGCAGGCTCCGACCGGTTTCAGTTAGAACTTAAAAACCGATTCGATGCCTTGGAAACCACAAATAATGTTGACGAGAATCTCCAAAACGTGGTGAGGACTATTAGGGATGAAGGAGTAAGGTTTTGTCGGTTGCAGCGCACAGGCACGAAGTCGAAGCTCTCGGACGGGACTCTGGCACTTATGAGGGAAAGACGCGAAAACACACAAGCTACATCGTCAGAACAACGGGCACTCAATAAGAAAATAAGGAAGCTGATACGACGCGACCTCCAAAGCTTCAATACACGACTCATAAAAGAGGCGATAGAGCAGAATAGGGGGTCAAAAGTGTTCGTTCAGCAACTAGGGAGGAGCCACCTGACGAAGCTCAAAACTTCTAGTGGCAGGACCGTCACCTCCAAGCCAGAGATACTCGCCGAGATCGAAGACTTTTATGGCCGACTGTACGCTGCTCATGCTCCGCGGCCTGAACAGACAATCGAAGATCCTAGAGCCACGTTAACCCGACACTATACCGATGAACTGCCAGATTTTAGCCTAGACGAGCTCGGGCTGGCTCTCAAACAGCTTAAGAATGGAAAAGCCCCTGGTGAGGACGGTGTCTCTTCTGAGCTCCTTAAGGCAGGAGGAATCCCTGTACTGAGGGAACTTCGGAAGCTCTTCAACTCCGTCCTACACAGTGGGAGAACTCCGGAGGCGTGGAACAGGAGCATTGTAGTTTTGTTCTTCCAAAAAGGAGACAAAACTCTGCTCAAAAACTACAGACCCATCTCGCTCCTGAGCCATGTATATAAGCTGTTTTCGAGAGTCATCACGAATCGTCTTGCGCGGAGATTAGACGACTTCCAACCTCCGGAACAGGCCGGATTTCGGGGAGGCTTTGGCACCATAGACCACATCCACACTGTGCGGCAGATTATACAGAAAACTGAAGAATATAATCAGCCCCTGTGTCTTGCATTTGTGGACTATGAGAAAGCCTTTGACTCCGTCGAAACCTGGGCTGTTCTAGAGTCCTTGCAGCGTTGCCAAGTCGACTGGCGATACATCGAAGTGTTGAGATGTCTGTATGACGCCGCGACGATGTCTGTCCAAGTACAGAACCAGCAAACAGGACCCATCCAATTGCGCAGAGGAGTAAGACAGGGAGATGTTATATCTCCGAAACTGTTCACGAACGCATTGGAGGATGTCTTTAAGACCCTGGACTGGAAAGGACACGGCATCAATATAAACGGCGAGTACATCTCACACCTACGTTTTGCCGATGATATAGTCGTAATGGCGGAGTCGCTGCAGGACCTTCAAGAAATGCTGGATAATCTCAATGCTGCTTCACGACGTGTCGGTCTCGGGATGAACTTGGACAAGACTAAGGTCATGTTCAATGACCATGTCGTTCCGGGACCGATTATCGTCGACGGTACGGCCCTCGAAGTTGTGCAACAATACGTCTACCTCGGGCAGACTGTGCAATTAGGTAGAAACAACTTCGAGAAAGAAGCCGACAGAAGAATTCAGCTGGGTTGGGCAGCATTTCGGAAGTTACGTCACATCTTCTCGTCGCCCATACCTCAATGTCTAAAGACAAGAGTCTTTAACCAGTGCGTCCTACCAGTAATGACCTACGGAGCCGAAACGTGGACACTGACGGTGCGACTGGTTCACAAATTGAAAGTCGCTCAGCGTGCTATGGAAAGAGCTATGCTCGGAGTATCTCTGCTGGATCGAATCCGAAATGAGGAGATCCGGCATAGAACAAAAGTTATCGACATAGCTCATAAGATTAGCAAGCTGAAGTGGCAGTGGGCCGGTCACGTCTGTCGCAGAACCGACAACCGCTGGGGTAGACGAGTTCTGGAGTGGAGACCGCGTTTGGGCAAACGTAGTGTGGGACGCCCCCCTGCTAGATGGAGCGACTATCTGCGCAAGGTGGCTGGCAGCGACTGGATGAGAAGAGCCGAAGATCGGGCTCAATGGCGCGCCCTGGGAGAGGCCTATGTCCAGCAGTGGACTAGAATAGGCTGCTGATGAACAAAAAAACAACACTATCGTCAACCCTAATCCTACGTAAATGCAGTTTTCATGTCAAAGCTCTTATAATAAGTTAGTAAATTGGTCAACAAAAGTAACGATAATTATAAGTGATAGACTCTGAACTAGAGATGTTACGGAGGTTGTTTTACCGGAACCGGAGTCGAAACCGAAGGTTTTAAATTTGATTTATCGAACTCAGAACCGGAGTCGGAGGTAGAAGAGAGATGTTCAGAAGAAATTCAAATTTTAAACCGTTTTTTAATTTTTATAGCTGAACTGGCCAATATTTTTGTATGTTGACGTTTGCGGTAATCAAACACATTCCTTTATGTAGTCCTATACTATTTAATAAATATTGATATTTGAATATGTTTTCTCACAAATCTTCGGTATAGCCTCCGATTCAAAATTATCGGAGCCGAAGTCGGAGTCGGAGGTGTAAAATCAATCGGAAGTTCCGACCTTTCGGAGTCGGAGTCGAAGCTCCGTAACATCCCTACTCTGAACCTACAGGAAATCCTAGAGGTATATTTAGTTACTAATGTAACCGAAAGTAACCATCAATGCCACTTGACCCGAAGTAAATAATTGGTTTCACTTTCATACTTACAGGAAAATTCATGTTATTCTTTCATCTATTGTTATTTATGACATAAATACTTATGCCTATTTACTCCAAAGGGTATATAATTTCAATTTACAAGTTGAGGGTGAGACAAGCCGGCAGGAGTCGGGTTTATACCAATTTAATTCAACAGGAAATGGAGTCCAACTGACAGCCCGTGTCTTGACCGTGTCAAACCAAAAGTATGGATTGTTGTGACGTAGTATCTTCGACTATATATAATCGACTTCGAACTTAAATTATGCATACCGTATACCCTGACCAGAAATATAAAAGCCTTCGCCATATTGCGAAATTAAAAGGAACTATTTTTTTCACAGCGACATCCATACAAGACTATAAAAGAACCAATGGCGCCCTCTTGACAGGTTTTTTTTAATATTTCTAGTCAGTGTATAATGATATTCTACCTGCCAATTAAGTTACACTATAATATAAACTGGCACCCATGAACTTGGTCCGATGACTTGCTTTAAGTTAATGAGGAGTGGTTTTTTTAAAAATCTCATTCTAAGGTGACCATATCAGCCTCGTTAGGGTCACTAAGAACAGGGAAGGGAAGCTAAAGTATTATTAGAGTCAGCCCTTGAGGAGTGTTAATGTACAAATTACGAAATAGTAACAGATCGCTTTTCAAACAATAATATACCCACGATTATGTAGTTTTTTTCAATCCATCTATCTAGATCTTTAACTCATGAGCAGCTCATGTCAAAGTCATCATATAGATCTCTCAGCTGCTAAACATCACATAGAGACTGATTTTAAAGAAGTTGTTTTGTAATTATGGTCGTCCATAACAAAAAAACTTTTTAACTGCAAATTCGAATTAGATCGCTTAGTGGAAAATAGAAGAGCGCTGGCGTGGCCCAGTATGAATCTGACACGCATTCACCGGCTGATTGGCATTTACTGGTAGCTTGGTAAAGGTATGAAATTCACAAACATGGCCAGAGCTCAGTCTATTTGTATTTAAACTGCTAAGCAAACAGCTACAAACTGAATATGTAAACAAAAGGTAGTCCGAAATTCATGTAAATCCGAGACCCGGCTACCGTTTATTTTGTAAATCTGATATACTCTCGCATTTACATATAAACAACGTCTCTACTTCTGTTAACTTGGGCAAAGTAATTAAAAAATTGATTTAAATTTCCACGAATTCTGATAAATTTTCTATTCAAAATTGTAATACCATTTCGACAATACTGATAATGGTTTTAATTTATAACAAAATATTTACTGTAACATACGAACATCATACCAGACTAAACAAAAACGTCGTCTATTTTACACGATATTTCGTAATAAATAAAAATATAGGATAGGTTATTCATATTTATTGTTTTCTTTCAAATTCAACTTCATTATTGTATGGGTACTATGATTGTCTTTACGTGTAATTAAAAACAATGACAGTATTGTTAATTAATGTGTTCTATTGAACAGTATTGTTTGTTTAAAAATATCTTTATTTATCAATAAACAATACAGACTCACTACTTAGTGTACATTATTATCCTAAGTGTAAGTAACAAAATTTAAAAAAAAACAGTTTCTTAGGCTAAGATCCCTACTATCAAATTTAGTTAAGATCTTAGCCTAAGAAACTGTTTATTTTTAAATTATGTTACTTAAACTTAGGATAATAATGTACACTAAGTAGTGAGTCTTTGAACAGTATAAAAATTATTTAAATGAACGAAACGCTTGCATAATAGTAGTTTATGCAACGGCCACGTAATGATAGTGATTTTAACATGAGAACTGTTTATGATACTGACTTGAAGGTCAAAATTTCCAGAGTATCAAAATGTTCAGAGAATTTAAATATTTAGATACCTACCTGTTTAGTTTATCAAAGTAAATATCTCGTAAAGTGACACAGTGTAATATCCTAGAAGACATTCGTGTTGAATTGAATTGTTATTTCGAAGTAGACATAAATCAACCTTAACGTCGAAAAAATGATATATATGCCGATAAAACGACATTCGTGAATACATTCGAGGTTCTTTCTGACACTTTCACAAAATTTATATCCGGGAGACAAGTCTACAGCATGTGTTAGTGTTATAGTTTCTCATTTCTAAAATGTCCTTTTATATTACAGGGAAATAAAAATGTGTTACGTTCAGACCCGCCTGTAGTTAAATAAGGTGGTTTACGAGTATGTATGCAACTAATATTTTGTAATAACGCATTAAGAAATGTAATCAAACTGATTGGTGATTATATACAATACGATATAATATCAAACTACCGTCAATTACAATGAGCCAATACACAAAAAGTATATTTTAAGATTGTAAACAGTTTTATAGTCAAATACAGATAAAATAAAAATAAAAAATAATAATAAAGGGACGAACGCTCGCCCCTGGGGAGGGGAGGCTAGTTTATTTCATCCAAGGTTTTATTTCTAAGACAAATTTTCAGAATAAACTTGCACTACTTATTTGTATTCTATGATTTAAACTAAAATACAAGAAACGAGTTGCTTCCTAGCGACACAATAATGTGTAATTTAAGATCCCAAGTCACAACTTTGACGTACTCAAAATTGACAAGTTCAGACCATAAACTATGCATTAGCAGACGTGCATTTCCATCTAGACTATCACTTTTCGCGTACTTAGTGGTAAAGTTTTCACTGGAGCCGGCAAAGTTGGCGCCAGAGCGGTATTTCCTGGCTAATTAACGAGCAGTACAAGGCTGCCTGCATTGTTAGGCGCATCTCGCCCGGTCGGACGAAATTAACTCACTGTTCATTGAAGGCGGGCACTGGAGCGGCGCTCTGGGAGAGATACGACAGTCGACCAAAGACTAGAGTAGCTACACAACTTTGCAAGAAACGTCCTTAAAGTTTATTAAAAAAACATGTTATCCCTTTCTACGCCATAGGTCTAGATAGAGATGACACGAGACTTAAAGAAGCTTTAAAATTAAGAACGTTTCTTACAACTTACGGTACGTATACTATCTCTCAAAATTAAATGTTTGTAAATGTAGGTAGACTAGTGGTCGATCATAAAACGTAAAATATCAGTTTGTATGTTGTTTCAGCTGTGTTTTGAAATAAAGTTTCGATACCAAAGGATGATGAGCGAAAATGTATGGAGTGGAAATATTAGCGACCACTTCAAAAATCAATCTTCTTCTTCTTTTTCAGGCTGTTTCCATCCACTGCTGGATGTAGCCCTCTCCTATGCTTCTCCACTTCGCCCGATGTGCAGTCATTCTAAGCCAGGTGGAACCAGCTCAGGCTCTAATGTCGTCGGACCACCTCGCTGCTGGTCGTCCCATACTTCTGTAACCTGTGCCTGTAACCTGTAACCTCCATGTCAGTATATTCTGGGTCCATCGGTACTATGTAGTGCTTTTTAAAAAAAAGTTTTTTAGAAGTGATTTATAAAACATCATCTAAGTTTCTTCCCAAGACATCGATGACTCGAAACCTTAACATTAATTGCAGAACGCGACAAAACAAAAGCTTTATTTGTGATATGGCCACGGTCTGTAATAATCTGAGCAAGACACATACATTTAAGTTAATTTTTTTTACAAAATATCGTCTCTAACTTCATCCCAAATGGTAGAATTCGAGTTGGATCCTTATATTAATCGTAGTACCTACATTACGAGAGCTTTCGTTTATGGTGGTTCCTGAAGCGACCTCGAAATTTGGTGTTGGACCAAAAGTGCTCATGATCCTTTTTTTATTATGGTTGACTACGGATTATGCCTCCTTCGTAGACTGTCTGTGAAGTTCTACCAGTAAAAGCCCAGCGTTCATTGGAAGAGTGGAGGTGCAGCTTCTTTCTTCAATAACAATTTAAACTAAACATTAGATAGAGTCCCTAAAATACGGGCTAGTGTGGGATTCCATTGCAAGCTTTGCGCCGCTTGCCGCCGCCCGTGTCGCTTGACTATTGTCATTAGAACCGTATTTTAAAGACGTTACGGTTTATTTTACATTATTATCGATATAAGACGCGGAGCCTCCACTCCGATAGTGTACGCTGGGTATAAGGCTGTGCGAGGAAGGCGGTGAGCGAGAAACAATTCCACCAATAGAATCGCTTCATTATCACATCACGAGTAAAATGAAGCAATCCTATTAGTGGATTTTTTCCTCGCTCACCGCTCCGCTTCCTTGCACAGCTTTGGTGGAAACATAGCTTAAGTAGACTGTTAGGCACATCTCGCTCAGTCGGTCGAAATTAACTCACTGTTCATTGGCTGGGCGCTGGAGCAGCCCTGTGCAATACAACGTGAAACTTTAGTTTGTGTTTGTTATTTCCAAACCCCTATCGGGAATGCACGAAATCATGAGTTCAAAGAAGAATTCAGATTCGCCACATTAATTATACCCTGACCGGGAATATAAAATCCCTCGCCATGGTGCGTAATAAATGGTAAAGTAAAAGTAAAGTAAAGTAAAATACACTTTATTGCACAAATAAAAAACAACAAACATGAGATAGAAAAGGAAATAGCGAAGTACTATTTAGGCGGCCTTATCGCTAAGAGCGATCTGTTCCAGGCAACCTTCGGGCAGAGGAAATTCTATTTTTTATAGGGAACTCTATAAACACAGACAATAAAACTACCAATAAGTGGACCACCCGGTTTTTATATACCTGGTCAGAGTATAAAAACCATGGATATAAAAATAATTTTGTCGCCCCTAAGGGGCAGGCGTTGTTACCTTAATGATAAATACCTACTTACTCAGAGTGACATTATAGAGTCTCTTTACGTTATAGTTAATCTTGTTGATTCTATGTGGTTCTTGTTAGTATTACGTGTCTAATACAAGTCATATACAAACCTATAACACCTTCCAATGAAATGATCAAGTTATTACCTTCTCTCAGTATATGATGTTCAACGTGATGGACAACGGTCTAAGGTAATGCCTCCTTCATTTTCAGTGAAGGCCTACCAGTAAAAAGTAAACACTTCTAAATCACCTTTGAAATAAAGTCAAAACCTAGCTTAGAATGTTTCTGATAATATTCCTCTATACCTAAATACGTCGTTGACTACGGGAGGTTGATGTAAGTCAGCTGCGAACTAATACAGAGCTCTAGCCTAATTCTGAATTGCTCCGAGTGTCCTATCGTTCCGTGACACATTGCTAGTCGTAACCTCGTTTTACACATTTCTCATTAGATGCCATCAAAGACATAATGACATTACTATAGCATGGGCATGACAATAGATAGCACTTCATATCTGTTATACTTTTTGGTCGGCAAAACCATCAAAATTCACGCATTGGCCATCATTCGCAATTTATTTTTTCGATCCAATTCGATTTATTTCGAACGAATTTTATGGTGAAAAGTTTATGGACTGATGTTAATCAATGGATGCCATACACCATTTAGTATTAAGTATCATAAGTACAAAGTTTTATTTGTGTATGGACATTACTTATCTATAACCCCTTTGACAATTTAAACATGACTGGATCTTATAAAAGTTAAATTAATATTAATTCTTTACTACCCATTGAACTTAGTATTGTCCTATTCTAATGAAAACCTAAGGTTGTAATTTACAACGAAAGCTAACACGAAAGCTAATAAGCCTACTTTAGCCTACTCAAAAAGACAATAAAACCTATAAAGAGAACAATTTACTCCAATCTATGTCCCGATTGCGGGTTTAATGTTAGTTACAGACCAATTCCGTATCGGCGCCTTCTTCAAACGAGAAAGCGAAGTAAAGGAAGTTAGCAAACTTCGAAGTCATTAACTTCGCTAAGTTCGTTACTTCGGGCGGTCCATCGCTGCACAGACCAGAGGCTCTAGCACACAAATCAACTGTGGGCAACGAAACAATTTTGACCACGTGTTTCGAATGCCAACATTTTCATACAAATCAGGGATTGCCAGTGGCAGACTAATATTTCTTTATTAAAAAAAGACAGAACAGACGAACAAACGGGCCAACTGGTGGTAAATGATCACCGTCGCCCATAGACAATGCCAAAATATATTTTAAATGTAGTAGGTGTGTATGTTTTCAATAAAGATTATTTTATTTTTATTTATTTATTTATGACTCATTGCAAAGTCAGTCTGGAGAGGTACCTTTTACCAAACCTTTTTAAAACCGAATAACTTATTGGTAATGACATTGGATGGTTTCTAATCCGGATCTCCCGCATGGGAGTCTGATGGCGCCCCAACGATTTCTGGCTGCCTTAGTCTGGGAGAATACTAACTCGAATCAACAATCCATCTCCTTTGACAGAAGAGAAGCAAAAGAAGCATAACTCAGCCCTTTGTTTCTCCGTTTTGGTGATCAAGACCATGCTACATCTACGTAATAAGCCCTCAGAAGAGCCCAGCTGCGTTCCAACATGAACAAAATGGGATAATGAGTGAAGGAGCGAGCTCGGTTTAAGCCCGGCGTTGGTACTATCTTCTCCTATAGGATAAAATTGCTGAACACACGAAAATTGTTTCCTAGCTTTTAGTTAAAAGCTTGAGTAAAAAAACTTCCTCTAAAGTTCTTTTCTTCGTAACTTGACGTTTTATTTAATAAAATTGTAGTTGTCAGTATTCTATTCGTATGGTTGAAGTTAACTACTTTCCTTAGGTTAGACATTAGAAAAAGTATAGACTCTAATCTTTGCTATTCTACTGATCGTATTAGTGGAATTAGTGTCGTGAATATAAACCATAACTAGAGATTTTATTTGAATATAATTTATACTAAGGACCGAAAGCGTTTATACCTGAATCAATTTTACGGCACATTCAAAACTCAATACAAAACGCATGGTGTTAAGGTAGAATTTACAATAAATTTTAACATTCTTTGCTCAGGTGTACGGTTTTTCAACAACCTACACATCTACGATAGACGCAAGTGGACGTGATGATAATCGATGTTAAAGATTTCGACGCATTAGTATACCGTTTCAAAACGTACACTTTTCACCAGTTTATTTTGATGTGTTTACGTTATACTGAGAATAATTAAAATATAATGTTAACAATAAATGGAAAATAAGTATTAAAGATCGCGAGGTAGTATCCCCAGAACGCTGGCAGCATGTGCCAGCTCTGCGGTCACCAGAGGCTTCGATGCGATGAGCTTAAAGGTCCTTGAAAAAACTAATTTTGATGTTGATTATACTCATACATACTCGTACAATTTAATTAATAAAGAAAAGATTAATTATAGCAGAACAAAATAAAATAAAGTAAAAATTAGAGTTATATAAACAAAATAACAATGAAGTAAGTACTTAATTCAATTATAATTTCAAAAGAAAAAAAAATCGTTTACCACATATTAATTAACATTTCACATTAAACTATAACCTCCACACTAGGCGTTGCCTGTGTCGTGGAGATTACATGCATACACACATTGACCACTTTACAAGCTATGTGTCAATCAAATATTCAGATTTCAGAATTACAATTTAAAATTAAAATTAAATTTAAAGTTTATGATGTTTATGATTAGATTTAAATAATATACAATTACACAGGTTTTTACTGTATTTTATTAATTACGACCGGTTTCGTTTACACATCTTCAGGTCAACGAAACCGGTCGTAATTAATAAAATACAGTAAAAATCTGTGAAACAGTATATTATTTAAGTCTGATCATGTACTACAAGTTTCACCAAGAACCAACAACCGCAAGTATTAACCACTTATGATTTTTATTTTATACTATTAAACATGCAACATTAAAGGAAATATGGGATGATATGACTATTATAAATTTATAAAATATATTAATATAGTATAATTTCAATGCAGTCTTAAAAGACTTTTATAATTCTAAAACAAACTTAAAACAATTCTTAACAACAACAACGTCTAATTTGGGTTTGAGTATAAGTCTCATAAGTTATTATTAAGCACGGAGGACGGTGGGCGTTCACAAGTTTTATTTTCGACTCATTCCGTATTGTTTTGACAAATCGAGCAGAGATCCTTCGGTCACGGTGCCTACTTATCGGAGCGGCTGCTCTCTGACCTTTGTAATCCGACTTTGGGACCATCAGCTTTACGAATTCTGTTAGCAAAATCTGAAGTCCCTGAGGTCAACACGACTGTATTTTGTACTCGATTATCTCTTAAGCATTGTCATTGTTAAATATTGACTTGAACCTATCATAATATTATTTTTGGTAAGTACCTACAAGGAAGACGGTGCAAAAAGAAATATTTATTTTTTCGCATTTTCTTCAAACAGGAAAAGTATGTCAGTAGGTATACGGCATCCGCATGTCACGAAACCTTACTATAAAAATCCATGTTTGCTTTGAAACGTTTTTCATACAAATGTAATGTAAATACTTACATGTTTATATTATTTATTTTTATTCCATTCCTAAGTAGTAAACGTGTTTAAACGATTATCTCGAGGGTAGAACTCGGTACAAAAAGACGAGAGTTTCATTAAAATAGCGACGTCCGGAGTCCGGAGACGCCAGTCAGACCAGAGCTCGGGTAATTTGAGCGAAACAAACCCAATTTACCTAGGTTCAGTACCGGAGCTTACGAAACAGTACGAACTAGGGTAGTTTCTAATTTTATAACTTACCACAGAATACTTGGGTTTCACTTAGGAATTAAGTTATTTTCAAGTATGTGTAGTTTTAGAGTTTGAAAATGTTTGGACGTCATATTTCGGTTTAGGTTTGTGTTTTGCAGGTTTTGCTGAAACAATTTGGTTAATACGAGTAGGTATTAAAATAAAATAAAATGAAGTTTTATCGTTAATGTATCGTTTAGGTTTATTTAATTTGTCCGTATTGTTATTATTACGGCTTTACCCGGCTTACTGTGAGAATTTAACAGATTTCGGACTATAAACTAACGCCAGATGCATACGACTACATGACAATGCGGTTACGATACATTTGACTACGAGTAGTGTTTTGTAGCAAGTGCAAGCAAGTTGTATGCAAAACAGAATAATTGTGAACCTAGCCTTACACTGAATAAAACATAAACTAATCACTGCGGAATGCTTGTTTATGATCTGGATGATATATTATAATGCTACGCGCAAATGTGCGCAGATTTTCTAAGCTCATTCTGATATTCGTGCAAAAAAGGCTTCTATTACTCCCTAGACCCTCTTCCATTCTGTAATCGTAGAAGAATCATATGGGTAAAATTTATGAGTCTCCTTCAATGTCTTACTATTCCTATACAATGTGTTGAGATAATTAAATTATAGACACTGCGAATTTTGCCTAACCGAAACGGGTAGAAAAAATTTATTTTCTAAATTGTAGACAAAACTAATCTGTGGACGCTTTAATAAATTACTATATATATGTCGCAGGGAAATAGCCGAATACCCCAGGAATTTGGCCAAGACGAGGGAGAACTGTTGCTCTGAGGGTCCGAAGCACCTTTGGCGGAAGGTGGAGGGGTATGAAGGGAGGGCAGGTTCCCCGGGGTTCTTTCCTCTATACTACCTACTTACGTACACGCAATATTTACAGTCCCCCCCCCCTCCAACCAATCTCATAACTCATTATTATATGATAAACAGTTATAATCCACCATCCGTCACTACTGACGACCAATAAACCCCAAATTCTTAGAGCATTCGGCTATTTCACTGAATTCGGCTATTTCCCTGCGACACATATATATTAACACATATACGCCTAACTCATTAAGCTTACCCTTTTAATGTTCCGCTGGCAAAAGCCTACCCTTATAATGAAGCGGTTAAAGCCGTTACATAGCAGATTGGTCCAATACGGGCGATATCGTGGAGCCCGGTACTCTCTGATTAGCGCCGTGCTGAGCCTGGCTTCTGGTCATAGATCACACAAACAAGGTTGTAAGCCCGAGGCTTACCTACTACGAGCTTAGTAGAGCTTGTTTTGGACCACAGGGGTCAATAACTGATAGCGTTCATTAGGAACGTTGGCGACATCTAGATATTATAATGTATGTGATAGTAAGATGTATTTTCATATTTTTTTTATTGTAGAAGGAGAGCGGACGAACGAGCATATGGGCCTATCTGATGGCAAGTGGTCACCGTCGCCTATAGACAATAGACAACTGTTCTCACTATAATGTGGTTTTTAATACGTTGCTAACCTTGAGGACGTAGATATCTCATGTGCGCATTTTACGCTGGCTCTCTTACCTTTCAAACCGAAACACAGCAATGCAAGAATTGCTGCTTTGCTGCAGAAATAGGTGGTACCATCCCAGGATGACTTTGCACAGATACTTGTCACTGCCAATTTAATTGTCATACTAAACAAGGTGTAACAAAACATGTATAACTAACATATTTTATATTGATTCATAATGTCAGTGAGAAATTAAAGCAACCGTTTATTGAAAATAATAAATAAAAATTCTCATATTGGAAAAATCAAAGGTCAATTTTTGTCCAATCTTTGGTAAAAGTATATAAATTACTCAATCAGGAAGTTCATAACAAAGCAGTCATGTGATTCATAGGTATACAAGTTATTTAACCGACTTTAAAAAAGGAGGAGGTTCTCAAATCGACTGTTTTTTAAAATTTAATTTTTTGTATATTTGTTACCGCATATCTGCTGCATTTGTAAACCGATTTTGATGATGTTTATATAAACAAAAAATATCATAAAAACTTGGTCAAGATCTAATGACGCATTTCGGAGATGGATAGCGGAAATCCTCAGTCACTTGTAATAATTAGACAAATTTGAACTTTTTTGAAGGCTCACTGAGGGGCTCCTTTCCCTCCACCAACAACACCAGGCTCCCCATCATTAACACAAAAAATTGTGAAATAAATTAATTTTAATAAAAAATAAAAAGCGCCTTTAAATCACTAAGATGTTAGAAATAATTATAATACAAAAAATGAAACCTAGGTGCACCTATAATTATTTGGTGCCAACGACGTGCAACGCGTTGCACTGCCAGACTTGATTTAAGGCTCACCGGCGGCGGTGGCGCCGTTCGCCGCGCAGTGTGACGCATTTCGCGTGGTTGGCACCGACTTCAAATAATTATAGTTTAATTTTTTGTATTATAATTATTTCTAACTTTTTAGTGATTTGAAGGTGGTTTTTATTTTTCAGTATTTAAAACTCACAAGACACTGTTATACACCAAAGTCATATCTATTTATCCCAGTGGTCACACGTTCTGCCAACAGTTTAGGTTCCTTTCTTTACAAATTCTACCTCTGAAAGACTTACTGAAGGATAGATGGACCTATTTGACTTTCTTTTCAAGTGAGACATGTCTAAGTGTCTCTACTCTACTACCTATAGGAGTTTTGTTTTTCTTTGTTAGATGAGGATGTGAACCTTGTTCGGACCGATTTTTATTATGCATGGATGCGTAAATGTTTTTTAAGGTCTTAGTCACTTACCTCCAAATATTTTTCGAAATAAATATTCATTTCTACGCGTTTACAGCTTATTTTCCTTTTCACATTCTCTGCTCAAAATACACTAGCGTATCCACTGTTTTCTTTGACTACGAGTTCAATCGAAAAAACTTTGCTACACGTAGAGCGTGCTACGTCGTAGTTTGCTACGACACATAGAAGGTATTCGTCCGAAGTTCGCAGCGCATGTAATGAAATCCAATAAGCAGGTATAGTTGAAAAACTTAAAGAAGTAAACTTATTGTTTGACTAAGTAAACCACTTATAATTTATTGTCTTGATAAGTCAAAGCAATGCAGCTATTATTATGTAGGCACCTAAACTTTTTTGTAAACTGTAATACTACTATATTATTATGTAAGAGTTCAATTCCTATATCTATTTACTTATCTTTAAAAGATGTAAACCCTATTTCTAAATATCGATCTATGTCGCCATTCATAATAATAGAGATATACATATGTGACCAGCTCACCGACAGGTGCTTTCCCGCGTTAGCTGTTAGTATCATAAATGCAACGTCATAAAATGCTCTAAATACGTGCAGTGACGTCATCACATGCTGTCGGCCATTTTAGATTCGTACATTTTTAACGTTCCAAGATCTGGGTCTGCGAGACTGCGCTGTCAGTGTCGCCACGACATCGCTTGATTAATTGTACACGACGTCCTCCGGCACTCCTGATTGATTACATTGTAATCTTGTTTGTGACTTGACGGATGTTGGGCATTGTATCACGGCCATGTTTCTCATATTTTTTCTGTCATGATAATTAGCAGCTCGAATTGGTGACGTCAGTATACCAAGCGTTTCGTTACAGCCGCACGGAAAAATCTAAATTTTTATCCGTAACTTTTGCAGGAAGCAAATCGCTTCGGAAAACCGTTCTAGTTTTGATTGGCAGCTGTTGCATAAATATACAAAACACTCTCCGGATTCACAGCCACAGAGTGTTGAATGTAGCTGACAGGAAACTTAACGTTTTCCTTTGGAGTTATGAACTGAAAAGGAATACGAACCTTTCAATCGAAGTGAATTGTGAACTTTTTAGCTAGACAAAATGTTATATTTATGCATTCCTACAGCCTGTTGCATTTTGTTCACACCCCGTATATGAAAGGTATTGTGATGCAAAACCATGACGCCATATTTCAAGCTGCTGCTGCTGTGATAGCTTGCGTATGTGTATAAACTACATACCTACCTAAGGTTGTATACAGAATAGCTTTTTCGTAGTATAACAGATATGCCACGGTATGTAGACATTGGTTAGTGTACAGCAAGGTATATTGGTGGTGACATTAGACGTCGTCGGTTAGAAAATCATGATATAATTTTGCTATACACTGAGATATTTTTATTACCTATCTGTTATATGAAAACAGTGACTACGAAACCATTTGTGACATGTAACTAAAGACATATTTACATTTGTGACATGTAACTAAAGACATATTTACATGTAAGTAGTAAAACACTTTCGCTATTTCAAATTAACTTTAGTAATGACTTGATAAAGTGCCGTTAGATCAGTAGTACCATTGACTAGTACCATTGATGGTACAAGTGACACAACTTTGTATCTTTAGTACCATCAATGGTACTAGGGACACTAATTTAGGATTGGTACTACTGATCCTGAATAATGTTGTGTCGCTAGTACCATCAATGGTACTAATGAAACTATGGTCCGAGAAGTTTTGTTATTCTACAATAACCTAAGAAGTTTGGTTATCCCTTTTTGCACTGTAAATATTGAGCGCAGTGCAGCGCGATCACAATAGGATGCAATTAGAATGCAAAAAGGAAAACTAGAAAATCCCATATTACACTTTTCTGAAATATATAACTGTTGCAGTCAGCGATATTTGCAATAAAATTTCTTCTCAGTATAGACTAACCTCTAAACAAAGCTAACTAAGTTCACCATGCGTCTCACGGTACAATCTCCCTAATAGGTTCTAGTCTAGTTTAGCTCCATCACATGCCTGCCCGCACTATTTAGCTGCAACATCTGCTGACGGGACATGGTTGCAATACGAAATTGCATTGGACATGCACAAGTTCATCTTGGCTAGTCGACTACAACTGGGAATTACTCTTTATCTAAAGATTTAGTTCCAAAATGTATAGAGAACAGGTATAAAGTTGATAAAAAGATAAATAGATAAGGAAGTACGGTAAATCTAAAAAATCATCAATTTTGTATGGATATTCATAACCTCGTGTATCGTGTTATTATTCCTGTAGTTTTTACTTTTCCTGATTTTGTGTACAATAAAGTGTTTCTATCTATCTATCTATCTAACCTCAGTCTAATCTTTTAAGTGCCGTGTCGTGCCGGCCATAAAGAATAGCACTACCCCAACTCTTCCCGTGGGTACGATACCCACGAGGCGACTAAGGGTCTTAGTGGACACTATTCTAACTTAGACGGCGATAGGCTCGCCACGGTGGCGACGCCACCTATTACGTTTCTCCACTAAATTATACGACGAAAAGTGGGAACTACCTATGATGAAGGTGGTTCGTCTGTCTACCCCTTCGAGGATTATGGACGTGATAGTTATGTAGTCTTTTATATAAGGAAAAGAAAAGGAAATAAGCCAAGACAATTGAAATGAAAGGAAATAAAAGCGGGACAAGTAGGTATACAAGTCGATAACAGATTGATCGTGGTCTCGAAGTTGCGGTTAGCGAGAAACTTTGCTGACAGATTACACCAGCAGAAATAAATCAAAATGTCTATTGCTTGCTACACACAACTCTATTTTATTTACCTACTCGTATTGGTTACAAAGACGATCAGACGGTTCAAGTTACTAACATAATTTTTAGTTAACATAAAGTATAGTTTTCCTATGTGCGTTTGACCAGCCTTAAATGTCGGTGTCGATTAGGTACATGAGTACTTACATTATTTTTACATTAGTCATGTTTTTACTTACTTAGTTATATTATAAACACAAGATCATAATCATAATTAGTCGAAGCTATTCTTACATCAGGTTTTTAGTAATTTTCTTTATAATTCTACTATTTGAAACTTTGAATTGAAATGAATTGGAATTGTAAAGCATCTAACTATTGTACTTTTTAAAACTTTTTTTTTAAAGTTTGTTATAAGGGTCATACAACCTAATTTCTGTTCTTTGCTAAGTACCTTAGGCCCAATTGTTACATACCTTACAGGATCACGAAAAAGCAGTTGGAGCTTCGATTCGCTATAAACCTGACAAGATAAGACGGGCTCAAAAGAGAATCCTGCCGTGTGTTTGATACGGGTCTGACAAGTAGAAAAGTTTTAGTTTCTCGTTGCTAATGTTGACTACTGGGCGCTGGGTTTACTTTGTTCTCTCAATAAGGATATAGACGAAGTGCTCACTGCAAGTGATCTTACAGTATCCGCACGAATTTCAGACTTCGTGAGTACATAGGTATTATATTGGCTGGTTATCAAGATACAGGTTAGACTTAGTTTGAGAGCATTGTCTCGATAAGGTATAAGGTATAAGATCACTATTGTAAGTCTACCATATTGTTGCAGTATTATCTGTTATGCTATTGTATGTATGTATAATCCATTCGCATAATCGTCTCGTTCTTTGAAAATGACGGCCCCGCTCGCTTTTCAAAGAGCGAAGCGAATGAAATTTTAAACAAATCTCTTATCCATGGTTTATCAACATTAGACGATTAACCATAGTCATCGTTTGACTAACAACGGCGCGAGCGCGGGCGGCGTTTTCAAAGAGCGAGACGATTTGAGCGAATGGACTGTACCTATAACAATTATACATATGGAAATTTGGCAGACTTCCGTCCGCAAGGCAGGCAGCACCAGATCTTCTACGATATGGATATTAAAAAAAAAACTGAATAAGTTATCTACCTGCCTCGTGGACGACAGCGCCAGTTATATATAATCGCCACTTACATGATCAGTATACAATTGGCTGGAATTCGTTCGGATACAGTAACACTTACAATCAAGTCTCTTGTTAGAAAGGTGAAAAAGTTCTTGGCGTTATCCAAGCAATAACAATCGATCAGTGGAGTCGAATAGAATAATAATAAGTAGCTAGGGGCTGGGGCGTAACTTGCGAACAATATCAATGTAAGTAAGTAGAAGTAAGAAAGTAACTTATTTCACTATTAGCCAAGGCCCACGACTTTGAGATTGTATGTTGTTTTCTCACAAACGTGTGTATAGAAACTACAAGCTTTCTTTCAGTGACCGCACACAGTTTGCTTTGTATTAGTAGAGAAAGTATATTTATATGGTTTACAAATACGTAAGTATTAGAAGTGATCTGGTTCTGGTGAACTGGTTAATTTAGAAGAAAAATTGTCGATGGTTCCTCTGTCTACCCCCTCGGGGATTATGGACACAAAATATCTATAAATTTTATGTTGTAGACGTTAGTTTGTGTACGTATGTATAAAAAAAATTAAATAATGATGGACAGGCATTATTGCTAAAACATTAACTTACGCAGTATGTTTTCAATTAACAAAGCCTACATAATTCGTAATATAATCACTATGTTTGTAAATATGCTCGTGTATTGAAATGAAATAAACTATTTTTTTTGAATTTAATAATATCCCACGACGAAGGAAAGCCTTGTTCAAATTCTTATTATAATAAATTACGGCTACGATAACAGAGTAAATAAAACCTCAACGTTCAATTTCATTAGACATTCCTATTCCAATTTTCGCCAGAACCGGAATGGAACGTGAAAAAATACTAATTGTCCCATTGCACTCGTTCAATTCCCATTTACCCTAAACACTTTAGGGTTAATTATCAAAGTCCCTTTTTTCCTTATCTTCCCCGGAATACAATCCCACTTCTGGAAGCGGAGTGTCTAACACAAAGCAAATTGCTAATACTCGATAGCTCTGGGAAGGGCGCCGAATGGGCCATTTCCTGGAGGAGCTTTATCTTTTTCTTTTCTCAGTGTAGACACTCCACGAAGAGTGAGGGTCGTCACGAAATCCCAACTACCCCTAATACGAGTTTAAGTTTACACGGCAGCAACTCGAAACTGCCACAGCAATAGAAACTATTATCACAGAAATCATTCAGTGAGTTTGATGTGAGAGCGAATGTTATTATTTACACATCTACACTCTATCCCTTGCCCTTCTATTTAAACTTTATTTCCGTAGCATTATCTACAACGTGATAAAACGTGATTTTTTCAAACGTCAACGTAATATCCAAAACATAGTACGTATCTGGAAGCCAAGTGACTCTTGGATGCTCTGGGTTTGGCCTCAACTTTTGTGTTTTCAACACTAGAAGTCAACTTTACTGCAAAACTCTCCTCAGCTGCACAAATCCATTCCCAAACCTGAATTCATCAATTAGTTTTTTAAACGTTGAAGAAGTTAGATTGCTTTGTAGATTTAATTAAACCTTATTCTCAAATAAATAGAGACTGTATCGTTCTATAATTTATGTATTTATGGGCGATGTCGCTTACGATCAAAGTATTTTGTACATAAGAGAAAGTACTTACTTAATTCGTAATTATACGGATTTATACGTACGATGGATATAATTGAGGAGAAGAAATTCTGTTGTAACGTTAATACTGTACTAAGAAGGAAAACATACTACTACAGCTGGCGAATCCAATGTGATGGATTACTATATATAATATAGCCCAAACCTTCTCCAATTACAAAGGGTGTCTGTACCTTTGGAAAGAGCAGGAGAGGTAGATAGTTGTTTCTTTATTCACGGAACGAACACCATGGTAAGAGCCGGACTAGGTAAGTTAAAAGCGTTTCTACTGCAAAACTATCCGGCTAAATTGAAAATGCATGACCCACTAGTCCAGTGGGTATCATGTATGATTCTGTTAGAAGCTTATACTCCCCTGGCAGGAGCTTCTACACTCTCGTTTGGAACTTTACTACCTATAGAATTTATTAATAGGTTATGAATATTGACTAAAGTAAATATACTGGATTTAATTTTAGTCCGTCTGACAAAAAAATTGTAGTATGACAGGTAAGTAAGTGGAAAGAAATGACTTTTCAAATTATTTCATGTATTTCATAATAATAATAATATCTACGTAACTAGGAAATTAGCTGTTACCCCAATTAAGCCCAGTACCACGCTCATCCGCCAATATTCATAGGAATCGATGTGATTTTTTTGTTATTTTTGATTTTAAAAAAACTATACAAGTGCTAAAATCGTAAAATACCTAAAGCAATAATAACCCAATAATACCTACTGCACTAATGCTACATACCTACCATATTTTGTCCTGAGAGACTATAAAATCTTCCGGTAATACATATTTTTAACACATTCTCTTTTATATTTATATTGCTTGCTTGCGTATCGTACGTATGGTTAGTGGCCAATCTATTTGTCAGAGTTGTTCAGGCCGCCCGTAGGCGTCTGACATGGCTTAACGACTGCTGTCGAACGACAACAACCGGGACCGACTGCTTAACGTGCTCTCCGAGGCACGGAGGAGCTCAGATGAAATATGCCACAAACGGTCACCCATCCAGGTACCGACCGTGCCAACGTCGCTTAACCTGCACGATCACTTTCGGACCGTGCTCGCAACTAGGCTACGAGCTCCTATTTATATTGACGACCTCGAAGAAACTCGGCTGACTATTGAAACAATATCTCATGGCATGTGGTAAAGTTTATTTTGTATTCGATCTAATAATTCTATAGTCGTTTTTAGCTGCTATGACTCTGTACAGACTACTCTGCAAAGCAGTAATGCTTGCATTGCTGTTTCGGTTTGAAGGGTAAGAAACTAGGAGCGCAGGTGGAGCGCAGGTGAGGTAAACAATAAAAAGTTAGATGGTGAAATACTATGTAATATTTGTTACTGCCGACTTGATATCTTAACAAATACTGATCCAGCTCATCCTCGCCAACAATATCAACCAAATTGCTTATCAAATACCGAACTTGGGAATATAACTTATAGCCACTCAACAAAGTCGTCCGCAGAGAATTGGGCGCCCTTGAAAAGGGTTCGACAAAGAAAGGGTTTAGTTCGTCCCAGCCTTTCAAATAAACTGTTGTAGCTATTTATACTACCTCTCTGAAAAAAATATACATTAGGGATGAAACATAAAACTGAGTAAATAATTTAATTATTATGTTTATGGGGCCGTGTGCCCCACTGAATGAAAGTCAGCATGTTGATGCGATGATGAAATATATTATATAGATATTGCGATGATGAAAGGAATAGGAGTGACAGCGCGAGTAAGAGAAAAACGGTGGCGATTGTTTTGAGACGTCAGCAGCGCGCGCAGTCTGTACAGCGCGCATGCGATGTTATTGTGGCGCGAAGTCGCCACATGTTCTTAGTAGCTTCTTTTGCCCGGTTTCGCTTGGGTGTCAATTTCCGTGGGAACCCGTCTTTATCGTGGAGTAAAAAGTAGTCTATAATCTTCATGGTAATCTACCAAAACACCATTCAATTCGATTCAGCGGATATAGCGGAGTTATAAGCGAACATACATTGAGTTTTATATAGGTACTCGTACTATAAGATTATTATATACCTACAATAAATAACAGTGAAACTAATCGCTTTCAAGTTAAAAAAAATTATCATGTAAAATCCGCTATTCTTATGGATATCAGATCCAGATCCGGCAAAATTACAAATTTGAGAGTGTATTAAGTATACTTATTGCTTTATTAGAATTTCTGTCACTGCAGTGTTCTCAAAAGGTACTTGTAGATCCGAATAGAACAGCAGGTTTAAAAATAAAGAAATAGATGATCTACTACAGATTTTTATACACATAGATACTTACTTTACAAAATATTTCGATGGAGTTAGTTACCTATTTGATTTTTTTAATCTATGGTATTATTTACGCTCTAGATTAATTTTATTTTTTGAAATGGTTCTCGAACGAAAAAAATTGCCTCCCTATTTCGCAACTTCATAATAACCTCATTTGTTTAACTAGAAAACAGTGAAGTTGTGTGATTTCAATTCAGAGTTCGTACCTCTACGTGTACGTCCCAATTAAAACCAGGTTTTATTAAAGTTAGGTTAATTATAAACTGGAACACTTTGTCGGCGAAATTTTAATCAGGCACCTACCTATAGGTACACATATAGGTACCTACAGCAGTTGTAGTTGATGCATAATTAAATATTATTAGATACTTATTTAACTCTTATTCTGGAGTTAGAATTTCTTACCGCCAGTGTTTGTATATAATTTCCGATATTTCGAAAAAATTGCAAGTACCTACCTAGATGAAGCAAAATTCAAATAAAATATGATAATATTAGTTTTAAATCCTATCTCTTGACTTATTTACCACCTAGCTATGAGATAAGTGGTTTATAGTAGATCTATTCTTTCTTTTAGAAATCGATGGCGTTGATCAAGTTTAGGATTTGATCCAGCTTTTGGAATTGGCCGTATATCCTACAAAGCAAATGATTTTCACAAAACAAAATCAAACAGAACTGAAACAACAGCTTTGTCACTGGAGTAATGTAACCTGTAGGTACTCATGTTACGAAGGATTTTACTAAGCATAGCGTGCGACTTGCCTCGCATTACTGTGTAAATCTTTTCATCACAGTCATGTAATCGGGCACACCCTAACATGAAACGTTCATCATGTCCGCTACAATTGTCTACATTCAAAACGTCACTCGCTTGTCGGGTTTCAAGCAAAAATAAGTAAAGGTTTTTCTTTCAACTTGAACGAATGAAAGCGTGTTTCAGCTTTGGTTTTCCGGCTCTCAAACAAAGCCATGCCTTCCAATGTTTATAAATAAACATGACTTTATTTACACCATTGGAGTGTACTGTGGGAATACTTACACAGATTTTTAGTATCTAATAAACCATTTTCATGTCAAATAATTAAATGTACATGTAAAAGTAAACTAATTTAAATAAATAACATTGACTGACTGTGTAAAAACTGTTAACTGCGAAATCTATAAACTGAAACTAAGAACTTATAACTTTCCAACACTATGACATAGACGCATCAGCATGTATGCTGCCTGTCTAATATATAATAATAATAATGAACTAAGATCAAATATCTTAATTCCTTTCAATGGAATTTCATAGACATGGTTCTGACTTATACATTAATAAAATCGCCTTACCTTCTCAATTTCATTTTAATGTTCAATTAGACGGTCTGTCAAAGAAACATTTCGTGTAATAAGCAGGCTTTCAAAGAGTAAACTACCATTCCTTTTATGCATTCAAGTATTCGACAAGTCGTGTTCGTAACCGCAACAGGGGATCTTACACGGCGCCTTGGGAAACAGCATTGTATTCCGACACACACACTTCCCTATGCAATGATACTACGGAACCATCGTGAATCATATGACGTCCGCATTCAACCGCACAAGAGATATTTTCTACTTTATCCCTGAAAACGCGAGCTTCCCTAGCGTTTTGTTGGTTTTCTTGGCGAGGAATACTATTACAGCGCGTTTTATTTTACTTACATACCAACTCTATGAAATTGCTTGCATGCTTCCATGAAACGAAGCCCCCAGATATTTCTATGCTAAAATGAACACCGCCTTCGTGGAATAAACGAAGAGAAACTTTAAAATCACGATGTTTATGTATTCAAAGCGCAGTCGTCGCAAACATTTTTGTCATATTGGTCGAATAAAAGTCTGGGCGGCATTCAAATCACGTGTGCGATAAGGGCCGCCGCTTCCCCCGGCTTACACTGACTTTAAAGTATATTGTAGTCACTTGCGCCAGTTATCCAGGGGCAGGGGTGTTCAACTTTCGTATTCAACTCGGGCTTGCAAACTTCTCGCGTCACGTCTTGAAAGCGCCAAGGGTTATTTGCATCCCACCTCTACATTCGTTTCCTTACCATTAGGTGTCATATTGTTATATTACTCCTTGTGCGAATAAAAAGGTATATCTGGAAATATGTTACAATATAGGTGTAGATATGGGCAACCTTGCACTAGTGCGGTCGTTTCTTAGGGCGAACAAAAAGTCGCATATTTCATACATAGTCCGAGAGCGAAGGACAGAAAAGGCCGAAAATAATTCGTAAACCGATCGGGCGATGCAATAAAACGCGCCAAGTCACACAGTCGCGAGGGCGGCCATTCGAAAACTAATAAATTTCGCCGGGGCGCTGAATTTAGTTGATAAACGGTCGAGATAAAGATGCGGTAGAGCCCGTTTCAACACTTTGTAGCGGTCAGCAGAGATTTGGTCTCTAGAAGATAACATTAGAAACTAAGAAAGAATATGCATTGGCGTGGAAGGAGAAAACAAGTATGTTTATCCTTGTAACTAGAGATCAAGCACTCAATAATGAAAAACACTGACGAACGGCGACTTTTGCAAATTCTTATTTCTTAGCCAAACCCTCTTTTCAAGGTTTGTAGCACTTTAAGACATCTTTGATGTTAGTTTTATCTCTGGTGTTATAGGCAACATTGATTGAAAGTTTCGAATCAAACATGTTAGCTTTTTATGTTAACCTGTTTAAATAAAAATTAAAGAAAATGTTTTTGTGGATGTTTAATACGCCTCAAAATAAAAATTGTGTTAGAATAGAGGGTAATCCATCTCTGGCATTCGCCTGAAGCTAAATCGAATCTCTATCAAGAATTCTATTATAGAGGCACAATACTACGATATGAGATGCTCCGGGCAATACGAGTTCCTATAAATCCTTGAGTTTAACACAGGTGTAGCAGTGTGTCCCAAACTTTTCCATTTGTTGATTTTCCCTAGACGCTCATTAAAACGTATCAAGTCGGTCAAGCTTGAATTTTTAAGCATCAATGGTTCTGGACATAATTATAATAAAGGTTTTCGGGCAATTGTTATTTCTGTCTACCTACCAGACCGTATTCTAGATAGTCATTCGGGACCAATAAAATAAAAATGTTTTCTCTTATAATCGGCATAAAGATTACCAACCCAGAAGCTCCTATTTTACTCTTAATGGTAATACTGGTCTCCTATTAGTGTCACTAGTACCATTGATGGTACTAGAGATACAAAGTTGTATCGCTAGTACCATCAATGGTAATAGTCATTTGTACAAGAGGTTCTCAATTCGATTATATTTTTATACAACATTTCCAACACACTCTTATGAAAAAAATTGTTATAATTTATGAGCTGAGCAACTTAATGGATCTCCGTGGATCCCAGTTTACTGAACACTGCGTCATGCATAATATAGCACAAAATACATAGATACAGAAGTTCGTTCAATACAAATGCGCGATATTTGAATATGCACAAATATCCATACACAAGCGGACTCTGCGTACAAGCGATCTCAAATCGAATCAGACGAATTCAGTAGCGAAATGCACGCGTTGGGGCAAGCGATCTAGTAGTAGGCATTATTGTTTGTACTTAAAATAAACAAAATAAATTGAAATTGAAAACGTTTATTTAGCAATGTAAACAGCAGATTATAGAACACAATACAGAAGTATACAAAGTTTAATACATGCAGCACAAAACATCTGGTGTAGTACAGTGCCAAAAATGGTACACCAGCTCAGCATAATACTGAGGCAAGCCAAAGCGCTGATTTTCAGCTGGCCTCTTCAGTGACTGCACGGACGAAGAAAGCAACAAAGTGTGCGGGTTGTGTTGTATGAATGTGTTTGTTTTCATGAATGAGGATATTAGTGTGTATGTGAGGTACTGAGTGTGTGAGAGGGTGATGGCATGGTGCGGGTGTATTTACATGGTATTATGAAAAAATGATATTTTAAATACATTGCCAAAAATATTTTTCAAAAGGCTCTTTATTTTACACTAGGATTTATAGCTGACCTAGCTGTACGGTAAAATGTAGGTGATTAAAAGGGCGAACTCTCTTCAACCGGTGTCCACCTACTGCTGGATGTAAGTCTCCTCCAATACACGCCATTTCCTACGGTCTTGAGCTTTGGCAATCCAGTTTCCCCCAGCAGACCTTCTTATGTCATCTGCCTACCTTGTTGGTGGTCGGCCTACGCCCCTGGTCCCAGTCCTTGGTCTCCGTGTCATGACTTTCTTGCCCCACCGACCGTCATCTCTACGGGAAATATGGCCCGCCCACTTCCACTTTTGGGATACTATACGCGCATCTGTATCTTTATATTTTGTGATTATAGTAACACTGACATATCATATCTTCCTTCCTTCCATTCTCTGGAGACGCCACTGAGGTGACGTTGATATTCACAAGCGGGTAACTTAGGTACGCGGGCCACGGCTGCGTGAAAAGGTTAAGTGGGATATGCAAATCATGTCTATCGAAACAACAAACGTGCTCCTGTTTACTCTGTAACTAACTCCTAAACTTGAACATCAAATACAAGTTACACGGAGGATCAAATTGAATTCCTTTTACTACTGGTTTCATTTGTTCTACGATTATTATTATTTGGAAAATTGGGCGGCGCTCTAGGGCTTGGTTTGGTGTAAGTTTCACCTTAATTTTCTATTGTCTAAAATCATATTTGATAGTTGATTTGCTTTACTTTGCAGAAATCTATTATTTATTTATAATTAATAGCGGCCCGTCCCGGCTTCGCACGGGCATTAAACATTACATTTAGATTTGTTAATTTTAACACATTCATTCTGACTTGAAAGACAATTTTCAGTTTCAGATGACGATTCCGCATTTCGACGTATTTTTGATGCCCTGGCCTGGGAACTATTTCTGGAAAGATTTTGATAAGGTACAAATAAAGAGCTTTTTGTAGCGGTGGTATTTTAATTTCTTTTTTTTTTTACAAAAAATACGCTTATTGTGACATGACTATAATAGTTAGAGACACGCTGCCGCTGATTTTTTTGTTGATAATGGTGTGTTCTAAAAAATGTTATATATCATTTTGTTCTATCATCAATAGTTTTCGCAGCGTACGCGATGTAAGGAAGTTTTTTGATATTTTTTTACACTTTATCGTAATTTAAGTAAGGATCCCCATTTTTTTGAAAATGAAATATAGCCTATGTCACTCAGGAAAAATGTAGCTTTCCAACAGTGAAAGAATTATTCAAATCTGTTCAGTAGTTTCGGAGCCTATTCAATTCAAACAAACAAACAAAAAATCAAACCTTTCCTCTTTATAATATTGGTATAGAGGTATAGATTACGGATTCTTCTCCCAATAATTTTAATAATTTAGTCAGATGTATAAGAGTTAGGAATGTATACTAATACTCAAATCTAATATATTTGCACAGTCACTATAAACCCTAGAAAAAAAACCCTGTCGAAAATCGCTGTCTGGTTGTACACTGAAAGAATATTTATTTGATTAAGTGCTGGACCACACGCGTCCGGTTCCAGCCTCGGTCCGGTTCGCTGCAACCAATCACATGCGTTCCACCCTCCCCCACTTGAAATCAGCGGTTCGTGATTGAATGGAGCGAACCGAACGCTGTCGCCGTCGCTGGAACCGGAGCGTGTAGTCCGAGGCTTGTTTCCATTTAAATTTACCAAGTCGGTTTGGTCTATTTTAACCAAAATCTTGTCAGAATCAATCATTATAATTTTAATATACCCACTTTAGTGAAGGTCTGTACAAATTTCAAATTCATATCATCAAAATTTAATGAAAAAGCATTTGAACTAGTTCAAATCAAACTGAGAATTGCATCAACAGCTCATAATTAACTAAAACAGTTCCTTGTTGCTGAGTCTACAGCACTTTTTAAAGTAGCTTGAAATTTTTTAGATGAATATGAATGTCGCTCGAATTTAAAATGTCACCTCTAAAGACCTACTCGTATTTTAAAGACCAATGCAGATCATTTACGTACCTCATATGGCAACTTACTCGTATTATCTAGCGGTTCTCCTCCAAAAGCTCCAGTTACAATTTACCCCACCTACACAATTTCGACGTTGCCTATTAAAATGTATAATTTCACAATTGCTAAATTCACTTTGATTAAGACATGGACAAGATGCAAGCTGTGGCGGGAGAAATACCCGCCCAAAGGTTTCATACCGCCAAAAGAAGGTCTACCACCGGGATTCAAACTCCCGTGGCCAACCTGGAAAACGCTTAATCGCCTGCGAACCCAGGTTGGCTGTTGCGGAGATAATCTTCACAATTGGGGGTTTTCCAGCGATCAAGTAAAGTGTGAGTGTGGTGTCTCCCCTCAAACCATGGAGCACTTGCTCTGCTGTCCCGCGTGTCCGACCATCTGCACGCGGGAGGACCTTTTCGAGGCCAACTAGAGGGCTATCGATGTGGCTGCCTTCTGATCGGGAAAAATTTAATTCGGATCATCAACACGAAAGAAGAAGAAGAAGACATGGACATAAGAATAAAAAAAAATATCGTATCAAACACGTGTCGGAAGACCAAAATGTCGCACTCGTTGGACAATCTACTTCTTATATAGTTGTAGTGCCATAAATTATTCTTATTCTTCTGGGTCCAACTTGTCGTTGCGGTTTCAGTACCAACCTTCTCGTTAAAGCTTCTCGAGATGAGAATTTACAGCACGTTCAAACTTCCCAGTTTTCGAGATTCAAATGGAACAGCACCGTAGTTTGCGTCGCTTCTGACTAGAATGTTTAACTACGAGCTTAACCAAACAGAAATCTAAAGCGGAAATGTTTAGAACGTCTGAGGCTTGATGTAAAATTGGGAGCAGTTGAAAGTCCCTTGGCAGTTCGATTATGAGTAAGGTAAGAGCCTGTCATGTTCCAAGAGAGGAATACAGACAACGACCCGAGGTGGTTTGTTACATGGTTGGACGTAGGTTAAATGGAAGGCCGGAATTATAATATTCAAAAACATCATATGAGAACTATATATTCCAAGCAATGCCCATTAAAAAGAGGTCACTGTTCATAAAACTCATTTGCGAATAGCAAAGCGGAAAGGGTGCGCTTAAACCGAAGCTTTAATGAAAATGTCAATCATGGTCACAATCACATATTCGATAATGGATTGTAGTGGTATTACATGTTCACATGCAATGGTAAAGGAACTCTATATAATTATTATGTTCAGATAATAACAAAATCAAAAGCCGGACATCAAAAGCCGTATTTGGCTCTAAAATCCAGTTTAAAGCACTATTAGTATTACTATTATTAAAATTACAATTTAAAATAAGTACCTCTTGGATGAAACAAAAAGTAGTCTCCATCCCCTAAGTTGATGTTACCAGTGGAACATTTAGTGAGGTAGGCTGACTCGTTGAAAATTATCAAAAGACATTTCCTTGACAAAAATTTAACCATAAGGTGACCCGGGACGATAAATATTAGCTCATCATCATAGGGTCGTTCGTTCCTTCATGAAGTCTCGAATCTACATCAAAAATTCAAACTTTCTAGCTATACCTACCTACCTTGTACTTACGCTTTTAATTAAAATCCAAATATCATTAAGTACTATCAACATACTAAGAAATTAACCCATAACAAAGATACGATATGAATTTATTGAGTAAGTATATACCAGTAGAATATCATGAACATGATGTTATGAATTACAGGAACGTGCGTGTCCGAAATCGGATTACAAGGGTCTGTAGGACCGAACGAAACACATTATGGTGAGATAACTGAGTATACCTATGATTACACTTACACCACACCTAAAGTACCAAGGAAAGCATGCGTAGAATCAGATTAAAATATTTCATCTGCTGCAAAGTTTTTTTAAGAACCGAAGAAGAGGCAGATACAGAAAAAATCTGTTACAAAAATCGGAAAATAGTAACTAAGTACTTACTGTAAACATGTTATGGGAAGTCGAGTCTCGTGCCTGATAAGGAACTTACATGTTTTGGGCAAAGCCATAGCCCCCTTAGCCTCCCCCCCCCCTCCCGAATCCGCCACTAGTGAGACCTTTGTTCATTACCAGCCTTTCAATAAATTATGATCTGTTAAAATCAGCCAAATTCGCTTCAGATCTATGAAAACTTGGTCGACCTGGTCTACAGCCCCAGGTTTTAAATATGCGGTTGGTCTACAAAATTTAATTTGCGATTCCGAATAATGTAACAACATAAATATAATATTTCTACAATTATCCCATTGTTGATCCCATGAAACTGCATTGGTGTGAGTACTGTGACGTGCCAGCTTTAGATAACCTGTACGATAAAGGTGGTGGAACATCGGGAATTATCCGAAATATCTATCAGCACTAGGTAAAGACAGGCCCGAGCTAGAGTCCTTCGTTTTATTTGCTCTTATATCTGTAAATTGTATTTTCTAGTAAACTCGGCCAACCAGAGCTTGTAATAAAACGTCACAGCAAATTCGGAGTTCTTCGGTACGCATTCAACGCCGGCAAGGCATGTATAGCGGCTCCAATGGTGCGTACCATAGAGTCCGTTGAAAGACCAATTTGATGCTCGATTTTCATTTTTACAGATTTGCACGTATATTTATCCTAAAATTTAAACCATGGAAAAAAAACTGTAAGTTCAATAATGACTGCGCACAGTGGAAAGTCAGAAAATGTTTGTCAGTTTTCAAATTCAATACCTTATTATCACTGTGCGTATTAAGGTAGATGTCATAGGAGCTTGCTAGATGGTTCGAAATGAATGGCTTGGCACTAAACCTGGAGAAAACCTGCTTTATGCATTTCAACTTGGGCGGGTAAACCCGGCCCCGATGAGCGTGCGGGCCATGCTGTAAGAACCCTATACGGCACGAGGCTGCACTTGCCTTTGACCGAAAGGTTTTTTCATACAATCTGTGCCCTTTTCTACAAATTCCCAATTTTTTTGAAAATTTATTTTGTAATTTCCAGGGCTGAATTTTTTTGCGTAATTAATTATTCTTAGTTGCGATCCTTTAATATTTATAATTTATTACAAGATAATGTTTTATAATTTATTACAAGTAAAGCCTAAATGTTTTGAGTAAACCTGCTCTAAAAAAGGCAAAAGGATATCGTTCCACACTTTCTACAACAGAAACTCAGTATAAAAGCGTCATTCTTCTCCTCAGAAACTTGCCTAGTCATAAAAAGGAATTGACACAGGAAAGGCGATCGGGCCGGGTTCCATACAAGACGAAGCCTGATGACACATATTTTTTTTTATTAAATAATGTGATTTATATTAATGTCACTTTTTAAAATATAGTATAATATTAGTAAGTAGTAGGTTTCGGCCAATTTTGGTGACTGGAAAATGGATTTGACCAGCCCCAAGAAGCCCGTTCTCCTTTTGTGTCGTACAAGGACTTGACTACTGTCAAGGAAAATTAAATGAAAATTGTTCTCTTTTCATTGCGCTCCTTTAGAAACTTTACTACCTATAATGTATTCACTCATATTGATAAAAGACAACCTCACATTTAATTTTAAGTCTTAATTTTTTTTCCTGATAAGGACAACTTAGTCGTGATTTTGTGTATTTTATATATAAAGCATTTAGTAATGCTAGGCTTTCTTAAATAAATTCCAAAGCTATAGCAAAAAACCGCATCGAAAACAAACAAACAAACATCCTCTTAGGTCAAACGCATAGGTATACCTTCTCCGTTCCGTCGTGGGTAAATAAAAAGGTTCGTTTTCCGCGAGCAGGATTTGAACCTGCGATCGTACTGTGAAACGCTCTAACCAAGTGAGCTATCGCGGCCCATCTCGCTGTCGTCAAATTAGTCAACCCTTTCAATCTATAAAGGCAACGTAGCGACATTTGTACCTGCTTAACTATTTTGTGGTTATTATATCAGTTACCTACCACCGAACTCGATCACAAACTAGGTCACAAATTACATAAATGGTTTATGTTTATGTTGTGCGTGATGTGACATCAAATGTTCTCACCACAACTATGGCGGATGCGTTCAAATTGACTTACCAACTATTTGCTTAGGAAGTACGACGACCGACGATCCCTAAAACCGTGCCGAACTCGATAGTGCCGGCCGGCTACATACGCAAATTTGATTACCCAGAATCGTCTGAACTTCTTCAACTACCCGAAAAAGTTGCAATGACCATCCTCCTCAGATGGTTCTCCAGAGATTATTGAATTTTACCAACATAATCCGGCAAACGCCAGATGCGTCCTTCGCTTTCGAGCGAATGATCGCCCATTCCTTTATTTACCCTAGTAGAGGCGCGCAAGGATAATGGTATATTTATTAAATAGAAGGATGTCCTTATTGGACACCTTTGAGCCTCCAAGTTTTGTATAATCGGGATTAACTCAAGAGAAGCCAGAACGCAGGAGTTTTTAATGGTTATTGTTGTGCTCAAATTACACTTTATATAACGATTTACGTCTTCTTGAAAGTATTGTGTAGTACGAAATTAACTTGTTCATAAATAGTTTATTTTATTACGTAAATTGCAGTAAGAAAAACTTAATACAACTTCAACTGTGCAACCAATTATCTGAAAAATAAGAAATTTATTTTACTTCAAAAACTAAATTGAACCATTTTCTCACATTCTCAAATGGAAATCGTAGCGACACAGTGCAAAATCGGGAGACGGATACTTATTGAAAATATTTCCATTGAAACGGAAATATTGGATGTATGAATGAAATTCTCATAAGAATGAGACAAAGGACATCCGTGTCATCACAAAGTATCCTTTTCAATGGTGAATCAAGTAAATAATTGAAAAAATCCCTCGCAAGTACTATGACGTGGGTCTATGAATTGCTAATGTCCTTTTCATGTCCCCTTCGCAGAGTCCGCCTAGTTAGCGACCATATAAAGACAAATATATCATCGCTTCAACATTGATGTTTTCCGGCAGTATTTGTGGAAAGAGGACGACCACTGGTCAACCTACCCAAAACGTCAAAATTTGGGAATCTGAAATGTTTAGTGTTTGGTTAAGACGATCGAAGGTGTTTGACAGATAGTATATTTTACCTAATAGTCAACTGTACATTCTAAGCCCGTGTGCTTTGGCCTCATCGTCACTTACCATCTTAAGATTGATCTAATAAACTCGGGTTTAGTGAATTTTAAATAAATTGAAAAAAAAAACCTGAAGCACGATTCTGATGATAATCTTATGATGATGATGAGGAGGAGCCCTGTATGTATTTTAAGGAATTAGTATCGGTTACAAGTGGTCGATTGCATTGTTTTTAGTGTCATTCGATGCCTCCTGACCCGCTCTGCAATCTCTGCCCTATTATTTGCATTTTTCGCTGCTTCCATCTTTAAATTCTTGCTTCTAGGCGGCGGACGAATGGTGGGGGACTGTGGAGGACAGTGGGGGACAGTGAGGGACAGTGAGGGTTTGTAGGAGACAGTGGGGAGAGTTGGGGAGAGTGGAGGACAATGAGGGAGATGTGGGACATTGGGGGATAGTCGGGTGAGTGGGGGACAGTCGGGGTGAGTGGGAGACAGTCGGGGTGAGTGGGGGACAGTGGTTGACAGAAATACTTCATTGACGCACACCTTCTAAAGTTCATGATGTTTTTTTTAGTTTTTTAGATGTATCGATTCCCTATTTAATACAATTGACAACTATACCTCATTTGTTCCTGTAGCACAATTATTCACAAATTTATTAATCTACAAAAATGTTTTTGCGGCGCAAAATTTCACACAAAATCACTTGTTTGCGAGGACGCATAGCATCTGACGTTCCTAACTTTCAAGATGTTTTTTCTTTGTTATTTTGGTTGAACGTCTTTCCTCTAACGATAAACATATCCCGCGTGATGCTAGGCCTAACAGTAAATGCGCTAGAGACGCGCGAAAAGTGTTATATTTTGGTGTTGCTCGATCCGCTGAAGTCCCGCCCTTCTTGAATAGGAAGACAAGGTCAAAAAATAATGTCAGAGTCACATTATTGTGACGAGCATTAAAGAGAATAGTAATTTGTGTGACAGCTTTATTTTTACGACTGACTCAGACTTGATTTATTAAATGTGCTTTGTAGCATGACGTCTTGGTAATATTCTGGTTTTGTTTTTTGCCACTTTGACGCGCAATAAGCAAAGCAACCGAGGGAAATTAAATTGTGCCACCGCTCTGCTATTCTTCTCGGAAGAGAATTCTCTTTGACGAAGCCCCATCTGATTTAAGTTTATATTGTGCTGGAATATTATTAGAAAAATGGGGCTCTGGTTTAGTAAATACGGTTTGCTCTGCATGCTTTATTTTCTTACTTTATCTTATTTATGGTAAGTAATAAGAAATACGAGCAAGTAGATGGGATTTTGAAATATGTCAGCCTCAGCAATATTACGTAGAAAATAGAGATCGTGACAGTACGACTATTATTGATGAATGGTAAGCATAAATTACAGTTACTTACTCGTACAAATACACGATAGAGCGAAAGCATAATGTACCCAATTTTTTTCATTTGTAAAACGAGTGTCAATCAGCTCCAACCCAACACTAAACGAGTATATCCAAATTAGTTTAGAAAGTCTATTCAAAAATAAAGTCTTCTTAAATCAAGTCTAGAGTTACGAGTAATATCGTACCTGACATATAAATACACGAGGGAGCAATTGACTTCAAAAAAGTTACGTAAATATTTATTTAATCATATTATGATCGATGTATCGTATCTTTACAAGCATAGGTACCTACTTCTGGGATTTCGATTTCTCTAGCAGCAAAGACGTGCATTTGTATCTGTCGTGTACTTTCTTATAATACATGTGAGGTGGAATGAATTTGTTAGCATCTAACTCAGTCATATTTACTACACTTAAAACTGACTTGCGCTAATAAGCATTAATGTCTTGTTATTTTGGAAAAAAAATATGATCAAGCTGGGCGTATCTCGTCATTCAGCGCTTAGAGGGTATTTGATTAACGACCCGTATTAATTTCGACCAAAATCCCCGTAACGAGCCGACTCGACGTGGTTGTGGCCACTCCACAAGTGGAAATAATATAAAATTATGATTTTTTTATCTGGCTGAAGATTTTATATAGTAAAGAAAGGATATTAATAAAATACCGTACAAATTATTTAAATACAGTACTTTATATTAAATCAAAAGTGAAGTATATAAACTTTTTTTATTTTTAACGTAAAGTACTCGTACTAACTTATTTATTTTGAAGGAGACCTATAATTTTATCTATTTCTGCCGCAAAGCATCAGTGATTGCTTTGCTGTGTTTCGGTTAGAAGTATAAGAGAGCCACCGTAACTATCGGCACATGAGGCACTCCATCCACAGAATACACACAGAAGGTCCGCTCAATACCGACGCGCGAAATCGGCTAACGCACACACGCGCTCTGTGTACAGGCGATCTCAGGGCAAGTCAATGGAACTCGGCCGCGACATACACGCGCTGTGGTGCTATCGAGTGGTAGGTGTAATTGTTTGTCCTTTTAATAAACTAAATACACTGCCAGAAATATATTTCACAAGGCTATTTCTTTTAAACTGGAAATTATAACTGCACTAGCACCACGGTCGAGTAATGTAATCGAAATCGCGGATGCCCGGAGCGGACCTTCTCGTGTGTAGGTGAGATGTCTATGATCTACGAACTAACTGTAGTATGTACCATAGTAACTTCTTGTAGAGCGACTTGGTATCGAAAACTGAATGACTTACCCCATCAAGCAGGTTTTGGAAAACAAAAACATCTGCTACCTGCCCATAATTTACATTTGCGTTAAATATCATAATCATCAGCCTTTTAATGTTCCCACTGTTGGGGCACAGGTCTCCCCTTGCACAAGGGGTGCCGTTAAATATGAAATTATAGTAGTATTTTTATTTGATAACCCGATAAAATCCGTTTATAAATATTCTGACAACTAAGATACTCGTAAGTAGTAACTATTTTTTTCATGTTCGGATCTAATCCGCTGTTAACCACAATTCTTGTAACAATTTCAAATATATCAGCGCTTTCAACGGCCTCACGCTGAGGAATTTCCCCCAACACGCTGTGTCTGGAGACTGGAGACAAAACCACACTTCTTCTTTTTTTTCTTCTTTTCAGCCTAAAGTAACCCATCGTTGGGCATAGGCGAATTCATGTGCACGCGATTCTCCTCAGTCTCTAGCCGTTCCCATCCACATCCTCCCCGCCGTCTTCACAATGTCGTCGGTCCACCACGCGGGCTGCCTACCGACACTTCTGCGCCCCACTCGGGGTCGCCACTCGAGCAGTATTCGGGGCCATCGTCATGCATTCTACATGCACGTGGCCTGTCCATCTCCACTTAGACCTGTACACTATACTGACTATATCCGGCACTCTCGTCTTTTTCCTGATCTCGATATTCGGCACTCTGTCCACGAAAGAGATGCCTATCATGGCACGCTCCATCGCTCTTTGTGTCACTTGGAGCCTTTCAATCGCCTGTTTAGTTAGTGTCCAGGTTTCCGCTCCGTATGTCTTAACATAAATATAGTTTAATAATATAATATTTCACCATTTCAGTGTTAAAAAAGCAAAAAGAAATATAATAATAAGCTGAAATTATGACTGATGATGATCAAAAAAGCTCTCCTACAGATCCAACATCAATCCAGAAACATTAAAAATTGCAAGTATTGTATTGTCATTGGAATTTAGTACTGATATGTGAAAAATTTCAAAATGATCCTACGTGGAAGAAGCTTATAATAAGAGACCAGACTCGATCGCAAATAATTTGTGTAACTAAATGAAAGTTTGTTTAAATAACCAGACAGAACGCTAGTTCCAAGTTCCGATATTATACAGTTTATTTCGAGGCCCCAACGCCGGTCGATCGGCCCAGAAATATCATCGTCTCTATTACTCTTTATTAATGCTAGTCATTCGGCGGGTAAGGATTATCAACCATCTTAGATGGTTTTCTTTTGGTTCCTATTATTATTTCCTCAAGCTGAAGTTATAATTTCATTTGATGAGTAATCTGTCTTAATGATAAGTATTAAAAGAGAATTTATATAAAAATTAGAACTAAGGATGTAAGTGTAGTATTTTTCTGAGTGTTCATCAAGCTATGCTCAGTGGAACCCTGTCACAATATGTTTCGTTATGAGTTCTTGACATTAGTATGAATATGTTAAATAAGTTAAAGCTACAAAGTGCCAAAGGTGATGAGGTGGGCACTTTATAGGTAAGTACTTTTCCTATAAAGGTGATGAGGTGGGCACTTTATAGGTAAGTACTTTTCCTATAAAGTGCCCACCTATTCCCTAATAAAATAAGGTGTCTCAGCGTATTTAACTTCCGAAAGGTTACCATTACTATTTCTATAAATTCAAATGAATATCTGGATTTTATGTTATTTCTGGACTGTAATAGATTATGTAACCGCACAAATTCATAAATCCGTAAACCCAGTACCTTACCTTACTCAGTTTACCTTTCAAATCCACAAACCATAGTACCTATAACAAAGTAGAAATATCAAATTCGTATCCCTTCGAACATGTTTAATAAAGACAAAGTAAATAAAACTAAATATTTGAGCATTGGCGGTCTCGACTAAAATTAATATTTGAATTTGGATAGGTACATACTTATTCACTGTTTATATGGATCGTCCATAAACCAAGCACGTTCTACCGAAAACCTACTTTCTCGTTTCCCATTAATCCTTTCCTTCCTTCCTCTTTCTTACTTCCCATCTTAGTATTAGTTCCTTACCTACGTATATACCTATAAGATATTTTATAAAGCAGAATAGTTAAAACGAAAATGTTAGTGGATGAAATCTTTTGAAAATAATATGTTTATTCCGTTGGTGAATTGATTTGAAATGTTCTTAAATTGAAATGAAAAATTGAATTTCAAGGTATAAGGTTCAAGGTATACGTTTTTTGTATAACTCTTCAAACTAACTATACTTCCCTAAGATTTAGTTTATTAGATATAGTTATTATATTTCCCTAAGACTTTAAATTGTTATTTATAAATTGAATTAAAAAATTGGAAAATTGACGAACGAAAGTGTACAAGCTGTACCAATTTGTTGAATAAACTATTTCATTTCAAAGATTAGTTTAGCACAGCTCTAAAATAAAACATAAAACTTTAATTTAAGGGTCGCTTTCATATAGCGTCATCAAACAAGCAATCCTTTATAAGGTCCTCTAGTAGAGGTAGAGTCTCTACCCTTTTTAGAGCGGTTCCGTCGTTTATGGAGGACTTCTGCTCGCGCATTCAAATGTGGGAAATTGCCATCGGCGCGGCGCGGCGGAAGGATTATTAGACAACCACCGGAGTTCGTGACAGAGAAACGTGTAAATGAATAACTGTGGATAAGTACGGTTTAATTGTGAGGGATTTCTGTAATCTCATGCCTTATCGGGAAACTAAAATGTTTTGGTAAAATATTTACATGGTAATAATAGTTAGAGAATGGATTAATACGTAATCTAGGGAATCAAATGATCACACGTAAGGGCAAATCAGACGAAGGCGTCGACTTTTGATATCTGCAGGTAACACGCAGATTCCAAATATTTTCTCTTATTTTTAACCAAATAACATAAAGTTAGTTACACCAGCCTAAAATGGGTTAGTTAACGCTATCCCTTGTGACATGAAATCAGCGCGTGAAATGTATTCAGATATGCGTCCTAATACTCGAAGTCTACGCAAGGTCTACGCACCCGCTACGGCCGACGGCCTACGGCGTGCTATGCGTACCTGCTACACGCTTTATACTACACTATACACGCTATTATGAAATAGGAGAATTGATCGTGTATTATTTGGCGACATTACATAGGTTTACAGTGCCTAAACTTTATTATTTTACTTGTAACATTTAAAATCTGTACCTAAAATATATCTCTGTTGGTTTCAACGCACGGATTGTATGCGTATGGTCAAAACCAATACTTACGTAAAAACTTCTTAACGGATTTGTATGAAGTTTTCACGGATATATTTAAATAAGCCCAGATTAGCATCTGAAAATTCTACATAAACATTGATAAAATGTGGGGTAAAGTTAGAAGGGATTATCAACGTCTTTACAGTGTTAAATTGTACTCCACGTGAACGAAGTCGCGGGCAACAGCTAGTGATGCTAATAAAACTTTCATTTACGGCTAATTTTCAAATGCATTCAGCTGCAGTGTCCATCCATTTGACGTTTCTCATACAATTATCTCTGTGTTTCGTCTGCATAATCGTCTCTCTCTCTTAGCGGGGGGGACACCCCAACCCCTCCCCTGGCCCTGATTGATGGCGCCGGAGATTGCATGTCAGGATTACATCTGCGGAGGATGTACGGATTATTTAGTTGCTGGCAGCGGGTAAATAGAGCGAGCAATATTCCGCAAAAAACTTATAGTACCTAACGCGACGTCAGATCGACGCGGACGTGGCGGTAATCTCGTTTGTATCTTCGGTGAAAATTTCATCACTCACGGTTTCAGCACGTACTCGTACATGTACAGTGAAATAAAAAGTTAAAGGGAGCTGAATGAAAATTGGGTTTCGATTAAATTGGTTGGGATTATGAGTGACGTAACTGAGTCTATGGAAATACAGTTATAATTGTTTTCGAAGTTTTAAGGCATCAGCATAGAGCTAGATGATAGTCATGTTTCGACTGTAAGATTATTCCATAGATGTTGCACAAAATTTTGGTTTAGTTTTTGTATTATTCCTATATCAAGTAGAAACTTCACGTAGTCAATTTCGTACAATGAGCAAAGTAATAAACAGCCCCTTTACTTTAAATCAGAGCTGTCTTTTCTATGATTATGTTCGAAAAACAACGTAGATTGATTTAATTTTAAACAGTAGTGATGTAAAATTACAAACTGATAAAACGATATATACAATTTTGTAATTATTTACTTAGCAGCACCGTTCCAATTCTTGGCCATCCCTAGTTGCCTATTATTATCACAATCCTGGAAGTAATTAAAATAAATAAATAAATAAAATAATTGAAGGGAATAAACCAATCCGAACGTCGTGTATGAATAAAAAATAATACAGACAAAAATCCAAAACTAAACGAAATAAACCATAACCACAATATTTCAGCCCGCTTTTAAAATCTGTTCGCAATATTGGAACGCAAAATTGGCGCGTCAAATAAATTCTTGTCACTCGTAAATACTTTGCATAGATTGGATCTAGGGGAATTCCCGCAACAAAGACGCTAGAGGGCTGCGCCAATAAAAGAGGACGATTGGATCGCTTTTGACGGAAAGGCAGAGCGCTGATCGTGACGACGTCAATTCCGCCATTGTTTCCTGTTTAAAGCATTTTTTCCAGGAACTGGATTGCAAACTGGGAGGAAGCATTACCTATAGTACTGGCTTTACTATTAACTGATCGTTCTCAATAACTATTTTGCTCGTCTTTTAATTTTAATAGTTGTTATCGATCATGGCACTTGACCTTTCACTGCTTTTATCACTAATTTCACTTTTATTAATAATCGAATTTGGTTCGAAAAAGGGCAAGTAGCATTATACTAATTTTAAAATGTTATAAACCTTATTTACATAGCTATTTGACCTACTATAAAGTTTTATAAGTTTAAAATTCAAATTCAATCAATCTTTGTGTAGTTTTTCGAATATAATCATAAAAGCTTTGATTTAAAGTAGAAGCGCAGTTTTTACTATCCGTAGGTACCTACTGACCGTTAAAAGTGGACGAAGATCTATATGGTAGTGAATGATAAGTCCTGTTAACTATTTATTAGTCTATCATAACCTTTATCCTCTTCAAAGCAAAAGAAATGTGAGCAACGGTTCATCCGTAAATCGAGTTGTTACTCCGTCATGTTGCATAAATCGAAAATAAACTTGTGTGATGCCAATTTCGTTCGGATCGGGTGGTGTTGTTTTTGTGTTATAGCTTTAGCTCATCAACAACAAAGATCACAGAGAGTTTTGCGAGTAAGTTGGTACTTTAATTGTACAAGATATTTTTAGGTTAGTCGTTTTTTTAATTTTATTTTTTATATATTGTCCTGTTTGTCTTACAAACAGGCAAACGGTCATCAGAAGGTTAGTGCTCACCGTTGCCATTGTTCTGGTGTTATCAAAAACCTATACACAACAGAGAACTTTATGTGTGAGTGAGTGACGCGCCTATACTGACCTCTTGCAGTGCGGATCAGTGATAAGCAACATTTCATAATTCAAATGATTTTTTAAATATCCATAATAGGTATCCGTATTTTTTTTTTTAATATAATGCAGTTAGGTACTGTGTATTTTATTAAGTAGTATTCTGTTTTATGCACATCACTATAAGATTATTTCTTCTAACCGTATAAAATACCGAAAAAATAATATTTTTTATTGCAAATTTGTCCTATAAAAAGTAAAGTTTTATATTTGATGAGTAACAGTACAAAGATGACAATGAAATTATGAAATCACATTTTATATTATATAGGTAGCCATTTTTATTCGAATAGAACGTGAAGCAAACAATCTAAAAAAACGGAAAATTTTCTGGATGTTTTCAACGCTACTTTTACGTTAATAAGCTGTAATCTTGTAGCTGGACCACGATGTTCAAAGTTTAGTTGCAAGAAGGCCATTAAGAGTTAGGTAAGTACGAGATATAGGTATTTGTGTTGTGACTTAACGGTGTCAAAAACTAAAAGACAGAAATCCTATTAAAGGAAAAGGAAAACTTGAGTAATTTAACTTTATAACAAGCTTCGAAAAGCCTTTATTGAGGGGATTATTAATTTTGACTCTAAACTTAAAAGGACACTGCCTATACTAATGATGGTATCGGGTTAATTACAAATTGTGTCGACAAATTATTATTATTCTGGAAGATCCATAGGCATCTTTTCATACTAACTCGGTATTATATAACATCAGAAGTCTATACAACTACTAATTTGATAAAAGAATTTCCGAACTTGGCGGTCACACTATGTGTGTCTAGATATTAACTAGTATCTAGGCACCTACACTAGTTTAATAATAATGCGGTTGTAATAGAAACCTAATGTGCCATTGGTGCCAGAACCTCAAACTTGAGATACAAAATAAAATAAAATAGCTCTTACATAAAATTAGAACAAACAAAAATGTATTGAACAACCCACGCGAGATTCCTCACACCTTGTTTGTTCACAAAAGAAATGAAAATGATATGAAAATTCCGCAAAATAATGTTACTGATCTGCATTCGACTCAAGAAGCAAACATTCCGGGAAACATCAACGTTACGAGAGAGTGATCCCCATTGTGATATAAGGAATAGGGAGTAAGGACTGAATAATAAAGCTCAGGTGTACAATGCTAATGCGGAAATCTTCAAGTGACGGAGCCTTGAAGCACGCGCCACGAGTACAGACTATCCAAGCGCGAATCTAGAGTTAAAGAGACGAATCTAGAGACATTTGTAAAGCTGAGTGTCCAATTGAGGTCGAGGGATAGCTTATTTTAAGGCTAAAAGTATGGTGTATCAATGAAGAGCTTTATTATGATGCGCAAGTCACCTTAATAGGTACCATCCACACTTTTACCTATTTGCTGCGTTGAGGTGTGAAAGATAAGAGATGCTACAGTCTGCCCTCTAGGTGCCGGCTAGCAGGGTTCTGGGACAGTGTGCAGATGAAGTAATAATAGAAGCTTGGTAATAGTAGATATAATATTTATATAGTTGAAAATAGGTAGCAGTAGGAGTCGATTTTATAAAAAATACAGCGAGGATCAGTGAAAACAATGAAATTAATTGAATAATGGAATTTAGAAATGGAATGGGAATATGATTTGAATTATGAAAATATAGATGAAGAAATGAAAATGCCAACACGAAATGAGGTGAGATAAACGCTAACAATGAGGTTGAAATTGATGGCAAGAAGGTTGATATGGACGATGAAGTCGACATCGTTACAGAAAGACAGCTTAATTTTAAAAAAAAATTTGAACAAAAAATAAGAATAAAATAAAAAAAATGACCGTTACGTAGGTCTTTATGGTTGTCAATGCTACGAAAAGTCTCTTGCGATATTTTAGATGTCTTCGCAAGGTTCACATCATTACTATAGATAATGAAAACAGTGGCGCCGCCGGTTTGTCGAAAGCGAGGTAGCATTTGTAGAAATGTCCTGAAATGGGCTTTAGCAGCGATGATTCGAGTCCTATTGAGGGTGATACGAAGACAAGTATACACACAACCTTACGGTACGTGTCTTAATCTGTACTGTAAACGCGAAACGTTTCTTCATTTACATGCCGCGGCGGGAAGTCGCGGGTGCGGCAGCAAACCGCGAAGCAGCGTGGAACGCCGCACGATTCGACCATAACTCCACAGTGTCCTCATCTTTTTTATTTCTCTGCACTCGCTCTTTAAATTTTTTACGGCTATATTATTTTGCTTTTCAAAGCCAAATTGCGAAACAGGATTGTGTGGTTGGTATTCCGGACAAGATTTGTTTTAAATGTAATACTTTGTGTATAAATGGGAGCTCAGTGCTTTTAACTCTGCTTACAGTAGTGGTTTTATATATTTTCAACGCATATTGTTAACTACAGCGTAATGTTTTGTGTCAATGAAAAGGGTTTATATAAATGCAACTTCATAATGCAATTTACTACTCGCACTGTACCATAAATTCATATTTCTTTTTTCATCTACATAGGCGTCTCTAAGAGCAAAACAAGCAAATAAACCACAAGTTTTCCTTTGTCTTTAGAGAGTGCAATTCATTGCAGAGCCCATAATTTCCATTACAGAACTTTGCGTTAATTTACTGTCGAACCGATGCTGTTATTAACTATAAATTTCAGCGGTTCCAGGCGCGACCATCATGCTTTTGTAGATGAGGGTTTTTGGCACGTCCCGTTTCCCAGAATTTATTATTCTGCATCGGAACGTTGAAAACGGGTATCTCATTTTAAAGATATTATAGTTGCCCATACATTTTCTACTACCTTTAATATAAAAGGTACAGTGGCCAATACATACTCGTATCTACCCTTTGGTACATAAAATTAACACATTCCATGCGAATGGTAAGCAATCATAACAGAAACTTAATGAGACAGAGTTCGTATCTACCCTTTGTGGTACATAAATAACACATTCCATGCTAATGTTAAGAAGTCATAACAGAAACTTAATGAGACAGAGTTCCACAAAGCATAGCTGCATATTCTGACAACAGCAATAGGTCAACGTTGTTTGATTGTTGTATAATCGGATGTATGTATATCAAGAGGAAGTGGGTCAAAGTAGATATACAAAGATTTGAGCAAAACAAAACCTTGTAAAAATAATAATCTTCTAAAACCATTTATTTTACAGGCCGAATGAGAAGCCAGAATTATTAAAAAGGTAGATTTCTATAAGCTTTTTTTAACCAAGTTTCTCGTAATTTTTATAATATGTAATTGTTAGATTAGGTTACAGTGGGACTAAATTAAAAGAGAATAAAATCTCTTATCCTACTACATAAAGCTTTAGTAAGTTAAAAGTGCATTTCGTTTATGGTAGAAAAGCAGAAGCGACAATCAAGCCGGGAGAGCAATTATTTGTTGAAATAGTAAAAGTACTACAACAAAGGTTCCGTAAGTACGGATTTAGCTAGTCAACGACTCGTTACCGATGTTGACTTTTAATCTCGGTTTAAATAACGCGGTTAGAGTTGCACTCGGCTATTTCCCGTTGGAAAATAAACACAAGTGCCCATATAAGTAAATAAATAGTGAGGAGCTAATGTTGGGTTTAGTAGGTTCGGTATTCGTTTTTGTCTTGATCTCGAACTTCTCGAAGCAACGAAATATCAGAATTTTGGCCACGGAGAAGGCCTAGCCTCTCGAAATCCGAAAATTCCGTACTTTTTGAATCACCTCCCATTTCCCTTTTTACACTGAAAAAAATAATTCTGGGTCTACCAAATAACTTTATTGAATAGACAAACATGATAATGATAGATGCTAACAATATGTTGGTTGAAATAAACCAAACCGTTGTGGTAGGCACAAAACTTGCATGGAAGAAAAAATAGTCTTCCTCCCCTATGAGCGTGCGCGCGTTCGTTCCTTCATGGCTCAAACTGTTTAGGTATGTAAATAAATTAAACAATATATAAGCTTTTTTGTTAATTGTATCTTATGTATTTTAGTGTTATTTTAGTATCCCTTCTTTATTAAATAAACTGTTTATTGCAAAAATATTTAAATAGTCGATAAAGAAATCAATACCATAATAATATAATAATACCATATAATTAGGATCATTATGAAATATACGAGTACATAATAATATCTATAATATAGATATTTTGGCGCCAACGAAATGGATGACTGAAGGAAATTAAACTTGTTATTAACATGGTGTCAGTCTCGGTTTCAGTTTTGCACTTTCTGTAAGACCAAAACAGTGATGTCACTTCTCTACCTCTCGGAGGTAGAAAAGTGTTCACTTCAGTATAAATTGCAGCGGTGGATGGGAGTCGAGATCTCTCTCCTGCCGTGATAAAAGACTCTCTACTACGCTCTTCTAGTATTTCAGAACTAAGCTTAATTTATATTAAGTGTAATATGGTCTTACAGCATGTAGTGCCTTAAATTGCAAAATGTAGGTGATATCACTCTGTGTAGAGTAATTCTGTAGAGTGTATCCTTGGATGAAAAACATAATAGTCTCCCTCTTCTTGGGCCGGACGCGGGTTTGTTCCTTCATAGTACCATACAACACTAACCTATTTTTGCCGTGCATCTGCAATGCTTGCATTACTATATTTCTGTTTGAAGGGTAAGTGAACCAGCGTAACTACCGGCACATTGAGGCATTCCATCTGTCCTCGAGGTTCTGTGCATCGAAAATCCTCTAATAATTTCCGACGGTGACCATTTTCCATATGGTCCGTTTTCTCATCTGCTTCCCTTGTACAATAAAAAAATTCAATGTGTCTATTATATAATAGCCCGTTGAAGTGGCAATGGGCTGGCCATGTCTGTCGCAGAACCGACAACCGTTGGGGTAGACGAGTTTTAGAGTGGAGACCGCGTTCAAGAAAGCGCAGTGTGGGACGCCCCCCTGCCCGGTGGACCGACGACCTGAAGAAGGTTGCTGGCGATGGTTGGATAAGGAAGTCGGAGGACCGAGTAATGTGGCGCGCCCTGGGTGAGGCCTATGTCCAGCAGTGGACAGACACGGGCTGATAGATAGATAGATAGATAGATAGATTATATAATAGATAAATGAGACAGATTCGGTTACAAGCCTCATTATAAATTAATGCGGAAAAAGTTGAATCAAAAGTCAATCCATGAAATAAATCAGTAAAATATGGAAATGTGAATAAATTTTCCATATCAAATTAATCAGAGGACGTCGACGAGGGCCAATTAAATCGACCCTCATTGAAATAAGTGACCATTAACCGTGAAGTAGATTTATTAATTTCACACGTAAATTTTCCCGACCGGCGTTTTATGCTACGAATTTAGGAGAGCTTCTAAAACACTGTTAGGTACATATCAAATAATATAATTATAAATAGACATTTTCTGCTAAAAATCGCTTGGCTATAGTCGAACAGTCACTTTCAAAATATTTCAATTATGTTTTTGAAAATAAAAAGTTGTGCACACACTACAAGGTGTTTTGATTTTATGATACCATTCTTGGTCATGTTACGTAGGATTTTATTGTGCTGAAAACACCAAAAACCCAAGTCGTAACTGTGTATAAGGTTAACGTTCCAATACCTTACCGCGCACTGAGGCGACGACGTTGGCGGTGTTCGTCGGTAATCCCATAAAATCAGCTCTGGAATCCGTTTCCTCGCTAGAAATTTATATTTGAAGCTTTTTCTGACCACATTTATAGAAATTTTCAATATGAGAACAAAGCCAAGTCCGAAGCTAATGTAAACTTTGATAAAATCAATTTCAAAGATTTTCATGCCTCAAATAATTTTGCTAAATATCCTTTTCTGTTGAAATCTTCCAGAATTTATATGCTTTTTTATTCTATGGTGGATTCTCGTCAATAACGCTTAATTTTGTTAAAAGCTAGTACATAGGTCACACGCGTCATCAATTCATCTTAATTTAGAATGAGATGTATGTGGGATATATGTAAGATGATAGGGATGATATATGTATGTGGGATGAGATACTAAATTAACTGAAAAAAAAGCAAAAAAGGAATAATGTAAATAATTTATCTCATTCCTTACCAGAAAAGATTGTTATTCAGCCTTCTAAACATTAATGCATGGATTCCAGAAAAATACAAACACACTGAAGCGTTCGCTAAAATCATATTTTAATATAGTTTCATCGAACGATTCAGTGGATACGTGCCTACTTAGATACACATTGGACCATAGTAGGTACAAAAGTTTTCAATATTTCTATTAAAATCTTTTGTATCTACTAAGGTTCAACGTGTACCAAAGTAAGCACGTATCCACTACTACTCGTATAGCTCTCTCTTTCTTATTTGCAGTATTGTCTAACAAGGTTAATTTTACGGTTGCAGCAGAGCGAAAAATCTCTTTTCGATCGATCGGCGTGACCCCATCTATTCATAGCCGATAGCACTTAAGATGTCCACGAAGCGCTGAATTTCTAGGTTATAAGGTCCCCAATGACCTGTTTTATAGCTCGTTAGCCGGTGGCCAGTGATTAATGAGATCTTTAAGAGAACCCCTGATGTAGACATTTACGTTTATCCAAAGGTATAATTCCGGATCCGGGCGCAGATAAAGTAGGAACTAATGTACTTACTGTAGAGAACATAATGGAACTTGGTCTGCTCAAAAGAAAGCATTAATAAATAATGTATAATTAGCACATAATAAGCATCTAGGTACACACTAGATGTATGTAGACGTTTCAAGTCACAATAAGTATCATGAAATTAGATAAAAAATATCTTTGTGGGTCCTATTTTTTTAGGGATTTTGGAAGTGACAATGATCTAGATCTCTATCGATCATCTTAGAATAGCTTGAACAGAAAAAGAAAAACTTTCCTTTAGAGAACTTCTTCCTCAGACATTCAGGTGTCCTCACAATATTTCCTTCATCTTTAGAGCAGCCGGTAACATGTAAATCTTCAAAAAAACGAGAAGACTCATTACGTGAAAACAGAAAAGCTGATTAAAAGTACCAATGGCGCCCCTTGATAGGGGTTTTATTTTCCGAGGATTTAATTAATTCTTTCAGAACTAAAACTAAGTCATAATTGGCACGGAACATATAATCCAGTAAAATTTGGTAAGGATCTATACATACGAGTACCTAACTCATGTGGAATGTGTAGGTACTCGTATGTATACATACTTATTATCCCTGAGGGAGTTAGTACCTATATCCATGGAGATATAATAATCTATTAATCCAGTCAGTGGGTAGTGAATACCTTCAGGTAGGGGCGGCACTAAGGGATAAGCATAAGAGTCATGCACAATTTTGAACCTACTTAAATAATTGATAAATTTATGTGCTAATACATAAATAGATTATTAAAAATATGCTATTATGTAATTTACAAGCGTCGGTGGCCTAGTGGCTAGGACGCCGAACTCCCATGCGGGAGGTCCGTGTTCGAAACCATGCCATGTACCAATGAGTTTTTCGGATTTTTTCCAAGACTTATATACATTTACCGACTGCTCTGACGGTGAAGGAAAACATCCTGAGAAAACCTGCATGACGGAGGAAATAAAAAAAAAAACCAAAAGCGTGTGAAATCCAACAATCAGCACTGGGCCCGCTCGGTGGATGATGGCCCATAACCCCCTTGTGCAAGGGGAGGCCTGTGCCCCAACAGTGGGGACATTAATAGGCTGCTGATGATGATGATGTAATTTACAATAACTATATTATTATTATTATTTATTAACTTTGATCGACCGAGTAGCATGAAAGGTTCTTTCGCACTCCGCCTACGTAAACCATTCTACTACGAGTATAGCTGTAAGCCCGTGATCTTTTTGTATGGTCTAGTCTAGATATTTTTTTCAAACTGATCCCTACCTTTACTTTAAGGGAGAGAATTTGAAGAATTTGATCTATTGATATTTGAAGCGGGGGTAGCCAACACATCAGCCTTTTGGTACTTGGCGCTTTGCGAATGTCAAGAAATCATAACAGAAACTTATTGCGACAGGGTTCCACTGAGTATAACTTGATGTGTCTTCCAAACCATTGTCCAGATATTTTGCAGATCCGAAGAGTGTTGAGCCGTGATTTATTAACATAACAGAGAGACATGAATTGATTCATGACTGCTTAATACTTTCATGTCCTTCACCAATATCATACATAATATTTCATTTTGCGCTCCCTTGCCTCGTAAATGTAATCCTAAAACCGTCACTGGTTACGGAGTGTTCGACTGCGGCATCCCGGGAATAATAATTACCATGTGAACACCGGTCCTGGGGAGATCGCAGCAGGGGATTAGTACGAGATTGCCCCCGGCCAGGCGATAGATGGTGCAGCCAGTAAATTTGTGGGTAGAGGGCGGGTCGCGTTTTTGCTAGACTGTGTTCGTTCTCATACGTCTCTAACGATATGTAACTTGGTTATAGTATAACTTGTTATTTTTTAGTGTAGATACGGACACATGTATAGAGAGAGATATACAGGCGCAATATGGGTGATCGGAAAAGAATATGGGTACACTTTTGGGCTTTGTCAAATTAAACTTCTACTTGTCATTTGCAAAGCTGTCAATTTTGTCCAATGTTTTTAGTCTAGTTAGAAAAAGATGTTTTATCACGTCATTGTCTTGGCTCATTGATCTGACTATGTTAGACCTGTCTTTTCCTTACCTTATCAACATTAATGAGAGTCAAGCAAAGCACACACAGTTTCAGTTTTCAAGTAAGACGTCCATAGTACATAAATAACCTATCCAATATCCTCCACACTTTTTGCATTCAACAAACGACACCCTTTTTTTAGTAGGTGAGCTAAAAGCGAACTAACATAAGTGCTCGTATAGAATCGGTACTGTAATTGCCACGCTAAAAGATCAACGACACGAGCGGGAATGCAATTTTGGTCTCCGTTCCTTTCCTAGATTACTTTCTGCTCTACCTACTTCTGGTTAAATTTACAATTTGAGTTAATATTGGTATTACCTACATATTTTCACATCTAAATCTGTGTACAGAGTATGACAGATGATGAGATTGCCAATTATTTGCTATAGATAGACATATTTTCCTCGAGCAATATTTTTATTATAGGTACTTCCGGCAAATGTTTTTTTTCACAATCTCATTATAAAAAAATGATTTTTTTACTGCTTTTTTTTATTAAATAAGGAGAGCAGTCGAGCAAACGGGCCATCTGATGGTAAGTGGTCACCGTCGCCCATAGACATCTCACCTCACTGTATTATTATTAGAGGGTTTTTGATGCGCTGCTAACCTTGAGGAGTAAGATGGAATGCCTCATGTACCGGAAATTACGCTGGCTCTCTTATCCTTCAAACCGAAACACAGAAATTCAAGCATTTCTGCTTCACGGCCGGAATAGATAAGAGGGTGGTACAACCCCAGGCGATCCTGCACAAAAGGATCTACCACCTTTAGCTTAAAAGCTATGCAAATCTGAAAAAAAAATTTTGGTTTCTATTTTGGTAAATACACTTAATATGGCCCGTTCGCCTGTTTGCCTTATTTTGGTTTCTATTTTGGTAAATACACTTAATATGGCCCGTTCGCCTGTTTGCCTTAGCCTCTTATCTATTTCTGCTTTACGGCAGAAATAGATAAGAGGGTGGTACAATCCCAGGCGATCCTGCACATCAGGATCTACCATTTCTATTTTAGTAAAATACACTTAATATGACAAGTTTGCCTGTTTGCCTTAGTCTACTTATAAAAATAATAAAAATAAGAAGGTGGGAAAGAAGGGGGAAAGGCACTAAATCGTCTTTTTTGCCTTCAGTCGGTAAATAATAATTCTCACACGGCTGACATATGGTCGTATTGTCTGAGATTCGTTTCAAAATACATTGGGAGCACCTGGTCCCGTGTCTCCGCCTCCAACCAAATATAGTACCTACATTTGATAGATCTCACCTAGAACTACATCTTTCAATCCTAAGTTGTGTGGGATACGAGCTAGATAGCAAAAACAGCTCCATACCTACTAAATGCTCCTGGTTCTATTGATTTTAATTTCGCAAGCAACCAAACAAAGCTCCCGTCCTACACTAATTAAGGATGTTTGTTCCTTAATAAAAGACGTAGTTCTACCGGAGATCTATCAAATGCTAATGCTTGGTTGGAGGAGAAAACAAACAAAAATTTGGGCCCGAGCTTGTATGGGATCCGCCGAATCTCATATTTTAGTATGTGACAACATACTAAAATATGAGATTCGGCGGATCCGTATATATTTTACACAAATCGACATTCCCCCTTCTTCCATGTACCCTTCGTGTACATAACATTTTATATTATGTATAGCTTGGATAAAAGAAAAAATAGTCTCCCTCCCATAGGGCTGCGTTCGTTCCTTAATGTTGTAAGGATTCCTCGTTGATGAGGGACGTAAACATTATATAGACATAGAACTACTTTCTTGGCAGATTTAATGGGGTAGTTTGCATTGCCTTCCCCTTTTACACGCCGCTGGTAATATATCACGGTGTACAAGTTTCCTCATGATGTTTTCCTTCATCATTAGAGCAGTCGGTAAATGTATGAAAGTCTTTCGAAATTATCTAATTAATTTAGTTAGTTATACAAAGTTACTACATAATAAGTTAACCAAAGTTTGGCTTATTAAAATACAGTAGATTAATTTTAGATCCTAAACTAAGAGAACAAGCAGTTGTGAGGATTTATTATGATTAAAAACAACAAAATAAGAAGTATTACTTGAACCTGAACGTTGAACCTTTACTTATTAATACATACTTAATTTAGAATTTACAACATTAACGCAAATAACAAAGTTAGAAAGTATTTAAATTATTTACATTTCATTATGCAAAGCGGGTTTATTTAAGACTAAGTACTCGTACTTACATACGACATACTTACATACAAAAGTACTAACATAAAACAGTTAAGTACCTATGTATACCTATGTATTGATAAAATGACTCATTGTAAACATAGTCATCGACATAAAAAGATCATTATCTTATATCATCGTGCTAACATTTTGTCAGTTGTTGGCTGAAACAAACAAAAAAAATTTAGTTAACTGGCTTAGTGATGTCTCCAATACCATAGAAACTTAATTGTTCAAGTAGCTCATCATCATCACCATCAGCAACGCACTCTAGTCTACTGCTGGACATAGGCCGTTCAGAAAGAAATCTATGATCTTCAGGTTTTTTAGAAACTTCCCTTGGCAGATTTAATAAAGCAATTTATTTATTTATTCGTATGGCAGTTGTAATTATACATGCACAATAAAGCAATAAAATTAAAACTATCTACAATGTTGTTCGTTGACGTCACTTTTAATACCTATATCTATAATACGAAGGTTACTCGTGTTTATATGACCTCGTTAAACAACACTCTTCATTTTGCCTGTAGAGGCGGCGCTAGCAGCTTTATAAATCTGCCAGTACAATGACATTTACAAAGAGTCAGCGCTTAGTTCCACTTTCCGCCACATGCACACAATTGTGTTTACTTTATTACTTTGCATTCAAGATGAAATCGTAGAGGTTTTATCGCTTTTGTTCTGGTTTGAAGCTAAAATAAATAGTAACTCACGTTTTCTCAATCCACGCATTTTACCCATCTCTTCTTCAGTGTGATCCGCAAACTTATTTATATCAAACGTCGCATGAGGACTCTCTGCATTCAACTTGTTTATCTTGTGTAAACTCTTCACAAAGGCCTGGTAGTGTACTTCTTTGTCCTCTGCATCTTTGTATTGTCTGTCGTAGTCCTTTATGTACTTTTCGAATAATTGTTCTGCCTGGCTCACGTCGTAATTTGGTTTATCCTTTGCTGCCATATCGACTACTGGTTAGTACGGCTGCTGGTGTTAGACTGATTGGAATGTTTTGCGCAGGACACGCACGGAGTGATTTTCCTGCTATATGCAGCTAGCTATGGCAACAAACATCTGTTATGCTATGACTAACGTTCTAATCACCGTGGGTCGTTATATGAGTAATTTAAGTAGTTAGGTGCTTACTCATATAATTTCAAATCTCAAATGCAGTTGCAGTAAGTATTAATAATAGGTGTATTATTAAATAATAATATTGGATTAAATAGGAAAATTTAACTATTTTTATTAATTTGACAACAAGTAGGTATAGACAAATATATTGTTATTTATTATGGATAAGATAATTCATAAAGATCTCTGCGAGTTGTATATAACCTCTCCGTAGAAATTATGTCTGCTTTTTGTGGATTTTGTAAGATAAGGTATTGATTTGTTCTGAGATAGTAACAAAGAAGTTTTAATATACTCTTGTATACAGAATAACATAAAAACTCTTCAGTAAGTTAAACCTATTTGACGAATGTCGCGCGCGTATGTACCTACCTACTTAATATTTTTACAAGATTTATACAGTTTTAGGTCTAAATTGTAATTATTACCACACATTCGTGAATTATGTATTATCCTCAGTATATTAAAAACGTTTTTGGTACTAACAAAACAGTATCGGTCGGTACCTACCTAAATATACCTAATGATGTGAATATTTCAGCAGATGCTTTTACGCACATGTAACAGTCGAAAAATGAACTTTTTGAATTAAAAGTGCCTATTTTAGTTACGTACCGATATTTATTATTTTTATTTAGAGCATCGGTGGCGACGTGGCTAGGACGTTGGACTCCCATGGAAGAGGACCGAGTTTGAAACCATGCAATGTCATGTACCAATGAGTTTTTCGGTTTTTTCGAAGGACTTCCGTACATTTACCGACTACTCTGACGGTGAAGGAAAACATCGTGAGGAAACCTGCACACTGAGATAACCAGTGTGTGAAATGGGGAAGGCAATTGCAAACCACCCCATTAAATCTGCCACGAGAGTAGTTCTATGTGATTAATACCTTAGAATGATCACGACCGTCAGCAATGAGGAATACGACTTAGAACACCGATATTTATACCTATGTACTCGTATACACCATGGATATTGCTATAGGTACACCTATACTTCGTACAATTCTATCTTTATGTGTATTTTAGGATTACGTCACACTTATATATTTGTTCATCCACATTATCCATTCCATCATGATGTTTTCCGTTCGGGTTGCTCAGTGGATATAATGGTTATTGTGATTGGACTGGTCCAGTCACGGATCACACAGATACGGGATATTAATCACTGTGAATAATACCTCAATTTGGACACCCAAATAATCCTGATGGATCTTCCGGCGCTCTTGTAACGGGAATGATAACTGATTTTCTCTCAATGATAATGCAGTGTTTAATTGGGTGATGTCTATTTGTTTATAATTATCTTAGTACACTTAGTACTTAGCACCTACAGGTAATTCATAATTGTGTAAATTATTTACGAATACATTATTGTGAATAACATATCTTTCTTTCTTCTTTCTTTCTTATCGTATGGTTAGTAGCCAACCTATTTGTCAGAGTCGTTCATGCCTAAGGCATCTGACATGGTTTAACGACTGCAGTCGAACGACAGCAACTTATCAAGATACAAGGACCGCTGTAGCTTGCATTTCTGTGTTTCTGTTTGAAGGGTAAAAGAGCCAGCATTGAGAACTTAGATAGAATTTCTAACGTACAGCATAATTACCGCGGCACATGAGGAATTCCATCATAGTCCTCAACGTTTGCAGCACCCTCTAATAATAATACAGTGAGGTAAGATGTCACTTACCATCAGGTTTCCCGTTTGCTCGTCTGCCCTCCTTATACAATAAAAAATATAAATAAAAAAATCTTTATTGAAAACATCACAATACCTGTAAATCGAACAATACCCTGACTCCCAAACTAGGCGAACCTGTATCTTGGGAGCCAGTGCTTTCCCAAAAAGAAGGTTCCCAAATAAAAAAAGAAGTTTAACTGTGTGATCCAAAATCATGTTCCAACAAAAGAGTCACGTAAAATTATTAAAACTAACATCAATGAAAATTTAAACGGAGAACCCTAATTAAGCTACCTACAGCATTTCCCGCTAAATAATAATTGGCATCTGAGATAGGTAAGTACTACCTGTTAAAAGTTTAGAAGTCCACTTTAACTATTCAAATTCCTTGTAAATTGCTCATTCTAGAGCCCTTAAATTGAAACACAGCTAACAAAAAGTTTCGCTCTGTCGTAACTTCATTTGAAAGGTATCGAAAAATTTTACTTATATTATTTTTGAAGGGTGTATAATTTTATGCTAGTAACAATCAAGTCGGTTACTGCCAACAAGGTAATAAGAATAAGTTTATTTGTGCGCTTAGATTACAAAGGATTCACAATCCATACACCAGTAGGAACATAAGCATATGCTATTTTAAACTAAATAAAATTAGTGAGCAACAACTTAGTTATAATAAACGCTGACCTCCGAACTAGGAAGTTCCTGTATTTCGGAGGACATATCTCTTCTGTGACCAGTGCAAATGAACATGTAACAGAACATGGGAAAATAAAATACTGACAAAATTTGATAGAAAGAAAAAAAGAACAATTATAAAGGTGGTAATGATATGGTAATATTTAAAAACAATTACACAATAAACTATGTAAATAGTTCACATCATAAATCACAATGGAATTGTAATACAGGGTGGACCAAAAGTCCGTTAACATTTAAAATGGTTATAAAAAATACAAATGCTACTTTAGTGAAAAACTGTTTATTTAATAATAAAGTAGACAAATTAGGATTTCACTTTTTAAAAATAACATCATTCAAATGTGACCCTTGTTCATCCTGGCACACCTGTAACCGGGAACGGAAATTTTGCATGACCGCCCGACAAGTGGTTGGTGAAATGTTCTGCATTTCCTCGCGTATATTTTCTTTTAATTCCTCAATAGACACTGGGTTGCTGATGTAAACTTTACTTTTGAGATATCCCCAAAGGTAAAAGTCCATTGGAGTTAAATCCGGGCTGCGGGGTGGCCAGTGAATGTCACCTCTTTTGGATATGACTTTTTGGCCAAAAATTTCACGAAGTGCTGCTATAGAGTCATTGGAGGTGTGACATGTTGCCCCATCTTGTTGGAACCAAGAGCTTCGATTAAAGCCTGAGAAGTCCTGTAATGCTGGAGCAAAAAAAATCTGTAGCATCACAATGTATCGCTCTGTATTAACGGTGACGGCGCGGTTTCTCTGATCTTCATAAAAATATGGACCAATGATTCCGCTGGCTGACAATGCGGCCCATACAGTAACCCAAGTGTAAAGGTTTTTGGTGCTTCAAGTCCGGGTTAGTGTCACTCCAGTATCTGCAATTTTGTCGATTGACATGTCCATTTAGGTGGAAGTGTGCCTCGTCTGAGAAAAAGATGTTATTGAAGCTCGTAAACCTCTCAAGCACTTCGTTAGCAAACTGCAGTCTCTGAGCAGGGTCATTTGGCTTTAAAGCCTGTACAATTTGAATTTTGTAAGGATGTAAATGTAAATCTTTGTGTAGAATGCGATTTAGAGATGTTCTGGGCACATCTAAAGCACTAGACCGCTTTCGAGTAGAGAGACCAGGTTGTTCTCGAACAGACGCTCGTACACGCTCTATGTTTACTGGATCGCGCGATGTCCTAGGTCGGCCGGATCGTGGTTGACTTAAAGTTGAACCTGTTGTTTCGAACTTCTGTACCCATTTTTTAATCGTTTGAATTGTTGGTGCTTGATTTCTGTTCCGTATATTGTAATGATTACAAAATTTCCGTTTAGCTTCGGTCGTAGAATCGTTGTTTCGATAGTACTCGCGTACGCAAAATGCGCGTTGCGCTCCGCTGAATGACGCCATGGTACTAAATCCCTATTAGTAGCTCTCGCTTGTAGTAACACCCCCCGCGCCAATACCCCGCCCGCGCCGACGCAGCGACCTATTCAAATGTTAACGGACTTTTGGTCCACCCTGTACCTTTGCATAGCGTAAAAGGTTTAACGAAATTATTTGTACCTATAATCATTTATACGTATTTACATTTGATAACTACTTACATACTCACTTAATTAATAGCAACAACAAAACCCTTGAACAAACCTAGCTCATTATGATATACCAGAATATCAAAGGCAATCATACTTCCCTTCCTTACACAAATAACAACCATCCACTTGAAAGGTGCCAACAAGGTTCATTTGGTACCGGGACCCATGTCAACGTCATCGTTTGCATCTCTCTTGGGTAAGTGATGTGGTCGGCGTAAGCGCAACGGGGAAATCAAAGTAAACGAAGCAGAGTAGGGTGTAACAAGTGTCCGTATTATTTGTGGTATTAATCACTTGCAGGTATTTTCAATCAATTTACACTGAGACTAGGGGTAAACTAGGTTCTAATTATCTCCTGTTTTTTTTAAAAAAACATTAGTAATTGTTTCACATTTCCAATATTCTTCATTAATAGACATACAATGGACGTACAGCAAAGAAATTAACTCGTGTATGGGGCCGGGGAACCTGTTCATCCAAATCACTCCAACTAGGCTAATATTATGTGCGGACTCCACCAGAATGGAATGGTGGATTCTATCCGGCAACTATTGTACCGCAGTCTCGTGCCTTTTGAGCCATTGTCTCCTCAAGTAAAAGCTTATACTTACCTATTTTAAATTTCTAAACATTAACTACCTATAACATATTATGCGTACCTATTATTATTAAAAGTAACGGAATTAGAACCGCATACGCATCATCATGCATGTACGATGTTTATAATTTTTTGTCAAACAAATTACGAATTAAGCAAACCCCAACGCGATATACCTAGTCCTACTAACTAATATACAGGGATAAAAATCAAAGTTAGAAAGAAAATTAGCATGTTGTAGATAAGAGATAATGAATGGGTATTTGAACCAGAGAGGGAAATAAATAAAAAAGGTAACAAATATAGGTAGTCAGAAATAAAATAGTAAGTAGCTACATTAGATTTTAATAAAGGGATTCAATCAAATATCACACGATTCTTCAGTATTTACCGCAAGACTAATAAGTTGTCAGCAAACGCGACCGCTATAGTATTCTGAAAAGTAAAACAGGTAAGGTAGATACAATTTAATATCTAAATACTGCAGTGTGTGCGCAAAATTCGGAAAAAAGGGCGTCTACGCACTGACGAGTTTTCACACAAGAGCTATTAATTTTTATATATCATGTTACGTATTACATATAGTAAGAACTCTGTTATGTTATACACACCTTACTTTTATATGTATAGGGAAAAGACTTGCGTGTGATAACTTATCAAGTTAGGGATTTCGTTTTAGGCACGCCATATTTTTCTATTTAAACAATGTTATATAATTCTGTAGGTAAGTTTGAAGGAACTTTAATTGAATTTGGCATCCACTTAGATCTCAATTTTAATATCGAAACTGACAGACACCTGTCCCATGTGCCGACCTTGACCTTTTTTCGCATTTATATATTTGGTGGGATAATAAGTAATTTCAAAACCCTTATCTCATCGTCATTGCAATGCAACTTTCCAAAGAGAATAAATAAGGTAATTGATAAATTATAAGGAGAATACGAGTACAAATAATGCTCAGTGGTTGACACCGGGTACTTTATGAAAGTGTATATATGGTGACTCGAGTGTACATATTACAATAAAAAATTCTAAACAAGCAGGAATTATAATTTTTTTAAATTTATTTATTACAAAACCCACAGCATTTAAATTTAAAATCAAAAAACTCCATTAATAAAACGTACTGCCAATTACAGATTTCCTATTTTAAAATAATGCTTATAGGGAGAAATAAGTTTTGGTGTGAGTGTATATGGGTGTGTTTATTGGACATGTGTGTGAGCGTGTTGTGTAGAAGAGAGTGAAAGGGGTGTGTACATTTGTATGTGTTTGTTCGAGTATTTATTGTAAAGACGCCAAACTATAATATCGAAAGAAACTGATCGTATTATGATCGTCTGCATTCATTCTTATTAAAGTAATACAAGAAATTACAATAATTTATGGATACTCACAGTTAATCTTAAGTCCAAACATTCGGCTTCTTTCTTCAGCTGTGTAATCAGCGAAATTGTTAATACCAAAAGTTGCTGAAGTATTTTCCTCATTGGCCTTGTTTATGACCTCTAGGTTTTTCTGAAACGCTTTGTAATGGGCCTCTCTATCAGCAGAATCCTTGTAGTGTCTGTCGTAATCCTTCACGAATTTTTCGAACAATTCTGGAGCCTTATTTACGTCATAGTGCCTCGGTTCGTCTGGTACCGGCGCAGCTGTAACTGCTGCGACTAGCAAAATTAGCACAGAAAAACAAAGAGAACTCATTTTAGCGTTCAATCGGACTTGTGTATAAAGTTGAGTTGAGACTGTTAGAGATTTTTATATCTGGACGCTATTTATAATACGCGGCGAGCAGTTTTAGGTATAACGACTAATTATCACTCACTTTAGCTGACATTTGTGACAATGATGTTGACCATTAGCACTGACTTCCTAGATACAGGCTTGTCCAATTAGGGAGTCAAGGTTTTGAATTATCAATAAGCACATATAAACCCACGCTCGCTATATGACGGAATTAAATGAATAATTTTTTTCATTGCGATTTCCCACTGATTATAAAAGTACCAGTGGTGCCTAAGGGCATAAATGACATTATATTAAAGTTTATAAAACAACCGGCCAAGTACGAGTCATTTTTCGCAAGTTTTTGGCCATAAATAAAAAACCAGCATATAAAATAAAATAAATAGTATTGTAATGTGCCAAGAAAGCCCTTTCATTTATCCCCTTGCCCTACTTTCAGATATCGACCCCATTTTGGACCACATTTTCAATAAAAATTAAATTATTTCCGAGTTTCTTTTATACCTAGAAAAGATGCGGGCAAGCAAATTCTATAATTGTGCCAAATTTCAAGTCGATAGCTTCAGTAGTTCCTGAGAAAAACAGCTGTGACATACAGACGGACGGACGGACAGACGGACGGACACCGAAGTATCACCATAAGGGTTCCTTTTTAACCATTTTGGTACGGAACCCTAAAAAAGAACGTTACAAAAGTGGAATAATGGAATTGTTTATATCTACTTATGTGACAATTTGACAATACATGTAAATATTTGAACTAATCTATCACTTTGTCGATGGTTACTTAGTTAGTTACATTATTCATAGAACAGTTACATGATATACATGCAATTTGAAAGGATGCACAGCATTATGCTAAGTAAAATAAGGTACATGGCGAAACTTGAAACACAACCCGCTTTTTCATAGGTCCAGATTCATTAAGACTATAATAATTACCTGAAATACTACTAACTGTCACTCTGCACAATGTACAAATGCAAAGCATAAAGAATTCAGTGTTATTAATGTTTTCACTAATTACTACTAAACCTACGAGTATTATGAAGACTTAAAATATACCTTTTATAGAGGTCCCAAAAAATAATCTTTTTCTTAACACTTTTTCCTGTAGAGTAATTGGAAATTTGGACTTATCGCCTTTTGCACTAAGTTATCTATTAGTAACATTATTCTGATACTTACCCATATATTATTTGACTTTTTTAAATAAAAATAAATTAGAAAAATGGTGACACATTTTCCGCGAGCAGAATTTGAAGACAAGGTCGCAGGTTCAAATCCTGTTCGTGGAATTTTTTTCACTCTTTTTGTAATTTATTTAAATATGCCTAGCATGGGATAATGCATAATAAATAAAATTTTAAATATCTTTATCAGTGACGAAATAATCACTTTAAAAATTTAGCTGTTCCACCTGTACTCGTACGAGTATGTTTGTAGCCATTACATAATACGAGGAAAATACCAAACTATATCCTACATCACATAAATTCCTATACTATGTTGTGTTTGTTACTGTAGGTATTAACACGTGCATGCAATAATATTATTAGACACACAAACATACAACTCCTCCTGGATCGATTCTGTTTTTACGCGGGTGCATTGGTCGACTCGAAGTCGTACGATTTCGGCTGCAAATTCGACAAAATTCCGTGCAGTAATGGAATACCATTGCTGCAGAAAATTTTGCTTGGGCCATTGAGTGTGCTTGCTTTATTCTTTTTAGAATTATACAATGCTGTTGCTGTTCCGTCAAATCAAAAGCTAAACTTTAATGAAACTATCACGTATACTCATACAAAAGATTATGTACGAGTGAGCCACCCAGCAATCGACGCCAATATATAGGGGTAAAAACCAAATTTAAAAATCAAATAAGTATGTTATAGTATTTATTATATAAGAAAGAAAGAAAGAAAGAAAGAAAAACAAGAGATGAAATTAAGTAGAATAAAATATAAATACACTCGTACACAGGTTCTATCTAAGATACGATTCAATTGAATACATGATTCTTCGCCTTGCTATCACCGTAAGACTAATTGGCAGCAAATGCACAGCTAATATTCTGAAAAAAAAAAAACAATTATACCACTAGAGTTTTTTATTTAATGATGAAAATAAGTAATTTTAAAAGGCTTAATGTCATGTCATCGTCATTGAAACTTTCAGACGTAAAGCATTAAATAGGATCAGATAGTTCGAAAAATGTAGAGTGAATTCAAACAATCGATTTATATCCGATCCTGTCACCAGATAGCTTATATAAATGTGAATGGGGATTAGATGAATGGACTCCAATAAAGACTCTAAGCCACCGGGAATATAGTTCTCATACATAAAAGTACTTACAAAGAAGAATCCAAACATATATAAGAAGAACATACAAGTATACATGTATGAAAGAAGCAGACCGTACATTGATCGTCTGCATTCATTCATATGAAAAGAATTAAATCTCAAGTGTATGTATAATATGTTATTACTCCAAAATCAAATATATATATATATTTATTGCAAACTAAGTACCTTAAAGTTCATTTTTACAATGTCAGATTTTTTTTAAATATCTCCTGGGTCGACCACCGTAACGTCTGAACAACCTCCACGATAATTATGAAATGAGTAACACCTGTTCTACTTAATAATAATAATAATGGAAATATATGCAAAAAATTGTGAATACTCACAGTTAGTTTTAAACCCATTCATTTGTTTCATTTCTTCTTCTGTGTAATCAGCGAACTTGTTAATACCAAAAGTAGCCAAAGGATTTTCCTGATTGGCCTTGTTTATGTTCTCTAGGCTTTTCTGAAACGCTTTGTAATGGACCTCTCTATCAGCAGCATCCTTGTAGTGTCTGTTGTAATCCTTCACGAATTTTTCGAATAATTCTGGAGCCTTATTTACGTCATAGTGCCTCGGTTTGTCTGGAACCGGCACAGCTGTAATTGCTGCGAATAGCAAAAATAACACAGAAACACAAAGAGAACTCATTTTAGCGTTCAACCGGACTTAAGACTGATACATATTTTCCTTTTTCGACGCTATATATAACACCCGACCAGCGGTTATAACGAATTGACTAATTACCAATATCGTTGACGGTTGCGGTAATAATAATTAACAATACATCGTTATGTCACAATTGTTTGGTTGTTTATTACTGTATTTTACGTAAGGAAGTTCTAAGTTCTAGTACCTATTTTAAAAACAAACCGGTCAAGTGCGAGTCGGTCCTCGCTCTATCTAAATTTTGAGTAAAAAAACCTTTGCTTGCTCATTCTAGTCTATTTTCAAGATTCTAAATCCGTGTTGTGCGTGAATAAGTTGAAAACTCGGCTTTCAGATAAAATCAAAATTAATTAATTAGCCGCTCTGGATGTATTATCTATGGTGACATTCTAACTCTGAGACATTAAAATGTTTTTGAAATAGCTTTTTTTAAGTCTTACGTGATGCACCAAAGAGAGCCAAATTAATTCAATTTGTTTTTTCTGCAACTCCAGTTAAGAATGGCATTCATGAGATAGATTAGGCAACAAACGTGATCTGCCATACGGGTCTAGTAAAAAATAAATAATTTCGTACTCTTCTTGATGAGCTCTAAACAATCCCACCAAAAATATAAATGTGAAAAAAGTTTTGATTAGTGAGTCAGTGTTAAAAATGGCCATTTTCAGAGGTCAATATCTCAGGAACTATTTGACCTACTATTATAAAATTTGGGATTCAGGGTAACTGGGTAGGTCTTAACAGACATACAAAATTTCAAATATGTAAGTTAAATATATTTTGAGTTATGGTCGAAAATGGCTCGAATTGGTTCCTAACACACGTCAGTCGTCGCCCTTTTTCGTTCCGAACTTGGCGGACACACTCCGTGTGTTTAGATATTTTTTATCGACGCCGTCTAAAATATAATTCTACAAAATACATATTATGTCAATATTTGGATTTGAATTAACGGAATACATAAAATAGGCTATTAATTATCATATATGTCACATGTGTGTTGAATCATAAGCTAAAAGACACGTCATTTGGAGTCTGTATCTTATCGCATTTACAAGCTACAAGCACGTGACAGACGGACGGAGACGGACGGAATACGGAGCGACAACAATAAGGTTCCGTTTTCCCCTGGGGTATGGATCAATGAAAGTGGTGCAAGGAAAAAGTTATTGGAAGGGTAGAGAGGGGGAGACCTAGAAGGACCTATACATCAACCAGATGCGTATGTTCTAAAGAAACGTCAGGTGCGGTCAACCGCTTACCGAAGAGTGTGTATGAAGCGATTGATGATTGTGGAAGAAGCGGGAACGGTTTGTCAGGATCGTTGCAGTTGGAAATCTTTAGCGTCTGTCTACTTCTGCGGGAAATAGGCGTGAATTTATGTATGTATGTATGAAAATACCCTGTAGTCTCAGTAGTAGATCCAAGTACTGTACAAATATTTAAGTATATCAGTTTTAGCATTAGGTGGTAATGAACAAGAAATTTTGTTTTATTATAGTACCTTATAGATTACAATATGATTACAATGTTTTAAATCAGTCACAGTTAATGACTGTTAAATTATTACGACCTAATAAAATTACTGGAAAATACTAACTTATAAACAATGTAGGAATATCATAATATCGTAAGTATTACGTAGTAAGAAAAAAATACCAAACTGTGTCCTATTCCAGCTATATCTTGTTGTATTTACGTATGTTTAAGTAAAATACAAAATAATATGTATAGCGACGAATTTAGGTGATCAGGATATAGCTGGGTATTTCTCTCTCTATGATTACTTATAAAGATGTTACTGTTGGTATTGATTAACATGTACATGCAAAACCGGCACAAGGATTCTACCAACCACATTATTTAGGTAATACAGGACACACAAACGTACAAGTCGACCGAGGATCGATTAATTCCGTTTCAAACGTCGATTACGCGGGTGCATCAAAGCGAGGCGCAAAATTGCGCTTGCGGTTACTATCGACTGGTACTATTAGTCGTACGATTTCGGCTGCAAATTCGACAAAGCGCTCGCGCCGGCCGGCGACCGGGGCACTGCCCATTCATTTGCCTGACCATTAAAAGGGAGCTTTTAACTACAGCTAATTTATGCAGAGCACGGTTTGCCGGGACTCAGGACAGATTACAGAGTGGCGTGTCCGTTCCATAGCCGACAGTGGCGGCCTGAATCACGCCTGCCGAATGTGTTACATCTACTGGAAAATTCTGGCTGTTTATACGTTTTAAATGTACAGACGGTAACATAAATCATGTTTTTTAGAGACTTTTACATGAATATAGTTTATCCGTTTAAAATGATGATATGTATCCTATGGCTCCCAGAGCAGAGGACAGCTGACGTCCTCCTTTACACCTCCCAGTCCTGCGCTGCCGCTTTCACTTCTTTCTCGCGAAGTCTTTGCCATAAGAAATACCAACGAGATTATTAAAGTTTAGTAGGTAGCAATTTTCATACCTAATAATGAATAAAATATATAAAATTCAATTTCTGAAATATGATTTTTTGACGATAATTTGCTGAGAGTCTGAAATAAATCTAATATCCAAATAAACATAAATAATGCAGCATGCTCCATGTTGCCGTGATACAGAGTTAATAACAGAACACATTTCTCATCCAAATAAAACATATTTCACAGTGAAATTCTTGTCGATCGAGCAGCCGCTTTGTCTTGCCCCTTTCCTTTCATTTTTCCCACTTGATTTGTGTTCTATGAGTGTTCAGTGCGCTCAGTCCGCGCATAGCGCCTAGTGCCTCGGGGAATATTGGATATCTGTCATGAGTCATAAGATTTCGCATACCGACTCTATAATGCACTGCATTGTCGTGCTTTCGCATATAAAATGCGGGCAATTTATAGTACATACCAAGTAAGCAAAATTGGTTTGAAAGATTATCGAACAGAATACGTATTTTTTATAGTCCATTATCCGATTTATGGAATTGTTGTTCTGTGAAATAGCATTGGTTCAGTTTTTTTATTCAGGCACGTAGCGTGCAGAGTGGTAAAGCAAAAAACAGGCGTAACTTTGTTTCTTTTTCCTGAGACATTTTGTCCTTTTGCCGGAAATGACTGCAAGAGAGGAGAGAGGAGAGCTTCAGAAATGTAATATGCCTGTAATATCTCTCGTAGCCGGTTATGTAAACATTCTTAGCGGGACTAGAGTTATTATCGGTCTGCGGAGAATAATGAAATGAATCCCATAGACGTAATAAACTGGGCAAACGATCTAATTGAAAACGCAATATTTGCCTTAATAATGTCGCTATAGACGTCTCTTCTGGGCTTATTAAATTATAATCTCCAGTGGCGAGAGTTTGGTTCAATTTACAAAAAAAAAGTTTGAAGGGAAAAAAAAATTTAAATTGTTACGTCATCTATGTCATGTTTCTGTTCCTCTCTGATGGAAATTACGGCGGTTCGAGGAACCGCCTCAGTCATTTCTCAATATTGCGGCTCATAACACGACGGGAAATGATAAACGATACATATAGCATACACTCACCGTTTTCCCATTTATTGCTCTAAGTCTACACGGTCGTAAAATACCTACGTGTATATCATTAGAAATACCTACTGTAAAGCTTTAAGGTTTCGCTTACATATACTCGTATTTTGAGATCAACGAATATATTTCTGCATTCTATTTTTACATTGAAGAGAACTCGTAAAAAAAGAATAAGTTGACTATTACCTATATTCAATGCTCTTCCTAAAATTCTAGATTTACATTTATGTTTCTATTGACGCAGAGATAAATAATAAGGTAAATATTCAAAATTATGTTTGTTTTATAAGAAAATTGGACTAACAACGCCTTTTTTTAAATCTTTGAAGAAGACTCTTTAGGGTAATAAGCTTGAAAAAGATTATCACAGGCGTATCTTACACCCACATAGACTACTTTTATATGTATACCTAATCTACTTTTATACCTACGGATAACGAAACAATACGAGATTCCTTTTACGCAGGAGAAGAAAAACAGAACACCTAATAACAATAATATCTTACATTTGAATGTCTTTCATCTTGGCATGTTGTCATAATAAGAGTGTATATATATTATGTCTTCGTTGTTCCCTCGTTGATAGGTAATTAGGGTGAAGGACGAATTTTATGTTATGTACTTAATATGTATGTATAATGAGAGAGAGTTTTTGTAGGTTTTGAGGGTTTGTTGTACGTACTTGTGTATACGCGTAGCATTTAAGTAAAGTAAAGTTAAATATTACATTTACCACTACGAATACCACTACGTCCTTACATTTGTATGTTGTATTATTTTTAAGTTCTATTTCAATTAATGATTTTCTATTCTAATATTTTATCACAATTTTTGGTTCTGTTATATTTTCTAAAAATAGTTTTATTTAACAAATACTTAAATACACATAGTTATGTAGGTACTTAATTAACTAACTTAATATGTAAATAACGCACAATTACCTTTCAATACCATACCATTAACAAAACAAATTAAATGTACTTAAATCCCCAAATGTTAATAAAATTTCTAAAGAAAGTTCATGTTATACCAGTAAAGTAAGAAGTAAGTTTACCATATATTTGTAACAAGTGGCTTTGTAAGAACGAGAATTTAAAGTAAGATAAAAATACTCGTACATAAAGCTTACTTTGCTCTTGACTGTATCACAAAAGGAACATGTGTTGAGGCGTTCCTGCCATTATGCAGGTAAACTTGCCTACCTTTCTAATTAGTCAATCTTAAGCTACCAACTCCTGTAACAAAGAGCAACTTATCCGCACCCAACTTTCCCTTTACCTGCTGTTCCGAGTACTGTCTATAATTCATTCATTATGTAGAAATACGCTACGCCTCGCGCTAGAACCCTAAAACTGAGGTATTAAAGTGAAACGTACGAGAGGGTTTCATTAGACAGAACACTGTTAGTCCCTTCGCTAAATGGATGGATGTTTTGAGCCCAGCATCGCTTTGACGCGAGCGCTGCGGGCTTAAGCCGTTAGAGCCGAATTATATCTGATGCGTTGATGGAATAGAAGAAAATTTCGTGGCTATACATCACTAACACACGAGTATTATCAGATAATTATATCGTCAGTGGAAAGTAAAAAATGATTGGAATTAGATGAGAGGTGGGAAATTAGATTTAAAGTATATATTTTTGAGATTTATTTCCGAAAACCTCAATTTTGGCTATGGATACTTTTTCATTTTCTGGACTTCTGAAAGTCTTCTGAGTTTGTGAATGGATATTAAGACTACTAGTATAAATAAAAGTACCAAAATTACAAATAGATAATTGTTCATAAGCCAAGCTTTTATTTAATTTTTTTATTACATAAATGTATTATCACGGATCTCGTTTAAATTAATTTGGATACATAATAATTAATTTGTTTTAATCCTTTCACATTACAATAAAACTGGCTAAATAGGATACTCCTATGTGTGTTATGTAAGTGCAAATGCGATTATAGACAAATTAACAAACTGTACCCATTATTACAAGCAGTATTTATTATTATTATTATTATTAAATCATTTAATTCAGGCAAAATGCAACCCATACAATTTAATAATTTTAATAAAGACGATACGATATTTCTAATATTTATTTTAGAAATGGCTAAATATTTCACGCGACATCAACTGAGAATTCAATTCAAATACCTGCTACCTTGTCACTATTCAAGTTCGAGTCAATTAGGTAGTGGGCACCCCCTAACATTAGGTGTATCCGGTTACGTGGAAAATCCTGGGATTTACGCCGTCTACCACCTGCCGTGTGCTAACATTAGCAGCAGGGATATTAGACGTTAGATACATAAAGCGGCCAGGGTGATTAGAGTCGGGTCCAATGTTAGTTTTCTAGTTTGGATACGTATCCGGTATAGTTCAACGATATTTACAAATCGACCAAAATGGCAGATAAGAGGTATTTTGCCTTTCCATCGTTGAAATGTGGCATACCTATATGACAAGTGAGTTGAGATTATTATGACTTTCAAAATTAGTTAGTGCTAATTTATAAAGAGGCACAACCCAACGTGATACACTAATTTACACTAAACATGATATTACAAATTAACATGCATATTATAACCCCAATGAGATGCTGGATCTGCCAATTTCTCACGACCGGGGCGTTGCGCGACTTGACCTGCGCACTCCCGCGCGCTTATATCGATGCATACTTACTTATTTTGTTTTTTAATGTGTGTAAATATTGTGAAATATCTATTTAGGAGTATTCTGCATAACATCTCTGATATTAATCCCTGGAGATTTAAAAATTTATATCAAATTGGTTAAATAGTTATATTTTAAAATCTGTTGTAATTCAAGCCTCAAAAAGAAATAGATATAAAAAATCACGATGTTTAGTCTATACCAATATATAAAGAGGAAAGGTTTGATTTTTTGTTTGTTTGTTTGAATTGAATAGGCTCCGAAACTACTGGACCGATTTGAAAAATTCTTTCACCGTTGGGAAGCTACACTATCCCCGGGTGACATAGGCTATATGACGCGAACGAAGTCGCGGGCAACAGCTAGTAGATAATATGTAATTACTTTCACACATGCATACATACATAAAGCTTAATTAGAGATACTTAAAGTTACAATTATTATTTGGAAAAGGCCAAAGGCCAAACTTCACCTAAAGTTTCATTTGTTGGAACGGGAACAAACTTGATTTGGTCACAGGTATACGATTTGTAATCAACGTAGAAACTTCGTGAAACTCTATCTCTGTAATGGCAGACTACATCTGGCACAAAGGCAAACAGTTCCATGGAATTCCTGTAAGCAGTACCACTATTCCAACTGCTTGTTCTCTTGATGTGTCAATAACTTATTAACAAGCAAATATTAGTCGTCTGTGAGTTATCAATATCTTCCAAATACGATTAGTTTTCAAGTCTAGATTCAATAGACTCTTCACTAAGTTTGCTTTCACTAAACTTTAACTTGAAGTTAACAATAATACATAGTCAAAGTCATGAGTGGTATGACATGACTTTGAAGGGGGTATGACTCTGTGTAGAGTCAGCCTAGGTCGGTACCACTATTTTACCTATTTCTAAGCAGCAATGATTGCATTGCTATGTTTCAGTTTGAAGTGTAAGAGAGCCAACGTCAACGTCGGTAACACACGAGGCACTTCATCCAAGTTCTCAGCCACGTATCGAAAACTCTTCAACAAGATTATAGGAGATGAGAAGTCTATGGGCGAGGATGACCATTTACCATCAGGTGGCCCTTTGCTCGTTTTCTCTCTTTATGTAATAAAAAAGTATTTATCAAATATCAATTAGGCAGTCACACAATCAAAGACCTTTTATATTACATACAGGATCTTTATACACACTCGATACGTACGGAGGGTTTAGGCACACAAAGATACGGCCACATTACCCTTTGCTGAACAGAACACTGATATAGATAGCCTAGCACAAGGCCTGTATCACACACTAATTTGCCGCTCGACACACAATAGTTCATGTCCCGTGTATATCGAGCCCAGGCAAGACATATCTTGCTTGAACAACTATACACGTCTCTAGCCTCCCATTTGTCCCATGAGTACTTAGTCAATTCGGAATAGTAATATCTTATCTACGCATGTGATATGCATATGTAGGGTTAGGTTAGATTATTTATTGAAAACGTAATGTCACAATAAAATATATTTTGACAAAATCATTACCTACCCTCCTTCGGGTAACATTAATTACGAAATCACATATTATTAGTTAGTTATTACCTACTACAAAAATAACATCTACGAAGTGTACGAAGAAGATTTCGTTTGTGGTTTGAAAGATCAAACCACAAACGTTTTAATATTATTTACTAGAACATTTCTTTAATTGAAAATATACATTTTCTTTGAAGAGAATTGTAAATAAACATGTAAGTAGGTACTTACCTAAGCATACTTACTTAATTATGTACTTACCTCTATGTATATTTTACAACAAGGACAATAAATTCTACAGAGAGCCTTTATTACAAAAACAAACTTGTTTATCGTCTAAATAATTTCGTGTCATGTAATTTATTGTTAGCTTGATTATTGTTGGCGACCAACGTATTGTCAGAGTTGTTCAGGCCGCCCGTAGGCCTCTGAAGTGGCCTAAGAACAACTTAACGTGATATTCGATGCGCGTAGGGGTATAGATGAAAATATGCCAATAGCTGCACCCTGTTTCTGACCGCGCCCAACAATACTTTCGGACTGAGGTCGTAACTGAGCTGCGAGCCGACTAGTTCACTGTATTCCTTGGTACCACTGAAAGAGAACAACATCACCATTTGAGAAGTAAAAAAATATGTATTGGCAAATTTTAAAACAAGTGTCTATTAGCCCTGTGAAAAATCACGCTACAAAAACTAAATGAATCGTCGAAATCACAGGTCACACTGACTGCAGAGGAAAAACAAAGGCTCCACGATACCAGACACGTTTGCCTACCCCAATATAATTACCTTATTTACCTCTACCTATCATTACTTCTACTCTTTTGTGCCGTGTCGTGCCAGCCATAAAGAATAGCACCTCAACTCTAGCACCCTAACGAGGCGACTAAGTGTCTTTTTGGAAACTATTTTACACCTCGTAGACGGCGATAGGCTCGCCACCTGTCACGTTTATCCACCAAAGCTTACGGCGAAAAGTAGGAACTACCTATGATGAAGGTGGTTCCTCTGTCTATCCCCTTTGGGGATTATGGACGTAACACTTATACTACTACTTTCTTCTACTCGATTCGATGATTCAAAAACTGACTTTAGATAAACGAATTTCAACGCATTTACACGTAAAAGTATAGTAGCTAAAAATAAAATTGAATGGCGATAAATTACGTATTTACTTCGCTCTCTTTTATATGTTTTTTGAATTAATCCTTTGCATAAATGAAGTACAAATAATTTACTTCGTTTGCAGTAAAAGGGCTGACTCTCTAGTATTTGCATTCTGACAAAAAAACAAAAGTAACATATGAATTGTGTCAAGCCCAAACAGGAGTTGTCCTCCCATTTTCTATCTCATTGTTTTGCTTTCATGAGTGTCATTAGCACGGTTTAGATATAGGATACGTACGTACTGACTACTGGTTGGAGATAGCATAAATAGAAATTGGGACTGTCCCCGGCTTTGTTCTGTCCGTTCCGTTTATTATACTGCGTAACTGGAGAGTTGGTTATTGTGACTATGAGGGAACATTGTTTGGATATTTGCGGCGGTTGTACGACGATTTCGTGAGAGGTTTGTCTACCTAGGTGTAGTTACTTTGTCTGGGAATAGAACACGGTTATAATAATTTAGGAATATTACTTTATGCAATGTCTTTATAGCTATTAATGTTTGCTGTCGTTACCTTTATGGGAATATGCGCTATGACATGTATTCTTTTTAAAGTGTATCATTTGTTTCATTCCTGTGCAAAATACTCGTATTATCAATATTTTTATTCATATTAAAAATCCGCATTTGCATTTAATTTTGTAGTAGAAACATAGAAGTACCTAAATTTTACAGAATTCTCCCTGAGTTTAATATAACTAAGAAGTTTATAAACCTATCTACGATACAACGCAACGTTTTATATAAATATAAAACTTGCTTTAAGTAAATACTTACTTAAGAAAGAAATATAAAGAAACAAGTCTCGAACTCCTTTAACAAAACCTATTATTTGCCCCATTGCCCCTACTTCATAGAAAGCAAAACGTGACCTGATGAAAGTAACTACATCTTGTAACAAACTGTAATAATGGTCTCGAAACGAAAAGGGCGCGGTGGACTAGCCCTGAGTACGAGGGCTGTTCATCAAATAGTAAGAATGACAATACTTTTTTACTATGGGAAACATCTTCTTTAACAATCTTATTTTTTTAAGAAATAATTTTTTTTATTTAACTGACGACAGTAGTTTATCTCAAGAAAACGAAATGTGTGAAAAGGTTATCGAGGCAGGACATTGACTTGATAGAAACATTATGGAATTCTGCTCCACCGTACGTACGTATTCTACAGTCGCCAAATGGTGTGATCAATTTCGAAAAGTATTGGTTTTCCCTTACATTCTCACTAGTTTATTATCACTCCTTGTACAATTGTTATTCACGAAAACCACGCGATTTAGTCAAAGAAAAATGTCTAACAAGCGAACTGAGGCAAACTGAGGCAAGTTATAATTTTTTATTCATTCGCAAAATGCTTCGCTTCGGGCCCGAACTTAAGGTACAAAGCCGCCGAAAGGTAAACAGTTTCTTTCATAGTAAAAATGTAGTAAATCCGCGAAGTTGGGGCGCAGACGTTTCCGTATGCACACAGAGTGCTGCGCTCAATCAGGTCTCAAAGAAGGCAAAAGAGACGCGGATGCCGGTGAGATCAAAGAGCGGTCCCGTGACTCGTTACATCGTATGCGACGTATATGTACTTTTTACGTACATACAGTCGACGACCAAAATACATCGGCCATATTTTCAAATGTCACAAATGGAATCGAATACCGTGACAGGCAACTGAAAAGGAACTTTCTAAAAATTAGTCTCCCTTTGGCTTCGCCGTAGTCAGGTATGTAAAGGATGCTACGAACTACTACGACGCGTAGCCAGAAGCGTAGCTCTAGTTTATTTTTTGAAAGACGATAACAATATTTTATTACAATAGAAAGACTATCGACTAAACAAATTTAATAGTTTAAAAAAGTTATTTCATGTTTATTTAAAGTAAACGTACACTTGTTAAAATAAATAAATATAATGCTGATTTAAAAAAAATATGGTAGTGTAATAATATGCAAACAAAAGTCATTAAAAAGTGTCCATTAATAGAAACAAGTTAGAAAAACAAAAAAGTAACAAGCTGTACGAACATACACTAAACAATAACAAATAAAGATAGACTAAACAACACAATGCAAAACAACACATAAAAAGAAAAAAATATTAGAATTTATTTCTAAGACTAAGGGCTAAAGGCGATCAAAACACGGACGCGTGACATAGCTTCATCAATGCGACTGTTAAGTCGCAAAGATTATCATGAAGTCGCAGCGTCGCACACAGCTGCCGCAATGACGTACTTCCTTACAAAATTGACCTTCTTCTTGAAATTGAAAAATACAATGTCAAACGTCAATACGCCACCGTGCATATATCGCATATGTGACAAGTATTTGCCACACTATTGGAAAAACATAGCACTAAGTTTATTCTTTAATACATTTTGTTTTCTATGAAATTGCGGTATTATCGTAATTAATATTTATTCGTATAAGTTAACCAATACTGTGTTGAAACACAATTCTTGGTACAAGGTTAGGGATGATAAACTGTAAGAACAAAAGGGTCACATTTTACCGTCACTGGTCGTTTTTGCATTACGCAAAACCTTTCAAAAAATAGTAGACTATACCGAACTGAGCGCATCCCAAAACTGTCGTCAGTTAAGTAAAGTTTAAAAATAGAAACTATGAAAATTTTTCAATATGTTGTATTCCATTAAATCGTTGAATTTTTACTTTGGACTGTACCTACTTACAGGCTACTTCCCGTTCGTTTCGAGTATTCACAAAAATTTCTACTAGTTTTTTTAAGAAGCTCTTTTCATATTGACCAAACTAGCATTAAGAAATGAGCGACGACGACTTCAAAGCGATGTAAATTATAAAGAAATTCCAATATCGTCCGTGGACGAAGTGAGTCGTAAAATATTGCCATAAATATTATATCCCCTGTGCGCTAGCCTGAGTGATAGGGTTATTTATAACTACCTAGAAAAATCTACAGCTTCGTTCGTAAATCTTCTAATATTTTGAGAAAAATTCTTGAATATACAGAATAGTACCTAATCAGTATAAAAATTCAGTACCTAGTCTATGATTAACTACCTACAGATAAAAAAGAATGGTGAAACAATATTGATCCTGGGAAATATTTAGTTGTATCATATTTGTTTATTATTAATATTTAAATATCCCTTCTTTACTATTTATTTTATGTGAAGAAGAAAGTTATTCATAAATTTTAATTGCTAGTAAATACAACGTATCTTTGTCTTGTGCAATAGAAAGATGTTTTTTTTTAATTTACAGATCGTTACACTGCATCAATTTACCCTACTTCCATTGCCTCCTTGCATCATAATAAGTGATTATAATCAACAACGTCACAATTTATCAAAGTTTCCGAACAAACAAGTTGTAACTCAGCTACTTCGTAGACTAAAACAATTTAATTTTATGAAAACGTTTTAACATTGGTACTCAATGATTGTTTACGTAATAGAACGGGAAAATGAGGAAATAATTTCGAAGTGAAACCTTATCCAACTTTTATGTTCCTCTGCCGTCGGCGGACGGAATGTCGGCCAGCATAAATTCAGAAAAAATGACGCAACAACAAACTCGACTAACTAGAAACTTTTGTTTTTCAAGGTCTTATTGCAAAATAATTCCCTTTCTTTTCGTCCTTGGTAATAATGAAGTCGGCCCACACGACGCTTGGAGGATTCCAGAAATTTGTTTTTAATGAGTTAACCAAAGAAAACGTCTCTCTAGATGAAGTTGTCGCACAAATCCTTTGAAAGGCTACAAAGTTGCGCCTACCCGAAACTTCAGGTCACGGCTTGAATTCCAAGTTAATTAACTGTTACCGACAGCACCGACAGCCTCGGACGGATCTCGTGTTCATTTCATAAAACACGATGTTTAAGCATCTCTGATTTATTTATGTAAGAGCCGAGTTCCATGCTAATGAAATTTAATTTAGAACTTGAGCTTTTGCTTTACTTTTCTGTGCCTCTATAGAGTTAGAACATATATTTATATCCTAAATCTATGTTCTGGCACTCAGGAAATTAATTAACCAGCTACTATATTTTCAGTACTAATGAATTAAAACAGACTTCTTTCATCATTCGGATTCAAAAGTTATATTTTGCAGCTACTTTAGTTATGTTCAACAAACTGAGTATGTTTAGACTTTAATGCTTATTAAATAAATACAACATCTATTATGTTCTGATTGAAGCGAGAACAATACTAATAGATATTAGTATTGTACCTTAGGGTTGTTTTACTTTACACAAATGGTCACCTTCCTAGATAACTGACGTAAACTATGAGGTTTTCTAGCTGCCAGGTAAATACATATTATTAGCTGGCAATCTATTGTAAAAGTTGTTCATTACATCGGCAGCAACACAGGAAATTGGTTTTTGAAAACATGCTGGAATATGTATTATTATAGTTACACTGCACTCTACATCGTTCCTCTATTTGCAATATAATATTTTGTATATTATTTATGTACTGTATAAGTACTTTTTAAATTATAATTTAAACACCTTTGTACCCACTATCAAAGTTTGTTAAAAAATTCAAGTAAGTATTAATGGTACGTATTTCTCTTTTTTATATGTATTCAAAAGGTTTTTATCCATGTATAAATAAGTACTTTATCTTTTGCTTATGACACTTGACTGCTTAACTTAATAAATAATGAGTTACCTGTCCAATGACTTCATTAAATTTTACAGTTTATTGGAGTCATAACTCAATTTCTTACAAACGAGTTGTAATAATAATTTGCCTACTAATATTCAGCAAATGTACGTGCTCCATTCTGAAAGCTCCAGCTAGAGGAGCTAGAGCTTCAGCTTCATTCCAATTGATACCTACTCATCGACATTTATATAATAAACTCTAATCATTTTTATCCTTACGTTCATAAAGGTCACGCTATAAAGATCCGTGCAAAAACACGTTGTTAGTTTTGATCATAAGTTACAAATTATTTATTACACATGTAACAGGTTTTATTATTTGTCGTTTAAATACGGCGAAAATTGGGAATTACCTATGATGAAGGTGGTTCCTCTGTCTACCCCCTCGGGGATTATGGACGTGATCATGTATGTATGTTTAAATAAAGGATATGACTAATACTGTAGCCAATTTATAAATTCCTAGGAATCGGCTTTTTTACTGCTTACAAGCTAGAAGTACGTGACCGGCAAAGACCATCCTCGGGAATCAATCTTTAAAATCAATTTGCATCAGTGAAAAACTTAACAAATTCCGTTCAGCAGTTCCGAATTAGCCTATATTTATACTATATTATGTTTATATATTCACTAATTGTTTACTAGAACAAGCCATTCATACTACGAACTCTAATGCTAAAATAAAGCTTTTATAATGTTGCCCACGTGACACTCAAGATTGAAACGCAAGATGGTCATCTAAGTAAGAGAATTTCTTTCATCAATCAAGCCAGACCGCGTAGATATATTAAGGCACATCAATCACATATTACTTATACGAGTATAGGTATGTAGATCGATTCGTGTAACTTCTTAAAAAGGTGTTTCTCTCTCCTTTCAGCAAAAGTCTAGTTGAGTGACTTTGATAAATTATTTGCGTACACAGCGCTCATGACACTAATACATAATGCCTAGCAATTTTTTTAAACGGCGCTGTTTTGTATTACGGCTAAACTACGTTCAGCCGTTTTACATAAGGACTGAACCTTAACCCAGCGGATTGTATAAACGTTTTGCGTTCTTCAATCCGGCGAGTCAACGTTTAGTCTTTTTGCATAACGGCGTGAAATGGGACGGCGGATTGTAAATTTTAATTCCAATTTTTATCGTTCGTGGCTCTGCTTAATTATAACAACAAACATGGCGTCGAGTGTAGAAAATGTTTTGTTGAAATTATCAAATACATATCAGCGCGAATACGCATTTCATTAGGAAACACCGGGTATCACCAGAAATCATTGCTAATTATGTATTACGGCTGCAATATAGCCATTTTACATTCTGGTTAACGTGGGCATCCTGTATAACGTAACGCATTTTCAATCCGTTATGTAAAACGGCTAGCCATTATGTAAAACGGCGATCAAACAATCAGGCTTCGATATATATATTATTCATATTACTCTGTGATTTTTACTATACTTCGTTTTTTAGCATTAGAAAAAACATAAACAAAGAAGCAGTAATCGCAAACCTGAAGTGATGTTTATGTAAAGCAAAATGGTGGTCTTGGGTTAGCGACTAATATTAAAATAATTCAACGTGCTAAATATTTGACAGGTGACACGACATTCTTAATTTAGCCGCTTCTTTAGGTATTTTATAGTGCAAGTTTTCTTGATTTTATTATCATTAGACCCATAACGTTTCAATATTGAGAAATACGTATAAAAGTAACGTATTAATTACTTAAATAGCCAGATACTGACGGTGAAGTGTTTACGAAAAAATATGTAAATTTTAGCGAAATTTTTATTGAAATTTTTGTATGAATTCGGAATTTTTACTTTTTCCTTTGAAGTAAAAGTTTTACAAGAAATACATATTTATATTTATCTTCCTGCGTAATGTTTAATTTTTCAATATAAATACATTTTATATGTATCCCCACATCGTCGGGCGACTTCGCCTTATTGCCATCTTCTTCAGTATTTAGGTATCCACAACATCTTTTTTGCCAATCTGTCCTTTCATCTAATACATAAAATGTGATAAGTAGCACCCCACTTTATTTAAATATTCATGAGCGAAATTCATTACGCGTTACCATCGCGTTACCAACGAACTTGACTTTCTTACACCACCATCATTCGCCTATATTCGTACTTGTACCTAGTGAATATTTTAGAAATATTGATGTATTTAAATATTTAATTATCGGGCCCCAATAATGTATACCTATTATATTCAGTCTAAGCCTCCTGTGTCTACTAAGAAGTGCAACCAGGTCGTAAATTAATGTAATTCACATCATCATCAGCAGCCTACTCTAGTCCACTGCTGGACATAGGCCTCTCCCAGGGCGCGCCATTGAGCCCGATCTTCGGCACTTCTCATCCAGTTGCTGCCAGCCACCTTGCGCAGATCGTCGCTCCATCTAGCAGCACACTACGTTTGCCCAAACGCGGTCTGCACTCCAGAACTCGTCTACCCCAGCGGTTGGTCGGTTCTGCGAAAGATATGACCGGCCCACTGCCATTTCAGCTTGCTAATCTTATGAGCTATGTCGATAACTTTTGTTTTATGCCGGATCTCCTCATTTCGGATTCGATCCAGCAGAGATACTCCGAGCATACCTCTTTCCATAGCACGCTGACCGACTTTCAATTCTATATAATTCACACAATTTAGTAATTGTACTAAGAACCTTAAACCTTAATGACAATGTAGTACGAGTGTATCTAAATCGCAGAACAACTTTTCATAGGTACATTTCTTGTACCTACTCGTACGGTCAGTCACCTGAATTATCTGATCCCCTTTAGCTGACGGTCAAATAATTCATGTAACTGACTGTACCTTTTACCGCATGAAACGTCCTTAGTGTTAAGTTTTTATAAAAATACATGCTATCCCTTTCTACGCCTAAGCTCTAAATAGAGATGACACAAAAGTTTAACTAAGGAAGTACAACTTACGGTAGAACTGTCATTTAATTGAACAACATAGATGTTCTACGTGTACAGTATCCAACCCACATAAATAAAAACAACAATATCAACCAATATTACCTATCGACTATGTATACTTTCATAGGCTTTAAAAAAAGGTCTTGTAACACCAACTAAGGTATTCATTGAATTGAAAATGTTTATTCATGGTAGTAACCAATTAGTTTCTATTGTGTTCATCTTCCAAAAGGCAGAACCGGATCGTTCGGAGAATTTTATACTGACTATAATAATTTTATTACGAAACCAGCGAACTGAAAAACACGTTCTTTTCTTTAATGTTGGAAATTGCACCTACGAGTAGTTTATATTAAGCCCGCTTTGGGAAACGAACGAACTCGTATTAATAGTGTTTAATTATTTTTATTTACAACTAAACCCGCGTTTGACCTCAATCTCACCAGCATGGTGGTAAATGACGATGAGGCCGAAATTGGAGCACACGGGCTTAGTAAGTACTATATATCTCCTATGTCTTCTATAAACATTGCCGAAACGTATCAATGCCTAAGCGAAGATATTATTTGCATATCTTATCTATTTTATTTTATAAGTGTCCCATGGCATGTCATTTTACTTACTTGTTTAATGTAAGGACTTACAACGGAGAATACAGTTTGTTCTCGACTCTCGTAATAGTAAAAACGAAAAACAGTGCAGAAGCTCAGCATAGACTTAACACTATGTCGCTATCTCTATCTAATGAATAGTAATGAAATATAAGTAAATGGAAACGATTTTCAATCCCAATCGAAGTTAATATCTACGTAATATTGAAATATGAAATTTTATTGCATGAATTTCAATAAAAGGTATATATAGTAAGATCAATAAAATAGTAGAACAAGACACGTTGTTAATATTTCATTTTCAATACTCCCAGTATATTTGTATAGAGTTTCTGTTTTAAAAATTAAGAGGTTACAATTTGCATACACTCCTAAACTAGGTAAGTGCCGACAAAATTGCGAATATTCTCACTCATTTCCCGTGTCGGCCGTAAACTTTAATTTACTTTTCGCCATTGACTTTAGGTCTTTTAACGGCTGTAAGTGTACGCTGGTCATTAAAGCTCGCTAAATTAAGTGGTTGAGTGATGATACTGACCTTGCACTTCCAAGGCCAAGACCAACTTCCAGAGACACAAAAATGTCTTGCTTGAGAAAGCTAATTAAAGTTTAGTGACCATGAATACCGAATAAAGAGGTACTTTTTTCTCAGTTTCATGACGTTAATTTATGTCAACTATACAGCGTGTAACGAAATTCCCCTATAGAGCCTAAAGGGGGGTGGTATGTATCATTATCTGATCAACTTTCACTAAGGGGCCTCTGAAATTATGAAAAAATCAAGCTAAATACCTACACGACCTCAATTTATGAAACAGCAGATATTTTTATCGCCATTTTAGAGTTAGGTGCGTAGTGAAAATTGTTCAGTTATGGATACTTAACACCCCCTTTCAGCCCTATTGGTGGTTTTGTTACAGTCTGTATATTAGATATATTATAAAAAGTAAATTTAGGAAGATAGTTCGCCCAGCATTCTTAAACGTTTAAATTCGAATAAATAAAAATTGTAATGTTTCGCCATGCAAGGGGTCTAGCAGCTAAAGGATAAGCTAAGAGCACACAACAAAATAAGTTCAATACTCCCATACATTTTGTGCCATATAGCTGAACGATTAGTATGACGATTCCTACCTAGAACTTCTTTTCGTGAGGAAGGATGGGCCAGTGGCTTTGAATACCTGAAGGCGGCTAGTTGTGAGAAGTGGTTGTTAGAGAGAGAGAGAGAGAGAGAGAAAGTCGTAAGGTACTGTAGCGAAGAGGAAGTAGGAATTGGAAAAGGGAAGATAGTGGCTCCATTATGGAATTGTCAAGATTTATACACTACACACAAACACATTAGATCTTGGTCTGTAGCAGTGCAGTAACACAGTTACCAAGACCACGTCAGCCATCTTGAACTCCCTCTAGCATTCGCCCCACACTAAACTTCCTCGCTTTGTAATAGAAAGCGTGTAAACCGCTCTGGCAAAGACCGCTTGCATTCGTGATTTTTTTTTTCAATTTTTATTTCCTAAAAGCTTTTGCACCAGAACTGTACGTTCAATTAAAAATTCTCTTTTTGGCCAATTCTTAATAGGCGGAGTTGATTGTGCAATTCCAGCCCTACAAGCAACGTATGTAACTAACTTTTGGACTTAATTGTAGAGGATGGACCATCAATAGTTAGAAGATAGATAGATAGATAGAAGCGCCCTTTTCTATACAAAAACTTACAACATTTCAGACGCCACTTCGCTCATTTCATCAGGTTTACAGTGGAGAACGTTGATTTGTCCAGGAATCATTAGGACTTTTTATTCGTTTTAAAATCGTCGAAATATTTAACTCGTATTGATTTTTAAATTAATAATAGTAAAGTATAAAATTAATCGTGATTGTTTTCGAAAAATATACAATACAAAAAAAATACAAATTGGCACATTAAACAGTACTGCAACAATAAGGTAAACTTATACTATTGACTTGTACTATTAGTTACCTATACAATCTAGGTCTAACCTGTATCTTGAGAGCCAATAATTGTTTGGCCCAGTTTAATTATTGCGGTAAGACAAAAAAGGTTAACTTCGTTACCAAGGCACCGGCAACTCATAAATAAGTAGGTTTGTAACTTGCTTGTAAGTTATAACAACTGTAGTATAAGTTCCAACTTTTGAGACAGTGTGGTAGTAATTTAATTTTTCTTCCGGGATATCCACACTTTCTTGCTTGAATTTATTAGTAGTTTAGTTTATTTATATACGAGTACTTATATGGACGGCAGATGGGCTACCTGATCATTGTTAATAGCTATTATATATTATTAGATTTTAGATTTCTATGTTTTCTAGTTAGGGTAAAACAATTATTATTTACGAGTCTGCATTACCTACAACTTAGTTAGTCACATCAGTAAGTAACATCAGTTGAATTATACCAATCTCCATCTATACTCACTCCCTCTTTTTCTTCTCCAGAGATATTCATATTATGACTAAAATTTTATTTAAAAAGACTCTTTATGGCGCTTAGGCAATGTCACCAATTATTTACAGTACCCTAATCCCAAACCTACTTAATTATCAAGACGTTAATTACAAGAATATTTGGCTTAGACTTACGTCAAGTCGGTTTATTTATACAGCCTTTCATTTAAACCGGTCCATTATCTTGAAGGGGCTCTAACGTTTTCTTTGAGGGATACGTGCTTCCGTCCATTAGGCTAGGTCTTCACGAGGCCGGTTCCTTTTCGGTTCGGTCCGCTACATCCAATCACAAAGCGCTAATTTCAAGAGGAGAGAGGTCAGAGCGCATGTGATTGCGGAGAGAACCGAATCGAAAAAGAACTGCCCTCGTGAAGTAAGACCCTTAGGGGTCAAAATTAAGTGGTCGCCTAGTCTCTAACTGAATGAAATTATTTCATAGAAACCGAAACCGAAAGGTCTCTCTCTTTTAAAGACAGGCTGCATTGTAAAAATTAAAAAGTTAATCTAACTGTGGTGTCTCACCATATTTTTTATATATTCTTTTTCATTTCTTAGTTTTCCAATAGGTAAACCTCCAAAAACTAAGTAAGTGACTACTTATTCAAAGTATTCTATTTTAGCCTTAGCAGATTTTCACTATCTGAATGCGTCATTTGGCTCTACGACGGAGATAAATTATAGTTGTAGACAAAGAGATTTTTCTAGGGTTTTAAAGATTCGTATGGAAAAGAAGCCTTAAAACTCTAATTCAAAGCTGCTATTTAAAATTAAACTCTTTAGGCGATAGCACTAATGTCATAAATAACATTTACTTACACTTAATTCCATTTTCCATCGTAGTAGAGCCCGTAATAGGTAACTATTTTCTCGATTGTAAACCACTTTGAAGCGAAGGCAAGCTTTTCCCTATAATTCACTCATCTGGAATAAACTTGCGTAAAAAAGCATAATAAAGTTGGGTTACTTTTTTCATAATAACTAACTTTGGTTATTTATGGGACATAAAGAAGGTTGGAGTGCAAGGACCTCACATTTTCAAAAGCAATTTTACATTGTTTTAGATAAAGATACTAAACCCACGGAGTCTATTTTGGGTATCGCCGTCACTTAGGTATTAGGTAAGATTTAGGTACGATGCGGGTTTACTTAATCTTATATAAAATAAACTTCCAATACCAAACACGTTTTTCCTTATTCTTCGGAATTTGCAACATTTTGTTGTCACAAACATTATCATTATAATGCGTGAGCGACGAGAGAATAATAACGCTTCTAATAAACTAATTCAAATTCTTTATAAAACTAACTGATTATTACGAATAAACCATCAAGTAAAGTACAAAAATTATTTGATTCAGCGTTTTGATTAATAAATTAGCCTCTAAATGACTAAGTACAGCGACTGATTTGCAGGGACGGATTTATAATAACCCAGAAAAATCTGCTATAAACTACAATAGACAAAAATACTATTTACAAGAAGTTTGGTTAATTACCACCCATATTTTTTTGAGTTTATGGCCTCATGTATTTGTTCCCTGTATACATTGTTTTACAATAGTCATGCAGTTTGGCTATTTATATCATAATAGGTATAACTATAAAGTCATGCCATCATTATGGGACACAAATTGTTTCTTCATCCAAGGGTATAAAACATAAATAAATTCAAAATTCTAAAAGGAAACAATAGTTTTTGCGTACACATTTGTACTCAATTAGCATAATTTAGATTGTATTCAATGGCAAAACACCATAAATTTTGTAGTTAATGACGCGTTAATGGTACCTATTTCATTTATGCAAAGCACGGTGTTAATGCAATTCTAAGAAGTATGACTTTTCCTGTTGTGTAAATTGTCCTTAAAGAAGAGTTATTGCAAATATATTCAGGAATGGCGACTTCAGTTGGCCTCTCCATAAATCTTATGGCTGATTCTCCATTTATGTAAAGTATTATCCACATAAATTGATAACAAGGACTAAGTAAGCAGTTCATTTTGTTCTTTTGTAGATCTTATACACAAGTCATGTACTGAGAACTATTTATTAAGATTAAGTAGGTAAGTACCTACTTACAGCAATTAGGTTCAATTTAGACATAATGTTAAAAAAGGAGCAAACAAACGCAAGCTATATGCCAAGTTTGATATTAAGACTCTACGCAAAGTTAAGCTAAAAAAATAGATAATAGAAAATCCTTTATTAATAGACCATATAGGTACATATGGCAAAAATTATGTAAGAAATATCACAAAATGAGTAAGATTCTAACTTGACCTAATTTTCTATTCAAACAAGTGATATGATCTATTAAAAGGGCCAAGATCAACTGAGGGTCGCTATATATCTAGCGACGCTGGTTTTCAACTTGACCCTTTCCAACTTATAGCTATAGAGAGCAACTATGTCGTTCTGTCTGTTTGTCTGTCGTATTGGCTCATCTCCTTTCATGACACACGCAATAATTTTCCGATACTCGACCAGTATCAAAAATTTGGGATTCAATCATAAACAAACACAAACAGTGAGTTAGGACTGAAGGGATCTCAAAATCCTGTCGCCATTGATGAAATGATTCTAAAGCAGTCAGCAGTAATTAATATACATGCTTATTGATAGTCACAAACCTTCAGTGACCTATAGTTAGACAGCAAACGCCACTTAGGTATGGGAAGTAGTCATCGTCGCCATATACATCTGACCTCACCATAATGTTACTTGACGGTAACTTTGAGGACTCAGTGCCTCATATGCTGGTAAAGTCATACCATCACTCAATACTTACAGTAAACTTTAAAACGAATCAAAAAGTAACTGATAACGAACATATCCTTCATTATTCCGGTTTTCTTTAAAACATATAGATACGTTAGTACTTACTACTCGCTGCTGTAGGAAGCAAATTTTCCCCGAAACTTGTCTGTCTGAATCTTATTGAAGGCAACGAGTCGCTTTGGGCGAAGTTGCCGTTTTGGAATCGAGTTAAGTTCCATTTAACTATTCGCGGTTTAATTTTCTCCGAAATGAGGTTTTAATTCCACTTTTCACTAATAAAGTTGTTCTGCTACGAATGAAATGTCTAGGAAAATTAAAGAAAATATTTCGTTGAATGCCAATTATTTCGAACACAGCACAGTTTTCATGTTTGCATAGAGTTTGAAATTTCTAATGAAGTCACAGCCATATTCGCGTAGTTGGTTCAGTTTGAATAAAAAAATCATATTCATTCATAGGAGCGTCACATAAAATTCTGTGTACTACAAAGTATCTATTTGTTTATTTGCACCTACCTATAGCTTTATATTGATTATTTACAATAGAGTTGGTTATATATTATATAATAGAGACCTGAAAAACCCAATGGGTGCTTTCTTACAAATATTGCACAAAAGGATAAATAATTCGGTCGTTATAGGTTAGGTTTAGGGCAAACCACCCCATTAAATCTACCAAGAAAGTTGTTCTATGTGGTTAATTCCTTAGAATGAGCACGACCCTCGGCAATGAGGAATACGACTTAGAAGAAGGTTAGGTTTAACTATTAAATAAAAGAAATATTTTTAAAGCAGAGATAAAGCTCCAAATGTCATTTGAAACATTTCTATCGCAACAACATCGAAGTGGCTGCACGGAATCGTGTGTATAGTAATCGTGTGTATAGTAATCGTGTGTATAGTAATCGTGTGTATAGTAAAACAGGGTCAACTGCAAATTTATGCAGATTGCCTTCGTTTCATAGCTATATGTGTTGTGCGTTGTTATACATTTGCTGTAGCGAGATAACATGGGATTTATGGTTAAGACTTTATTACGTCGTGTGTACGTCACTGTGATGGAGCTTTAATTGTTTCATCCCGACAACACATCTCGAACCTTTGGGAGCCTTTGAGCTTTAAGTCTCCATGAGCCAGGCGCCATAGCAGTTGGGATGTTAATAGGCCTTCGGCCAATGTAGAGTCGACCACAGGTCAACCTATCCAGAACTTTAAAGTAGATCTGAAAGTAATGATAGTACGCTACGTGGATATGAAAGATAGTAATTTAGCTAGGTGGTCGATTGTATAGTCCAAAGATAATTTATCTAGCTTTAGTCTTTATTATCTTCCTTCTAAGTCGCATTCCTCATTGCTGAGGGTCGTTATCATTCTAAGGAATTAATCACATAGAACGACTCTCGTAGCAGATTTAAAGGGGTGGTTTGCAATAGACTTCCCCATTGCACATACTGGTTATCTTAGTATGCAGGTTTCCTCACGATGTTTTCCTTCACCGTCAGAGCAGTCGGTGAATGTATAAGTCTTTCGAAAAAACCGAAAAACTCATTGGTACCTACATGGCATTACATGGTTTCGAACCCGGACCTCGGAGCATGGGAGTCCGACGTCCTAGTCACGACGCCACCGACATTCCCAAAAATTGCAAGTCTGTATTACAATTGAATAGAATTCAAAAAATGGCAGTTTTTGGACGATGGACAGTAGAAGTAAGTACACAAACTCTAGATTATTAACTTGAAGGAAGAATTTATTCAAACTGTATTGTTATAAAATCAAAATAGTAATTAAAATATATTTTTATAAAGTTACTACCAATACCACTTTTAAACTACCACTGCTTCGTAAGGAAATGGAAATCAAAGAAGATTATAATATAATATATTTAAACATTAGTAAAAAAAGCAGTTAAACCGCAACGTTTACGATGTAGGCATAGGTAAGATACTTACTTATAATACAAACTTACACACTTAATTCACTGTTTACTCAGTCCATATCATGGAAATTGATATGAGAGATACTTGAACCACCCATCCAGGTTTACCCAGTTCCCTTGCAACTCCAACGAATAAATTAACCGAAATATTTCATTCAATTTCAAAAGGAATAATAACTCTTTACGGAATGAGTAATATAAATTTTCGTTGAAAAAATTGGTACGTATAATAAAAATTGGTACGTATAATAAAAATTCTTTGGGGCTGAGTCGCTTTATCCGCTCCTTCTCGACACTCCTTTTCGGTGGAAAATTGTCTTGATGGGACAACGTTTATTTCGTACAAAAGACAATCCTGCGGGCGCCCCGAGGGATTGCTGATATTTTAATCATCTCGCCATTATGACAGGCTGCTCCCAACGCTCGGTTAAGAATAATAACTTTCGTAACTGAAAACCCTGTTTATACTGGGTTTCTTAATATTATGTTCTAAGATCAAGACACTTGTTTACTTTGAAATAAAGTTAAGAGCTTTTTGCTGCAATATTTCAAAATAAATAGGTAAGAGGCGCAGTATATATGTCATTTTCGCAGTAGTTCAGAATGAGGACCTCGTAGCCTAGTTGCGAGCACGGTCCGAAAGTGATCGTGCATGGCACGATCGGTACCTGGCTGGGTGACCGCTAGTGGCATATTTCATCTGAGCTCCTCCGTGCCTCGGACTGCACGTTAAGCAGTCGGTCCCAGTTGTTGTTGTTCGACAGCAGTCGTTAAGCCATGTCAGAGGCCTACGGGCAGCCTGAACAACTCTGACAAATAGGTTGGTCACTAATCATACGATAAGCAAGCAAGTAGGTCAGAATTTCGTTCCGTCATCGGCATTGCCCCCCCTCATACAGATCTCTTGCATGTATTTAATTGAAGGTTTTTAAATTTATACAAACTTAGCGCAGAGTTGCGCTGCAATGTTTGAAAACCAATGGGTATTGGTAGGCGCTGCAGGTTATATTCGCACTCGTTTTGTCCTCGGCAATATCCCATTACCTACATCACAATGTCCCATGTATCATAATCACATCTCGTAGCAGGTATTAAATGCGATACGTTTGGAAGGCTTTTATTTATTTTTTCAATTTATAGGTACCTATGTATAAAAATTAGCGCATTAACGCTTTGTGATCTTTATTATGGTTTCATATGGTTACCAACTGAGCGGTGGGAAGAGCTCGCGTCACGGAGGCCGGAGTGGCGTACGCGTGTCAGGAAAAGTGTAGCCCAGTTCGAAGAGGCCCGTCTAGCTATTCTTGATACCAAACGCCATGCAAGGAAAACCCGCCCAAAGCCTTCCTACCACTACACATACAACAGTGCCGGACAACTCTATTGCGATCGCTGTGACCGGGTCTTCAAGAGCAAGTTCGGATTCGCCAGCCACATTCGAGCGCATGCTAGGAACTGAAGGGGGTCGCCGTCGTCGGTTTCGACGAGGAGGACTATATATGGTTTCATCAAATAATTGTATACCTATATTAAGTACATATTATGAATTTAGTAATCCCTACCAAACTAAATACTTAGGATATAGGATTGAGACGTCATTAAAAAGATTGATCCCATACATTTATTCTTGGGGAACTTTAAGTCCATTCATTGAAACAAACGAACGACTAACAGATCCGAGCACTTTAAAAGGCATGTTCCACTGAAATAATGTAAGAATGCACATGGGATGCAGAATCATTACCCAGTAACTGAGCACATACCCTACCGCCATACTAATGCGTATTAGGGTAATGGAATAGTGTTGTAGACTAAAGGAATGGGTGTCTAGTAACTGGCGAGAAGCCAGCGTATGGACCGGGAAAATCGCCGCATTATCTCCAACGCCGTCACGTCACCTCATTTGGTGATAGCTCTTTTAAATCTACTGATTGTCAGAGAAAATCTTAGAAAAAAATTCTTTCGCCTTCAAAGGTTACATCGACGTCCATTAGGCAAATTAAATATTGGTGTAACGTAAAAGGGTGTCCGGAGTGGCGGAACAAGGGTTTACTAGACCCATTCGGTGAAGTGGCGATGAGTCGAAGTTAAAACACGTGTGTCTAGTAAGTGTTAATCTTCAAATAAGAGACAATCGACTTCAAACTAAAGGACAATGTAGGTACCTACAGTGGGAGACACATCAAGCTATACCCTTTGGTATTTTGTATTGCGACAGGGTTCTACAGGGTATAGTTGATGTGTCTTCCATTCTACTGTGCGATCGGTAAATAGAGATGCAGTTGTTTAAAATGTTGATCGCAACAGGATCGTGATCGATGTGCAGGGTATAATAAATCGCATAGCACCATAAGGGTGTAATACAATGATGCGTTTCGCACCCTTATGCGGTAGCCGCGATTCTGTAGTGCATCGGGCATGTTCGCTGACGCACGGGTGCCCGATTTCTTTGCGGTTGTCAGGACTCCCATCGCTTCTTTTTGAAAGCGGTTGCGACAGTCTGACAACAGCAAACTGAAGTCTGATGCGAGGACCTACGCAGTCCATCATTGGTTGGCTGTCCACCGGGACGAGAACCGTAAATGAATAAATTGCAGCCAAATATATATTTTTTGTCTCGTTTGTGTATTTGTGTATTTGTTTTAGTATTAATTATTTTTTGTATGTTGTATTGTTCTTTTGTTATATGGGTTTCTTATGCCTGATTTAAAGATTTATTATTGTATTATTATAATAGAAAATCGCTTGATTGAATTCCGGAATGTCATTTAGTACAAATTGAAATCATCGTCTCGTTTTGTTATTATTTCCATTATCTAACTAGCAAACTTGTACAGTTTGGTTTTACTATTATTATGCTACTCACATTACATACCGCATACCCCGAAACTTTCCCAAAACTTGAATCCGCTTTCTATAGATAAGTTTTCATCAAAGGTTTTGTTTACTGCAAAGTTTATCTATCCAGTTGTTTGCTATTGAAAGCAATATCTCTTTTAGACAAACAACGTTTCGAATTAACAATAATAATAAAACAAACATGGCTATAAATTAATTTGTCTTAGTCTGTAAACTTGTTTGCTTTAATAAAATTAACATTTCGCTTTAAATATTATATTATATTATGACGAAACCATTTATACTAAATTTATATAAAGCGTGATTTATTTAAGATAAAATAGCAGCCGTCTTTATATAAATAAACTAAAAATACACGATAGTTATCTAAATTTATTTCATTTTCTTTTCAGCCTTCCGATTTCAGTTGAAAATACGTTCAAACATTACATATAAGTTTAAAAAGCTTTAGCCCAACTAAAGTCGAAGACAAACAATATATGTATGTCGTAGACACATAGCGTAATGGCGCGTTTCACGAAGTGCGTAGGCATTACACGAAGTGCTAAAAACCTTAGTCAGATAGTGTAATAATCGAATTCTACACTGTATGTCTAAGATTTTTAGCCACTTCGTGAAATGCAGATCACCATTTAGCACATTCTATCTTTATTAGCGCTTCGTGAAATGACTACGCACTTGCTGAAATGCGCCATTACACTATGTGACTACGACATTTATACTAAATTAAAATCCTCACCATATTGCGGAATGAAATGGAACAATTTTTTCACAGCGAACTTAATAACATATTATATAGTGGCGCCCTCTTCACAGGGTTTTCATTTTCATGGTCAAGGTCAGGGGTAACCTATGTACATAAGCCAATTAAGTTTTCCGAAGGGGACCCCCTTTGTATTCAAATGTTATCACGCGCACTAACGAGACAGGCTCTTATCACGGTCTCGGCAAACAGAGGCGGCGCATCCGCCGGAGATGTCGGGTTTCCGTGATAAACCACAATCTCGTGTATGTTACGCCTAAAACTATTTTACACACCTATGTACGTAGCATACGTGTATACGACCGCTAATTATGAAAGCTTTCTGCACGCCAAGCGAAAGCTCTTTCAAGTTTCCAAGAGCAAAAAGATTTTTTGCAGTAAACTTCATTTCCGCAGTACTTTTCTTAACTCGAAAATGAATACTTGTACTGTATAAGAATGAACATTTGCTGTAACGAAAAATACCTAATGTATAACGGAACCCTAAAACATAAACCCTTTAAAAAGCTTTACTTAAGTGGGTTTATGTTTTAGGGTTCCGTACCTAAACGGAACTGCTTTGAAAACGGAACCCTCGGTGCACGAATCCGACTCGCACTTGGCTGTTTTTTTAAATCTATTGTTTTTGAGGCTTCGGCCCATTGTAAGACCATGACATTAAATTTGCAGATTTTGTGTGATACTCATACTCATACAATTTATTGCTTTTCATGGTCACAATAAAATTGGTCTTAAAAAATAAATATTATATAATCATACATGAAACCATGGCACCGCAATATAAAATAGGAGATTATAATAAATTATAATAGTAATAAATGCTAACGGGATAAATTAAATTAAATGTCATTATAAGTTATACATAATTGATTTTATAGTTAAGTATTGGTTTTATCATTAAAAAACTCCTGCAGTGAATAGAAACATTTGATCTTTTATTGAATATCGGGACTTTTAATTCAATGTCGATGAATTGTGAAATTGTTATATATTTTTATAGACATAACGAAGGGATCAATGCCAACTATTGCCAACTCTTGGCGCATAGAATAAAACTAAATTCCACATCTTCATTTGAGCGTGTATCGAGCTAACCTCAGTTTAGACTCATATCAAATACTTAATGTGACTGAATTTACTGACTCGCTATCTCAAAATTACTCAAAACCACTCCAATGTGTATAATTTCGTCATTAAACGCGTAGTCGACCCGTGAACTCATAATATAAGTGGAATTTAATATTGGCAATATGCTATGTTAGAGATCAACTCAACAAAGGTTGTGGTTTTAATTTCGGCGCTTTCTAGGGTTAATTAAACATTATATTCTATACAGGAGGAAAGCTGTCGGCGCGATAGTTTCGGTTCGTTGTTACCGACCACAGAAATATGAGGGAATCTTTGTTGTGTGTTATGTAACTGGCAAGGTTATTAAATTTTCTATACGTCGAGTAGGTTAGAGGAAATCGCTCAATTTATGAAATATTCTATTTCGTGGTATCATTTGCATTTTCTTACTACTAAAACTACATTTGCCCTTGGTAAGTTCTGTGTTTGAGTTTAAGCTATGAACTAATTAGCTAAATCAAGGAGCCAGTTTAAGCGTAAATGAGTTCCGAACGTGAATATAATGTAATATATATTCGTATACTTTATCAGAATAGATTAATTATGTTAAGAATATAGTCCTTATACTATACTCTCCAAGAAAGAGATCTACACGAGCTTTTGTGTTATCACAACAAAAAACCGCCTTAACCACGCAGCTAACGAAGAAACCGCACTTAAGCCCTTAACAACTTGCCATCACAATGACGTCACTCCCCTAAAACCACTTGTCTCGTGCTACACGACATTACGCTCACTCCGCATACTCCCCAAGCACTTAATGAAAAAAACATTGTGATCGCGGGAAAACATTATACTTTGTGACGTGTAAGAGTTGGCGGCAAAGTCGGAGAGAACTTCGCAATACACTTAAGGCTAAGTTCGAAACATTTGACCTCGTCGAGGCGCGCGCTCCACCAAATAATGCGATGTATGGCAGAGCCTGGTACCAGGGGCGGAGACAGATGAAGAGAGGTATAATTACCCCCGAAATGTCTGAAATTCTATCTTAAGAATATGTCACAGAAACTTGCCGAAATAAACTTTGTTAGGTAACACAAAATCACAAAACGCATTAGAAGACAAATCAAGCTAATATCTACTCTGTGTAACCCTGTCGCAATAAGTTTTTGTTATGATTTCTAGATATTCGTATGAATTTGCCAAATAAGTTAAACCAACAAAGTTCCTGTGGCCTCTGTATTCGTTTCACAAGGAAACGTTTTCAGTCAAACATGGAATTTTATTCGTTGTCAATTCTTGCCTTTTTCAGCATACATAAAGTAGCCAGACATACTAACAATAACAGGTACATACACACACACACACACACACACATACATACACACACTCTCACACACCCACTCACCCTCACACCTTCGCACACACTCTCTCACAACAGGTATGAACATACTAGAAACAACAATAGAATTGATAAATACTTACGTTTTATAGAAGTGTATCCCCAAGCCATTATATTCTTGCTATCTACTATGCTACAAGACGGCCGATAAGGCCAGTGCTGGTAGTAGAGACCGATATGTCTTACTTATCAATACATTCAACCATTGTTACTTGATTGTAATTTGAATGTTCTGGTTCAATAAAAATATTATTGTATGTTTTTGTTTCTATTGGACACAAAATTACTTACCAAGATATCACTTATATGTATTATATTATATATTATCCTATTATTCTTCTCCTTTCTGTCCTTCTTATGCTGTTATTTTAAGAAAATTTGATATGTGGAATCTTGGATTGGCATACAAACATTTAAAGAACAATAATACGCTGTAAGATTTCCTGAAAAAAAAACTGCGCTCTTTTCACCATCGACAACAATCTATTCATGCGCTTACCATTCTTCAGTTGTTCCAATTGGTCTTGTATAATTAACAACTCTCTTAGCACGATTATTTTACAGCAATAACTGTATATAATCTCAAGTGTCTCATAACCCCCCAAACTTGAACTCTGACTGCGGCCTCACCACACTCTGTTACGAAGAGGAAGTTTGTACCTAGCCTTAAAGTTAATTAAGTGTCTCCCCTTGACTTCCCAGTTTTGTGCGATATGTGCCGCGGATGAAATAGATCGGCAGCTTGCCACCCTCGCTAGTTACGACAAATTGCCTTCAAGTTTTAGTTGTTTCAAGTGGTACTCATATTAAGCAGTTTCTAAGATTAGTTCAAATTTAGTAGGTAGGAAATTATTTTGTAGGCTGCAAAATGTAAAAAAGCTTTTAGTAAGTAAACATTCTTATGTAACACTAGCTTAAAAGTGGCATTTTACTTTTGTGAAAACTCTGCGGTAAGTTATTATCCACAATCGGAAGCATTGTCTCAACTCGTGTTTTATAACATTCGACGTACGGCTCGAGGTACGACCTAACACTCAGTGAGACAAATTGGTTCTTACCACTCTGGTTACAAAATCTAATTTACTGTTTTTGAAACTTATAGAAACAAAGAAAGAAACAATTTATTTCCAATAGCGCACAATAGATACAGAAGATAAAAATAATATTAAACAAATATATTATAAAAATAAATAAACAAAAGTAATAGATATAGTAACTTACGAGGGGAGGTTAAAGTCAATTTAAAATAGGGAATCTGTAATTGGCAGTATGTTTTATTAATTGACTTTTTTGTTTTTAAATTTAAGTGCTGTGGATTCTGTAATAATAAATAAGTATTATAATTACTCTTTGAAGTATTTTTTATGCATTTTCAGTTTCAGTAATTGAAAGTAACTTAATCTAGGTTAGGTATTATTTAAATTAATTATTGACGTCATTTTTAACAGGCTAGATTTAAGATTACACCGATTACTTAGGCACATAATTTATACATGTGGATTTTAAAATCATACGATAGTTGGCAAAAGTTCCGAAAATAAGGTTTAAAAAGCGAATAAATAAACCGTGAAGGGTCGAGTGGTAGAGGTGAGAACCCTCGGACAGGCCACAGAAATCATTCAAGTTAACGGCATACAGCGATCTGCACTTTGGGCGCTCGTGACCTGTGACTGCGCCATTTTTCCCGTCGACGGCTAGGCCTCCTCGAAAACAAACAAAAAGTGGAAATGTAAACCATGCGTACTCGCTTCCACCATTAAAATAACAGGAGTGCAAGGCATTTTTGTGATTCCACGGCCTGCGCTGCGATTCAGTAAATTGTGATTCCGTGTACTTTACAACTGTTGTTGGCATACTGTCCTGAAATAAAAATTCAGGGGGGAAAACGAATTTCTTGTTTTTAAATAATTACGTGCCTAATAATAATAATTATTAGGACAATAAATTATTTGCATACTTACCTATATGTAATTATTACATATAAGTATGCAAATAATTTATTGTGCGAACTCACTTTTCGCATGTAGAGTCCTTAATCTATGTCTTATACTTGATACGTTGTTTTATAGTAGTTGTTGTAGACAACAAAAACTCAATATTAACTATTGGAAGTACATAACATTTTCCTTAAAAGTAAACTAAAAAACTTAAAAGGGTCTTCAAGAGCATTATCACCTTCGCTTTTCCATCTTTCCTGTAAGTATCTCCATTAGCATGAAATTATTATGAGTTTCATCTGATATTGAGCAGACCCACACGGCTGCGCAAAAAGCCGGACTAGATAAGGATTTATGTTGCAATAAAGCGAACCGGCTTGGACGCAGTCCAGGGCTGAATCTATTTGCACACATATAAAACTGGATCCTCGATCGCTTGAAATTTCACACCCTGTGCAGCGATGTCATTCCCACGTCGTTTGGTGAAAATATACGAGTATATGTTCATTGATACTTTCTTTCTCGTTTGACTACTTTTGAAAATTCACGGTTTCAAATAATATTATTTATGAATTCGATTCAGTAACCGGTACCATCGATATGTACAGTTTTCGATACCGTGACAATCAATATCAACTTTTACATTGCATAGAGAACCCTTCGAAATACTCGTAGTTATTCCCACAAGAAATATAAATACCCTCATAATATTTCGATTCTGCCACGCACCTGTAAAATGTGGAATTCTCTTCCACTCGACGTTTTTCCACAGCGCTACGACATGGGATGCTTCAAAAAAAACGTTAAGAAAGTCCTCTTCCTCCACGGCCGGCAACACACAAGCAATACCCCTGGTATTGCTTGTGTCTCGAGGCGACGGTGACTACTTACCATTAGGTGGCCCGTCTGCCTGTTTGTCGGAGATAATTTATTTAAAAAAAAATTGCGGAGCTAAATAGAACAATTTTTTTTTATAGCGAACTCCATAACACAGATTATGAAGCTAACAAATGGCTCCTACTTGAAAGGGTTTTCATATTACTGGTCAGGGTATATTTGTGTGATACCTACTGTGCGATCCCGGCGATTCCAGGGATCTTTCGACGGCTAAATAAACGAAGGGGAACGAGATAATGTCCAGGGCAGGCAATAAATACCAATGAAAAACCAACTGTCCAGCGTCTCAGCCCGAGATCACCCGTCGGCCAACAGTGTCCAAAATTCTGGCAGTTTTTAGAGTCACTGAAGCACCAGCACTGTATCAGCATTGCGAGGAGTCCATGGAGGTGATAGATCACACGCGATGAAGAGATTCGGTGACACGCGTGCAAAACGATGCTTTCTCAAGGGCTGTATTTCCGAAACGGTGTCAGCGAGTGGCAATCGACGATAAAAATTACCCTCACTGGACATTAATAATTGACAGAACGAAACAAAAGCCGAAAGTTAAAACTACCTACATTAACTCTCGCTAATGTAAACAAAACTTATGAACTAGGTATGCGTGGTACGGATAGTACACATACATTAATTTATTTTGAAATACACCAGTTTATTATTATTATAATAAAGGTAGTATATTATGGTCGCAGGGAAAATATTAAAAACATCGTATTATACCCATGTTTAAAAAGGAAAACAATATAAAAGTAAATAATCTTACGTTTACAACTTAAAATTTACAAAGCCACACAATAATTACAAAATTATTAAATTAATAGTAATAATCTTCAAAATGATCAAAGTAGTCGGCCCCATACATGTAATTTTGTGACACGGCCATTAAATCCTTAAAAGGCTTCAGGGATCCACAACGTCTTAGTAATTGAAGAAACTGAAATAAATGATTAAATAAATAATAATTGTTTTAAATAAGTGATTATTTAACGCAGGCTTCAAATAGGTACGAGTATATTCATATTCATAGCCCAAACTAGCATAGCCTACACTGCCTCTCACTTTAGTATTTTAAGAAAAGCGTAAAGCCGCGTAAAGAACGTTCACACGTTCGTCAATACTTTATCTTACGTATCATAACTCATAATAATCAATTCAGACATTTCTCGTCATATGCTTTACGCTTTTCTTAATATACTAAAATACTAAAGCGAGAAGCAGTTTTTTCGGCGGGCAATAATAGTCGTGTTCCCCTATTAATTACTTATATAACTTACTTAACATGAATTCCATTGTTTCTCGCTGTCGAGAGATCGCTTCTTAACGTAAAATCTGAATATTGAGTCCTCTTCACTTCCGATGGCGTCATATCCGAGAACCGGTTAAGTTTCAAGTTGTAGCGTTGACTTGGTTCTGCGTTCTTTTTTTTTATATCCCTGACTGAGTCTTTCATAAAATATTTCATATCTGCAATTATGTTCCCCAACACTACCGTAATAATTACGAAATTTTGTTACAAATTCTTCAAATAACTCGGCAGCTTTATCTAGATCGTAATATTCTTTCACATTACATTTAACTTTTGTAAGGAAGAAAGTTAAACTTAATAAAAGTGTGAAAATGTGTAACTTCATATTAGATAAAATAACGAATAATAGAGGCACAAAATGAAAAACAACATTAAATTTTGTATTGCGTTATCCGATACTTATTTAAAAACTACCAATAAATTTTGTGTTAAGTTGGACACGGGGTCGGCTATTATTATTATGATAATGTTGAAACTTGTACATTATTAAAAGTAATTCTAAGCATATTCTTATATTTGGATTTGTATTGTAGCTACAATTGTAAGTAACCTGGGGCCCGAATCTACTAATATAACGTACCTTACTTAAAAACTAAATTGCAGCGACTTGACGTTTTTCGAATGTCACTATTCACGAAACGATCGATTAGCGTTATAATACGTTTCGATCAAGCCAACGATTGATCAGTCCCCGCATATATTTATGTTACTGTAGTGTTAAAAGAATACGATTTGTAATTAAATTTGGATTGATACGAAAATGTAACCGCTACTTAATTGGAAAAGAACGACGAACATTGTAAAACAGTGGAATAGGGCTTCTGGTTATAATAAGCAATTATAAATTACCTTTCTTCCGAGAGCAAAGAGAGATTCAACAATGTATAACAGAAATAATGCAACGATCTTACTAAAAAACTGACAACATTGTCGTAATTCAGAGAAGACAATTCACTGGAAGAAAACTATAAATTCCCATAAACATTTTGTGGTCTGTAATTAAAACATGGTACGAGTAATATGGGTAGATTCGGCTGGATCAGTAAAATCGAAAGAGGATGTAATTTTCAAGATCGAATCAATTTTTCATGTCTATTGAACAAATAGCGTCTTGTGTGGTCGTAGAGCCTAGAAAAATTTTTTTTATGAGCGTATTTTTTTCAGCCAGTAACAATTATATACCCTGACCAGAAAATTAAAAACCCTGCTCACAACGAGGGCCACTGGTACTTTTATAATCTGTATTATGGAGATCGCAATGAAAATAATGTAGTTTCATTTCGAACCGCAAAATGGCGAGGGTTTTTATCCTATTTCATCTATGTTGTAAAACCAACCAAAGAGGTTAGTAGGTAAATATTCCCTGGAATAATGCTGGTGATGATGGCGGGTGCAGGTAATGGAGCCACAGATTAAGCAAACGACCTTCTGTTTCAAATGTTTGTATTATACTTAAGTTTAAAGGATGAAATTTTATCAACTGCGATTTTAAAGGCTGTAACTGAATACATTCATATAAGTTAAAATAAACAAAAGGGAAGGGTAAACCACCGTTCCCTTATTGGTGTGAAATGGTTGAATATATACAAATCGCCAAATTTTTTGGCTTTCCGTTATATTATTATTATCCAAGGTTAAAAGAAAATAAATTTGTCACATCTTTACACTTACTTTTTACTTATTCGTGTCCCTTTTTGCGAATGATGTCATTATTTTAAAAATCTCTGCGACCAATATTATCGCCCTTTTAATCTACATTCTTCGGTTTTCGTAAAGATTAATATTCATTATATCCGTTGAACCCGTTGAAACGGAGGCTATGACGCGGTCGCCGGAAGGATTTACTGGAACAAAATAATTAGAAGGAAATATGTGCGCAAACTCATCCATACCTACCTACATTGATATATACCTCAAACTAGTACACTTCTATTAATAGGTAAGTATTTGTAAATGTTTCTTATACACTGGGACGCAAAAATAACGGGTCGGTTACAAAAATCGTAAGATTTTAAGGTTTTTGACCTAGAAAGACCCAAATTGATCTCTTTGATGCGCATGCGCTAGGAAATCGAAAGTGGTGTGATCTGACAGGGTATAGGTACGATGTAGTGCCAGAAAAGTCCGACTTTAAAAATTCAAGATTACGGCCAGACAAGTTAAGTTAAGTTATATTAAGTTATGTTAAGGACAAATTCTCCCATAAAAATTCCTAGATTGCGATTTTTGTAACCAACCCGTTATTTTTGCGTCCCAGTGTATTTTCTCATTTGGAAACGTTTAATATTAACCACGACATACATCATTTATGCATCGTGTCGCTTGTTAGTACCTAGGTAATTACCAGCACTAGTACTTTACATAACAAAGCACGTAGCCAATGGGGGGGGCCTCGGCCCCAAAGTCCATACAAATAATCGAGATCATATTTATAGAATATAGGCATATTAGTAGAGACATCAAAGAAGTTTCTACGTTAGAGTTGTATATAGGTAAGTATTTTTCAATTAAATCAATCGATGTTAATTACTTAATGTCGCAACTAATTTAACGATTACCGCGTACACGTAAATTAATTAAACTTTTTATTTACTTTTAAATTAATTATTATTCTAGATACTATATTATAATATTTATATATAAGTAACAGTAGGTAATAATTGTTTAATCACTACCTAATATTGGCGTAGACATTTCCACGAATGGATTCAAAGTGGTACTCACAGTGGTTATACATCAGGTGCTGCGGTAATCGGCCTCACAAAGTGGTGCAAAAATTCGACCGGCGATAAATCGGCTAATGGGTCTATGACCACAGCCGGCTTAGCTAAGCGTTTCTTCAATTTTTTCAATATCTTAACATTATGTAAGAACTTTTCATATCTTTTCTCCTTTTCTAGTATGTTCGAATACTTTTTATGGTTTACTTTTACGAATTTCTCAAATAGGTCCCGATATTTTCCGCATTTTACTTCAACGCATAAGTAAGTAAGGGTTATTAAAAGTACAATCGTGTAAAGTTTCATTATATAAATTGAAATGAAAAATTGAACAAAATTAAGACAAAACAAAAGTTTCGTATAGAACCTACTTTAGAGTAAGCGTCAGGGTACATATTTTTGCATTTTAAGCAGCACAATCTAATTTTAACCATTAGCAACGGATTTTCTACGAATTTTTCGTTTTATGTTCAGCTGATTGAAAAATTCGACATAAGGAAACGTTAATTATACAACCACAAAGTGACCCTGGGTTGTTATTAAAGCCGTCATCTATTACAATGCTTATATTACCTACCTAGATTAGATACCTATGATAATATGTACAATGTGTTACATAACTAAAAATATTTTATTCGCGAAAAAAATTCGTGGAACATGTTGTTCAGTTACCGATGCTGAACAATGTATAATATATTAAATTGTATATTGACCGATAGGTACCAACTTGTGTTAAGTATAAGTACCATATCTGAACATGGTAAGTAGTAGGATGGTGAATTAAGATGAAATTCCCCGCGCGGGAATAATTTCGAGTTACCGTCACATTATCGTTAGCATAATCAGGCAAACAGCTGCGGTTCACTTCCAGAGCCTTTGGGAAAAACATCACAATGAGAATTTAAAATGTACCGGAACGGGTTTCTTTTCATAAAGAATTTTAGAAATTGCAAAATGTTTACGATCATTTAAATTACAGTCAGCAAGATCGCAATACATTGAACTAAGCGCGCGGGAGTGCGCAGGCCAAGTTTAAAAAACTAATATTATAAAAAATTTACTTTTTGTGTGATGAGTTACGTCGTACAGTTGCTACAGCATAATCTTATCTATCACCAAGTAACCTCCATCGTCGACCTCATCGTCGCTTACCATAAGGCGAGATCGTGGTCAAATGCGGGTTTAGTAATCAAAAAAAAAATTAAAAAAACTCGGTTAAAAGTTAACCTGTGCAGTGTTAACTTGGTGTTATACCAAGAGTATCAACCATCCTTGTACTTATTTCTGCCGTAAAGCAAAGCTTGCATATCATTTATAAGAGAATCGGCGTAATTACCGGCACATTAGGTACTCTATCCTAGTCCTCAAGGTTTGCAGCGCATCGAAAACGCTCTAATAATATTATAATAGTGAGATGAGATGTCTATGGGCGTCAGTGCCCACTTACCATCTCTCGTCTGCCCACCTTATACAATCTCGTCTCATCAGCCTATTAACGTCTCCACAATTTGTGGGACATCTCTCGTATGTACTTGTAATTCCAGCCATTGTGCCATTTCAAAACAAGGAGTCGACAATATCTCGTATGATAGAGCATAGAGCTAAAGTTAAGCAAAAAGTTAGGCCAAAATAAGACGAAATCAAGAGTAATGTCCGTTTAAAGGTGTAATGGCTTACACCACTTCGCTCTATGCGGTAATGACGCCATTTCTACGGTAAATGGAAACAAGTGGAGTATCCGCGACTTTACCTTAATTTATGAAATTCCTGTACCTATATCTTCTAGGTTTTTGTCATACTCTATATGTAAAACGATTTTTGAGTTCTGTTTGAAAACTACATAATAATGTAAGTACGTATAAAAAGAAAAGTTCTAGAATAGATACCTAACAACGAACACGTTTTCCATTAAAATATTTCAGTTTAAAGAATATTTTTTTTACTATACGCTATTTATATTTTCCTGAAGATTTAACTTTAAAGTTTTTATTAATTTTGTCAATAAAAACATTTAAAAAAACTTATGAAAAGCCTTAGTCAAAAATTCCGCCACGTGTCGACCCTGGTGTAAAGGTCCCCATGACGCTCGCGGCATTGCAACGCTGAATCGCCACGGCCAACCTCTGCATCAAGAACGACCCGGGGCGGATGGGGTCGACACGGGACGGAATTTTTGACTAAGGCGTTTTAAGAACGGAAATATAAAACATGAAACCTAATTATTTCTCTAGATACTTATGTAAAAACCTACCTACATAATACTCATACTGATACTCATTTATTAAAAACCATCGGGACACCAGGAACTCTTGGTTACGTCATGCTTTTACAATAACTTTAAAATTCAAAACACAATTTATGTTAACCATAAACATAACTGGATAGGAGCGAACAGACCAGCCGATTTACATATAAAATATTGGCTAAAAAATTAAAATTGTAGCAGCTGTAAAGGGGCTTTGTCATTTATCTAAACTAATAAATAATAAAATCAATATATCTGCTGTAAAGGGGCATTGTCGTACAAAAAATAATAAATTATAGCTGCTGTAAAAGGGCATTGTCAATTGTCACTGTGTAATAAAATTATACAGGTACGTTTGCTTTTCAACAAGATTTCTGCTTTGAATAATGTTTCTGGTAGTAATTACCTATTAGACCTTTTTAATTTTACACTGTATATATCACTGTATATCGCAATACTCCCAGAATCAAAGAGGCTAATATTTTGGTTTTAGATACTTCCATGTGTAAGCTTCTGTATATCTATATCTGTAAAACTCACATTCTTGTTCTCAGCTACTTATTTTATACCCAAGTCCATTTAAAATTTTGCGTTCTCCATTAATTAGTTAATTACTTTTAACGTCGGTCATAGCATACCCATCATTAATAGAAAAATAATGATATCGTAAGTAATAAAACAAACGCAAGATGATATAAACCTTAAAAAATTAAGTCCATAGGTAATGTATTGTTTTTCTTTAAGAAATTGTTACGTAGCCAGAAACTCTATCAATAATTTGAAACCCACATTATGTGTTCAATTATAGTACAAATTGTCAACCTCCATAAATTTTGCCTATCTCCACACGCCATCGAACCAAACATACTGATATAAAGGGCGCAAGTCGATAGCGTTACACATAAATTTCACTTATCTCCTTCATTTGGCACAATTTACCTCCGCAACCGCATAATACAGAAGGGATTTCAATATTTTATAACATGTCGCTAAGCCATGACTGGATGGTCCTATTTGCCCTTCTCTGTTTTTTGTTCCTCTCTAACAGAGGAGGAAAGAATTTTGAGAATTTCTTATAATAATTAATAATAATATACTTAATAGTAAAATTCTTCTAACAATTATTATATTCGTCACTAATGACAGTCGATGATTATTCTATGGAAATAACTATTACATAGAATGACTCTCTTGACTTATTTAATGTGTTTACCATTCCTTACCATCATACCTTCCCGATTTCACACATAGGTTATCCCAGTGTGCAGGTTTCCTCACTGTATTTTCCTTCACCATTATTAGGGCAATCAATAAATGTACTTAAAATCTTTCGAAGAAACTGAAAAACTCATTGGTACATGACATTCATGGTTCCTACACAGGAGTCCGGCGTTCCAGCCCGCCGACCGCCCGCCGATGACGCTCTCATAGTAAAATATCAAACTTAAATTACATACATACATACATAACTATCACGTCCATAATCCCCGAGGGGGTAGACAGAGGAACCATCATCATAGTTAGTTCCCACGTTTCGCCGAAGATTTGGTAGACAAACGTGATAGGTGGCGAGCCTATTGCCGTCTATTAAGTTACTCGTAGAATAGTGTCAACTAAGACCCTTTAGTCGCCTCGTACGACACCCACGGGAAGAGTTGGGGTGGTGCCATTCTTTATGGCCAGCACGACAATTCCTACTAGGTATTGTATATTTGTAAATAGTGTGACTCACCGTGGGTTGATCACCGGTCTTTCTTGCAATGGTATACTCAAAAACTCCAATGGGGTCCTGTCAGCGTACGAGTCTAATTTTATCGGTCCTTGCAAGCCCAGACTCTTTTTCTGTTTCTTTATAATTTTAACATTCTTGATGAATTGTAGAAATCTTTTCGACTTTTCAAGAACAGTTGGGTAATACCTTTTATACACTGCAATGTATTTATCAAACAGATTTTTTAGGTTCGCATTGGACTCACAATCTACTTCAGTGTTTAATATTGTAAGAGTCATCAAAAGTATAGTAATGTACAATTTCATGTTGATTGAAAACGATAATTCAGAAATTTTAAAAAACGAATACGATCAACTTTGTAATAATAATGTTATTTTGATTGCATTATGTTACGGACGATGTAAGTTAGGAGGTATTCAATGATTACTGGCTGTAATTTAATTACGAACCTTAGTCACGATTAGTTATAATTTATACCGTTTACCGTTTATTATTGCCAGATTATATAAGGTTATAGCATGTGTAGGCCTGTAACTATGTACTTACAAGATAATTCGGTAGAATATTTTAAATTGATATTATTCTCGCTCAAGTGAATAACCACTAAAAACCACTTCCATGATCAATTGATTAAACTGTTAGCCATAACCATGATGGTGACCGCCGTGACATACTAAAATATAATTCCGATATCGAAGTCGTGTATAATTTTATTTAAATTATTATTATGATTTTTTTGTTGAAAAAATTATTTTCACCTCATGAAACGCTATTGGCAACTGGTACTGCTTGTGATAAGTTCACAATAATTTTAATAATGTTACATTTTGAAGATTGTAACTTATTCTATTTACGCGTTAGACTCGCATTACAGACGGACGGACGGACGCACGACGGAGCGACAGCAATGAAAAGGACAAAGGACATGTATGATATAGTCATCATTCATAATGAATTATCATTCTTTTATCATTTTTTATCATTTTTTTATTCCCTGAGAATTCCTACCTAATTACAAAAAATATATTAATCGCAAATATTCCTCAAATAACTCAAAACAATTTCACTCATTATTAGGTTTTTCTTATATTTATCTACCAAATGTAATCTATTAGTGTAATCTACTAAAGTTATAATAAATACACTAAAATAAAAGTTAGACAAAATAAGGGGAAATAAGGAGTAAGTACCTAAATAACGCTCGCTTTGAGGTATAATGGCTTACAGCACTTCGCTCTATGCTATAATGACGCCATTTCGAGCTAAATGAAAACAAGTGGCTTATATTTGCGACAGTGTTGGCCCTACCTAATGAATTAATCAAATTCCCTCACCATACATCTTTTTGACATTGTGTGTGGGACGAACATTTCCATTCTGGAAATTTGACATTCTGAAAAGTACCTAGAAATGACAGTGTATTTGTTTATTAGACTTCGATAGACAGTGGATGGAGCTGGTCTGGTTCTTCTGTTAGGCGTTTCCAGGCATTACAATAGACCCATAAGGAGTAACCACTCACCTTGATTTGAGCTGGAAAGGATCTCATGGAAAGGAGCTAGGCCACGTGGTGTCCAACAGTGTACATCATTTTGGCGAGCCATTACACAAACATCTGCCGTTGATTTCGTGTGGTCGAGGCAAGAGAGAGAATTCATTCATTCATTCATTCAAGATGGCAGCCGACAGAGAGTCTCCCAACACTCGCACGCCCGCATGTTCCGGATATCGTAGTATACCCACATATAGGTACATTATAATGCCCGAACAGTATTTTTAAGGGAAGTTGAAATCTCAGGAAGCTTCATGCAACTGACAGTAAGTACCTATTAATTATAATTAATCTCTCCAAATTCCCATCATTAAACAAAACAACCCATTAAAAAGGTACCTTTGTCCATCCGATCTACAAAGAACAAGCCGAGTGATATTTTTAATTTCTGTATGAAAGTTAGCGGGTTGTATGAAAAGGAAAATATAAATCCGTTAGACGCAACAATAACTTGGAACATTTTTCTACAGAAAGGGTTCGTAGGTCGAAGCGAAGGGGATGGAATAGGGTGCGCTTTGTTGTGCTAAATTACTTTTGTATCCCGAAAGCGATTTCAGTTACGATTCCTACTGTACTGTGAACTGTACCATCTCACAACTGGAATAGTCCTTTCGTTCGTGAATTTATACATATACGAGTTACTTTCTACTTAAAAAAATAGTCTTTAGGTGAGAAATAATCCAAATTATAAGTGAGAAATAATTCATACAAGTATAAATACACGAACGGAGTACTCATGTTGTGATGTTATTGTTGTGTCCTTTTTTAGGGATCCTACCCCGAAGAGGAAAAGAGAACCCTATTCCGTCGTCCGCCTGTCTGTCACGTGCTTCTAACTCGTAAACGGGACAAGATACAGAATAGATTACAAAGTTCCATTCCTTGTTCCCAGGGGTAATTTTTCAAACCATGTTGCTCTCGCTTCGTCGCCCGTACATCCGTCCGTCTATCTTCTAACTCGTAAATAGGACAAGATACAGAACATACTTCAGCTTTTCATTCCTTGATTCCGGGGGAATCTTTCAAATATATCCAGCCTCAATGGGGATGAGATTGGTTTGAAATTTTTCCCCATTAAAACCCCCTCAATGACAGAACACGTGCATATCGGAGGGCTCCATGATCTCCTGTGGAACTTACCGGAGCCTTCCTAGTACTTGGGGCTTCTCCTGGGAGGTGTATTCCACCTCCTAACAACTCCCCAGCGAGACTATGACCGTATACCAACATCAAAACTAATCAGATTAAAATAATCTAATTGCACTTTGTGTCGTGACAAATCCCTTAAGTATAGAAATGCATTTTATTTATTCGATATACAGAGTCACTCTTTTAGATACTTACCGTTCTTATTTCAGTTTTAATTATGGTTTTGTAGACTAATACCGATAGCGCTGAAAAACAAAAGAAATTACGAAATAAATACGGGGTAAAAAAATTGTCTTTGATGGCGGTTTCGTGCTAAAAATATAATTCCTTGATCGCAACTAATTTCGTACTGTCGACCACAAGCTAAAGTACACCATTTGTCAAAATCCTTCGATTAAATCTCAACCGTATATAAGGTCGGGGGAAAAGTGTTTTCGCATATAGTATGTATACACTTGTAATAAAATTTCTTTGGCTGTACTATTTGTATCTGGCTGATTTTGATGACATTAAAAAGGTTACATTAAAAAAAAAATTAGTATATGTTGTTTCCAGCTATTTATCATTTGTTTTTCTTTTAGTCAAAATGAGTGAATCTAATGAAGAAATTCGATACATTTTGAAATTTTATTACAAAAAAGGAAAAAATGCAACGCAAATTCTACAGCAACGGGATCATGTTACTACCTACAAGATGGCAAAAAGTCATCGAACAAAATTGCACATATTATATATATACTATAATTAAATGTAGATATACTTTGAAAACAAAATTTTTCGAGTTTTCATATAAAATGCGAAGAAGCTTTTTCCCCGACCTTATATCTGCGCAATATGATACATTTCAGAATCCCAAATGTTGACGTTTTGTGTAGGTTCACCTGTGATCGACTGTACAAAACATAATTATATTTCATTCGTAACTGGTTACGAAACTAAAACATGATTTCGATGGCAGTCGAAGCGTATTTTCCACAGAACATAATTTTTTTCTTGATATAGGTAGGTAGGTATTATACTTAATCTTATTTACTAAAGTGGAAGCAACAATGATACATTTCTTATAGGGCAAGACCAATTTGTCATAAGTACCTTACGCGGAATTACTTAATGAGATTTGGAAGGGAAACAAATAAACGGAATAATGGGCGAAAATATTACCTACGAAAGTGGAGATATATCTGTTTACGAAAGGGAAATGTTTAGTGTAGGTACCTACTCACTTACCTTAATTTAGCTTCATGGATGCTTTATTTAAGTTTATAGAGCATCAGCGACATAATACAATATAGAGTAGTAAAAAGAAATAATAATATTGTCATAGATTTATTACCCTTTGTAATACAATTAAACTGATTTTCAGTTTTATTCACTGTATATGTTCAAATTTTAGAATGTCTTCAAATATTATTATCTAATGGTTGCTGATTAGAAGGCGCTAGTGGGCACCTAAAACAAATATATTCCGAGTCAAATTTTAAAAAAAAAAACGTTAAGTAGGTAGGAGTCAACCGAATATTTCCGTTATTTCAAGTACCGATCTCAAATACAAACGCCCCGGGAAATAGTACAGGATTCACAGGAAATGTTACCGGCAGGGACAGGCTACATGGCATTCAACTGATTTTGAAATTGTGTCTGAAAAGCGCTTGAAGGATATGAAATACCGGGAATAAATCGATTTACCTTCAGACGAGCCGACAGCATATAAACGGATCACATTTTAAATTAAGGCTTACTGAATACTCAAAAGATCTGTTCGAAAATATTACATTCGTTCCGGTCTAATATTTGAGTAAATATTATAGTTACTATAATAGTTAATTTTCTTGAAGATAGGAAATTAATTAAATCCAGGTCCATAGGAATTTTAGATCGAAAAAAGTAACTTATGTTTTATCGTCGTAAAAAATAGCTTACGTTTGCAGATAGGTTCAACCGTTGGGGCCTGATTAAATAAAAGACTGACAAACTGACATACAAACAAACAGATAATGTGATAGGATTGTGCGGACAATTACTGTGAATGAAGAAAAAAATAGTGTCCCTTGTGAGCGCGTGTTCCTTCTTTCATCCCGTGTATATGCGAACACATATTTTGATAAACATTAGTATGTATTTAGGTATAAGTACGACCAAAATACCACAAACCTAAGTATAGATTGACAAACATGAACAGACCTATTAGACGCAGAACTTAATTCAAAAACGAAAAATAATTAATGTTCCTGGGAGAGAATCGGGGACTCTTTCCGGGTCCACAATGTGCCATGATTAATGGTGCGGCGATCCGGTAGATACGGCCGCGATAAGAGGGACCCGGTCGGTTCGATTAATTAAAAATAATGATGGACAGATTCCTCGTCAATTTCAATGTCATTTTATACCACTCTTTAATTAAATCACACACAAATTATACAGAACGTAAAGGAAACCACACCTTGTTCAAAGGAAAGTCTATGCCCCAACAGCGCTGACAATCGAGGACATTTTTTTTTAATTGTTGTTTAAATTGTAATTGATAGTAAGAGGCCAGGGTCGCCCATAGATAATTCTCACCTAATGGTGGTTAAGAGGTGGTTCGATGCGCTGCTAACTTTGAGGACTTAGATGGAATATCTATCATATGCCGGTAATTACGCTGAGTCTCTTACCCCTCAAATCGAAACAGCAATGTAAGCATTGCTGCTTTGTGGCAGAAGTAAGTATAAGGGCGGTACGTCCCTAGGCTGACTGCACAGAATCATACCAATGTTTTTGTGCAAATTCTAAGTAATTCACAAAATTAGCTAAGTAGTTGTTTCATTCCAAGATATGCTTAGATAAATATGAATTTATCTATCCCTTGTGAAATGTAGGTATTACATGTCATTCCATATCAGGATCAATCAGAGTTCAAAATTGAATTGTTGGACCTTGACTTGCTTTACCCTTCGCTAATTCAAAGGAAATGGCCCTCCGGGTCTCTTTTGTCCATCTGTCAGCACTTGTAATTCCTGTGGTATCGCTAAATACCTTACAAAGGGCTTTGATATAGGTTCAAACTTCAAATGTGTTACAAGCTGCTTTTCATTATACCTATTCATGTTTAATTCTGAAAGCTAAAGGTAACCTACTTATACTACATAGTAAAGTAGGTATATAAGTAGTAGTATAAAATAAAGTCGCCGGAGCGCGTACGTCTGCCTGTCTGCAAAAGTTAATTTGGAAACGGCTGAACGGATACCTATTGTTCCGATTTTCATTGATGTATAGATTGATTCCGCGTGGATGGTATTTTTATCCGTGCGAAGTCGGAGTCGGTCACGATTACCTACTAAATAAAATTAAAATAAATATTTTCAATCCTGAATACCTTATAAAGGACTTGGGTTTTCCCATGACATACCCAAAATTAAGATATTTGTATCCTGTCTGTTTTCCCCACCTACCTACATTATATTGAGATGTGTTGTCATTTTGACACTTATGGGAATTGTAACATGGGTAAGGTAGTGTTTTGAAATAAATTGGCAATTGCTGAATGAGAGAACCTGATAGGACTAGCCTTATAGAACTTGTCAATTAATATGTGACTTAAGTACAGCAAATATACGAGGTAGGTATATTTAGGTATATTTTAGGTACGAATATAGGATACCTACTTATAAATACCTATAGATAGTCGATAAAACGTTCACTGAAATCCTATGACAGTCGTAGTGTCTTTAAGATGAAGCTATGTTGACTGAGTTAATGGCTGCTTGGATGGATGGAATATGAAAAGATTTTTTAAATACAATCTCCTGAAAAATATACTTACTAACCAAATAGGTGTTTCTAACTATTGAATTATTAAACCGTCTGCCCACCAAATACTCATACTATATATATAGCACCTATATAATTAGATAAGTAGGTATATAAGTAATACCCTCGACCAGTCCAATAAATTACCGATACCCGCGCGCGAGCCTTATTGGCTGTTATTGTTTTGTGTTCATGAATTCCCCGCCGTCGTGTCGGGCGATTAACTTCGGGCGACATGAATAAGTTTGTTTTGGAGTGTTCGTCGCGTAAGTTCCACGGTAAGTACATAAATTATCGCCAAACAAGAAGCTTCCGGATTTATGGCTGCGATGCCCGCGCTTACAATCTAACATTCACATAATTCAATAACATGGGGAAATCTGTGACTATTGGCAGTTGTAATATCGCATCCTTGCTCCGAATGTGACATAATTCAGCACGAAAATTCGGATACGAAACGGATAGTTATTTATCAACTTGAACTCTTTAATTACAGACAATTGTTTATCATAATAATTATAAAATAATATGCATCATACGGATAAGATTATGAAAATTGAAAGATGCTATGTAGCAATCATGCGCCGTAATGATACAGTAACAGTCGAAAAATTCGGATTTATTTATTTATTTTTATTTTTATTAATTACACATTACAGTAAAGTATACGAAGCTATATACTATACCTATTGTCGTTAAACTCGTTATTAACAACCCATTAATTGTCGTAATAATAATTAAATAATAGGAATGACATACTCGTAGGTCAATAACACGTGTGAGGTTTTGACATTAGTGTTGTAATATCGCACAAATGCTCAGAAGACGACCCGAAAAATACGATACGCTACTATGCTATCTTCGTTATTTATTAAGGTGAACTCATTAATTACAGTCTTATCAAAATAATAATAAGTACTATACTTAATATGCATGACTGTGATTTAGAAATATGGATAAAATAGCAACACTACTCGTAAGTAGTTATACAGTTCTAAAACAATAGTCAAATTGTATCTACTGTATGTAACAATCCTATTCTGTCATAAGATATGGATTTTTACAAAATTATAATAACTTAATATTTAAGGTTCGTAATTGGATTGGTAGTTATTATTTTAGGGAACCTTTGGATTTTCAAATGATAAATACGGTCAGTTTAAGCTCTTCCATAATCCCCGAATTTAATAGCCTCGGGTCGAATTTCTACTATTCCAGTAATTCAGGTGAAATTACAGCCAACCCTTTATCAGAGAGGTTTATTGATTATGGTAATAACTGACTATCGTGTTTCATTTTGATGCTACTATCTACAGTATAAATACGCCAGTAAATATATATACAGTATAATTTTCTGATATGAGTATATCGTTCATGAATCATAAACAAAATGTACCTAGATTCCTATTTATAATACCGGAAGGTTCCTTGCTGCAGAGATAAATAGACAATAGCATATTTCTCATTTTTACATCTTCCTCTTCTCTTATTTATTATATCGTAGGTATGTCACAATTAAAATATAAATTATTAAAATTAAAAAATATACCAAAAATCCGATTACATGTCGTTTCTGAATTAATAAGACATCACACTGGTAATACTCCAAAAATGTGGCGGTATCGCGTGTTCAGAGCAGCGAGGGGCACGATAATACTGCTTGTCTCAATTTAAATTCACAAATTGGAATGAAAATGTGTAATAAATAAACAATTTTCCGAGTTATAAATCGTGTGAAACAGCAAGAAAACTGCAAATGTATGCAGATTTCATGGCGTAGCAGCGTGTCGCCAGTTTTAGGCGTCCAACGCCCTCTGCAGACGGTTGTTGTACATAAATAAATAACAAAAATGACTTCTTAATTTTTTTTAAACATTGGTACTCGTACTTACTGTTTTTTTTACACATTACCATTAAAAATGCTTGTGCTAGTAGTAATCCACCACAAAGGTCCAGAAGATCCAGAGCGCCGTTGGCACAATGGCTTGGACACCTGACTCCCTTGCGGGAGGTCCGGGTTTGAAACCGTGCAGTGCCATGTGCCAATGAGTTTTTCGTATTTTTCGAAGACTTACGTACATTTACCGACTGCTCTAACGATGAAGGAAAACATCGTGAGGAAACCTGCACACTGAGATGACCAGTGTGTAAAATGGGGTTGGCACAAAAGATACTCAAGGATCGAAGTGCCGCTGGGTTATTCCCGGTCCCCTATTATAAGATAAGTGCAAGTCCAGGGTCCAGAAGTGGATTCGATCCGCCGACGCTTGCGCCCCAGGCTCGTGCCCTAGTCTTTTAGCCAATGTCGCTTCGACTTAACTGATCTTCACTACATACAATGATTACTACATAGTATAAAATGAAGATTATTCTTTAGCCACCTACAGGAACCTCAAGAAACCCCAGAGGAACGGATTGATTCCCAAGGGTGGCCATTTATCCTTTTATAAATCCGTGCGAAGCTGGACCGGGCAGCTATAGTAACACAATAAACAACCTATTACAATAACGAACATGACAAAAATACAATACCAAACGGTTGCATGCTATAGGTAACAATTAATTTCCTACCCATGTAGGCACTTGATAATTTAATTATTTCTTCGTTTCATTGCTGTCCAATTTTTTTCACGTAACTCGCAAAATTCAAGCCAAATTTAAATTTGTAATCGAATCTATTAGGTATGGCTTTATGTACGCACGGAATACTTTGAAAGTTGGGTCTGCCAGCTGCCCCTGGAGACTCCCGACAGTATCGAAATTGATTTAATTTACCAAATATTTGAATAATGTTCACCGTAATGTACCTACCTAACTACTGGAGACGATATTTTTTTCAATACGGCGTATACGGCGCTACCCAATGTAGGTACCCATCATTATTCTCGAAATAAGTTGTTCAATTTCATTATCCTTCAACGGAGTCCTACAACATTATGCGAAATTACAATGTTAACTAGCTAATTACTTATAAACAAGCATTTTCCTAAACTGGTATTTTTAAGTGTTAAATACTTTATCAATAAGTACCTAACTATATTAACTATAAAGCTGAAAATTATGTCAAAGTAGAGCAGGTACAATAAATATGATGTTTATAAGGAAATCACAAATATTCTCCTCACAACAATTTCGTAACAAGCCCCTGTTTAAAGTAAACATTGTTTTAAAAGAACTTTGATAAGAAGCACTTCTAATAAAAACAGTTTAATGCACGTCCGCGTTTCCAGTATGGACAGATCATTGGCAGAGATCCAGAGCTCTCCTTAGGTGTCGGCAGTGCTGGGTAACTAGTTCAAACAAACTACGGGAAATCCCCAAAGATCTGGGAAAAGATGGGTAATTTCACAACTCTGCCTACGTCATCTGCAGGGGCAATTTTGTAGTTTGAATTTTCTCAAAAACTAACGGGTGCAATAAAAAATGAGATCACAAACATATCGTTTAGATTTCAAACTTTAAATAATATCTATTAGTTAAAGAATGATTTAAAACAGTCGAGTATTGTCGCTTTTTATGGGGATTGTGAACGTGTCATTAATCATAAGGGAACGAAATTTCATTCAATTTTAATATCGATTTTCATCTCTATCATTACCTATAATTTTCAATCCTAAAACACTTGTTTTTGTCATTTTTTAAGTGAGATTTTTACATGGCAGGTATTTTATTATTCCTTAAATCAGTATTTCAACTTTAAGTAAGGTGTTTCTGGGGCGGTTAATTACCGACAACAAACATACCAAGTGCTTCTTTGTCGCCTTCGAACACCCATTCGCGAGACTGTTGCTTACTTTCTGGATCGTAACGATAAATCCATGTTTCATCTCCTGTCACAATGTCATAAACAGTGAGTTCATGAGGAATCCAGCGACAACAGTGTTTCCTATCTTTTAAATGTTAATGTATTTATTTTTTTAATTTGGCTCTCACCAATCCGCAAATATCCTCGAATCTCCTCATAGGTGATACGGCGATTTTGTTTAATTAGCCGCCTGACAGTAGCCACATTTTCCTCAGTGATCTCAGTTGAGGGCCGAACTTCACGAATCTCATCATGGAGAGAAACTCGGCCACGATCAATTCATCGTGCTCAGATGAGGTGCTTTCTTTCCAAAAGCATTTTAAACACGAGCAGCGCAATCTTGCGGAGAAAGAAAACTTTTAAAATCATAAAAAATCATCGCCCTGAAATCTTTTCGCGTTAATTCCATTTTTGCTACGGACGACGAACTTCGACTTGTGATAAAAAACAATTGGCTAACGATATCCCGCCAATAATTATTTGAATCAATAAAATTAAATGAGTTTTTAAGTTTTGAAAAAAATATAACATTCGAAATTCAAACATTTATGAGCGACTAGGAGTGCAAAAGTTTCAGTATACCCTATGTAGAATTAAAATGATGAATAAAAATTTCCTTTGCGCTGTATTATGTAGGCATAATTCAAAGAGAGGTTAACTTTCAAATTAGGAAAACCATTTCTGGATACTCTTTGACGAAATTCTTCATTCCTGACCCTGATCTGAATTATGATCGAAGAGCGGATCCTTGCGGCGAACGTGCTCTCTCGTTTGTTATAAAATCTTTGAACGAAATGTGCTATCGAATTCAATATTTTCTTGTTTCTCATATAAATGTGAGATGGGGTTAGTTTGTTCACAATTGTTCTTCTATTTTTCCTGCAGTTCTTCCACTTTTCTAATATCACGGTTAAGACTTGAATCACTTTAGACAAAGATATACTTCTTATAATTATGTCTGTATTCTTAACCTGTTATCTTGATTTATTCCTTACTTGTGCTCTTCTTTCAAATTTGAAACATATACTTAACACAGAAATTTGTCCCAAAATTCTGTATGTACATCCATCATCTATGTATTTGATCATATGACCTTAAATTTTTATGTGAATTTCATTAATCGAGTCCTGATTTGAATTCACAACTTTTTGCACCTAAACCGAATTCACTCAACAAAGCTATCATGTATCTATTGACTTACGAACAATCAACATGGAAAAAATAATGAGGCATTTCTCGGGGCGGGACGTCAGAGGCCGAGCATGCGGCTTGCGGGCAGCGCGCCCCACTTCCCGCCCGCCGCATGCTCTGACGTGCCGCCCCGCGTCCCTCTTGCCGCGCAAGCGATCCGCCTGTTACGCGGTTTCACTATTGTAGTCCGATTTCTGTGCCTATGACAATTCAAAGGTTCACAAACTTTTTTACTCAATAATAATTTACGTGTAAAATTAAAGATAAAAAAGTTTAAAAATAAATCGTAGATAGAGAAAATAAACGGTACTCGTAGGTACCTTCGTCAATTTTATGATCCAGTGTCGAAATTGTTTTAGTGGTTATTATTTTATCCTGCATCAGAAACCAGAACAAAGCTAATATCTAATATGCAGCCTAAATTGTACTTCACTATTTCCTTTTCTATCTTTTGTTTATTGTTTTCTATTTGTGCAATAAAGTGTATTTTACTTTTACTTCACTTTACCATCAACTTACTTTATCATTATGTATAGAGCAATAAATATATTGTCAGGTAATACACACCCACCCATAGTGAAGTTAAATAAGTACACAAACTAACAAACATAAAAAATATACTTACTTATAAATTGATTAATATTATAAAGCAATGCGTTTCCTTTCTGCAAGATATCTGCTTTAGAAGGTTTTGTACAAATTCGCCATTCTATCTTAGTATTTATGTTTCAGAAGAGCAGTTTTTAATTTAGTTTAGTTCGGGGATGGTATAATCTGAATTTTATCCTTTGAGGGGATCTGAATTTTATCATTTAAATTGGCGCCGCCCGAAGCGAGCGAGCGCGTCTTGCCAAAGGCAGTTGGCGTCAGACGCTCCGAAGTACTGTGAAAGTTCGATTAACGAGTTCAGAAGATTTAGTGGCCCCGTAATCGCATAAGAATTACGTCTTTAGAGCCTTTATCGGTTATTCTTTACAATTTATAGTGCACTATGTTTTCCATACCGTCTGTTACGAAACAATGGAATTTACATTCGAAGTGCTGTTAGTTCTAAAGTGTTGCAAATCTCTGGGTGCTACTTCTCGCAACAGTGTGCTCATGTTTGTTTACGAGTTAGCATTATTGTCGTATAACAAACATTTAATATGTAGCTACCTAAATATTTGTTGCCAAGTGTAATTAACTAGTCAACTTTTACATTGGTATACCATAAATTTTTGTCAATCACATCGACCATGTTTTATGATTTACAAAATATTGATTGATACTCTATGGTTGATGCATAATTGTGTAGAATTCATTATGTATATCTAAACATTTAGCCACTTTTAGTCAGACAGACGCATGGCATCTTCATGGCAATATCATAAAAGTTTAGTGTAGACGGTTAATTCTAGGATCGATGGCTTTAATTGCAAAGTTATTTATTCAACTCTAAGGCCCGCTTGCGCTAAGGTTGAAATCAGAAATAACCCAAGAGTTAGTGCCTAACTCGGATTAAATAACAAAAACGTCTTGCACCAACGCAAACCATACCATACCAGACAATACGCGAGTTAAACCAGGGTAAACTAACCCGGGCTTTACAACTTTTCAGGGCTCCCATTGGACATTGTGACATTTCACATGCTATATTACTTTTGGCTCATTCTCACTCCGTCACTAGTTCCATTTTGGTACGTAACTACTCGTGGTACTTTCGTCGTACTAATGTAATATGTCTTTAAAATTGATGAGAAAAGAAGCCATTACCTTAGTGTCTCATACGTGAAGACTAATCAGAACAATAGAACAGCAGTCATCTTATTCAGAAATAATAACAATCTTTGCACTTTTAACACAGATGGTAGCTCTACTCGAGTGCCGATAATCTTACAAGACTTGTTGAGTCGTTGAATATACGTAATAACTATCAAATTAAAATAACATAAAATCCTGATCATGCGATAATCTAACTGATACCATTTTTGACCGTCAATCAACATTGGCAAGATAATGATTTTTTGGGGTGCCGATCGAAGTCACAGAAGGAAGAGTGATTCGACTCAGTGCGACAAACTTACCTCCGCAGTGACTTGATCTGTGAAATTAGCCCGCTCCGCTAATAATCATAAAGTTTTTACTGCGAGGAACTTTTGGCAACACTATCGCAGAAATTTAGCTGAAATTTCTACAAATGCTCGAATATTTAGCACTTAAGGATTTTTGGCTCGAAAAGTCCCTTTTAACGTCTTTGTACGTAGATATAACTTAAAGGTAAGGAATAGTACTTCATATTAAAAAAACTCTTAATTACTCTGCCTTTTCAATAAGTGATTTCGCAGTTGTAGTGTAGGTATTGCATTTCTCGGAAACATTTTTAATTTTCCTCGAGACTTCACAGGCGCTTTTGTGATAGCGTTCATATAACTTTCTAATTAATTAAAACACCTAGGCGAACTCTCAAAGGTATTTTCCTGCGTTGCACAAAAAGACAAAATACCAAAATCAAATAGGTAGGTACTTAAGTAAAGTTAAATATGTTTCGTTAATTTTCTATGGTCTTCGAAAGAACTTAGTGAAGCGTTGTCCGCTTAGTAAGTCGAAGAATCAGGTACAGTGGGGGGTCATAGGGTTCGTGACCCATAGATATGAACCTTAAATTAGTTGCGACCCCATATAATGTAATGTCCCTCCTAAATCGACAGTTTCCTATATAAGTCCCCCCTAAATTATGAGCTAGGAACGCGCCTGCGAAGAATGTAAATATGTTCCTCAGAATTATTATCTACCTATGATTTCAGATTACGGGTATATACAGGTTACGGGTAACTTATCAGTATTAAGCAAACACACATTTGAAAAGGAACGAGAAACTGTTCATCAGACTAAAATGCTTTGCACAGTAATAAATCAGGGCCATTTTATCTCTGTGAACCTGTGAATGAAATCTTATTGTACATGTTTAATTTATAGTACCTATAAAGCCCTTTTGATTTGAGTTCCTCGAATAACAAAGCTCCATCTAAATCATCTCGAGATTAGGTAGGCGGTGTTAATCTCATAATAATGCTGAGCGTCAATCAAATATGTATGAGGTAAGAATAATAGGTACCCACCTAGAGCTACCCACAACCAAATCAAACCTAGGAATGGAAACAATGCCAGAGTATCCGAGGCCGTTCATTTCGCCCCAAAGCCTAATTCGAGAGTAAACCAATTAATTTCGTGTTTGATTTGAACGAATCAAATCCGCTTGCATCCCATTGTCCACTCTACCTTCAGGATCTTATAGGTTCTTGTATCCAAATTGGTTAGAAGTCGGATAATAGTAGTTGTGATCATTCTATTACAGCTCCAGTAATGATTAAAATGTCAGGCAACTCTATTTCTAAAATAACATCTTTCGTCAGACTGTTTTCCCGAGGGTTTTTTGACGAATAGTTATTCGTCAGGTAAAGAATAGTTTAATGATAGAAAATAACATTTTCTTCCGAATATCAAAAATATACATTTATTTATCAAGTAATCAAGAACTACTACTTGTAAGTTAACCCGTAGTACCATGTCGATAGGGATAACATTCGCTGTTCTTAACTGAAAAGTTCCCGGAGTAAACCACTAGCAAACCCGTTGTCACCGCCTACTCCTCGGGCAATAATGAAGACGTCGCCGATGAGAGCCGTTTAATTAACTTCAAAATGAGGCTGTGGCGCTCTAACTTCTCCCGGCGTCCGGAGTTTTGCGCCGAAGAAATAATAATGAGGCTGTGACGCCGCGCCGCGCCGCCCGCCCGCCCGCCTTCGACAGACGTTGCGCCAACGGTTACGGACGCGGAACGGTTGGTGTGAAGTGATTTTCTTTTCCTCTTTGTCTTCATGGATGTACGTAGCTAGCTATTTGAGTATGCCGTTGTGTGTTTGTTTGTACAGAATATAAACTAAACAACCTACACATGTAAACAATACAACTGAGTCCAAATTAGTTAATTTAATGCTTATTGTTAATGTAATTAAGGATCGCCGCGACACAGGGTCGCCCTAGTGCGGGGTCCAGTCAACTTGAAAACGTGTAAAAATTTGTTGTGGTAATATGTGTGTGTGTTTAAATGTATCGACTTGATTTACTGCTTTCACACTGATATAGAACTAAGTATACGTTGTCATATAGTACTAGAATATATTATAACCTATAATTATGTAGGTATATCAGTTGGTATTTAGCTATACCAACCAACGCACTTTACATTGGACATACCTATAAGCAAATAAAAAATATGTTATGTAGGTAATTAATAAGATAATAGTCAATATGTATTTAATCCTGGGTGAAACTTAAACCTAGGCAAAAGCCTAACCTTGGCCTAACATAAACAAGTTTACGCGCAGTTATATGAGTAATATTGTTTTATTAGCGTCTAAATACAATACTTACGTACATAATGAATTAATTTCTCCAGGCAGCGACTCGGAGATAACACAATAATGTAGCCATCAAGAGGATTATTCTGTAAATTACGCTCCCTCTCTAACAGAAATGACGTTAAATTACAGGGTATTACTAAACATCCCAGTATTTTTGCTTCGGTTTCTTTAAGATACTTGTATTTACAGTAAAATTAGGGGCCGACCATTTATTACGATAAAAAAGCACTTACTTACTAAAACATATAAACGGTTACCTACTAATGATTTTATGTACGAGTAAGTCTAATATTTCTTCCGAATAAGATATCCCACATAATAAATAAATGTGAAAAAAGTGCCAAGTTCGGTGCAAGGAACCAGTAGGCCTGTTAAAAGAATGGAGATCTAACTGCCAAGTTCAATTATTAACGTTCCTTCTAACTTACCTACAAGTAGATATAGGTAACATTTATTAAACATAAAAATTATCGTTTGCTCAAAACTATATCCCTAACTTGGAAAGTTTTCACACAAAACTCATGGACTCTTCACATTTCTTGAATTATTCTTGAGTGAAAACTTGCCAAGTTAGGGATTTAGTTATAATCAAATGATAATTTTTAAGTTTAAACAATGTTACCTATATATTTTGTAGGTAAGTTTGAAGGAACGTTTATAATTGAACTTGGCATCCAGTTAGATCTCCATTATTTTAACGGCGAAGCCGATAATCCTACTGGTTCCTTGCACCGAACTTGGCACCTTTTTTCACATTTACGTTTTTAGTGGGATATCAATACTTTTTGTAAAGTTATATTTACTTAAATAGTGTTAATGTTTATTCGGCGTTTACATGGTACTTATTCATTTCTTTTCATTATCACGATTGAAAAGTACAAAATAAATTTAAAAAAATTATATCAACTTCATTCAATGCGTGGCGTCGCCGATATATAGTTATCTGTGATCTTTTACAAGTATTTAATCATGTTTACCGCTGAGCATTGGCGTAACCATTTACATCAGTGCGTCATCGCCCTTTTTCTTTCCGAACTTGGTGGACACACGGTCGTGTGTGTTTTTTTTTTTATTTACTTCTAAACCCGCATTTGACCTCGATCTCGCCTGATGGTAAGCGACGATGAGGTCGACGATGGAGCATGCGGGTCCAGTAAATGCCTATTCACTCTGGCCTTGAAGATCCCAAGGTTGTAGGTTTCGGGAAATACAGACGCCGGCAGGCTGTTCCATTCCTTAGCCGATCGCATAATGAATGAAGAAGCAAATCGCTTCGTACGAGCAGGTGGTATATCAACAACATAAGGATGGAACCCCTCCCCGCGCCTGGTAGTCCGAAGGCGGAATGGAGATGCTGGAATTAGGTCGTGCAATTCCGATGCGCACTCTCCGAAATATATCCTATAAAATACCGATAGACAGGCAACCTTGCGCCGATGTTCCAGACTTTGCAGTCTAGCTTCCACCAGCGATTCGTCACCTATAAGGCGCTTAGCACGTTTCTCCACTGAGTCAAGGGCAGCCAGTTGGTATTTAGCTGAGCCGTCCCACAGGTGGCAGCAGTACTCCATGCACGACCGGACGTGTGTCTAGATGACGGACCATCGCCAAAAAAATGACTAATCGAATTGAAAAATTGAATCGCAAATGAAGTTCAATGCATGAATTCTGACAGTTATAGCAACCAAAAAAAATATAAGTTTTGAATAAGTAGCAACAAACATTTCGATATTTCGACATCTAAACCTGAAAGCACTTATGGCTAAATGACTGGCCTGTTTGAATGCATCATATATAAAAAAGATGGAAAAGGTGTGCTCCGTTGGTGCGGACATGTAAAAAGAATGAGGGATGAACGAATGACGAAACAGGCAAACGATGCGATAACAAAGGGAAGGAAAAGCCGGGCTCGATCTAGACTGAGCGTTCCGGTTGAGCAGATCAAATTGACAAAGTGCACGACCCCTACCTGTATAGGAAGCAAAATAGGTGTGTCAAGATATATTACTTGGCACTCCACTCCCTCTGCCTACCCATCAAGGGACATAGCGTGAAGAATTATGTATATATGTAAGTTCCACTTAAGTTACCAAGCATTCATGGTGGTTTTCGCAAACATTGGAAGTATGTTTAATAATAGAGTGTGCGCATCAAGACAACTTCCCATAACGCATTTTCGACGAGCCCCGCATTCTGGTAACCGCCTCGTCATCATTCCGCGTCGGGAATTCCCAAAATAAGATAAACCTTTCGCCAGCTCCGTTTCCGAAGCGAGCGTTTTACGAGGGTCCGACAAATCCCCCAAATGGTTCCACTGGTACTCAAACTTGCCAATTCCTGTCCCCAACCCGCGTTTCAATTTACCCCTTTCGCCGCTGCTCGGCCGAAATAACAAGTAGTTTTGTTTTTTCAACCGTCAACTTGCCGAGATAGTTATGTTTATGACTTACTTTGACCTTATGTCTGCGTGTGAAAGGAAAAGTCTCACGTAAAGTTTGATAAGCTACTTAGTAACTATACCTACATTATATATCTGAGATACTGTTGTCAAAATTTCAGTTTCGGTACCCAAAGAGATTTATGCAGAATACTATTTTGAATTCACGTTTATCTTTTAAAATTGGGACTAATTTATAAGAAACATAGTAATCGACCAGCGTAGGAGTGAACGTCGGTGGCGTAGTGGTTAGGATGCCGGAATCGGAAATTCGGGTTCGAAACCATGCAATGTCCAATGATTTATTTCGTTTTTTTCGAAAGACGTAGGTATTTTATAAGTATAGAATATATAGTGTGTGAAGTCAATGGCAAACCACCCCATTAAATCTGTCAAGAGAGTCGTTCTATGTGGGTATTTCCATACAACGATCACGACCCTCATCAATGGGTAATACGACTACTTACTAGCGAAACGAACGCCACTCCCGAAAAAAAATATTTATTAGTCATAAAATTATTATTTGTTAAAAATTATTTGTCAAAATAGTGGACAGTAGAATTTTTCCACGTATGAAGAAGAATTTTGAATAAATTTTTAGTGTCCTCAGAGTGAATATCAATAAGAAGTAAAAAGCGATCGAATGTGTCAAAAGCAGGTTTCGCTGATAATTATCATTGATTGTCATTGATAATTATCTTGATCATTATTGTGATATTTATGCCTTGATAATTATATCAAAATCGTAAAATAGATCAAGAGACACGGTAGTTTAAATGAAGCGAGAGGCTAACGTGTCTCTATACAGCGCTAGACTTCCAATTTCCAATGTTTATTTTGCTGAAATTCAATGACTATTTCTGGGTATCAGGAATTGAGATGAATTCTCTTCATAAATCGAGAATGAATTAATGGAAATAATCTATTTTCATGTTTCTTTCATGAAATATGAAGAACTAAAAATATCAGTTTTTAATTTATAGTTTTTGGATAATTATCAAATATCGGATTTTTTCGAATCCTGGTCAAAGGTAAATTGTGAGCATAGGTACAATTTCTCGGTTTTCTTGGTACCTACTTTGAACCTGAAGATTTACGATAGAATATGTGTTTAATAGACTTCGATAGACAGTGGATGGAGCTGGTCTGGGTTCTTCTTTTAGGCGTTTCCAGGCATTACAATAGACCCATAAGGAGTAATTGGATTTGAGCTGCGTCTCATGGAAAGGAGCTAGGTCACGTGGTGTCCAACAATGCACATCAGTTTTCTCACTTATCACAAAGTTTTGGCTAGCCAATTTATTACACAAACATAATTCACACATAATAGCACACAAATCGAAGGAAATTGTCCAGAAATATTGAGAAAACCCACATAAACCGAATTTTTAATTGTCCGCCGTAGATTTCGTGTGGTCGAGGCAAGATGGCAGCCCACCGAGAGTCTCCCCACCACTCGCACGCCCGCATGTCGCGGATATTGTAGTATACCCACATATAGGTAAATTATAATGCCCGAACAATATGAATAGTGAATACAATAATTAATCGTGTTGTTTAAACCCAGTCAAATATACACCTTTATAACAAAAAACCGCGAATTAGTTAAAGTTTAAAATTCTTTAATAATCTTTTTTTTTCACCCAAGGTACATAGACGTATCCTTGACCAACCTGGTCGTCGTTGGTTAACGATGGGCGCACCTTCTGTAAGTAAGTCTCGTACAGAGAAAGGTGTTGAGGACCTTGATGATCTTTGCTATACACCGAGTCTGATGGCAATGCACCTGAAACATGACCACATTATAGGATAAATCGTTTCCCGCTTGACGAATAACCACATCAAATTATAAATTATTCCGTTCAGGTATTTATACCCTGACCTGGAATATAAAAACCCTGTTAAGAGAGCGCCATTGATACTTTTGTAGTCTGTGTTTTTTACATGGTATACCGACATATTATAGTACTTTACTACAGAGGCCAGGCAATTTAGCAATTAAAAAACAGAAGACGAGATAATTCCTGGCCTTTATAGGCCAGGAATTATTTACTATTTTTTTGACAGAAACTTCTTTGCCTGGATTTATCGTGGCGTTAAATTATCTGAGTCGGAGTCACTTGAATTATAATATGTAAAACGAGAAAGGGCACGGAGTTCTAAGAACAATTTTCGTTCAGCTATACCTATACGCATGCAAAATATTAAGAAGTTATACACTTATATTTTATCAAACCTATTAAACGAATTTTCATTGCAGTAATTGACCAGTAATTGCTATCGTCGCCTACTGCCAATTACAGCTATTGCTCACTCATATTCAAGAATTTAAACAATATTAAAAAAATATATCTAAATAAATAATTATAAGAGATCTGACATTAATTAGTAAGTGATAAGCAATTGTTTTCGCGTGGCCAATAATTGTCGGCGGGCAATCATGGTCGTGTTTCCACTACTAATTTTGAAAATAAGACCATTGAATAAAAAGCAGTAGTACACTGGGTACAGTAAAACAGTGAATAAATTAGAAAAATCTCTAATTATGTCCTTCTAATTTATATTTTTAACCGACGACGTCAAAAAAGAAGATGACGTTCTCTATTCGACGCGTATTAGTATGTGAAGTTTTGTGTTATTTGTTTCAGACATTGAATTCGTTACTTATTACTTTCTACTTCTTTCGATGCTACCGAGAGTTTCGTATAAGTTGTGTTTCAATTTTAAAAAAACAGTTTACTTACTTGGCAGTAAATCATTCGTCATTTTGTTGGTTTCGTCTTCGGTGAGATCAGTCAGATGATTTACATCTGCTTTATTCTTGTTTATAAGTCTCAGATTCTTCACAAAAACCTCATAGTGAATTAGCATATCCTCTAAATTCTCGTAGAGTTTATCATATTTATGCATGAATTCTACGAAGTAGTAAGGTGCCGATTCTATGTCATAATATGGTCGACGTGACTCATTTGTGTGGGCCAGTGTGGTCAGCACTATTGTAAGGCATGTTATTAAAGAAACTATTGAACTCATAGTATAGCAAAGTAAGTACCGACTCGTCTCTTAAGAATTGAATCGCACCTTAAATATTTTCTATACATATACCTACCTTGTACAATAAGGTGATTTCAATTTGCCTATAAAAATTTACGAGGAACATGTTTGGTTTAAAATTACATAAGAACCTACATAATGAAACCACTAATTTAATACCTAAAATATTATATTATCAACATATTCAATTATTAACTTTATTATTATTGGATTCATGCATGCTAATGTACAACAACGCATTCATTACCGATAAGAAATTGTGGCTGTTTATCGCAAGAATGGGGTTTGCTGGAAGAGATATCTCTTGGAGATAAGTCACGCCCTTTGTGCTGCACATTGTGTGTGTGTGTGTGTGTGTGTGTGTGTGTGTGTGTGTGTGTGTGTACAAAAAGAGTTAAAGAATTCTGTCTTCTCTAATTCTAAGACGAGAGTGGCAGACTCTGTACCGACTACATGAAGTTGGAGTTTTGTGCAATTCACCCCGCCCGACCCATCATCATCCGCCCAGCCAAGTAAAGAAGGACTTTTAGCTGACGGCCTACAACAGTGGTGCCGGCAGCAAAAAGCCATTCTTCTTTACTTTACTTCTGTCTTCCCATTTGATTAAGTTTATTTATGTTTTAATCTTGGTGTAAACTGACTACCACCTAGATAGATAGATTTATTGTACAGTAAGGGAGCAACTACACGACCGATTGTTCACCAACCCAACAGTTTAGTCGGTGGGCAAAAAGCAATGTACTTGTAAGGGTGTGCGCGTCAGTGACCTAGTGGCTAGGACACTGGACTCCCGTGCGGGAGATCCGGGTTCGAAACCATGCAGTGCCATGTGCCAATGAGTTTTTCGTATTTTTCGAAGACTTACGTACATTTACCGCCTGCTCTAACGGTGAAGGAAGAGGAAACCTGCACACTGAGATGACTAGTGTGTAAAGTGGGGTAGGCACAAAAGATCCTCAAGGGTCGAAGTGCCGCTGGGGTTGTTCCCGGCCCCCTGTCATAAGATAAGATAAGGGTGTGCGCACACGGCACCAACTCAACTTTTTAATTGACACAATCGAGACCGATCGCGAATCAAATAGTAGGCCAATTGAGGTAAACTCCATGGCCGATAGTTCAGTCGCCCGCGAACACCAGCAATCGAATTCAGTCGGTTGTGTAACTAAACTGTTTAGTTGGACAGGAATCGGTGTCGACGTTCAATCGAACCAAACATTTTGTTGGACAAAGAATCGGTCGTGTAGTTGGACCCTTACAGGAAATGTACTAATTGTAGAAATAGTAGCATTACACTTATGTGCAAACTCGGCCTTATCGCTTCCAGGCAATATCTGAAGTTTAGTGGACATTAAAAAGATTAACGGCAGTGTAGTGTGAAAATATGAAATACAAATACAATAAATGTAATAATAACAAATCCAAAATAGTGTTAGATATTCTCAGTCAGAATTACGATATCTATCTCAGTTACAGATGTACAGGGGCGGCTTGAAAGTGTTTCCCAGTTTTCATTTTAATTCCTTTTTCATATCGCGAGCAGTAAAGTCTAAAAATAATAGGTTTCAAAAATTTGCAATAAATGTACAAAAAGATAAGATAATTTACTTTTTAATTTATTTTATTTGTTTTATAGGAAAACCAACAGCACTTAAAGTAAAATATAAACCAAACTAAACAATATGAGGCAAATTACAGGTCTTCACTAATAGAAATAAGTAATTAATGAAGCAAATAGGTAGTAGGTGTATACTTTCGTAATTTCCTCTTTTTATTGCTTTTTTAAATTCTGTCATCACAAAAAGATTATTAACGATTTTTCGATAATTATGAACCAATTTAAATTATGTCACCTCTTTGAACGTTCGATTTTCAAAGAAGAGTTACCTATTCCTAGTCACAATTATAGACAGCGTTATTATAAAACTGACGTGTACATGCAATTAGGTATCTTAGGGTAGTAAAACATTTCTGACCGCGACTGTACGTACTTTATACATTGGTACCTACTTAAAATACACATACACGCATACTTAACTGTTTAATTTAGCATTGCCTTATGTTTTTTCATAATTTATTTATCGGAAGAGACTGGCCCCCACAACACAGGGTATCCTAGTGTGGGAGCCAGGGAAATCTGAGAAAATGTAAAAGATACTGTCTGCATTAATAAATTTTTATTTTATTTTATTTTTTATTTTATTAATAATATTTTATTAAATTATAAAAAATGAAAAATAACACAAACGAAAAAAAAACTTTTATTAAAAAGTAAGTACTTATAGTAACCATATTTATTTCAGTGATTACAAATAAGAATAGACACAACTATTTGCTATAGGTAACTGTCAATCACAGTCGGTTGTTCACTTATAAAATAATATTATTAACTAGCGAGAAACAATATCTCATTCTAAACAATAAATCAATAATACTATACAATATTACAAACAATCACAAGAAATTGAGATAACTTCATCCACTGCCTGGGTCTGAATGACCTAGGTATTTTTTTTCCTTAGCTAAAGCTTACCTCTACTTTAGAAACGTTTCTAAGAATCTCAAAGGTTGATATCCTTATTTCTTTCTCAAAGGTTTTGTAAAAGGTTTGCTGATATTTCTTATTTTATTCCGGAGTAAAGGTTAGCGCTTCATTTACTATTTAAGTACTTTCTTATCGCATTGTAATTTCCATAAATTCCCGTGAAAAATACCATAAACCAACAATACAAATCGCGTCAAACAAGATCGAGTATCCGCCATCTTTCTTGCTACTGCGCACCACTCGATACAACTTCACAGAGATCTAGAAATTTGAAGCAATTTGTGTTTTTAATAAACTCTTTTTTTAAATCCCGTAATCACGTAATATAAAGAGTCTCCACAAGAAGGCACACATAAATTGCTGAACCTAATTCAAGTCACTGGTGTTTTTATAACCATATTTTTTTAAATACAGTCACTTGAATTCCGCTACGGCGTAGCACGCGTAGAAATCTCTTTTTTTTAATACAGTCACTTGAACTAAGCTACGGCGTAGCACGCGTAGTAATAACTCCTTTTTACCCAGGACGGAACGGAGAAAGTAAATGCGTTTGACTTAAGAGGATGTTTGTTTGTTTGCGTGGGCATGTGTCTGTTCCCATCTAATTCCGAAACGGCTGAACCAATTTCGATGCGGTTTTTTATTAAAAGAAAGAAAGAATTTATTTCCAAGCGCACACATACAAATACGTGTGTTATTTCACTTTAGCACTTTTAACTCTTTTAACCTAACCTATCCTAACAGACTTCATCAAATCGTTTTATCACACTATAGTCTTTTTCACATAGGAAGGTATCTCGAATTTTTATAAAAACCTAAATATAATACGGATTCTCACTGATGAAAGTTGGAAGTCATCCGATTAGAATTGGCCGATTCACAGAGTACACAGAAGAATACTTTCGACTTTCATCTTTCATCAGTGAGATTCTGTGTTTAAGGTTTTTATAAAAGTTCGACGTGCCTTCCTATGGGGAAAAGACTGTAGTGTGGTTGTTAGGACTTTTTTCCTTATTATAACAATGCAAGGTATGTCTGATATGTTAAATTCATCATAATTTATGAGTCATAAATTGTTATGATCTAAATATTCGACATAGAAACTTTCCTAATCTTTCATAGTGGTGTGTCACTGGTAACATTGGTTTGCTGGTCTTCATTCCCTGTTAAACCTGTAAAATTAATAATTTACAAAATCCAATTTCTTGAAAAAAACTCCACTTTCTAATTAATACCGTTTTTATTCTATATTCGGTATCTGGTTTCTATATTAAAACCCTTCTAATGATCAGGTATTCAAATAAAAAGGGCAAATTGCATTTTTTTTTTACTAGAAGTTAGACTAATGAGGCTAAATCGATAATAGCTTGTGACAAAACGATTAATTTATACCGACTTTATGTAGCGTATCGATAAATTATTATGCCGTAAATATATGCAGAACAATGGGTAGCTATTCATTTGTTAGATGAAATGCGCAACTAATCGATTTTGTACGTAACTTTGTATATACTCTATTATACGAGTAGTTTTCAATGGGTGTCTGAATTTGCAGCTATTTTCATATCAGGTTTTTTATGTCCCCACTGGTCTCAATCGAGCGTCGGTGGTCTCCATGCGGGAGGTCCGGGTTCGAAACCATGCAATGCCATGTACCAATGAGATTTTCGGATTTTTTTAAGACATTACCGTACATTTACCGACTGCTCTAACGGTGAAGGAAAATATCGTGAGGAAACCTGCATGTCTGAGGAAATTAAAAGTTTCCGAAGGCGTGTGAAATCCACCAAACAGCACTGGGCCCGCTTGGTGGATCATGACCCGTACCCCCCTTGTGCAAGGGGAGGTTTGTGCCCCAACAGTGGGGACATTAATAGACTGATGAATATGATCACTGGTCTCAATTCCTGCATAGCCGCTAAACTTAAGTTTAATTTCAATCCGACAGATGGATTTCGTTGGACAGAAGAGGAGCTGGAGCTGTCAAATTAATCGACGGCCAACAAATTCTACCTAAAATGACACCACCTTTTATTTCTGTCCTTTTCTTACCGATAACGAAAGATACAGACGGACGGACTGACCTTAAATTTAAATTTAGTTGCCATGCAGGAATTGAGACCACTGTAGCTATCTATACAAAATAGGGCGTCACTATAATATATATAGACGTTATAGTACGATTTCTATGGGTAGTGAGCAATACGTATTATACTCAAAATCCGTTTTCAGCTGCAGTTTTACAGTGAATTGCAAGAAACATTCTTAAGTCTCGTGTCAACTCTATCTAGAGCTGGCGTGGAAAGAAATAGAATGAAATTTTAATGAAGACTTAACTTTTAGGGCGTTTCGTGCAACTGACGGTTACACTCTAAATAAAAGAGTACGTATACATTTCAAGTGCAATGTCTAGGAGACAAGAATAGGAGATATAACTTGATGTGGGTATGTTGTCCACTGTACAGACGACCACAGGTCAACCTAACCTATCCATAACGTCAAAATTTTAAAGTCTGAAATATAACATACTGTGCAGGCATAAGGTTGAGATTTAATCGAATGATTTTTGACAGATGGTATACTTTAGCTAGTGGTCGACTGTACAACCAAAGATTTTTTAAATTAAATGAGAGCAGACGAGCTAACGAAACGAAATTCATCGTAATTACTCGCTAATAAAGGAGGTTACACTTCAGCAAGAGAAATGTTTTCCAAGTATTTTTTAAATTAGATTATCTTTGAATAAAATACTTCATTAGCAACACCGTTAAATAATTTTCATCTTCTTCTACTAATGCTAATGGCATTTTAAGATATAATCAAAAATTACCTACTTGTTATGTAGAATGTCAGCTGCTCGTTATCACAGAACACTGGATCGTGTAAGATAGTTTCCAATTGCTCCTTGATTACAGGCCTTGCGTTGCACCATACTATGCGACCGGTTTGCGACCATTCTAACACTAACATTTTCAGGCTCTGAAAGAAAAAATAAAAATAAAATATCTAGCTTAATTCTCAAGCAGGTTAAGTAGGTACCAATAAGTTTCGTATTGCTTACTGTCGATTTTTATTTTCCTTTACAAAAATGGTGTACATTAACTCATTTAAAGAAAGAAAGAAAGAATGTATTCCCAAGAGCGCACACATACAAACAATTAGGTACAGAAGATAAAAATGATCATAATTTCAAACAAATATAAGATAGAAATAAATAAAAGTAATTAAGTTTGATGAAGTCGGTGTGCAGCACCGGAAAAGGGGGACTGCCTCAGTCTGATAGACTGATAGATTTTATCCAAAGAATTTCTATATACTAGTATACCCTAAACTAAAAACCCTCACCATATTGCGGTATTAAATGGTAAGTATATTTTTTCTTAGCGAACTCCATACATAAAACAGATTATAAAGCTGCCAATCGCGCCCTCTTGACAGGTTTTTTTTAGTTTCTGATCAGTATTTGGAATTCGTAATTATATTCATACCGAACACAAATTTAATTTTGTTCCTGGATTTAGAACTAAAATAAAGTTCAAATTGCCTTTCAACTTAACGGATAGTACTGCACGTTTGTAGAGACAGTTTCTAATCCCAGAGGACACTATAGAGTGAATTGTTTCGGTCCAGTAACGGTAACAGAGATAGATTATCTGGTCTGATAGCAGAAATGTCCGTCGCATTCGAGACTACGGCCTGCGGCGTACATGGCAATAGTGATAAGTGATTATGGAGACGAAAGCACTGTTGTCTTACATACTTACCTAAGATCAAGCGCCAAATATCACTCACAAAAAAATGTTACAGATTTAGATATATAACTATATTATATGTTAGTACTCGTACGCGTAATCTCGTAACAAAACCATGGGTACAATAAATAAACATGATACGAATAACCTAAAACTACGTTATTTGCGTAAGTATTTGATAAAAATAACGAAGTAAGTATATAGGTACCTAAGTATATCTATCTCAAATCTAGATCAACATATTATATACAGGGTGTAACATTAAGAACGGTCAGTATGGGAAAGTCTGAAACTATAAGACATACGAAGATTTGTTCTTAGGAACCATGTCATCAATTTTAGTAACAAGAAACACTGTATTCATACATTTTAAAAAACCTGTACTCAGCCTGGGAATCGAACCCGGTTGTTTTGAAAAAAAATCCAACACTATTTCTATTTAGATATCGATTACGTTAAGGATGAAGTGTACAAAACAAGCTACGACACAATTGAAGACCTAGAGACCAGCAGCCATAGAGACAATTTTAACGCAAATTCACCACCTAAAGATACAAAATTCAATAGTAAGATCGTTACCTAAACCTACCTTGTATTTTACAAAATGGTAGTCATTTCGAACACCTACTAAAATAAATTAAAAGATATGGAAACAATGCGTTTAATTAATTTTAAACATCACGTTTCATACTAACATTTATTCCTTAAGACCTACACAATCGATATCTAAATAGAAATAGTGTTGGATTTTTTTTTCAAAACAACCGGGTTCGATTCCCAGGCTGAGTACAGTTTTTTTTTAAAATGTATGAATACAGTTTTTCTTGTTACTAAAATTGATGACATGGTTCCTAAGAACAAATCTTCGTATGTCTTATAGTTTCAGACTTTCCCATACTGACCGTTCTTAATGTTACAGCCTGTATATAAATTGTCACTGCGACATATACACACATCAAAACAATCTAGGGATATTTGATGTTAATTTATTTTTTGGAAAACCACAATTAATTTCTTGGGAGAATTATATATAAAATTAATCCAAATTTTATGCTTTAATAAAAAAAAAAATTTAGGTAAAAAATACGACGTTTTCTTGTAGTATTTAAAAAAAATGAATATGTGTTAAAATTTAAGCTCACTGTACATATTACGTAAATTAAAATTGTTAGGACAAATAAAGATGTTATGTGAAAAACTTAACATTTTATAAAATTTAATAATCCGTATTACCCCCCCTGACATTAATAACACATCGGCAACGGTTGTTCATGCTTAAAATTAGAGTGTCAATGTCGCGCTGAGGCATGAGATCCCAGGTTCTTTTCAAATGTAAAAAAAGTTGCTCTTCCGTCACCAGATTTCCTGGGAAGTTCATTAAAGCTGTCCTTTGGAGCATATCCCATGCGTGCTCGATGGGATTTAAATCGGGAGACTGTGCAGGCCATCCCATAACCGTCAAATCATGGTCCCTAAGGGCTGCTGGTCTCTAGGTCTTCAATTGTGTCGTAGCTTGTTTTGTACACTTCATCCTTAACGTAATCGATATCTAAATAGAAATAGTGTTGGATTTTTTTTTCAAAACAACCGGGTTCGATTCCCAGGCTGAGTACAGTTTTTTTTTAAAATGTATGAATACAGTTTTTCTTGTTACTAAAATTGATGACATGGTTCCTAAGAACAAATCTTCGTATGTCTTATAGTTTCAGACTTTCCCATACTGACCGTTCTTAATGTTACAGCCTGTATATAAATTGTCACTGCGACATATACACACATCAAAACAATCTAGGGATATTTGATGTTAATTTATTTTTTGGAAAACCACAATTAATTTCTTGGGAGAATTATATATAAAATTAATCCAAATTTTATGCTTTAATAAAAAAAAAATTTAGGTAAAAAATACGACGTTTTCTTGTAGTATTTAAAAAAAATGAATATGTGTTAAAATTTAAGCTCACTGTACATATTACGTAAATTAAAATTGTTAGGACAAATAAAGATGTTATGTGAAAAACTTAACATTTTATAAAATTTAATAATCCGTATTACCCCCCCTGACATTAATAACACATCGGCAACGGTTGTTCATGCTTAAAATTAGAGTGTCAATGTCGCGCTGAGGCATGAGATCCCAGGTTCTTTTCAAATGTAAAAAAAGTTGCTCTTCCGTCACCAGATTTCCTGGGAAGTTTATTAAAGCTGTCCTTTGGAGCATATCCCATGCGTGCTCGATGGGATTTAAATCGGGAGACTGTGCAGGCCATCCCATAACCGTCAAATCATGGTCCCTAAGGGCGGCCGTTACCAGCCTCGCCGTGTGTGATGGGGCATTATCTTGCATTAACTGGAATTGTTGACCGAAGTGCACTCTAAATGGAACAATTACAGGTACCACGACTTCGTCACGGTATTTTTCCGCAGACATGTTGCCTCTTATCCAAATGAGGTCTGTTCGCGTGCCAAGACGAATGCCTGCCCACACCATGATTGTTCCGCCTCGGTAAGAATGGACCTCTTGTGGGTGCTGGAGGCGACTTATCCTGCCTGGCACTCTCCAGACTAGTGTTCTGCTCGAGTCTGGGTGAAATCCAAATCGAGACTCATCAGTAAAGAGTACCATGGACCATTGGTTGTCGTTCCATAACAAGTGTTCGCGAGCCCAAGCAAGTCGACGTCCGCGATTGCCACGTCGTAAGGCTGGAACACGAAGCGGTCTGCGGGCATGAAGGTTGACTTCATGCAACCTACTCCTGACAGTTTGGTCACTGACAAGTACCTGGTGGTCCAACTGGAGCCTTTGCACTAACTGCATCGCCGTAACATTCGGTTGCCTTCTGGCGGCATTCTGTAAAAAACGATCCTGTCTTGGGGTCGTAACGCGATGTCACCCTGTGTGCCGTTCCGCCACTTCTCCGGTAACACGATATCGTGACCACAACCTAGAAATCACGTTTTGCCTTGTTCTTAGGGTATCAGCAGCAACGCGTTGGACGGTACCAGCTTCCAACATTCCTATCGCTCTCAACATTTCTTCTCTGGTTAAATGTCGACGTGGCATGGTTTCGCAAATCTCGCAATAGCACTCTGGATTCAAAATTTTGTTCTTGGCGGAGCTTAATTAATGATATCAATTTTATTGAATAATAGCACAAAACTTAATTTTCAAAATTCGTTTGTAACTTCCTGAATTCCCGCGCAAATGTTTTTTTTATTTTATTTTTTTATTTTAATGGCTCTAAAGAGTGTTTCTGCCATATAAACATTTTCTCTAGATGGCCAGTATTTTTCAAATTATGCAAAAATGTGAATATCCCTAGACAGTTTTGATGTGTGTATATACAACTATAAATAAACAGGTAGTGTATGAAACAGCACGAAATCATAGTAACCTTCGTGATAAATAATGCGTAAATACTGTTGAGAATAATTAAATTACTGATTTTTTTTTATAAATAGGCCAAGACAAACAGGCAATTGGGCCACCCAATGGTAAGTGGTCACCGTTACCTAGGAACACGTGCAATACCAGAGGCATTGTAATGAAAAAATATATGAAAAAAAGGTTTATTGATTGCTTGCATTGCTTGTGCGTTGCCGGCCTTGAAAGGATAGGACTCTTTTTACGTTCTTTTTGAAGCATCCCATGTCGTAGCGTAGCGGAAACAATCTACTCCGTTTGTAAAATTTTTATGACAAAAAAACTTTTTACTAATTAGAATGAATCGGTCTTGTATGTATGTAAATTTGTTTAAAGAATACCATCTTCTAATTATATGCCTACCTACCTACATTCTTGACAAATAAATTAATCTGAATCTGAAGGCATCAAAATACAATACTCAGACAGATTTTCCATTTACTGCAAAATTATCCACTTATTCGCGTAAAATAAACACCACTTAGGCACTTACATACAACCTTTATTTACAAGCATCCATTCGTATCTCGATCCGGATATGTTACGTAAATATCATAATAATTTAAACGGGGATTTTAAAGAATCTATCGTACTCCATTTCCGACGAAATTCACTCATAACGTATAAAATAATCGTACATTTTAATGTGCCGCGCGTTACGGTAAATTAAAGCCAAAAATGTTAATAAACATTTTCGGTGGCGAAGCGTGGGTTGCATACCTACTCGTATCTGATATATTAAAACTACCGTTGTTGCATGCGATTTGACGTTGCGGCTTGCGGCCGGCGGAATGTTAAATCGATGTTCACACGAGACCGTTTATTAATATGTTAGCTTTAGATCACATTAAAAGCTGTGCAACTTTATTAATTTTAACACTCTCATTTAATAACAAACCAGGTACAACAGGTCAGGTCAATCATCAGGTCTTCAAATTTTGCTCAATTATGCAGTTATGTTACCAGTTTTCGCCCGCGGCTTTTCCCGCATCTATCATAGACCTTGTTTGTTTGTAAATACTTTATTGCACCAGAAATACATTATAACTAAAAATGAAACTTATTCAAAACATCAAATGAACTAGACTTATCCCATCAAGGATCTCTTCCACCTTTTGGTCAAGATCTATACTATATGCAGAATTTATTATTATTAATGATTAATTAGCAGACAGCATTAAGCTGATGCGCCCATATCTAAGCTGGTGTATGTTCATTCACTTATTCATAGCACTTAGTCAATTAAGTCCACTACTTATGCACTGTTTAAAAACCCATCTAGCCTTTTTTTGAAACTGTTGACTGAAGATGCATCCATTTATTATTTATTTCATGCAAAGCCGTTCAGCCGTTTGCCTGTGAAAAGGCAACAGACACACAGAAGTGTTTCACTTCGAGTTATAGATTGTAATACTAACCTGCAAAAACGTGTAATCCATCCTGTACAATCCATCGCAGTATATCACCAATATACTTGCTCTTCTTGGAGCTGAAGAATTGGTGCCAGTTACCACTCCATTGATTCCATTTCTCAGAACACTGGTATTACTTATCACTATCACAGCTCCATTTCCCCCTCTATTCGTCTCATTTTCCATCCTATTGGTCTCATTTCCGACCCTATTGGTCTCATTTCCGACCGTATTGGTCTCATTTTCGACCGTATTGGTCTCATTTCCAACCCTATTGGCCTCATTGCTGGTAACATTGTCGCCGTCAGGTATTACGGTTAGAGTTTCCAACATGGTGATTGGTGTTGGGTGTTTATTTTTAGGGTTCCGCAGTGAAATGAGTTTGGATCGAACTTTCTCAGCGCCAGCGAAATGGAGACCACCTACAGGGTGTATGGCGTAGTAAGGTGGTAGAGTACCGTCCTGTAAAAAATGTAGTTATAGTAAAATATAAGTTTTTTTTAATTCAACCTCATCGTCGCTTACCATCAGGCGAGATCGAGATCAAATGCGGGTTTAGCAGTACATAAAAAAAAATTAGATGCAAATATTTCAATGGTAGTAACTACCTATATAGGTTACAACATCAATGACCTGAAAACCATTTTTTCATAATAAATTTTCGAGATAAACAGCAAACAAAACATCAGGTTTAAGCTCGGTATCCTTTAGTACTTTGTCGCTCTAATTTATTTGACACATTCGTGCAAGGGGAGGGCTGAGCCCCAACAGTGGGGACATTAATAGGCTGATGATGTACAAATGTCAAGAAATCATAACCAACACTTATTGCGACAGAGTTCCATCGAGTATAGCTTGATGTGTGTCTTCCATTGACAATTTTCTATGTATTATTTATCTGCTGAAAATAATCTTCTATCAAAACATAAATGTTATACGATCTCGATATTTTAATCTAGGAATAGAACTTACATCAACATATTGAATGTCCAGAGGCGGTCGAGAGTGGTAGTACAGGAGTAGTATCACGTCAACTCCCACGCCACATATCAGGCCCACTTCGATGCCCAGCGCCAGGCAACAGATGAAGGTTCCCACTAGTGGGATCAAGTCCAGCCCTGGAAATTTCAGTGATTAGAATAATGTTAAGTTAAGACCCGTGTGGCCCAGGATATACAATACAAAATACAAAGTAATTTATTTACCACAATAATTTTTTCACGTTTTAAAGTTTGCTCTTGGACCCCGCACTAGGGCGACCCTGTGTCGCGGCGATCCTTAATCACATTAACAATAAGTATTAAAGTAACTAATTTGGACTCAGTTGTATTTTACAAAAATATATAGTACCTATATATGTGTATAGTATACGTGGGAAAGGGTGAGAGTGCGGTGTGTGTGTTTGTGTGTGCGTGTGAGTGCGTGTGTGTGTGTGTGTGTGTGTGTGTGTGTGTGCGCGTGTGTGTGTGTGTGTGTGTGTGTGTGTGTGTGTGTGCGTGTGTATGTCTATATTTCTAATTGGTTATCTTTTCGTATTCAGGGTGTCCCACAAACCAACGTCAACCCTTCAAAAATCTTTGATTAAGTTTGCGAGCAAAGGTCCTTTGTTGTATTTAAGAAAAAAATAGAACCACAAAATACCTACATTTGTAGCTAGAGCATTCGAAACAGTTACTAGGGGTAGAATTTATTTCGAATTTTGAAAAATTCTTGTAGCTCGAAAACCACAAGGTTTATACTAAGGTCTAGTTTAGTTATTCTGGCTAGGTATTACCTGGCCTATTAGGTATTGCCGGGTTAACATTGGTTTTTGTTACAAACTGTATAAACTGCATACAATTTGAAAATTTTGTCTTCAATTCTAATTTTGTCTTTAGAAATAAAGACGCTTTGCCTTGATGGCCTCTGCCGCCCTAATTGCCTTTTCGCATCTACCTAACATACGATTTTTTATAACTAGTTAACTTTACTCATTACTTACTCAACAGATCTCAAATATACACAATCACAATCAACATAAACATCAATTGGCATTACTCTGAACTAATTTAAAGTCACGAATAACAAGAATAAACGACCACACATTGGCTTGAGTAATAAACCCCCGAGGGAAATCTAACACTCTTGAAACCCGCAACAAATTAAATCTCAAGAAAATATACCAAGTTTAAGGCAATAAAACAAAACACACGCGTAGCGCCTTAACTGGATGCGCTGGAGGTATCCAGGATCAAGGCACAGAATACTGGAGGCGCAAAGAAGAATAGAAAAGAAAAGTCGCAGAAAATAAGGAAAACCGCAGAAAACCAATTCGTCAAATAAATGAAAAATTAAGTTCATTTATTTCTATCGCCCGTTCTTTATCTATTGCATCTTTCAATGGCCTTTTCAAAACATCAAAGATAGTTGCTCAGAAATCTCGTAACTCGCCACATTCATTTTTTTACTGAGAGAGTGAGTCAGCACGGAACATATAAATTTAACATCGGGCTAAGCCAGGACGGAGGTCATAGGAAAGGAGGAAGAAGGAGGGATAAATACTGAGGGCGCAGAAAAAATAAGATACTTACCTATTGAAACAGGGTACTTCAGGGTAACTCTTCATTTATTTGACGATTTGCGTCAAATAAATGTAGAATTAAGTTAATTCATTTCTATCGTCCGTTCTTCATCAATGATATTACATCTTCCAAGTGCCTTTTTAAAACATCAACAATACCTATAAGTTACTCAGAAATATCTAAACTCGCCACATCCAATTTTTTGCTGAGAAAGTGAGTCAGCACGGAACGCAGACAATCGAACAAAGCCTTAAGGGACGTGGAACATTGAATAACTAGACTCAAGGGAGGTAAACAGGGCATGTGGTTAGACGAAATGTTGAATAAAAACGGTAACAAAGCATGGGAGAACAAACACCGAAAGAGATTGACGCATGCAGGACCGTTCAAAAAGTCGCAGTAAAGAAGAGGTTTATTAGTAATGGGGCTAATCCCCATGCTGGATGATGTTTATTATGATTTATTTTCGGTCCGAAGTCAATGATATTCAGAAAAGGGGCGCAACGTTAGGATACAGGGCGCCTTGTTACGACCCTGTAAATTAGAACAATTTGCTTCGCAAAGTGTCATATGGTGAGTAACCCGAGCGAATCTAATTTGTTTCTTCGTAAGGTCAACGCCGAGTTCAATAGAACACTTCTTTGAAGAGACGTGATAATTTGTAAACTTGAATTGAAAAACATAAAATTAAATCAAGAATAAGATCAAGATACGTTTGTAATTAAAATGGGAACCAAGCATTAAATAATAAATGAAAAGTATGATCCTACTATGATTATAGAAATCATGTTAATTTATTGTACCTACTTATAGTGTGAAGCAACTTTGAATTTTGGATCTAACTTCAGGCATTTTTACGACTCTATACAATGACGACTCTACTACCATAAACTAACTCGTACATACATAGACGGGAGCGATGCCATGGGTTGGGCAATACATGCATGTTTACTTTGTATGTCTCGCAAAGTTACAAAACGGAAAGAACTTTGGGTTTCAGTATGAGTAAGTATTAGAAACAATAATTATTTATATTAGGTCCTTACATATGAAATTGGCGTTTTGTCGGACTGGCCACTTTGATCTGAAATATCTAGGTATATAACCTCTTTGGTTAGGAATTCCAAATTCAAATTTATAAATCCATATAGCTGGTACATTTGAGTTTCTAAAACAGTCATTCATTTGTTTTTTCCTGACTAGTTTTTTCTTTGGCGTCGCTCATATCGCACAATGGAAAACATGAAATATCGCTATATTTACGAGTACGAGTTCTACCGTGGTACCAGTGCTGCAGAAACAGCTCGAAGGATTAATGATGTGTATGGCGCTGGTGTCGCAAAAGAAAACACGGTACGTTTTTGGTTCCAACGTTTTCGTTCTGGAAATTTCAACCTTCAGAACAAGCCCCGTGGGCGACCGGAGACCAAAGTGGATAATAAAGAATTAAAGGCTATTGTGGAAGCGGATCCATCACAAACCACTTCAGAGTTAGCTGCAGGCTTCGGTGTGAGTGATAAAACTGTTTTAATCCACTTGAAGCAAATTGGGAAAGTAAAAAAGCTTGAAAGGTGGGTACCTCACGAATTGAGTGAATCAAACCGGCAAACACGCGTCGACTGCTGCGTTACATTGCTCAACCGACATAATAATGAAGGGATTTTAAATCGGATCATTACCTGTGATGAAAAGTGGATCCTGTACGACAATCGGAAGTGCTCGTCGCAATGGCTGAACCCTGGAGAATCAGCCAAATCCTGCCCCAAGCGAAAATTGACTCAGAAAAAATTACTTGTGAGTGTTTGGTGGACTAGTGCCGGTGTCGTTCACTACAGTTTCCTAAAATCTGGCCAAACGATTACGGCAGATATCTATTGTCAGCAACTACAAACCATGATGGAAGAACTAGCTGCTAAACAACCGAGGCTAGTCAATCGCTCTAGGCCACTGCTGCTTCAGGACAACGCTAGACCACACACTGCACAACAGACGGCCGCTAAACTAGAGGAGCTGCAATTGGAATGTCTGCGACATCCACCGTACTCCCCGACCCTTGCTCCAACAGATTACCATTTTTTCCGGAATTTGGATAACTTCTTACAAGGAAAAAATTCAACTCCGATGTGGCAGTCCAAACCGCCTTCAGAGAGTTTATTGATTCTCGCCCCCATGGTTTTTTAGTAAAGGGATCAATGAACTACCTATGAGATGGCAAAAGTGCATAGATAACAATGGTGCATGCTTTGATTAATTAAATATATTTTACAAAAAAAAAACGACTTTATATTCCTCCCATACAAAACGCCAATTTCATATGTAAGGACCTAAATTATATATTAAATTCATGCAACAAAACGTTCAGAACAGCTGTTATATTTGGATAAACTCGACGCAGTGCGAACGAATTAAAGAAACAACAGCTAGTAAATTATTCATATTTCATGACATTCGGTTACGGTTTAGTTAGGAATGCTCTAGAACAAAGAGTTTATGTCAAGGCAAGGTACAGTTAGTGACAATATTGAACTAAAAAGTCGCCATGCACCGTCACCCACCAATGTAACTGCTCTAAATAAACTCTAATCAAGGTAATAATTGCCATAATATCTATTTTTACTACACTTCAAAATCAGACATAGCGCAATGCAAAAGGGTGGTGTAAAGCGCCTTACAGAATCTTCTAGAGGACATTTAAAGAAATCTTTCAAATCGCGTGGTCAACCCAAACAACCCCTTAGATCAACCCCTCTTAAATCTTCGAACACCCCTGAAAGCAACTGGATGTGGTCTTGCCAGAGCTGATAGTCAACTCGGGAACCTAAATGGAATAACAATGTGAGGATTAAAAAAAACTTACTGCTGGTAGTCCAGAGTTTCTTCATTATAGCGACATCGATCATATGCAGCACTGCGCATACAATGACTGCCGACAACGCCGCGCGCGGAATGAAGTAGAAGTATGGAGTTAGCAGAGCCAGGGTCAGGAGCACTATTATACCTGACAGATTAAAAAATAGATCAGATAGATACAACGTTCATAAATCCATGGCACTAGTAAACGGATCATTTTTCACCTGGCAAAACAGCTACGGATTTCATGACGTTTCACGCGCAAGTGTACGTACGTCATCAACCAACTGAGTGTTATCGTTAATTGATGACAGACAATTGCACAAAGTTTACCATTAAGTTATATTCCATGATTTCTAAATTATTAAATGATTCAATTAATTAAGTTCACGCATTTGCACATCGAAATATTGTATTAATATTTATAGCAAGCTTAAGAGAGAGTATTAAATATTTATAGCAAGTGTAAGAGAAAATCGTGAAATATTCTTCCGCCGTAAAATCAAAATAAAGTAATATTAAGAAATGAAATTTTAAATTCCTTAACGAATAGTCAATATGAATGTGTGCAAATTCCTTTTTTCAGAAAATTATTTGATATGAAGAAATTAACAATCGAAATTTCACGATTTTTCACGCGCAGGCCACTCTCTTAATAAAACATAATTTTAACAGTATTGCAAGATCTGCATTACGGTAAAATGGCAACCCGAGTGACGTACCCACGACGTACCCTTGTGCGTGAAACGTCAGGCAGTCCATTTATTGTTTCTGTTTTGCCTGTCTTCTTGTGCCATGTATTCCACCAATTCCACTGGGCTCGCACGATGGATCGCATATAGTCCTAAAAGCCTAGCACCCTGCAGCGATTTTGAATTGGAATTAGACCGGCCCTTATAATAATAATAAATCGTTTATTTCAGGCAAAATGCAACCCACACCATTAATAAATACAAATGTAAAAAAGAACTAAACAAACAAAAATAAACTAGGCACAAAATTATACTAAATTACGTTATTTTTTGTTCGGACTCCGGTGCATGCGCAACCAACTCTTAAAAAATACATTTCGAATAAATTGACATTGAGGACTGACACTAACACATTTTTAGCGTCACGCACTCTGTCCCAGAACGTTGCGACAATGTTCCTCAGATTCCTTGTTCCTTATAGATGTTTTCTTGATTTCTATGCTTTGGTCCGATTCCGTTTCAAACTCGAGTACTCCTTGATGAGGCTAATGATATGGTAAACAGTTTAGTTGCTGTTACAAGATATTAATCTGGAGATTGCAGACCTAATACATTAGGTACAATAAATATAATAAAAAATCTAAGTAAATGCTTAAAATAATGGTTCTAAATTACACTGTATTGAATTCGGAGACACTTAGACATTGTTAATTTGGATTTGATTGGAGAATACTAAAACTGAAGAGGAACCTATTGACAAGACAACTAGACACTAGACAAGCAGCTTTAGACATCGAACTATAACTCTTTGATATATATTTTTTAATGTTATGTCACGACGTAACTCCAAGTTGACTAACTACTTGGGTACGGTAAGCACAGAAACCACCAATGAATTAAGCACCTAACAACTAATGATTGTATAGATTCCAAAGCTCAGAAATTACAAGATATATAAAGGTAAGGGTTCTATTACACTTTTATTACTTTTACACCCACGAGCCGCAATGTGTCTTGTTTATCTAAAGCTGCGTATTAGCTAGTGTCGTGTGGGCCGGACACGTTACGTGACGAAAATAAGGAAACCAACACATTGTGTACCAGCCTTACTAACTAACTCCTTCCTTCCAGAGGCAGAGTTGACCTGAGTGGACGAAATAGTCCTAATAATAAGGTTATTTTAGGAAAATCTATAATTGGCATATTTTAATATAGCTGTTGTTTTTCTAAATAAATAAAAATAGAACAAATAACTCAGGTAGTGTACACATCGCCTACGTAAGTTCGAAAGCCGTTTGTTCGAATATAAATCTCAAAAACGGTTAGGTACCTACTATGTATTAAATATTAGTACCTAATGTATTAAAATTTACTCTACTTTTATAAACGGCTAATTATTTCCAGCAATGGCGTCGTTTGGACAGTCACAAATACAAATAATTATAATTATTACTTTCATCTCTGGAAATTTGTGTTCCATTACTTAGTCAATATTCTTAACATTTTCCCTTAATGATATTTGCATTTCCTGTAAAAGATCTGGTTGGCGTCTACCAGCTGTCTCCCCTAATTCCATTTTAATTGTAGAAAAACACTCTTAAAAAGATGACTTTTTCATTTCAATATTTAAACACTTAATTGTCAATTTACTTTTCCTTTTTATCCCAACATCGCAATACGGTATTAACCTAATTTTTTAATTGCATCAATAAACTTACATATACATCGTAAAGAAGGATCTAAAATTAGTTTTTCGATATCTCAACTAACATCAGAAAAACAGTCCTTTATATGCAGCCAGGACCAGCTTGTATGGTGCTAGGGTACTACTTACCAGTAGTACCTACGACAGTGTTCCCTAGCACCATACAAGCAATTTTATATTTACTAAATTGTATTACAAATTTCCATTTAGTAATACAATTTAGTAAATATAAAATTAAGAAATAGCCTTAAATTGATGGTCAAATGTGAAAACAGATTAAAAAATGGTTGAAAAAAAAACTACAGGCAATCAAAAATCAGAACGGTAGAAAGGAACGGCAATAAGTAAGATATTATACTTACATACTTACTTATTGCCGTTCCTTTCTACCGTTCTGATTTTTGATTGCCTGTAGTTATTTTTTTTTCAACCAATGTTTAATCTGTTTTCACATTTGACCATCAATTTATGGCTATTTCTTAATTTTATATTTGATACTGGGAAAATACCATAGCGGTGAAAGAACTATGGTCAAGTCAGACCTGGAGAGCCAGTGTCGCTAGTAGTCCGATTTCTGTGGGACCTGGGTCTATTTGAAGATATCTAAAAATATCTCGTATAAGAAAATAAAATATCACGTATCACGTATATTGTCTTTGCCAAACCTAAAATAAGCAAATGCTTAAAAATGACTCGAACCGACAGCGAATATTTCAAAATTTGTAAACCACTAGGGAAGTGCGACGTGGAACTATCATGCAAACTTTTAGATTTATGAAGTTTCTACCTCATAGCTCGGCTGTTCTCGCGCATGTGAAAAATGATATATCGTCGGGAACATTTGTCTTGGCACCGAGCTCGGCTCGAGTAATCGTCCCGATTAAACAGTGGATTTCAAACCACACAAAGTATTCCCGACATTTACAAATCCAAAGATAATAATCGCCTTAATTTAAGCCAAAAGCAAAATGTTACGTTCGAGCAAACTTTGTCATAATTAGGGGAGACTTAACCAATGAGTTTCCGAATAACTTTACGAGTGTTTAAGACGTCATCAAAAAGGAAACAGCCCTCAACAATGACAAAGTGCTTCCCCAAACAATCGTCAAAACATAACAAGTGAAATCTTAACAAATTGTTACAAAGTCAATTGAAACAAAGTCGTAAATATACGTACCGGTGTAGAATCCCGCTGCGGGCGTGCGCACGCCTGAAGCGTCGCTTACAGCGCTGCGGGTGAAAGAGCCGTTCACTGGGTACGATCGGAAGAAAGCGCCGATAATGTTGCAAGCGCCCAACGCTACGATCTCTTGAGTCGCGTCCAACGTTCTGCCTTTGGCTGAAATATATCAAGTTATAAAGTTTGTTAAATCATCGAGGATTGTTCCGGAGAGCTCGTTGCGAACTCTGGTGGAATGGAGTGTTATAGTTCTTCCAATTAGCTGCAAAACGACGTTCAGTTAGATGTCCTATTAGATCAATTACTATCCAATCTTGCTTGTTTGTACCCAAGTAATTCTGACTATTATTTTGAAAGCAATTAATAAGTATAAATATATAAAAAGGATGGTATAAGGACGCCGAGGATAGGGAAAAATGGAAAGGAGGGGACCCCCAGACTCCCTTTGCCCAGCAGTGGAATAGTCTATAGGCTAATAAAAGTTATATAAAATAAGTATTCGAAAAAAAATTGCTAAGCTGATAATAATTTTCAATAGTAGATAATTATGTTAAGTATGCACTTTTAAATCTTTGCTTTAATTACTATATTTTTGTCAATATCAAATGGTAACTTTAGACTAATGTAATGACAAATAGGAAACATCAAGTGGTAATAATGGTTTATATTCGTTAATATTCGTGCTTACACTGAAAGGAACGTATATATTTTATTTAAACTTACCAAAAACTTTAGCAATGGCGACGTTGGAAATGATGCCCACAATGGGGACAACCAACAACCCGGATCCTAAATGGCCCAACATCCCGCCGGCGGTAACCGTTGTGTTGCCGACAGCTGTATGGAACGGCGGTAGTTGCGGAACTGGCAACCCTGGTGTTATGTTACCTGGAAGACGAAGGATGAAAGCAATAAAATAAAAATTCCAAATATGTACCTACTTTCTAAGAATATTACGCTTATTACCTAAACATAAGCATAACTGTCACGTCCATAATCCCCGAGGGGTAGACAGAGGAACCACTTTCATCAAGGTAGTTCCCACTTTTCGCCGTAAGATTTGGTGAACAAACGTGATAGGTGGCGTGGTAGTGCGCTTATTACACTTGACTGAATTCAGTCAACGATTTATTCGAGTAATTAGACAGGCCTATGTTTATATGCTGTAAATCGCAGACTAACTGTGCTGAAATAAACACACAATACACTTGACTGAATTAAGTTTGACAGAATTAGTGAAGCGTAATAAGCCCAATACGTTGTCATCATTTTCACGGACACTGCATCGCCCAGAACGCATAGTGGTCATCATAGCCTTTCAACGTTCCCACTGTTGGGACACAGGCTTCCCCTAGAGGTACGGACCACTTAATCACGGTACAGGCACGTAATAGTGATAAATTTCGGAAAATCGTGCTTCGGTATTACTTACGACTTTAACGTACTTATAACGTTATACGACGATTAATTACCCACTTGATCCCATTGTCGCTAATCTATTATATCTAGGTCGCAATTAATTAAATAAAACCAATCGATATAATAACACGTTTTTTATTACTCTGGGTTACCAGCTAACTTTCTAAAAGTCCCAATACAACACTCACGTACTCATTTCTACGCGACTCTCGATTTTATCCCAGAACCGTAAATGGAAAAAAAAACATAAAACCGTTCGCTAAACAGCTAGTTTTTGCCTGTCTGGTAACTACATATAAAGGTAACTAAAAGCACAAATGCTAAAAGCTGAGGAAAAGAAACATAAAAACCTGTCAAAGGAAAGGCGCCGTGAATTAATAATAGGGAAAATAGTTCCTGTATTTTCCCTTCTCTTTATGAAGTAGAGCATGTGATTTTTGTTTATTACATACACAAGAACGTAATGCATCTTGCAAAGAAGGAATATCATAATTTGAAGCGATTTGCTTCTTCGTTCATTATGCGAACGGCTAAGGAATGGAACAGCCTGCCGGCGTCTGTATTTCCCGAAACCTACAACCTTGGGATCTTCAAGGCCAGAGTGAATAGGCATTTACTGGACCCGCATGCTCCATCGTCGACCTCATCGTCGCTTACCATCAGGCGAGATCGAGGTCAAATGCGGGTTTAGTTATACATAAAAAAAAAAAAAAAAAAAAAGAGTAGATGATATGGGACCTATCTTATCTTATCTTATGATAGGGGGCCGGGAATAACCCAGCGGCACTTCGACCCTTGAGGATCTTTTGTGCCTACCCCATTTTACATACTGGTCATCTCAGTGTGCAGGTTTCCTCGCGATGTTTTCCTTCATCGTTAGAGCAGTCGGTAAATGTACGTAAGTCTTCGAAAAATACGAAAAACTCATTGGTACATGGCACTGCACGGTTTCGAACCCGGACGATATGGGACCTAACTATGAGACCCGGCAAATCTTGAACTTCGTGAATGTTTAAAGTTAGAAAACTAAATTATACTACGAGTTGATGCAATACGACTCTGTGCAAAGTCAGCCTGGGGCGGTATCACTCTTTTACTTATATCTGCCGCAAAGCAGCAATTCTTGCATTCCTGTGTTTGGGTTTGAAGGTTAAGAGAGCCAGTGTAATTATCACAAGAGATACTCCATCAGTCCTCAACGTTAACAGCTCATTAATACGATAAAAAAATGGGTTTACGTTTTCACTGACCCTGGGAGATTAGTACCTACTTACCCACGAAGAGTCTATACTCAAGTCTGCCCTGATACGGAAGAAAATGTGATTTTCGAGAAAATGGCACAAAACATGCCAAATTGATTTCTAGTGTTTACTGGAATTCTTCTTTTAAAATTTCTGGAATTTTAAATGAACTTCAGTAACATTTGAAAACGCATTTTTTTGAAATTTTCTCGAAAATCGCATTTTGCACATGGCGGCCTTCTTCCATATCAGGGCAGAAGTATGAAACCCCACACTACACACGGGGGCCACTCCCATGAGCCACAAAGGTTCCTCTTAAGAATCTACTAGAATAGTATCACAACTCTTTTTTTTATTTACACCTAAACCCGCGTTTGACCTTAATCTCACCTGGTGGTAAGTATGAGGCCGAAAAGCACATTGGCTTAGTATGTTATGTTATGTTGACTCTTCTATAACACCGACGAAATACATAAACGACGAAGCGAAGACATTTGACGATATACTTTACATAGGAAAGTCGCTAGCCTAGCGGACCCTGAGGGGTCCTTCCACCAGCAAGTTACTTGGCTTAGTCGCCTCGTACGACACGCTTATCCAGTGACGGTATGGATATTCTAAATACAATACAATACAAAACCATTTATTGCACACATACATATTACACGTACATATCTTGTCCTTACAATGTTGAACATAAACTAATTTGTGGCAACAGGGAGCGTGTTCAGCTTATGCTATGGATGGAGTCCACAGCGCTGATTTTCAACACGTCCCTTTGTCACTTGGAAGGCACAATAATAATATTACGTCGTACGTCGCCACATATGTAATGTGGCGACGCACGACGCCCGCCACTACGATACAGTACCTACTCACATCGGCGTAGAACGCGCTATCGAAATTTTCCTGGGACTTCGTATATATACGAGTTCCAAACATCCATAGTTGGACCAGGACATCTGGTCACCAGGCACAACACCCCGCCTGGTGGAAGATCTTCCCTTTTCCCTTTCATACAACTGACGTTACGTCATCCATGCCCTCACATACCGCGTTCCTACACACACATACATAAATCCGTCCCATACACGGAGAAATCTTTACCTGTAAGTATCAACGGCTCGCTCTTATCCTCGTGAACGAAGAATGCCACCACAGCTGCCAGTACGACCACTATAGCGTTCCTAGCCACTCCGATGAACCACAAGGTTCGCTGTATTATTTGTGTCTTCTGTCGGCTCTTATCGTCTTCAGGGTCCTTTATGCGAATGTCTTTAAGAGCCTGTAAAAAAATGGAGGTTTTAACAGATTACAAATACAAATATACTTTATTGCACACCCGGGACAAAAACAAAACATACAAAATAAACAGAGGTACAATACAATGTGCAGAAGGCGGCGCTTTAAGCGATATCTTCCAGGCAACCTTCAGGTGATGGAAAAATCATAAGATACATAAAATCCGGGTGCAAAAGGCGTATGGACCAAAATACATAATATGTGTACTTACATAACTTCAAGGAATATAAAAGTACGCACTATTTAAATTAAAGTAATCTGATTTTTTATTTTATTATTGTTATTTATTTATTTGAGCTACCCTCAAATAAATAAATAACAATAGTAAAATAAAAAATCAGATTACTTTAATTTAAATAGTGCGTACTTTTATATTCCTTGAAGTTATGTAAGTACACATATTATGTATTTTGGTCCATGTTTATTATAATTGTAGTTAGGAATTCATATGCAGTCAATCTTAATGATCGCACAGCAAAACTTGAGAGGTCAGGTATCAATAAAGTGGACGAATCCTATTATGTAAAGCACAATGTGCCTAAGACAGACGGGCCAGCTTCTATTTCTAATTTTAATGGTCGTGGATGGGGGTCAAAATGTCCCCGCGATAGCTTGCTTTCAACAACAACTCAAAAAGAGTTTTTCGATTCAAAAAAAACATTTCCAAAATAAGTTTAACCTATGTATACTTCAAACTACATATAAATAAACATCTACTGAAGTCTTACTAGTTGGGCTGATCATCTCGTTACAAAGCACCCCATAAATTAGGCTCGAACGAACGAGCCCCGTTTTACAACCCCAAACAAAATCCGCTCGACAAATCTACGTCGTTGATGAACATCCAGCAAACATTTAATTGGGGAGGCCACCGTAAAAAGGATTACATGACTATAAGTACCACGATGAAATGCTTTTGATGTAAAAGCAGACAATTAACAAAATATAGAGCGTCGGTGGCGTAGGCGTAGAGGCTATGACGCCGAGGCATGTTCGACACCGTGCAATACCATGTGCCAAACAGTTTTTCGGATTTTTATGAAGACTTTGTACATTTATACCGACTACCCTAACGGTGAAGGAAAACATCGTGAGGAACCTGCAAGTCTGAGTAAAAAAAATTCAATAGGTACGTGAAATCCATCAATAAGCAAGGGGCAAAGAATTCCGTCCTTCGCTACCAGTAGGGATAGATCAGTAGGGATATGTGGAACAGGCGCAAAGAGAGGCCTGCGCCCCAACAGTGGGGACGTTTATATGCTGATGATGATATCCCAAGATAAAAATAATACATAAACTCGCACGTCCATAATCCCTGAGGGGGTAGAAAGACCATCTTCAATCACCAGGTAGATAAAAATAAAACATTTACAAGAGACTCTGAAGGAAGGGATGCCAGTTTTACAAATAGAACTATTTTCAACCCGTAGTAAAACAAAAAGTGCTAAATAAAGTGCAGTGAACTAACAATAGAAGAAAGCTTCGATTATAAACGATATCTTGAAACTACTGAAACTAAATTAGTTTGAGCTCTATACATTCTTTCATAGGATGAAAGCCTTCTTTAATAACTTCATTATGTTTTCGAGGAAGTTCGTTTGTTCTTTTTCCTTTTAACAATCTGTCACACACATGTACTGTATCCTTTTCACCGAGAATTACTTATGTCAGGTGCCTCTCTGGATAGGATATCATGTTATGCCTCAAGCAATACAAGTGCTGATGACAAAATTTTGTCGGCAATTATTTTATTTTTATTCCTTTTTCGTCCTCCATTCAAACATAAACACTGTGTAAATAAACGAGACGCTCAACGTAGCGGAATAATAATATAATGATGAGAACGTTTCTACTTCTTGAGCCCATTTTCCTTATTTTCTTAGACATAAATAGGTTGTGTTAATGGATGTAACTAGTTTGAGCTGAATGAAACCCAAAAAGTAGATATCTGTATTAGTACTTTTTACGTGATATGCGTTCAAATAGACAAACATACAAAAATTACATTTTCACGATATAAATTATATATATTATTTTCTTCTGTATAGTATTTACGTAATATTATTACTTCTGCATTGCAGCTTGCAAGGGTATGCATTCTTTCTTCATTTCTATGTCTTCATTCTTTATCATATATTCATCACCCGTATATTATGTATCATATGATTTTTCCATCTCCTGAAGGTTGCCGGGAAGATATCGCTTTAAGCGATAAGGCCGCCTTTTACACATTGTATTGTACCTCTCTTTATGTTGTATGTTTTGTTTTTGTCCAGGGTGTGCAAAAGTATATTTGTATTGTACGATTTTAGATTTATATGTAGATACTCGTATGTTATATATAGATAAGTGAATGCTAAACTATCAACTGAAATTACATTATCTACTGTCAATTGCCAAACAATAGTTCTGTATTTATTTCTGGGTTTCGTGCTATATCAGTTTGACAATACAAACGTTGTATATTTTGGTAGAGACCAACTTGCAGCGCGGTTTACCGCAGTTTGCAGAGCAGCTGCTTTGATTTATCGACTCAATTAACACAGAATTTAATAAACGATGTGTGCACTGCGAGATTTATTATTATTGACTTCGGGAATGTAATGGTAGTAGGCACTAATTAAAGTTGGGGTCGCAAAAATGGAATCATTTTACGAACACTTATTTAACAATTCTTTTTTTATATAAGGTGTTTTTAATAGTAGCAAATAATTGGAGGGACCTATGTGCTGGTCATTTGTACCACTTTACACGAAAAATAACCCTGTTACTCGTATGTAAATTTTCCATACTAAATAAAAAATCCCCTTTATTTTGCGCCATAATGGCATAAAATTCATTCATTTGATGAATTTTTCTAAGAAAACAAATTTTGTCGTTTTCTTCGAAATTTTAATAAGTATAAAAAAGTTTTTTTACCCTTTAATTATTGTTATAACCTATAAGTAGATGAAACCCTAGAAATATTTGCCGTTATTAAAAAACACCTTATATAACTTAACTACACGAGAAAGTACCAAATCGAACGAAAGGCTTTCTTATAGGTACATGTTCGCATTCTGTCTCTCTTAATAAACTTTATTGTCACATTAGGAAGCCCCGCAGCGCCATTTTGTAAGAAAACGTTTCAAGATAGTTTCCCTCCATCGTATAATATTATAGAACCAAAATCATTAATACAGGTAATTTAGGACCCACTTTTACAAATTGAAACCACTTTGTCACAATAAAACGTAGACGGCAATCAAAAGAGATCTAATACTAGCTTAAACCTAGTATTGACTTTGACAAGGTTGTTCAATGTGTCAAAGTTGGTCCAAAATTAAGATTCGCGACCGTTCTCACAAAGAAAAATTTACATACCACAGTGTAAATATAGTACTATACCTAAAATAGACCAAATAGAGCACATTCCCACAACAAGATAACCGGTGTTGCTAGAGATTGACTTACATTGCTTGGATTGAAGTCATGGCCAAGTACCTGCCCAATGCTTTACCATATTTACTACTATGCTAATTCTTAACACATTAGACTATGTAAGGTCTAAACAAACCTAGATACTGATAGTAAAATGCCTCACCTTCATTCCCAAGAGCACGATGCAGCAGACCAAACTAAGCAGCGTATCTTGGAGCCTGGTTTCTGCTATGTGTTCGAAGACGCCTTTCCACGTTCCTACGAAGGACTCAGCACTGAACTTGATGCCCAGCAGACCCTTGACCTGGGACGAAGCTATGGTGACCGCCGCAGCCGATGTGAAACCAGATACGACTGGTAGAGATACGAATTCTACAAGAAAACCTGGAATAAAAATAATAGAGTGGATAACAAAACTAAAAGTAATACGAGTAGGTCACCGTGTTTAGAATAAGATGAAAATTAATAGGCATAATTTACAGCATAGACAGATGTTACAGGAGTGTACATAAATCTTTCGTATTGTCGAAATAACAGAACTAAATCCGAACAACGGAAAATGTCTTTAAAGAATGAAGAGGAAGAGGAATTAAAAGGTGAAGATGTTATTCCTGTATTTTAATTTTCATAATAGATTAGCTTTGAAGGGACTCGTATACACTTACCTAACTGGGCGATGCCAGCGATCAGCTGAACAACCCCTCCGATGAAGCACAACAGCACAGCATAGTCGGCATTGGTACCGTTCGTATAAGTGAAAGTTAGCAGCGACAGCAATGCTGTGGGCCCAATGTTGATCTGGGGGCAGGTCCCCATAACCCCATAGATGAACCCGCCGGCAAATGACGCGTAGAGCCCATACTGGAACGTGAATAAACGAAAATGTAATATTTCGATACCTTTATTATCCTTTTGGAACAGTCAAGGATAGGACTACACGGGTCCGGTTCTAGCACCGGGTCGATTCGCAACATTCAATCACGAAGCGCTGACATCAAGTGGGGGGAGGGCAAAACGCATGTGATTGATTGCAGAGAACCGGACCCGTGAAGTCCGGGCCTAAATTTTGACGAACATGGAAGAATACTGCTTTTTATGTTTTGCCTCATAAAGTATAAATACTTATCTAAATAACGATAAATCTTAGTACATGGGTACGTACTTAATTTCTTAGTCGGACTGGATATTTTACGACTTCGGTACAAAATAGAAATGAAAGATTTCGAAGGCTTGTAGAACTCACTCGCCCGCCACCACAGAAATAAATCAAGAAAGAACGGTGAAGTGGACGGGGCACCCGTAACTCAATCTTGCAATATACTGCTTCAGCGCCTAGTTTTCGACCCATACCGATCAGAGCGGATATTCTAAAAATGCCTTATTGTGCGGTTTGTAACTATAAGAACAACAGTAAGAGCCTTTACACATGGCGCCGCACGCCGCATGCGGTGCGACACCGTTGGATTAGAATTCCTTAGATTTGTATGGGCGCTTTAAACACACGCCGCACGTGCTGCGGCACACCCCACGCGGTGCGCCCATACAAATCTAAAGTAAAGGCCCTAAGACAGTGAATCGATCAAAAGGAGGTATTGCGTTCGTAATAACGTCACTGGATTATGAAACTGTTGACACGCGAGATTCATATAGCAGTTCGCCCGCGTCACCGTTCTATCTTGATTTATCTCTGTGCCCGCCACACTCACACACATTGTGGACGCGAGACCCATACATTTTGTACGACTGACCCTGAGACTGTGCCCTTAAATTGGATTTATTCCGATTGATAATGAAATGTATATGACAATAAAATCTAAACAACAAAAACCTCCTAAGAATGTAGCCTACAACAAACAATGATAAGGTACCTACATAGATTATAACTGTCTGAGTGAACTCAATTCACAATAGAGTTTCATAACATAGCGACAAAGAGAGGATGTTATCAATCAGCTGTATAGTAAAGTAATAATAATAAAGGACCGGCCAAATTTATTCGTGATTCATAATGAAGTGAGGTTCAGTGAAAAGTTCGTGAAACTTGGTGGAAACTTTGATTTTCTCACATCAAACAATTCCATAGGAACTTGTTCAACAAAAATACTATGCAAAATGTTTTTATAAGTAATTAATTTTGTCTTAGGCCATAATGTGATTAAATATTTAATAAACAAACTGAATATTTTTGATATCTATCTTCCTAGAATTCATATTTTTCGAGGCAAGTATAGTGACCAAATATTGATTTTGGGTGAGGTTTTGAGGTTCCAGCAGAGGGAAAAAATGAGGTTTTGTGGACGGGTGGAGTTATCTTTCCTAAATCATCCCCCTCACTCTTATCTACGGCCATGGGCAAGACTCCATCTCTCCTCCGTTACCAAACATCAATTTTTTCAATACTCTTCATTATATGACTCTACAATATACGAGTATGTACACTCTACCTACTCTATCTGTATATATTAATATATCTAATATCTAATATCGGGAATATATTAATATATATTCCCGATATTCTTTGTCTCTAATTATTTTTTATTAATTACATACTCGCAGCTGCACAATTGTTCATCCTACATCATTTTCCAAAATAATAAATCATCCATCTTTGATGACCCAATACTGAACAAAGAAGTCGATGTCAATCTGAAGTCTGGGGACATAAAAATCCAAATTGAATCAATGAATGGGAGACATATCGGATGGAACCGAAGGGCTGTCAACCATTGGATTCCAGATTTATCTAGTTATCTTGGTCTTGAATCACGTCTAGATACTTTCAGATACCTACGCCAGGCCAGAGCGGTTTGCTATTTCAAGAAATAGAAGAGATTTTGAAATAAATTTATCCGTTTTCTTGTTTCTGTGTCTATAATATACCATAATTATCTACTATTACATATTAGAATGTACTATTAGAGAGAAATCATCAATCAAAAACCAGGGGTTCAAAAATGTTACTTGTTGCACAGCCGAATGCGTAGAATTATTTGTGAAAATAAAGTAAAAGGGTAAAAAAGACCATCCTCGGAAATCAAACAAGACATCAATGAAAACCGGAACAAAATCCGCTCAGTTGTTTTCGAGCTTACCCTTCAAACACACGTAGGCACGTCGCCGCGGGACTTTATTTTATGTTTGACTATGTATGTAAATAAAAGTGATTGTGTTGATCAAAAAAGTATTTATCATTATTTTGAAAAATGGTTGCAGCAGCCCTAATAGGGAGGGAAGTGGAAACGAATGACGAGGCTTATTTCCAGTAATAAACAACCTGAATACAAAGTGATGAGGGAGAAAAATAAAGAACATTGTGGTTGATGATTTATTTTTCATGTTATGATAAGTAGGTACGTATTGCTTTCAGCGATGTTATACTGTTTCAAAAATAACTAGTTACTCGTACCTAGTAGGTACTTATTAATTTTATCGTGAAATATCAGGCTGAATAAATTGTTTCAGTCATTACTCAAAACAATACGTTTTCGTTAGTTACGGTGAGTACCTACACAACCACCCGAAAAATTATTTGACCACTTCGTCCTTATTACCTTTCAATAGAGTTCAAAAGCAAATACTGTTTTGCACATTACATCTATGTCTGTACTATACCTATCTACTATATAAAGTAGTAAGTAGTTCGCAACGAAATTCTTCTTCGACCTCGAGTCAGACTCATGCATTCCATTAAGCTATAATATTATGAATAGGTAACAAAATGTTTTATGTTTGTTGTAAGTATACAGATCGTAACAAGAACGCGTTATTGTATACTTTACCTTATGTCAAATCGTTTTTACTCTACCACCACTTCGTAAGATGCTATAGCTGAAAGGAAAGAAGCGGCGCAAGAAACTTGTGAGATTGAGATGTTGAGAAAATAATAAGGTCCTAACAAAATTTTATATAAAATGTTATCAAATCATACCTGCGGTTCAAAGCCGGCCAGCGACGCATACGCAATAGACTGTGGAATCAGGGTCAATGCCACAGTTATTCCAGCAATCAGATCACCAATAGCCGTTTTCAGCTCGTAGGTTCTCGACCATCGTAGTATAGGGAATACTCCCGCGACCAGTTGCCTTGGATCCGGATACTTCATTGTCCCAACCTGTAATTTTGTTATTATCAATTAAATACCTCTGTTTTAGTGTCGGGTTGAAAATAGGGACCTCTTCTTAACAGTACTTTCTAATCCTTCTGATTTATCTAAAGGTTAAACAGAATTTCTGTTTTTGTTTTCTATAAAACGCTATGCTCGGTCTTGAATGCACATTCGGCAAGATACGAATATATACTAGTAGATACTAATACAAGATGTATTTTAACCCCTGAAAACAAAATACATAAACCACATTCCAATAGATTAGTAGGTACTGTAACTACTCGTCATCCTGAATTTTTCCTGAACTTCAGTATTAATCATTAAAATATATATATTTAATTATCATATACTTAATAGTTTTAGAATAAGGTAATACTAAAATAACATTAAAAGACCTGGCCAAGGTCGCTCCCTGCAGGGAGTGTCCCGAGGAGGCTGGCGGCATTGCCCCGCTGTATGGCGAGGCTTATACGCTGAGCAAAGTAGAGGCCAGCCTTCTGGTCCCGGGATGTCTCTACGAGACGCTTGGCTATTATTTTCCCGATAGAGGCAGTGGGCTCCAGACCCCCACGGCCCCAAGGTCTCCACCCCGAACGGCGCTTTAGAATTGTTTTAGCGTTATACCTACTCTAAAGAAAATGTTTACCTTGCCATACGATACTGTGATTGAGGGGAAATTCCAGACGAATGCGATAAATATCGTATTTATTTTTTAACAGCTCGCTGATCAATTCCAAATCTCATTACCAATAAATGTGTACGAAAACATTTATTTCCCCCATAGGTAATGTAAGTATTTATACCTATTTTAATTAGGAATAATAGGTAAGCAGGCACTTACTTTTAACTATGTATATAGGTAGTTGGATAATCACAAAATGAACAATAGTAGTTTTTGATAGAATTCTCCTAACATTGGTAATTTAGGTGTGCATTTTGCAGTTCGTAAAATTAATTAATATCTGGCCATATAAAAGTGTAGTGACCTTAGAGAGATCCATAAGCATACTGTAGATATGGAAGAAATCAACTCTTGATGACGGAAGGCAAGATTGAGTCAGTGGGGTAAGTTGTATCTATAATGATCTATAGAATTTGAAAACCCTCTTTTAGGCACTCTATATCCCGGAAAACTCTTGAGTATAACCCAAACAGTATTAAATTAAACTTTGGTAACTTTGGTTCTACGCATTACCAAGATTCGTCATTAACCATAACCACCACAATGATACAAAGGTGAATTCGATTCAGCGATTTACTTACCACTCTCTCTCGCCTTTGAGCCAGTCGCTTTTTAGTTTATTATGTCGCAAAGTAACCTCGTCACCCTAGCTTCTTTTTAATAAAGCACTTATTCTTAAAACACGGTGTTAGACATAATATTTGTTTTGAACTAACCTACCTATTTAATAGCATGTTAGGTCAGACAGGTAAGCTAAGCTACGCAGTCAATGGAATAAAATATCTATACGCTTCCTGCTTCGTGGTTAGACGTTAGACGTAGACAAAAACACAGGTGAACGGACATAATATAATGGTCAAATGTTTGTATAGTTACTAAGCGCTTCAACCAAACAACCAATAGGTGTAAGTATAATATGTTTCGATGACAATATGATTTGAATTTTATTAAAAAAAACATTTTAACATTACAAATGGGGTACCATTTCTGTGGACTGCCTATTTTATGTTTAGAATAAATGTAAAAATAAATGCAATAAAAAATTGATATTGATTTTAATTGTTATATGTAATAATTTTAATTGTTATATGTAATAAATGTAAATAATTTTTTAAAATAAAAAAATAATATCCTTTTTAATTCTTTTATTGTAACACTAGTGTTGCCCGTAACTTTGTTCGCGTTCCGTACTAACTTAACCCTCATATTTAACCCATTTTTAAGTAGAATTTTCAATGTCAAAAATGTCAATGTCAATCTGGATTTATATATTAAATATATCCGTGAAAACTCCATCCAAATCCGTTCAGTAGTTTTTACGTGACGAAACGTACGTACAAAAAAAATTCTTAATGATTTTATTATTATGTATGTATAAATTTGTTATTTCTGACTGTGTAAGACAAAAACGTAAGTACATATCTAAACTATTAAATATCAGCGATTTCAGTAAGAAGGGTTCCTAAATGAAACATTTTTACAAAGAAATCTAGATCGAGTAAAAGTAAATTTTGATTAGACTAATTCAATTGTTTGGGAGTTTTGCGCTCAATTTCGTGTCGGTTTTCTTATTCTTAAAAGTTTTATAACTCTCTTCATTTTCTTTATTTCAAGGTATTGTAAAATGTGCAGCGTGTAATATGAAATGAAATTTATTGAATTATCTGTTCGATAACATGATCATTATGTTAAAAAATGCTTTATTAACTCTACATTTATTACAATAGGTAGATTTATATGTACTAAACAATCAATACTTAAATCATCTATTAATGTGCAGGTATTGTTATAGTACAGGCGTTGATTAGGTACCTACCTATTTTGTGTTAGATATACATGTCTATATTATTAAATTTATTTGTTATATGTACTCAATACTCACGTAATGAATGTAAGGATAGGTTATATCTGTGATACTAGGCCTATCAGGTACCTACGTACGATAATAACTTACTTACTTTTTCACATGAATGATCCCATGATACGAATGTTTCGAATTACTAAATTTTAATCCACTCACTTAAAAAAAAATAGGTACTAGTAAACTCTGAAAAACTGTAACATTATGCAATTCACAAACTTCATGACAATTTACTTTGCAACATTTCCCGCGCACTTTAGATGGCGGAGCACGCATGCGCGGTTAACTTTTTAACCTGCGCATCAGGCAGCCGCAAAATGCAAACTGCCAGCATCACTCGAACTCGACCTACACAATGATCTCGCAATCTGTGACGGTCATGGTTTGCGTTTAATATTAACAAGGGTGACAGATTCTAAATAGAACTCCATACTTACGTCGAATTCTAAAATACATTTTCGATTTTTTCCGGATTGGTCCGCAAAACATGGTATTTACCTGCGTAAGTACCTAGGTACTTACTTTTTATGTACCTTACGTAACTTCAAGTACCTACATTGACATACAATCTCAAAGTTAAGTTTAAGAAATTGTCGCTTTTTATGTAATAACTTCAAATTGGATGAAAAAAAATGGCAGGGGTGGTTCATCATTAAAAAAACCTTTAAAATTTTTTTGTTTATGATTATACCTTACCTACCTACACCTTCAAAACCACATGAAATAGACTCAACTGTTCAAATTATAAATATTATCTAGACATTTAACAAAACTAGATTATTGAGGCGTTAGATAAAATAAACAAAAAATCTAGGTCATCCATATGTGATGCGACCTAAGTAGTACCTAATCTTGAATACCCACCGTCCTTGTCAAAACTTAGCATTGAAAAAGTTAAAGCATATAGAAAATGTTGAGACCATGTATATTCTAAATCAAGAGTTGGTGGTGTAGTGGCTAAGACACTAGACTCCCATAAGAGAGGTTCCAGTTCGATTTCAGTCCCGTACCTACCCCTTTGCACAAGTGGAGGCCTGTGCCTTTAACAAAGTATCCTACCTAGTAGCATCTAGTATATAGTTTGCACAAGACTTAACAAAAGACTACCTTCTTCTTTTTTCTTTTTCTGGCCGTCTCCATCCACTGCTGGATCCATCTCTTATGTTTTTCCATTTCGCCCGATGTGCAGTCATTCTAAACCAGTGGAACCTGCTTGGGCTCTAATGTCGTCCGACCACCTCGCTGTTGATCGTTCCATACTTCTGTAGCCTGCGCGCGATCTCCATGTCAGGATTTTGTGGGTCCACCGGTTATCGCATCTCAATACCTCGCCACGTGTCTCGTCCATTGCCACTTAAGAGTCGCTATGCGCTTAGCAATATCGCTGACCGTGACTGTTCTTTCAGAGGTTTTCATTTCTAACTTTGTCCAGGAGGGACACACCTAGCTTAGAGCGCTCCATACCTCTTTGCGTGGCTTTAACTGTATGGATGGTGTCTGCTGCAAGGGCTACAATTTTGTAAAGACTACCTACTAAAATAACATTACAAAAATAAGCTGGATAGGATTAGGTATAATGTAATCAATCATATTGCGTACAATATACCTACCTATACGCAATCATTATCATAAACTATTATTGCATACATCACTTACCAAGTTACCACGTATATGTGTTACATTAAATATTATCCTATTATTATTCTCCTTTTTGTCCTTCTTTCCCTATGCTGTTATTTAAGAAAATTTGGGAGTTTCTCCCGCGCTTTTCTCGCGTCCACACCAGCTTTTTTCGTTGTCTTGCAAATTGTTTTACAGTAGTGCTTTTCAAGTAAGAATGGTGTTTTTTATTCGAAGAACGTCTACAAAATGTGATTAATGTGTGGGACAGTGAAGTAAAGTCAAATAAGACGCTGCAGCCCGATCCGTACTTGGCTGGATTTTGAGAGCCATACTGCGTCCGGGACGCCTTCTTCTTTGGTTCGGATGGTGCAGAAGCGTGGAAGATTCTCCCAGATAGCATTGAAATATGTCACACCAGCATTTTAATGAAGACTTGCAAGAGTTGTTTACATCAGACATGGCTGTATGGGCTCAGTTCCCTTTGCCTTAAAAAAAAACAACAATTAAGAAAATTTGATATGTGGAATCTTGTATTGGCATACAAATACTTAAAGTGCATTTTCTATGTAAAAAAATTATAAGCTGTAAGATTTCCTGCAACAAAGAAAATAAAATTGAAATAAATATTCGTAGCGACATAGCGTGAAGGTGTGTATGTAGATATATTTCTCTAGATAAAGTCATACATACATCCTGGAAATGGAAAACCATGTTGCGGAAAATCTAGCCGGTAATTATTTTGTATATTGACGTTAGCCTTATACAACGGAAATTGAACAAACATTTCTGAACAAAATGAATACATTTCTGAACTTACACAATATTTTATGTGCAGAAATATGCTTTAGAAAATTATTATTTGTGTTACAATGTTTTTTGTTATGTCCTTCCCGCCCGTACCCAACTTCTGTTTTTTTTTTAAATTGGAAATATCTTGAAGACACGTTATGAAGGCTATTAGGTATTTATTGTGCTATCTGAGCCGATCTATTTCAGACAATCAACAATCAATTACTTACCTCGTTATTTTTTCAACAATGGCGTTAGGTACTTTCCTGTCCGACAGTGTTGCAATTAATTTATTTCTTGGTCAAACCTCTTGACTGTCGCTGTGACCGATAAATGTTGTAATATTAAAATGGCACTTAAATAAAGGTAAAGTAGGTACCTATACTAAGCATTAGAAAATTAGGTACTTTACTAGATTTTGTGTTAAAATAAAATCAATGAAACCTATTTTGAAGGTGGTAGGAGCTTATACAAAGCTGAGTTTCGGTTTTACTGGTAAGATACCCAGCGTAATTACCGGCACATGAGTCACTCCATGTCCTCAAGGTTAGTAGCGCATCGAAAACGCTCTAATGACTTTATAGTGAGGTGATAAATGTCCATAGTCGTAAATGACCATTTACCATCATGTGGCCCATTTGCTTATCAAGAGGGCGATTCTCGCAACGTTCGAGCGCTACAGATAGCGAACGAGATATGCCTAATATTGAATTCGATATTCCTCTGCGATAATCGTCCATCTAGTCTCCTTATACTCGTACAATAAAAAAAACAGTAATCAAATCTTATTATTATCAACACCATGGTAGAGTCACCATACCTGCGAAATTCTATTATACCTATTTGTATCTCTATAGTCTATACTTGCATATGTCAAGATTTATAGAAGATAAAATGATGAATCTGCCTCCGTATTGGGTGGGAATATTATAATGTACGTGGTACTAGTATGTACCTCCTTACTAATTTCAGGAAAAAAAAGTAGGAACTGTCATAATTTGCTTGTTATTTCCAGGTAATGGTGTAAACCCAGTTAATTGTGTTCAAGATATTGCATCATCGTCACATTCAACGTGCATTCAACATTGAAAATCGCTAAAAAAAATAATCACCTCTCTAAATCAGCCTCCATTACTCCACTACCATGTATGTGTCTCCACAAGTTCTATGAAATACACATTATTACTACTGTATCAATATTTATCGTCTACTTGTAATGACTGTAGCAATTTTAAAACTGAATCGCACCGAAACCATAGAAATTTAGAAAACTATAATAAATAATAATAGATAACTTTATAAATAATAAAAAATAATAGATCCCATAGGATCTATTATTTAGCCCATAGGCTGTAGGTACCTATTTCAGTTTCGGTATAAAATGAAATGCTTTAACGATGCGTCAATGTTAATTAATTACACAGAAATCGGATGGGTGAATTTCAAGATCTTTGCTTAATACAAAACAACGTTAGTTTGATATTTTTTAATGAATTATAATGTATCAAATGCCTTAAACTTAAAACCTTTGCCATAATATAAACTCTTTGAATTTGTGATCAGTTTTTTTTACAGTTCAAATTATCGCATTTCGCGTCACATCGTCGCCTTGGTACTCGTATCAATACCAACGTTGACGTAATATTTTTTTATTAGGTACTTTTTTATGTTACGAGAATCGTTAAGTAGATCGGTGGTTAGGGGAATTCCTTTGACGGGTTTTTCCTATTTTAAGTTGTATGATGCTTAGAGCTTAAAAAAATGTGAATATTGGGTAACAACCATTCAACACATTACATTATCTACTTCTAAAGGTTTAAGGTTATTACTTATAAATTTGACAATTTCTAATAAATGAGCTATACCTTCTAAAGTAAGAACGAGTACATATATCTCAACGTCAAATCCACTAAAGTATAGTTCGTACTAGGAAAGTATATAATTAATATAAATAGGTTTAAATCCTACGTTTGAAATCGGAAACCCTGACAGTGGGAGCGGGTATCGCCATTTGAAAAAACTGAGTAAGAACAAGGGTCATTTCCCATACAACATTAGACAACATGAAAATTAAAAAAATATAGTTCGTGTCTAAGAATAATTTCTAGCAAAACGAGTACATAAAAGTATAAGGAATACTGTCCTGCAGATACTTTTATTTCTAAAGCCAGGGAAATTAGAAATCATGAATATATTTTAATGTAGGTAAAATTAAAAATAAATGGAATTAAGTATTTCTAGACTTCTATTTAAAATAGTGATAAGTGAGGATAATTGTATGATATTTTAGCTATATTTTTCTTATACGAGATATTTTTAGACATCTTAAATAGATCCAAGTTCCACAGAAATCGGACTACTAGCGACACTAGCTCTCCAGGTCTTACTTGACCATAGTACTTTCACCAATAGGGTATTTTCCAAGTATCAAATAATGAATCCATTTCTTAAAAATTAAGAAATAGTCATAAATTGATGGTCAAAGGTGGAAACAGAATTTAAATTCGTTGAAAAATAAAATAGCTACAGGCAATCAAAAATCAGAACGGTAGAAAGAAACGGCAATAAGTTTTATGACGTAACTGATCTCTAGCGCCATACAAGCAGGTACTGGCTGCATATAAAGGACTGTTTTGCTAGAAAGGGACAGAGAACATGTCCAATACTAACTTTAACCATTAATATCTCTGATGTTAGTTGAGATATCGGAAAACTAATTTTAGATCCTTCTTTAGTATGTCCATATAAATTGATTGATACAATAAAAAAATTAGGTTAATACCGTATTGCTCACAACACAATTCAACTGTAGGTGGGTACCTAATTCCGATCCTCATTTAATAGATATAAATTTTTCTCTTATTTGAAGTCTTTTCTCCTGTAGAGAGACGGCGGCGCCCGCACAGAATCCGCAATGAGGTGAACAATGGATCATCCGGATATTGCCTGTCAACCCATACCTAAGGCCCAGTAAATGCACAGTAACACCACGTAGTACGGTAGATTCATACAAACTTTGATTTACTCTCAGTGACGCATTTCCAATTTCAACGAAATAAATAAACAAATACCTGCAAAGCATACTTAAGTACCTAACCTAATATTCTTAATCATACCACTAAAACACCATGAAGTTCATTACTACCTACATAAGTATTATCTTAATCAAGAGAAGATATTTTTCCAGAAAAACGAGCAACGAACAAGGTACTATAGAATCAACCATTTAAAATTAAATAATACATCGGATACCAGGCGATGATTTAATTATGGAAACATTGGAAAATTTTGCTTTTCTCTTCATCTTTGGTGTGGCAGATTTATTCAGCAAGAGACGGTAATACCCATTTACCATCAGTTGAACTCTCTGCCAAACTCTCTTATAAAAAAATAAACTTTTATTCTTTTTACAACTAAACCCGCGTCTGACCTCAATCTCACCTGGTGGTAAGTGACGATGAGGCCAAAAACGGAGCACACGGGCTTAGTAAGTACTGGTTCTGGTATTTTTCAGTCTCTGCTCTGTTTTCTTGATACCGTCGTGAACTAAATTATATAATGTACTTTTTAATTAGTAGCAAATATTGAAAGGGGCGTATGTGCGGGTCATTTGTACCATTTTACACGAAAAAATAACCCTGTTACTTGGATGAAAATTTACCATACCAAAGAATAATTATTTTGCGCCTTGGTGGCATAAACTCATCCATGTCGTTATGAATTAAACGAGTTTTATATAAATAAAACTAAAAAAAGTAAGAAGTATTAACTTCTTATTTCAGTATTATAATAGCAATAATTCATTCATCTGTAGAATTTTCAAACAAACAATTTTGTCGTTTTTCTCGAAAATTTAATAAGTATAAAATTTTTTTTTGCCCTTTCGTTATTGTTATATATAACCTAAAGATGACACCCTAGAAATATTTGTCGCTAATAAAATAGGACCCTATATACGTGCTTATACTATGAGAATACAAAACCATTAATAAAAAAATCTTCTTCATCCGTGGAACAATTCTACTGTCCACTTTTCTGATAAATTCCTTACTTCATAGATATATTTGTTTCACTAGGGGTAGCCTCTTAATCATAGTCAATTAATTACTAGTGTCACTACTGTGCCAACGACACTGTTCACACGCTAGCCAATAGTAGGTCACTCGGAGGCAATTCTCTTGATGAGGAGGGCATTTTCGAGGCGGCTGCTTAGCCTCCGCGGGACGGATGTGACACTGCGAGAATTGGTGCCCGGGTAAATGATCCCGCGTAGTCTGGGGTAATATTTAAAAGCAAAAAGAACTTGGGTTCGTTCCCGCGTAGTTTGGGGTAATATTTAAAAGTAAAGTACTTGGGTTGCTGTTCTAGAATTGCGATATAGGTACACAAAGAAAATTAATAATATTTTATTCTTGTTGAAGTGAAAACTTCTTTAGGCGCACCTTGCGCTCTTTCTGAACAGTGAACCAAACTGAACCGTCACCCTCGAGTCAGTGACGCTGAATCGGGTATACTCGGCTCCATTCGACATCAAACACGCTCAGGTCTGTGTTTTTTTATGTAAGTTTTTACTTCTATCGTGTGGCCATAAGCACACACCCTTTTTTACTTTTTTTAGAACGTAATTATTTAACAATATTTCTTCTATTGGGGCTTCAAATTCAGCTGTTGAATTTAACGGCGACCCAGGGCCCAGTTATTATAAAATAAACAAAGACCTCTACATATAGGTATAGTTTTAAATATAATTTTATGCTAAGTTATTCAATACAAGTCGCAGTCGGGAATGAAGAATTTGTAGATTATGTTTTTGGGATAAATGCAATAACAAAACGCAATTGATTCAGTCCGACCCAAGGAGCTTTACCCTAACTGGACCACTCACTATCTGGCTCGTTTTTCCTCTTTGGGTTATGTCAAAGCACAAACAACCTTATAGCGTGTGGAAATAAGATTAATCTCCTTTTTACTTTTATTGACAGTTATCTATCTAGTCAGGGTAGAAATCTATGGTCCGACCTCTGATAGACAGAAAGAATCCTGGCTGACAATAAATCGTCAAAAACACTGGGCCTCAAAATGTATGGAAATTCACCACCCTTCTTTATAAAGAAATAAATAGAAGAAGGTCCAATACGCAAAATCCTGTCTTACTATACTTTTCTACTAGACCTTTCTACGTTATAACAGAGTCGTAATTAATGTTATACTTACCCTCCTTTATAGGTATGAATAGGCAATATATTAGTCTTCTTGGATGAGTTCTTTTCAGAATTTTAGAGGCGTATCCTACTCTAATTAAATCCAAATTCTATGAGGATCCTGAAATAGGTATCGATTTTCCAAAGTTCTACAGACAGTTCTAAAGTTACACAGACATTTTCCTTCCACTGTAGGTTACGTAATAAAATCTTAATTTGTTTGTGTGAGCTGTCACACTGATTTAATTATTTGGTAATAGATCATGGAATTATGGAATGACTACCCAAGTGCCTTTGTAAGTTTCCTGAAATAGGCTATCAAAAATGCCTGAATTACAATGTACAAAAATTCTGCCTAATAAATTCTTGGACATCTACCCTTCTACTTTTAATTTATATTTTTTGAATTACCTAAAGCAAACCTGTAATATCTTTAAATTACTGGCCGTTTTGTAGCAAAAAAGTACAACAATTGCCATTAAAGAAAAAGAAACTATATGTTTTCTTTTTAATTTATCACAAATTGCTTTTATAATGTTTTTGCTTGTCAAAAATGGCCAGTAAAATTTCAAACCAACAAGGTTTGATACGAGTGGAATTTTAATATTATCTTTGGAGTGTATGGAGTAAGTACTTTTTTAAAGATTTGAGAGCTATGTAAATAATTATTAAATACGGAACTTGATAATTATGTAGGCACGTAAATCTAAATAACCACGTGTTGGCCCGCCACTGAGTGCTTTTAGAGAAATACTTATAATAAGTACCTACTGTGCTTCTGTACCTATACATAATCCTTTATGGTATTTTCCTGCAGTAATAGAAAAACAAGAATATGTTATTAATAGTCAAAAATAAATGCTGAATTTTATTATTTAAGAAAATAAAATAATATTTAATCTGTACCTCACCCGACCGCAAACGCCATCACGGCTGTCAAACGAACATGTGGCGTCATTGTTTTAATACAAACTCCGAACAAGAATCATTCGTTCGTAGATTTCATTCTTTCCAATAAAAAAATTGAGGTGTTAGTTTGTGTGTTCTCGTCATTTAATTGTAATTAAATACCTAATAAAAGGCCAAAAGCCTTTTCCTTCCTAAAAGGCCAAAAGAAACAAGATCTACTTAGCTATGGCAAGATTTATTAAAGCTAATTCTTCCAATTTGCCACGAATTGATGATATGATGGTAGCCGAATTCTTGGCGGCAAATACAGACTTTTGTTCTGCTGAGTTTAGAAATGTGAAAACTGCCTTGTAAATACCTAAGATCAATTCAAGCAGTTATACATAACGAATAATTTAATAAGAAAATCTCGAAATTCAGCGGAGAACAGAATATCTATGAATTGTTTTTTTTTTATGGTTAAATGAAGTATATTATTATAACCCGCGAACAGGAAGGCGATTCTCGCAGCGTTCGACATACAAAAATCGAGTGCTACGAACGTCTTGTCACGCTCACACATGTTATGTGAGCGAATGAGATAGGACTAATGTCGAATTCGACATTCCATTACGAGAATTGGCTTCCAGGACGGCGATTCTCGTAGGAATAGGAATGACGAATTCGACATTAGTCCTATCTCATTCGCTCACATTACATGCGTGAGCGTGACAAGACGTTCGTAGCGCTCAACTTTTGTATGTCGAACGCTGCGAGAATCGTCTTCCAGATGATAGTTGCTTCCAGTCTCTCCTTCAGCCATTGTTTTCTTCGCTCTTGTTCTTGTGGCACATTAATAAATAACTTCGTAGGTGTGCATTTTGTATTGTTTTCACAACAGGGCACTACACAGTATTGGCAATATAATTTTAAACTCGTATTTGTAAATAAAAACTTGGAAAATACTTGCTTCCCATAGAACATGCAGTGACAGAACTAATGTTTCAAAACTGTGACGTCACACAGCTGAAATAACATATGGCGGCGTTTCGGCGCTAAAATTAAATTGCAATTTTTGTGTTTTATTGTTGTTACCGGGTTTTCATAGATACTTATGAATCGGTATCGAGATATATAAAGGTCGACAAAAATAAGTGACCTGCAAAGCCTCGAGGACAATCCTGTTGGGGAAAGGTCATCCCGAACGCGTGAAGAATTCACAATGAAGTAGGCAGAATAAATCATTACGTTACGCTATCTGTTCAGTAGACTGTGAACAAACAATCTTCCACATAACTACGAGTAAGTAGGTATTTACGTACTTAAAATAGTGAAGTTCACTTGATGTAGTTACCTAAATCAACAGTAGTTAATAATGGTAGACCATTCAAGAGATAACCCTGTCAAGAGAGTGTTATGGAGTTCGCTATGAAAAAATCATCATCATAATCAGCCTATTAATGTCCCCAGTGTTGGAGCACAGGCCTCCCCTTACACAAGGGGGTACGGGCCATGATCCACCGAGCGGGCCCAGTGCTGATTGGTGGATTTCACACGCCTTCGGAAACCTTAAATTTCCTCAGACATGCATGTTTCCTCACGATGTTTTCCTTCACCGTTAGAACAGTCGGTAAATGTACTTAAGTCTTCGAAAAAATCTGAAAAACTCATTGGTACATGGCATTGCATAGTTTCGAACCCAGACCCCCCCCCCCCCCCCCCCCCCCAATGGGAGTCCGGCGTCGTAGTCACTAGGCCACCGATGCTATGAAAAAATAGTACCATTTAGCAATATAGCGAGGGTTTTTATATTCCTGGTCAGAGTATACCTAGACATTATAGTGCTTTACTACAGAGGCCATGAAATTTAGCAATTAAAAAACCGAAGACGAGATAATTCCTGGCCTTTATAGGTCTGCAATGTTTGTATGAAAATTCATTACTATTTTTTTAACAGAACCTTCTGCCTGGATTTATCGTGGCGTTAAATTATCTGAGTCGGAGTCCCTTGAATTATAATATGTAAAACGAGAAAAGGCACTGAGTTCTAAGAACAATTTTCGTTCAGCTATACCTATACGCATGCAAAAGATGTTTTTTCTACTCCCATTTGGTAATTTGTTCAATACGAAACCGCAATCGGTAACAGAAACTAATTCATTCCTAAGGGCGGTTGTGCACTAGGTACTCAGTGTTTCGCCGGATCGGATCGGATCGATGAGTGAAAGATCCGATCCGATCCGGCGAAATACGGAGTAGAGCACAATCGGCCTAAGAGGACTATACGAGTATGCGTCCGGTTCCAGCCCCAGTTCGGTTCGTTGCAGCCAATCACAAGTGTCATCCACGCGCCAAAAGATCTTTGTCGAGCTGTAGTAGAATCGCGACGAGCTGATTCGCGATAATAATAGTTGCCATGGTTATCTGCCAATTGTAGAATCGCGCAGGCGCAGTAGAGAAATCATGTAATAACAAACTATCATGGCGTGCGTGACAGTACAAATTAATTATTACTTATGTATATTTTTATTTATTTTATGGTCGTAGAAAAATTATTGTATATCACTGCACGCAATGATTTATTGTACTCGTATAAATAACTCTTGCCTAGCTAATCTAGCTATTGTGAATGTTATAATAAAAAAAGATATCATTGCTTGGTAGTGATATAAACTAAAAAAAATATGAGCAGATGTGATGAAAAGTAAGTATGTATCTCTACCTATAGTATAGGTAAGTAGTAGGTCTCGTATCAAAGATATTTTAGTACCTACTTTTAAAAGTTATTTGATAGTAGGAAACTATCTACATAATACTCATGTAACTTACCTACTACTCGTTTACCACTTACATAGATAAGTATTAAAAAATGCGGCGAAAATGACCGTGAAATGGTCTAATACATAATACTCGTATTACTAACAAAACTCCATTGTAATTTTGTAATCATTTGTAACCAACTAAACAAAAAAATTAAGTTAAGCGCGAAGAAGCGGAGCAGCGCCTCTTTTTACCCAGACCGATCGAGGTAGAGCGTATTATAAGTTTGACACGTTTGTCTGTCGGTTTGTTTGTTTGTATGTCTGTTTGTCTGGCATCATAACAGCGGATACTCCGATTTGGACCCGGTTTATTTTATTTTATAGAGAATTTTGTAAAGTGTTCTTAGCTAGGTCAGATAAAAATTGGACCAATGGTTTCCAGGTTCTTGGAGTATCTTTGATGTCAGGTGGGACTCTGGAACGGTAATATTAAAATTAAATGTTTAATATTTAATATTAATACCTATTACATTACACCACTGTACAGAAACCATAATCCAAAGCACTGGGCAATTTATATAAATTCACATAAGTTAAATACTAAGTAAGTGTTATATAATTATACATTCCAAAAACAAGTAAACAGTGTGTATCGATATAGTACAATACTAAGAAATAAAGTAATAACACGTTCATGCATCCGCTTCACAGTATCCATAGCATTATCTCCTAATACTCGACAATCGAGCAGCAAATAAATAAACCTCAGGTGCTGACTCCAGGAGTACAGTGGTTTTAACAACTGTGTGCCTGGCTCCACGCTATCAGGGGGCGGCGCCGGCAGGCGGCGGCGGCGCGGGCGCAGGTCGATGCGGAGGTGACTGTCGGGCACGTACAGGCGACTCGCGGCATCGACCATAGTTCTGGTCCATCCGTCTCTCCTCGACCGACTCTACATACTGTAGTTAGGAGATCACGATTGCGTATGACCTCAAGCGAATTGGACCCTAGTACACCTAGTAGAAACTTGGTAGGGTACATAAACCGATAATAAGTGAATCTTTTCTAGCAGTAAGGTGCTTACACCTTAGATTGAGCACTTATGCTGTCATGAGGATTCCAAACGATAGAGGCCGTTTCGATTTTGCTCTTACTAAAGAAGTATATACTTAGTAGCTCAATCACCTTGTGGTCACTAAAATCGCGAGCATTGCGGATAACAAAGCCTAGCTTGAAAAATCCTCAAAAATTCAGCGTTAAAAATTCCTCGGAGATCTTTGAACACGAACGATTGGGTTAGCGCCCAACATGTATGTTACAGTGAGAGGATTTTTCGATGGTGTGAAGCTAATCGTACAACATTAAATAGGAGTTTATTAGTTTATTTTTTTATTATTTATTTCTACTTATGAGCACCTACTATCACTCCGTTGTTATATTTATATCTATCACTCCGTGAAAATTGGCATCCTGGAACTGTATTCCGGTAAAAATAAAAGGAAGCTATAAATATTTACGGTTTTTGAGGTAAAAATAAACTGATATTTATTTCAAGGCGATAAAGAAAACCTTTGGTGCGTGAGTCCTATTCGCTTTTTTTCTATGTAAATACTTACCTTAGCTAAAGATATAGAAATATATTTTATCTTTTTATTTCATTGCTTGCTTATCGTGTGGTTAGTGACCAACCTATGGTCATAGTAGTTCAGGCCGCTGTTTTATTTCAATCAAAAATATCTAACTTTCCGTTTCAATCACACTGAAATAAAAAAATAACAAAAGGCAAACTGTACCTAAATGACACGAATAAGTGCGCGATCAGAATGGCTGAATGCGACCTTACCCTTGTCCATTACATGATAATGATTACCTATCATCATCCATCCGCAGCAGAATAAATAATGAAACGGAAGCAAGTGGTTAGGAAAACGCGAAGTTTATGACTACCCACACCGACATACCGTAGACCACTAGTAGGCAACTCTACTTTATAACTATCGTAGACTGCGGGCTAACCATCGCGAAACTTGCCCTCCCGAAAAAAAATCTCTTTTCACCTAAAACTTCACGCTCCCTTGCGAAGGAGACAGGGACGTCACGAATCTGTCTTTCTTGGCACGCCTCACTTGCTTCCTATATACCTACAGTCATTTGTCGTTTCACACATGCTCGCCGTTGGGATCGTCTGCACTGTATATTAAAATCTATGAGCACTCTGTCAATCTGATCTTTAAAGGTCAGTCTAGGACGACACCGGCTTTTTCTTCCACTCGCTTTAGCTTTCGCGTGGTATAGGTACCTACCTGTTTCGTCATTCGTTCATCACTCATTCTTTCCACATGCTCGAACCACCGGAGCATGCCTGTTTTCATCTTATTGATGACACATTCAGACCAGGCCGTAGTCAGGATCAGCGGTCGGGGAGGGTTCAAGGGAGTTGACGAGTTTCAGATAGTAGTTAGTCGCATGCGCTCACTCATCGCAGCCCAAAAGTGCCTGAATGGCTGTGGAAGGTTGGTGGAAGGTCGCTGCGCTGGATCCTGTTTTTAAGCAATTTCAGAGGTTGTTTCAACCCCCAAAACCACCCCCTGTCATACGGACCCGATTCAGACCATTCATGAAATGCCTAAATCAGGGAAAAAAAAAATCCAGAGTGGCGCTAGTTCGGATTGAACCTTCAACTGTTAGTTGCACAAAACGTCCTTAAAGTTAAGTCTTCATTAAAAATACATGCTATCCCTTTCTACGCCGTAGCTCGAGATAGAAAGGAAGCATAACATTAAGAACGTTTCTTGCATGAAACGTCTGATAATTTAACCCTAATAATTTATCATGTGATTCACAGGATTATGGATAGGTATTAGGACATTTGTCCACTTGGATAACCCAAAAAAATCCTGTGAATCACATTTTGAAGCAATGATAAATTATCAGGGTTACCTTTTAAAAAAGAATAAATACTTGTACTTATACCCTAAAAGGATGTTAAAGTAGGTCCCTCGGCTCTTTTGTTGTACAACTCTGGGTTTAGGAAATAATTCAAGTCGGGAAAGTTTTATTCCCTTGCGCTTTGTTATAATATAACCCTTTCCGATTAACCCTGTTGTAAGTAGGTAGGTAGGTACCTGTCTCTGTGATTGTACAAAACAAGGCCGACAAACTTTCTTTGCATCCACAGATAAAGAAACTAGAAGATAAGTAATTAAATAAGTATAATTTGTGCGCTTCTGACAAGTGTTTGATTCTACCACTTTATTTTCTTTTACTCGTATTCCTCCCTCAACAAAGAGGATTGCAAAGATTTCGAAATTCACCCTGCGCGCTACTATAGTCCGATTACTGTGGAGGATTGCAATTATTATATGGAACGACATTCTTTTACCATTGGCTACGCCATTTCACACATTGGTAGGTAATAGGTTATCTCGGAGTCCAGGTTTCCTCACAATGTAAGTTTTTCTTCACCGGAGAAAATTAAAAATGTTTTCGATAGCAATTCTTCACTGCGAAACGATGATCATGACCAAACAATGATATGGATAAAACTTCATGTCGATGTCACGATCACGACACACGACTAACGGCAGGTAATAATGAATCAATGCCGTTTAACATTGTAAGTAGGTTGCCGTAAATCATTAAGGAATTTTTAAGGAATTATTAAGGAATCTTTTGAACACAAAGTTAGTATTTAATAATATTTGATATAAATAATTTGACATTTAAATTAAATTGACATGTAAATTAATATGTCTTGTAAATAGTTCTTGTAATCTAAAGCGTATTAGTTAGCTTCGTATCATTTTTTTATTTTATGTTATCTATTATATAAATTTGCACACCACAATGTGGTAGGATATACTGGAACTACCTATGTAATTTTAAGATCCTTCATAACGTATATTCTTGCAGATAAAAATTCATTTCATTTAACACGACACTACCTATAGCATAGGTAATAAATGAGTTAACCAAATTGATCAAACAATCAATTAATTTGTAATTCGTTCCGTAACTCGAATGGGGCCGGGCGTTTAAATCGGTAGTTTGCAATCCACGATTTTATTCTCGTATGTAATGAAATGACGTGAGTAATATTATTTTTGTTGGCTCTTGTAGAACGCTGAGATACATGTGTAAGGTTTTAAGCATTCAATTTTTTTAACGTTTGGACCAGATCCACGTTTGATCACAATAAATTTCAAACCCCCTTGGAGGTCCACATTATTCCGATTTTCATAAAAGAATCAGCTTGATTCTATGATTAAAAAAACTATGGCGCGCGCAATAGGCCCTTAGGACAGGCCTATGTCCAAACGAACATGGACGGTTATATGGCACTTCTAGGACCTAAGTTGATTTCTAAGACGTGCTATTTACTTTTTCTGTAGTTACATATTGAGATAAGGTAAACACGTCTGTTTACACATTGTTTTCAAACAAGCCATTACGAAACTTGTTTACGGTCCACTTTCTCTTATAAGTATTATGTAATTTATGTTATCTTCCATAATATTTCTTGTAACGATATAGCAATATATTTTATGGTACCAGTAATGACCGAAAGTCGCGAATGTAATGGAAACAAACATGAGACTATATATTGGTTCGATAATTAGTCGGTTGCCACTCAACAATAATGATGATTTTTTTTCGAATAAAAGTGCTCATAATAATAAATTATTATAAATAATTCGCCGGACTCCCATGCGGGAGGTCCGGGTTCGAAACCATGCAATGTACCAATGAGTTTTTCCGATGTTTTTCGAAGACTTACGTACATTTACCGACTGCTCTAAAGGTGAAAGAAAACATCGTGAGGAAACCTGTATGTCTGAGGAAATTAAAAGTTTTCGAAGGCGTGTGAAATCCACCAATCGACACTGGGCCCGCTCGGTGGATCATGGCCCGTATCCCCTTGTACAAGGGGAGGCCTGTGCCCCAACAGTGGGGACAACGATGATAGGCTGATGATGATGATGATGAAAAATAATTCTACTTCTGAATTTCTGAATAATTGCGTATCTCATATTCCTACGAAAAAACAGGTCGTAATGAATAAATAAAAACACGTATGACAACTTACAAAAAATATTTTCAACTTTGAACTTAACCTATTTACTTCCTCATCTTACTTTTACTAGCACAGCCTTCAATCATGCAATATTAACATAAATTAACAATAAAAATAATGGCGGAGCTTATCCAATTGGCACAAAAAAGAATAGCGGAAATATTTACAGGTTCTAAGATAAGGCACTATTATTCGCATCGTAGCAACATTATCACATAAACGATCCCCATCCGATATACATTTGACACAGGTTGTGAACACTGGTGGCTTCTACAATCAGATGCTCCACTTGTCCTTCAGGAGAAAGCGACAAAGACAGTTGCTTATTCTTCGTTTTTACCTGAGAAATAAAAGAAAATTATATATTTTTAGTTTTCTCGCTTGGGCAAAAGTAGATTCATAAGATATTTTGAAAATGATATGTAAAAGGAAAACTGTATTAGACCTTAAGTACAGAGCAATGTCGCGGGAAATAAGATAGTAGACTAACTCTCAGATTAAAGGTAGTGGTAGATCCTAAAGTGAAGGATCGCCTGGGGTGGTACCACCCTCTTATCTTATCTATTTCTGCCGTGAAGCAGAAATGCTTGCATTTCTTTGTTTCGGCTTGAAGGGTAAGAGAGCCAGCGTAATTTCCGGCACATGAGGCACTCCATCTTAGTCCTCAAGGTTAGCAGCGCATCAAAAACCCTCTAATATTAATATAGTGAGGTGAGATGTCTATGGGCGACGGTGACCACTTACCATCAGGTGGCCCGTTGGCTCGTCTGCTCTCTTTATTTAATAAAAAAAAAATTAAAAAAAATCACCAAAATACGAGTATTCATTAAAATTCTTGGCATTTTTGGAAACGGTGTATGTCTTAAATCTCTACACAAAGGGCCATAAAACTCACCATGTTGTGTATTAACCAACTAAACGGGTCGTATATAAACTTACTGTTGTTTAATAGTCAGGTGTTGTTCAATAGTCAAGTGTCGTTCAACAATCAAATGTTATTTAATAGTCAACTGTTGTTCAATAGTCCACTGACGTTCAATAGTCAACTGTCGTTCAATAGTCAACTGTCGTTCAATAGTCAACTGTCGTTCAATAGTCAACTGTCGTTCAATAGTCACACTCGCCAAGCCATTCAGCCGCTGTCTGATGTGCTGCAAGTGCTGCAGCGCCTGCTCGTTAGTCCGCTCCGCGCAGTCCACGGGACGAGCTCGACCCCACGATACAAGCGGGTCGTACACAAATGGTCCGATGACAGACATTAGGGCGGCGGTCTGCTCGCGCAGTGCCCGCATTACTGCTTCGCAGCTTTTTCTAGGACAAATTACAATAAAGTATATTTTAAACATTACTACCAAATTAATGACTGCAGTTAGTTCATGTCATTAGTTTTTCGATATCTCAACTAACATCAGAGATATTAATGGTTTAAGTTAGTATTGGACAGATGCTCTGTCCCTTTCTAGCAAAACAGTCCTTTATATGCAGCCAGGACCTGCTTGTATGGCGCTAGAGAACAGTTACGTAAAACTTATTGCCGTTTCTTTCTACCGTTCTGATTTTTGATTATCTGTAGCTATTTTATTTTTCAACGAATTTTAATTCTGTTTTCACATTTGACCATCAATTTATGAGTATTACCTAATTTTTAAGAATTGCATTTAATATTTGATACTTGGAAATTACCCTATTATCAATCGCAATGAATCGTCTCCTGTAGCCTTTACACGTATAGATTACTGATAGTTGGTGGGTACCTGAACATTCCCTCGTGCTTAAGGGGGCCCATAGCGGCCTCCATGTTATGCGTGAGTCGGAACGGCACGCGCTCCGGCCACTCGAAAGCCTCCCCTTTGTTGAACAAGCAGCTAAAGTCGACGTGCACTGCGTCTCCGTTCGTTGAGTCGAAGGAAATGTTCTCGCCGTGTCTGTCGCCGAGACCTAGATTTTTTATTTATTTATTCGTATGGCAGTTGGAATTACACACAATAACAGTACTATGACATGTCACACAATCACACCTAGAATTATATGGTTTGTTACAATAACATTTGTGCCGTGTTCTTTCAGCCATACATAGCACCACTCCAACTCTTCCTGTGTCATACGGGGCGGCTAAGGGACTATTCTACACCTAGTAGTCGACTATAGGCTCGCCACCTATCTCGTTTGTTCACCAAACCTTACGGTGAAAAGTGGGAACTACATATAATGAAGGTGGTTCCTCTGTCTAGCCCCTCAGGGATTATGGACGTGAGAGTTATGGTATGCTATGTTAAAATTAAAAAATCAAGGAATTCAATTTTACCCTAATAATCAAACTTTTTTTTTTATTATAATTAATTAATTTTAATTTATTATTAATTGAGACTGGCCCCAACAACACAGGGTATCCTAGTGTTCCCAGAAATCTGAGAAAATGTAGACACTGTTTGCATGAATGAATATTTTTACATTCCAAGGAATAGTGCGTGAGTGCGTGATTCATTTATTTCAGTATTGATCATACATTGTCAAAAAATAAATAATAAAATATTAGCATGTCATGATCATACATCAATATTAATAAAATTTCTTACTTAAAGTAAGTATAAAGTCAAAGAGTAAAAAAAAAGTATTGAAGAATATAAATCTACAGTATTTCAAACATCATTCGTCAAGGAACTCGTTGACAGAGTAATAGGCCTTTTGAAACAGTTGTACGTTTTAGTATCTCGGATAGGAGCTAGTATTTTGTTGTAGATTCGCGGACCAGAGACGTGCGTGGACAGGTGGGTCTTCAGTAGTCTACTGTCGATAAATTCGAGGATCTTGAGACTTCGGTTATTGATAGCTATGTCAATGTACTAAGACTGTAGTAAGACAGCGACCGATTTTACCCGATACCCGAATCCCCTTCTAAGAACTCAAGACTAGATAAATATTGGGCTCGATCCTGGCGTGGTTGGTAAATATAAAACTAAACCGCCATGCTCACACTATTACACTATATGTATTAGTAGTGAGCGAAGTTTCTTACAGTTACGACTAAATTTATCGAGTGATCGGTAAATAAATCGGTATCACTGATAAAATCTTCACCAAACAAGTATGAGTCACATAAGTTTTACCCAGAGCGTTACTCCAGATCAATTTGGAAATTCTGTGAAACGCAGTACGTACGAATTACGATGGTTATTTAACCATTTTAATATTTTACAAAACTACACAGATCAAATACAGGTAATGATACTAGCAAACAAGATTTACCGGAAAACGTTTAGTGACTTCACACTTATGTGGCAAATTTTGTAAACATGTAATCATTATCTACGTATGAAGTGCTAATGCCAAAGCTTACCCAAAATATAGCCAACCATGGACATCACTGCGGTTGTCCTTATGTATGCAGACCTAGCTTGATACCTAAAAGCAAAATAAAAATAATTTGATATATCAATCAACTAAAAAATACTTAAAAATGAGATGTCGAAATTGATTTGTCCGTTGTTTTTACATCGATCAATAGGACATAAAACGCAAAGCGTTGCGTAGATGGAGCCACGAGCACACTCCGTAAATAGAAAAGCAAAATGAAACGTCATTTTTGAAGATATCACAAATGTCTCGTTATTTGGATTAATTTAATTTAATTTCTAACTCGTATAGTAAAATTGTGAAGATATCATGGCATCTTATGGCCATTTCAAAACAACTAACCTAAAAATCTGTTAAAACAGCGTGGCGCGAATCTGAAGGAATTTGGTGGAAAGGTACGTATCTACATGTTGATATCTGGCTTTATGTGCTAATTTAAAGTTTATTAAACAAAAATCTTGTAAAATCATCCAATATTAATCAAAATAATCATTATTTATTTATCAAATTATTGTCATAGAAAGCAATAAATAAATATGCAAGTCATATTGGAAAAAATAAAGTTAATACTAACGCATTTCTTTTTTTTCCTGTTTTTTCAATATTTTTTTTTGGGAAGTCGAATTGTATAAATATCGGACTAAAAGGCTCAGTAGTTCGATTATCTGTATTGATCTGTATCATCGGACTACTGAGACTAAAAAGTCTCATCAGTCCGATCGTCCGACTAAACCATCGGACTACTGAGACTAGGCCATAAATTTAGGTTATGTTATGTTTAGAACAAAATCATCTTTAAGCCGTACGTACGTACGTCGTATTTTTTAATGTTTTTGATGATTTTTAATGTTGTTGTGGTAATTTCCTATTGGAAAAAGTAAAAGCAATAGATTACATTCGAAACATTTTTCTCGCGAATTGTCCCAAGTTTTTGTTACGACTCCTTGCTTGACATTCGTAGGAATGTATTAAATAAGTTATAGCGACAAAGTACTAATAAAGGGTGATGTCCACTGTAATACCAAAAACTTACCACCCATAAGGATCGGAGAAGACCCGTCGGAACCACTCTTGGAAGACTGGAGGGTGGCGAGGGAGCAGCCGCTCCTCATACACTCGTCTCTTTTTCTCCACTGTGTCTTTGATGGAGCACATCATTTCTCTCAATTCGCGATTGCTGGTGTGCATACCTGAGGACATGCAAAAATAATAATTGTGTTGTTAGTAAGTACTTACCCTAACCCGTGAAGTGTTTTCCGTACTCCCGTGTTTGAATTTTGTTGACGTTTCGTTCTTAGCATCGTCATTCGCTAGTATAATATACTGTGTTTATTTTTTTACTATTTTGGCCTATCAAACTATCTAATCTAATCTCGAAATTCTAGACTACCAACACACTTCTGGCCCTTAGAAATCTAGGACTCCAATCGCGGGAAGAGTTAAAGTACATCGGTACAAAGTCATGAAATCAGATAGAATGTTTTTACTCAAGAAATATATTTTTTAAACATAACATCTTCGTATATATGTAATGTGAATATATGTAATGTTGCCGCAGTGCTAAATCCGCTGCGGCAACAGGCTGAGGCAGTCCCCTTTTTCCGGTGCTGCACACCACCTTCATCAAACTTAATTACTTTTGTTTATTTATTTTTATAATATATTTGTTTAATATTATTTTTATCTTCTGTACCTAATTGTGTGCATTGAAAAAAAATATTCTTTCTTTCTAATGTATGTATCGTACTTCGAATAAACGTAAGGATTTCTTCTTTGCGACAGAAATAGATAAGAGGGTGGTACCGACCCAGGCGATCCTTCACATGCCGAAGAACTTATATATTTTTGACGGCTTATAGATGGTAGACCTACCTTTCTGTTTGTAAATATGCAACAATATAGGCCTCAGTCCCACCAAGTTGGGGACCCACTCAATAATCCCGCACTCCTCATTCAAAGGCAGCACGCTATAGGTTCTGATGTAAAGCCTGCGTCGCCGTGTCTCCGGCGCGTCTTGCAGAAATCTGTTGACCACGCCATTGAACTCCATAAGGCGGTAGTCTTTGCGGAGGTCGTCGCGGGGTTTCAACATTATTATGTAGGATTTGCCGTCCGATCCTGAGGAAGAGGGAAGTATATGATAATGGGGACAGTTCTTAGCATTTACGTAGTATTTGGCTTTTTAAAGACTGTACTATGAAGTGTACAATGTACAATGAAGTGTAATGACTTAATTATAGTAAAATGTCAGTAGTATATGGAACCCCCAATACGTAACTTATAAACATGACATCGAATGGATACAATCGAAGTTCATCAGACATCTTAACTTTCGAACTTTTCGCTTAAATGCGGATACTAATTATAGCGAATCTTGCAAGATTCATCATCTTATGACTCTTGAAAACAGACGCTCCCTACTTCACATGTTGTTTTTGTATAATGTGTGTAACGGCTCTTTCGACTGTCCGGAGTTAACCTCGATGACTCTGCGCTTTTGTGTTCCTAACAGACGCACAAGACACACATCATTATTCTATGTGCCCTTATCGCAAACTAACTATGCACAAAATTCTATTATCCGTCGCATACACAGGTCATATAATAAAGAATTTTCATCGTTGGACTTGTTCAAGGCGGTGCCGCTGCCATCAGGAGAGACATTGTAACAATAATAAATAATACTTAGATGGTACTAGTACAGTAGCGTTGAAGCTGGATACATGTAGTAAAGACTCGAACAAACACATACAAATGTAAACACATCCATATACACACACACCAAAACTTATTTCTCCCTATAGGCGTTGTTTTAAAATAGGAAATCTTTAATTGGCAGTATGTTTTTTTGAATGGACTTTTTTGTTTTTAAATTTAAGTGCTGTAGATTTTGTAATAAATAAATAAAAAATATTTAAAAAAATGTCTTTGCTAATAAGTCAGTACGATGAATAAACATGGTCGTTGCACAGACCGTACAATACAAAACCACTTTCGCTTTGTCGGGTAATAATTGCCGAGGAAAATTAGTGTTTTAGAACCGACAAAGGGCACCCATTGCCCGAATTTCAATTGTAAGGCAAAGAGTAGCCTTTGTAGGGTAATTATTGTTTTTGGAAATTTACAGAGCAGTATACCGTGACGTTATGAGCGTCGGTGGCGTCGGGACCAGGACGTCGGACTCCCATGCGGAAGGTCCGGGTTCGAAACCATACACTGCCAATGAGTACCAATGAGTTTTTCGGTTTTTTCGAAAGACTTGCGTACATTTACCTACTGCTCTGACGGTGAATGAAAACATAGTGAGGAAACCTGCACACTGAGATAACCAGTGTGTGAAATGGGGAAGGCAATGGCAAACCACCCCATTAAATCTGCCACGAGTCGTTTTATGTGATTAATTCCTTAGAATGATCACGACCCTCATCAATGAGGAATACAACTTAGAAGTATACCGTGACCAGGAATATAAAAAGCTTCGCTATATTGCGAAATTAAATCGTAATATTTTTTCATAGCAAACTCCATAACACAGATTATAAAACTACTAATGGCGCCCTCTTGACGACGTGTTTATATCCCTGATCAGGGTATACAATGTTGCAGAAGTATTGGATGGGCATCTGCCTGCACTTTTGGGTACCCATCCTAAATCGAACCCGGAACATAGAAAACAAATTACAACCACCACAATCCACCAGTTACCTTTCAAAGTAACTTTTCTCGGCTTCTGCAGCGAAGGCAGTATACTAATATGCTCTTCAATCCCGGCAATGTACACTGGTGGTTCGGCTGGTATATTGAAATCTGTGCGCTCTTGTCGCGCCGCCTTGGACGGTAGTACTATCTTGCAGAACTCTTGGAACGGTATCATTATGTGGCTGAAGTTGGCACCGGATAGAAGAACCGGCAAGGAACGAACTAGTGCTGATACTGTTGTTGTCTGTAACAGGAAATAAGTAAAAACTGTACCAATAAAAATTAAAAGTTTAAAAACAATAATCACATAGTTTCAAGGTGGTACCTATGACGCTAACCAGAGTACCATTTTGTCTATTTCTGCCGCAAAGCAGCAATGTTTGCATTGCTGTGTCTCGGTTTGAAGGGTATGAAAACCAGCGTAATTAACGGCACAACGATGATGCGACCTCCATCTAAATCCTTAAAGTTAGCAGGAAAACCCTCTTATGACTTCCTAGTGAGGTGAGATGTCATGGGCGACAGTGACCACTTACCATCAAGTGACCCGTTTGCTCGTCTGCTCTCCTTATATAATAAAAAAAATCATTGTTTATTTATCTTGTGGACTTCTCTATTGGGTACAATACATAATTATTATGATAACTTGTAACTATGGGTTTTATTTTCGATTCCAAGTGCAATTTATACTGTAAGTCTTGTAAAAGAGAACGTCGTATATCGCGTATCGCGACAGCATTGCGCACACTAGTGCCGCCAATCGAAATAAAATCATATCAAATAAATAAAGGCATATAAAAAAAAGTTTATTCGTGGAACGTTAATACCAGACACTTTTTTGTATTACCTTAATAAATTAAAAATAAATAAAATAATAAAAATAAAAATTTATTAATGCAGACAGTATCTTTTACATTTTCTCAGATTTCCCTGGCACCCACACTAGGATACCCTGTGTTGTGGGGGCCAGTCTCTTCCGATAAATAAATTATGAAAAAACATAAGGCAATGCTAAATTAAACAGTTAAGTATGCGTGTATGTGGTGTGTGTGAGGGTGAAATGCCTCGTCTTAAGCTACTTGTGCGAGAGGGATGGAGCGAACACAAGCCCTGCAATTTCTATACCACTATACTTTATGTCTCGAACCTAACACATTTTTTCGATTCTCCAACTGTGAGTCAATGACATGAATACAAATATTATACTGTTGAAGACGTGTTGACATTAAAGTTCGTAGCACCCACGGACATACCTCCCATATGATTCTGCGAAAAATTCAATGTTCGCACCAATAGACAAGACAAAAAAAATTCTGTTCACAGCTTGCTTTTGGTCATTGGCTTTGGAAATGGAAAGAACAATCTATAAGAAGGCTATATAACCCGTCGGAAATATATGTGAATCTGGAGTAGCGATTGATACAGTCACGAACCTTAATTTGGACCCGAACGACTTTGTCACAATAAAACATAGACGGCAATCATGAGATGTAATACTAGCGTTAATCTAGTGTTGACTATGACAAGGTTGATCAATGTGTGAAAGTGGGTCCTAAATTAAGGTTCGCGACCGTAACGTTACGTATCTTCTTCTTCTTCAGGTCCTAGAACACCTAGTGGTGCATAGGGCTGAGACAATATTCTTCCACCGCGCTCTGTCCGATGCCGCAGACTCTATGGTTTCCCAGGATATTTTAGCCGCATCCAGGTCTTTTTGAAGACTACGTTTCCATGTAGCCCTGAGTCTTCCCCGTTTGCGAGATCCTCCTGTTGGTTGCCAGTTCAAGGAGGCGTAGGCAATGCTTTTTGGGCGACGTAAGGTGTGCTCTATCCACAACCATTTCCTACGGCGGATCTGTTCAGATAATGGTTTTTGACGCGCCATAGCCCACAGGTTAACGTTAGATATTGTTAACGTTACGTATAGACATACAAAAATCGAAACGACGTTATGTGTGAGGGTAACAAGTTAACAACAGCCAGAAAGTGAAAGAAAGCCACGCTCTCGTCCAGATATTTCCGACGGGTTGATATCACATCACATATCGAGCAGCTCGTGGCCACGGTCCGAAAGTGATCGTGCAGGTTAAGCAACGTTGGCGCGGTCGGTATCAGGATGGGTGACCGCTAGTCACATATTGCATCTGAGCTCCTCCGTGCCTCGGAGAACACATTAAGCAGTCGGCAGACCGACTATCAGACATCCAGAGGTGTCTGATGTCAGAGGTGTCGGCACATTTTCATCTCGGCCTCTCCGTGCCACGGAGAGCATGTTAAGGAGTCGGTCCCGGTTGTTGTAGATCGACAGCAGTCGTTAAGCCACGTCAGAGGCTTATGGGCGGCCTGAACGACTCTGACTTGGCCACTAACCATAGGATAAGCAAGCAAGTATAGATGATACATAGTCAGTCATTACGTACCGAGCCAGTCCCCGCAATAGGCTTGTTGCACAACTCTATCAGCTTCTCAGCCAACTGGGTGAAGTCGCAAACCAGTTTCAACATCCGTGGTTCCTTTAGTCGAGGCTCAGCAAAGACGTCGTTGCACCGTTTGATCCGCTGCGGGTACCCGGATTTGATGACACACATCATCATCCAAAGAGTGTGTTGAGGGTATGCGAGAATCAGCTTCACTATTATTGCTTTCAGTTGGAGGTATACCTGGAAGTTTATTGTGTTGGTAAACGTCTGGGTTTTGGGTCGTTTATTTTTATTATTTTATATGGTAAAAATCTATACAAAATGTACAGTGGACAACACATCAGGCCACACCTTTAGTACTTTGTCGCGTTAACTTATTTGATTGAAATGTCAACAAAGTACAAAATAAAGTTATTGTGACAGGGTTCCACCGAGTGCCTACTGCTTGATGTGTTTTCCATTTCATGTTTAGAACGATATACCAGTCAAAGAATACCCCCGCATACTTACACACACCCACACACACACGCATACCCGCACACACACACACACACACACACATACACGCACACTCACAACCATTTTTTTATATATGATATATTTTATAAATATAAAATATGTATAGACAATATTGTTATGGAAGAGCGGTGCCTCCTGGCACAGGCATTACTTCCCTAAAAGGAAACACCAATCACCACTTTGGAGACAAAAATATTATTATAAAGAATCGGTTCCGATTCTAAAAATCTTTTGACTGGTATATAGTTCTAAACATGTAATTCGTCTAGTTATTTTTGAGGATATCTACTTTCCTTTACTATTAATTTGATTGTGAAAGTTATTTATTGTCAAAAGACAGTAAATTTTAGAGGAAGTATTCATTCCAAAAGTTAAAAATAGGAAAAACAAAAAAGCAAAAGGCAAAAATGCCTACACTGGCAGCTATGACATGATTAATTACTCATTATTTGTTTAGACCAAGATAAATTGTATGGTCACGACGTTTGAGTAAATATGTAAAAAAAATTTAAAAATATCCAATTACGTCATATAATATTAACCTCTTTAACAGGATGACAAATCCTCGATATGATTTGCGAGAAAGCAGTCAAATACAAATAGAGGGGCAATCTCTCAGAGTACGTCTTTATGATGTCGGTCATTTGGGCTAGAATGGCGTGGGCACTGGTGTCTGATGACGTCACTTCGACGTCAAGCCTGCAATTAAAAGATCGTAACACGTAAATATATAATAGTGACCATAGACACTGACGTATATTATCTTATCTTATGATAGGGGGCCGGGAATAACCCAGCGGCACTTCGACCCTTGAGGATCTTTTGTGCCAACCCCATTTGACACACTGGTCATCTCAGTGTGCAGGTATCCTCACGATGTTTTCCTTCACTGTTAGAGCATCGGTAAATGTACGTAAGTCTTCGAAAAATACGAAAAACTTATTGGTACATGGCGCTGCACGCTTTCGAACCCGGACCTCCCGCATGGGAGTAAGTGGTAATGTGTATTTAAAATGTTTGCTATACGTATGATCATGAGTTCAATCCTGTCATCCAGTCGGGCTTTACAAGGCGTTAAATGACAATATACAGAATTATGTAATTATAATCGATCAGCTCTAAAATGTCTTCCGTGTCAACCAAAAGTTCCTTTCTCTCATCAACCTATTAAGGTCCCCACTGTTGAGGCACAGGCCTCCTTTGCTCATGGGGGGTACGGACCATGATCCACCGTGCAGGCCCAATGCCGATTGGTGGACATAAGTTCCTTATTTTAGGGAATTACGATGTTTGGACTGATAACTCAAGAGAAATCAAAACTCCCACTCAATAGGAGTCAGTCATAGTCTGAAGACCGAGCTAGGATGGCACCAGTGTTGCCACCTAAATTTAGTAAAAATCGCTAGGAATATTGAGTCGCTAAAGTCCATTTTTTCATCAGCTGCAGATACCGTCACACTGACAGCACCTAAGATGGAAAATGTATGGAACAAAGCTTTAAAAAAGTCTCTAAATGTATTAATAAACGCCTGCAAAACAATGTCGCTGACAGCTTAAAAACCGATAGATGCAGCGACAAAGCCGCTAAAGAGTACTCTACGTTACCTATCACCCTATGTTGGATCAAACCAACCTATTGCACAAGAGGATACAAGCTATTATCAACAGTACGGTACGGTCCCACCGATACTTGTTGGATTTCATGATTTCATAGTCTATAATACTCACCATATAGATAGCATTCTCGGCATACTCTGGTACAAATACTTGTGTCCGTATTGCAGTGCTTTACCATAGCTGTTGAGAGCGTACAGCCTCCGCGACCAGACTACGTTACTGGCTGTCTCACTGGTGCTTACTTTCTCGTAGTACGCTCCCAGGCACACCTGAGTACAAGTATTTAAATGGACTTTTACTCATATATAAATGTCTAGATAGTTAAGTAGTGATAAGGGTTGAAAAATGAAATAGTACGTAGAGGTCGAAATGAGATCCAAAACACCAGAATACTAGACATAAGTAGTACTGGGAATCGCTAGAAGGGTATATGCATGTAATATTTTTATGATTTTAGTTGGTTGTTTACGTTGGTACGTTACCGTAAAAAATATATCATTTATATAAATATGAATATATATTATAAAAATAAATATTTAAAACTGCAATCAAATCGGCCGATTTAAACGCCTCCATTTTGGCGCGCTTTCTGTGACGTCAGCATCCACAACAGCATTGACATTTAGTGTGCTGTAGTGTTTAGTCAAAGCAAATTACTTGTTTGTTGACAATCCAACATGGACGCTGACGTCACGTTTCGGTCTAACCAAGAGCGTTGCGATTTGCTATTTTGAATTTCTCTCTCATTTTTCCCACGTTTCTTCTTCTTCAATTTAAGAGCTATGCTCTTGTCGGTGTAGTAAACGCCACTGTGTCCTGTCTAGGGCCCTTTCCTTGACCTCCTTATACGACGCAACGCCAGCCTTCTCTTTCCCACGTTTATTCATTTATATTTTTAATTAAAAAGCGATTAAATTTTAAAAAAATGTATAGGTACAATTCTGTAGTAAAAAGATTACAAAAAAAATACTTGACCTATATTGGAATCACATGCATATTCCCTATTCTGTGGAAGAATTTTATTGGCATTTTTTTCCGAAAAAGAAAACATGCTCTCAAGCAAAGTACCCTGAAAAGCCTGTATCTGACCCTGATATAGAAATAAGTTACACAGTCAGTGAATAGGACTTTTATTCGAACTTGGCGGTTAAACTGTCATATCTCTAGATTATCTGTGGAAATATTTAAAGACTCACCAAACTCTTCTCCCACTGTTTGAAAACATCGACAGCCTCTTTATAATAGCCAATGTTGACGTCCACATCAACGTTGGTAGTTTCATCGTTGTATTTTGCGATCAGTAGTTTTGCTTTTGCACATATTTTTCTGTAAAATAATAAAGACCTATTCTCAAGAATGGCGACGTGATAGGACAAAAACCTCGTGCTATTCTTTTCTTATTTTACAGATATGAATGAATGAATACTACTATGAAAAGTATTCATGTATGACCAGATAATATACATTCTTAAGACCAATTGTAACACATGAAAAGCAATAAATGGTATGAGTATGAGTAAGAGTATGAAAAGGATAGTATCACGTTTAACGTGTCAGATTTAAAATGGCATTTCTTCAAAATAGAGTTTATGGGGCCGTGTGCCCCATGGAATGAAAGTCAGCATGTTGATGCGATGATGAAATATATTATATAGATATTGCGATGATGAAAGGAAGAGGAGTGACAGCGCGAGTATGAGAAAAGCGGAGGCGATTGTTTCGAGACGTCAGCAGCGCGCGCAGACTGCACAGCGCGCATGCGCCGTCATTGTGGCGGGAAGCCGCCACAAGTTTATTACTAAATACTACTACTGCAACACACTACTATTAGTAAATTACAAGAGCGAAACTCTGAAGTCACGCTCATAGGAACTCAAATCCACTTTTTTACAACATTTGTCGTTCTTTTTCAATTCAGTACGGATTACGGTTTGGTGTAGACCAAACTTTAACTACAGATCCCATTCTGCTAACACAACGAAAACACATGAGCTGACCGACCAATCGTTGGCATGACTGAAAAGAAAAACGTCAAGTCTCTGTAGTTTAGTTTATATTGAGATTACGTTATTTTAGTAGAATCGGATCGCTGATTTGGAACTAAAACATATTACATGTAATCTAAAGAGTATTAGTTAATTAGCTTTGTATCATATATTTGGAACTAAAACATATTACATGTAATCTAAAGAGTATTAGTTAATTAGCTTTGTATCATATATTTGGAACTAAAACATATTACATGTAATCTAAAGAGTATTAGTTAATTAGCTTTGTATCATATATTTGGAACTAAAACATATTACATGTAATCTAAAGAGTATTAGTTAATTAGCTTTGTATCATATATTTGGAACTAAAACATATTACATGTAATCTAAAGAGTATTAGTTAATTAGCTTTGTATCATATATTTGGAACTAAAACATATTACATGTAATCTAAAGAGTATTAGTTAATTAGCTTTGTATCATATATTTGGAACTAAAACATATTACATGTAATCTAAAGAGTATTAGTTAATTAGCTTTGTATCATATATTTTTCTAATTGCTTGTAAATTGTATGTACCTATTATATACATTTGCACATTAAAATGTGGTAGAATATGCTGGAACTACCTATATCATTTTAAGATCCTTCATACATAACGTATATCCTTGCAAATAAAAAATCATTTCATTTCATTTACCAAACATATTACATGTTACTTACTTCTGTTCATTGGTAAGTTGATCTATCTGTGGGTAGGCGTCATCCAAGCCTCGCCGGAGCGTTGTGAACGCATGCTCGTGCTGTCCTCGTGCCCAGTACATTTTGGCTTTCTCTATGAAAAGCTCTTCGGGTTGATATTCCTCCGCGTTCAGAATATACATGTACGACTAAAATAACATAATATACTGACATTTTGCAAAGCAGATCTCTTATAAGGTTATAAGGCATTAAAGGGTTTATTACAATTGACTTGAATTCACACTTGACTCTTTCAGTCAAGTGTGCATTAAGTATGGTGTAATTTACATTATATAAACAGAAGCCTGTCTAAATTGTCTACTAAATCGTTGACTGAATTCAGTCTAGTCTTATTAGAATAGACTTATTATCCCGTAAAAAGCGTCAGCATGGATCTCCGATCACAACTCGCGGGTGAGATAGACAGAGCTATATTTGCGAGTCTCTGGTTGGAGAACACAAACTGACACGAAAATATCATATCCTATGTGTCGAAGTGTTAGGCGAGAGTTACAGAACTATAAGTTGTAACTTACCTGTTGAAAAATACCAGCTTTTCTTGCATGTTTAGCGCTCTGCAGCCATAAGTCACCTATGCAAGCTTTCAGTGTGTTCGCTGTGAGAGGATGAGTTTGTTCCAGTAATTCCTAAAAAGGAAAAAATGTATAAACGCAATACAATTTTTACAACTGTTATTGTGCTCAACAAAAACTGGTTACAACTATAATCGAGAGGAGGTAATCACTATTTTGGTCCCACTAGTAGTCCATTGAGTAGTTCCATCATGGAACTAGTGGTTTTTTTGTCTCACTAGTTCCAGTACAGTGGAAACCAGTGTAAGGCCGCGGCCACGAAACAGCGGAGCGCACATCGGACAAATCAAACATAGTTCGAGCGTGTTCAGAAAGAACATCGTAAGCGACAAATACCCAACGTTACAAGAGATAATTTTTGTAAATAAAAATGTATGTATTTTACTTAGGAAATTGATTTTTACACGATATTCAGATTACGTCAGCTTCACATATTTATTTAAGATAAGATATTATATAATATAAGATATTTAAGATATACATATTTAATTCAGATTCGTAGTATTTATGTCGCATATGATAGAAGAAAAAAACTAATCTTGTCGCTTACGATGTTCTTCCTGAACACGCTCAAATTGGGGTAACCACGCAGACGCGTTCAGAGCCTATAATCCCACTTGTTCCGTTCGCTTAAGATCATGGAACCAATGGAACTAGTGGGATCAAATGATAACTACGTCTGGTAGTTACCAAAATTGGTTTTTCAACAAACAAAAAATTATAACATACGTGTACCAGTTAGTTAAAGTGCAGATCAAACCAACGATATTTTAAGTTTAAAATGCGATTTTATCCTAAAGCTTCTATTATTGTGAAGAATCTCATTATAGCTATGACAAATTCAGGTGATTCCTGTAATATTCCTTACCCGGGTCTGCTGCAGGAAAATACGCCGGAGTCTCAGCAAAGGCTCGACCGTACGCACGTCTGATTGAACCACCGACAGCCGCCGACGCCATTCGTCCAGCAACTGGTTCAATATGTCAGTCCCTTGCCGGTCACCGTTGTTTAGAGTTTTCAGTCTAAATAAAACAAAAGATAATGTCAATTAAGTTGAAACTGAAACAGTGTGCGCAAATATGACAGGGTTGAATGAGGAGCTCGTGGCCTAGTTGGGAGCACGGTCCGTAAGTGATCGTGCAGGTTAAGCAACGTTGGTCGCGGTCTGAACCAGGATGGATGACCGCTCGTAGCATATTTCATCTGAGCTCCTCCGTGCCCCGGAGAGCACTTTAAGCAGTCGGTCTCAGTTGTTGTCTTTCGACAGCAGTCGTTAAGCCATGTCAGAGGCGAACGGGCGGCCTGAACAACTCTGACAATAGGGTTGACCACTAACAACACGATAAGGAGGGAAGGAAGGATAAGATCTAATCACAGAAATCGGTCTAATAGCGCCCTCTCATCTAGAATGATGTGAGCACTGACCGCGAGCCGAGGGTTTGGGTAACCAATTTTGACAAATTTCATACCTTTGACATTTCAATGGCCGCCGAGAAAATGCTCACAGCGCATGTGTTAACTGGCAGACGCGGTTTCCATATAAAGCTTCTCTAGCGTGCAATCTACATAGGGTGAATTTTAAAATCTTTGGGTGTAATGGTGGCTTAAAGATGAGCGGTCGGTGTTTTCGGCGCTTGCTTTAACCCGGTCAAGATGTTTTGCCCGTGGTGGAAAAGACAATGTTAAACAAAATTAGCCTATGATTCAACAGACACGCGACTTATACGATAATTATTAGAGTATCTTTATGTTACATACCTATTTCAATTATCTAAATCCAAATTAAATTCCATTTATTGAAACAAAATCTTAATTTTAAGTGCTGCTGGATTTTGGGCTAACAATGTATGGGAAAAAAATACTGTCCTTTATTATTAATTTAATTTTATTTTAATTTAATTTTAATTTTATTTATTAGGTAAACACAACAGATTACAACCATAGAAATTACAGAAAAATCAATATAAAGTTATGAGCTAGGTCGTAACCCTTAACGTGTAAACACAGCATGGTTAGGAAGTAGAAAATTGATTGTTGTACAATATTGAGTTAAGGAAAAATACTATTGAATGTAATGACTAAAAAAACTTATGCCTATTTGAGAAATAAAAATAATAAAGTAAAGACTATAAAGTAGGTGCGTGGATAGCTCACTTGAGGACATCCTCAACCCGTCTTTTAAAAACTAATGTCCTAGGATCAAATAAGTCTATCGATGGCTTATTGTTGTTGTTTGAAGAGATTTCGTTAAACAATCTACACATTCGCACAATTATAAATTATTAAACAATTATTGTAAATTATTTATTGAATATACACACCTTCGCAGCACTTCCTCCGCATGACCAGCCTCAGTGACAACATGCAGTCCGAGCACGCTCTGGTATCCACTGCGCAGCGCGCTCTCGCCTTTAGTTTCGCCGTCCATCTGGGCCAGCAATCTACTCGTAGCGTCCTTGCAGGACGCGAGGAATGTCTCTTGATCTTGACTGCGATATGCGAGGAGTATACGACCCATCAGTAGACCCCAGTTTTCTCGGGATGAGGGCTATAAAATTTTAAAGCAAACATAATCGATGAATCTAATAGGAGATAATCGTGCAATGTTGAACCACTAGAGGCGCCACTAGCACAATTGTACGTAGCTAATCAACATGTAGATATGTTCCTTTCCACCAAATCTTTTTTTACCCTTCAGACTCGCGCCACGCTGTCTTAACAGATCTTTTAGGTCTGCTATTTTGAAATGGCCATATATGATATGATATCATCACAATATTACTAATAGCTTTGAAAAATTAAATTAAATTAACCCAAATAACGAGAATTGTTGTTTTTTTTAAGGCAAAGGGAACTGAGCCCATACAGCCATGTCTGATGTAAACAACTCTTGCAAGTCTTCATTAAAATGCTGGTGTGACACATTTCAATGCTATCTGGGAGAATCTTCCACGCTTCTGCACCATCCGAACCAAAGAAGAAGGCGTCCCGGACGCAGTATGGCTCTTCAAAATCCAGCCAAGTACGGATCGGGCTGCAGCGTCTTATTTGACTTTACTTCACTGTCCCACACATTAATCACATTTTGTAGACGTTCTTCGAATAAAAAACACCATTCTTACTTGAAAAGCACTACTGTAAAACAATTTGCAAGACAACGAAAAAAAGCTGGTGTGGACGCGACAAAAGCGCGGGAGAAACTCCCAAATAACGAGAAATTTGTGATATCTTCAAGAGTGACGTTTCGTTTTGCTTTTCTTTTTACGGTGTGTGCTCGTGGCTCTATCGACGCAACGCTTTACGTTTTATTTCCGATTGAAGATCGAAGGAGAATTTATTATTCTTATGAATTTAGAGGGTGGTAACTCTATGCAGAATAACAAATGGGGTATGGGGTGGACCACCCTTTACTTATTTCCACCGCAAAGCAGTAATGATTGCTTTGCTGTTACAGTTTGAAGGGTAAGAAAGCCAGCGTAATTACCGACACTAAATCTGGGTCTTCATTGGTAAATCCTCTAACTAATACGTTATAGCACGGGGTGTCCAATCCTTATATCAGGTACGTCAGTATTATAGTACTCTGTGGTTATAGTGAGGTGATGTGTATGAGCAATGGTGACCACTTACTATCAGGGTGACCTGTTTTCTCATCTCTTCTCCTTATACAATAATAAAAAAACTCTAGGATCTTGTACTTCGAAATAAATCTTATACTTCCATACAACAATTGATTTATTTGTCGCCTTTTATACTCCACACCACAACCTCATCTACCTCATCGTCAGTTATCATCAGGTGAGATTGTGGTCAAACGTGGATCGAGTCCAAACATTAAAAGTAAAACATTAGTGACTTACCACCGGTTTCTTAGCCAATTCCTCGAGCTGCTCGAACCTGCCCAGGCGCCATAAGGGCTCAGCTGCTAACTCCATCATACTATCCTCAGATTCGTGTTCGCTCAGAAGACGGTACGCGGTGAACGGCTGGTCCAGTCCTAGGTAGCAGTCTATCATGCCCTGAAATAATTAATATTCACGTTATAGCTCGACTACTATAAACATGAACGGTCGAACACGTTCCCTTCCCGCGCCTATAATTTTGATTATAAAATTCCATCTATACCTCGACCAGAAACTAAAAAACACTGTCAAGAGGGCGGGCGCCATTGGTAGTTTTATAATCTGTGTTATGGAGCTCGCTATGAAATAAATAGTACCATTTCATTTCGCAAATATGGCGAGGGTTTTTTAGTTTCTGGTCAGGGTATAAATACGAGAATAAGAGTAGGTAGGTAATGAAAAAGCTAACGAAGCTTTATTATCATAAGATTGTATTTAGAAAGCGTTCCAAAAAAGTTACCTAATAATTGCCCGACACAATGTACGCATTGTCTGACAGAAGTAGCGCCGGTTCTAAAACAGATTCGGGAAATGAGTGCCCACCGTGCCAATCGTCGCGTAAAAATTACGGTTTCCAAAACACTAACTTTACTCAGCAATTATTATTCAAAGCGAAAGTGGTTTTGGAACGTACCCTTCGTAGTGAGAAAATAGTTCAATATATTTGGGTAAGGTTTAAGATCGAAAATATGAAACAGGACAATCCACCAAATGAAGACATCTCTTACTTCCCAAATAACTCTAAATTAAAAATTTAAGAAACCCCCGACGTACCATTGTGCAGATCCCCTTACTTTTTCGTTGTATTCATCATATCCTCAAGGTTTCCGATGTGGGAAGGTCACCATAGTCATAAACATTTGAGCTCGAACCACCTAACTGTTACCATTCCAGAGATCCCATCATACTCCAACATGCCAATATGCTCCAAGATCTTGGAAACCACTGATCCAAATTTTATTAGATCTAGCAAAGAACACTCTTGACAAAATTCTCTAATAAAGTAAAAAACTGGGTTCAAATCTGATCTTCCGTTGTAAAATTATGATGCCATAGACAAACACACAAACAGACAAACGTGTCAAACTTATAACACGCCCTCCCTCAATCGGTCGGGGGCTAAAAATCAAATAGACAGCTCTATTAACCAGTCAAGAGCTTTGTTATACAAAATCCGAGGGTTGAAGTAACTTGTCGAACTTACTTGCAGGCTGTGCCTGTCTAGTTGCCTCTCTTGTGCCAGTCGCTCATAACACAATGCCGCATCTTGCAATCTACCGGTCACTACTTGCGCAAGAATCAACTCTTTTAGAGAAGGCTCGGATCTCTTCATTGAAAGTATGCCTGGAAACAAATTATGTTACGACAATGTTAGTTTTTCCATCGACTATTGGTTAAGACACCAATAGTGTTGACTGCTAGTGGCACATTTTAAGAGCCTCTCCGTGCGTCATCTAACACGTTAATCTTCAGTAGTTAGGCCATGTAAAGGAAGCCAGAATTATGTTCTAAGTAGGGAAGGCAAGCTAGCATTTCGTTGAGGGGGGAGCTAGCTAGCTTTAATAATATTCATGATGCACTGAAACAAGGTACCCGTTAAGAGGCCCGCCCTACCTGACTCTGGTGCCATGCTATGGGCGGTGTAACTCAGTCTAACAACAAGTTGGCCACTAACCACACTAGAATAAGATAATCCCTGGTCAACAAAAAAAAATATTTTGTTTTACTTTTTCCATTCCATTCCAGAACATTACAGTTTTGGACATGTAATGTTCTGATTTCAAAACAGATATTAGTTTTTCTCTGACAGTTCACGTTTTTATATCGATTCCCATAAAATCTTGGCGATTTCAGTGAAGATCAGTATGAAAGATTTTAAAAACTAGTACTTAGCTGATAGCATTAAACAGCATTAAGCATTTGTTTTCTACTTGTGCAATAAAGTGTTTTACTTACTTTACTTTACAGATATACCATGTAATACATATACAATTTCAGAAAAAAATTAGGTGATGACTAGTTTAATGATGATTCTTACCAGCAACAGAGTCCGGCTCGTCCAACAGCGCGTATATCTCGGCCAACAAAGGCAGTTGCTCCTGCACCCTGCTCTTACTCTCATCCATGTAAAGCTCCAAGTATTGCAAGGCCCGTTCGAGCTCGCCGCACGCAAAGTTCCCGCGAGCTATTGTTAGCTTGTCGAATTTGTCCATGAATGATGCTATTGCCCTATGGAAATAATAGACAAAAAAAAATGAATCAACTTACATGGAAAATACTAAAAAAGTATCTAAAATTAGTTTTTCGATATCTAGCTAACATCAGAGATATTAATGGTTAAAGTTAGTATTGGACAGATGCTGTTCCTTTCTAGCAAAACAGTCCTTTATATGCAGCCAGGATCTGCTTGTATGGCGCTAGAGAACAGTTACGTCATAAAACTTATTGCCATTTCTTTCTATTGTTCTGATTTTTGACTGCCTGTAGTTATTTTATTTTATGACTATTTCTTAATTTTTAAGAAATGCATTGAATATTTGATACTTGGAAACTACCCTATTGTTTAATGTGTGGCTAATTACGTTAGCTCTCTTACCCATTAAACCGGAACACAGCAATAGAATCATAACATGTTTTAACATTTATTACCACACTTTATATGACCCATAACAAGATTACTTGTATTATGATACAAAGAAATTATATGTATACTACGAAACAATGCTTGGCTTTGATTAGATACACCTCCCTATCGACGAATACTTGCATGTAACGGTTCTGTCAAGACGAAGACTGATGAGCAGAAATCTAGAAGTCTTAGCTATCTGATTAGAAAATAACGGAACATATAGAATCTTTAAAGATAACATTTTGTACTAACTTGTAGTTTTCGTTTTCTAGTGGCCGTTGCTTGGAATTACACCACTCTAATAGCCATCTGTTCAAAAAGTCAAAGAGAGTGTATATCGTCTTACTGCATTTACTCTGCAACGAAATGAAAGGTAAGCTTTATTCATTATTCATTACAAGTTGATAGATATAACATCTTGACTATTTATAAAGATATATGTCACCTGATTCCCCTCTTCAGCTTGTACACAGTTTATACTGGGAGTCATTCTGACGTGACGCAACATTTTGTACTTCGATCGTTCGGTTGCTACAGCGCTTTCATGTTCAAAGTTTTCCAATCCTGTGAACAAAGGATATTGGACATGTTTCCAAATTGTTTTACAGGAAAAGTATAAGCAAAAGAGGATGCTTAGAGACTCTTATCAAGGGGCTGCTTATACAAAGCACTGTCTATTTCAATAGCTGAATGACAATAGTTCAATGATTCGGTATAATATCAAGATGGAGCCGAAAGTGACCGAGAGTGCGGCGCAAACCTCACTTGATCGAATGCACCTCTGGAACATTGTGGTAAACCACATTAATACACGAATTTGGCTGTTATTTTATCGATAATACTATAACTGTGAGTTGCATGAAACGTATATAATATAAAGACTTATTTATCTCTCGTGTCACCTCTATCTAGAACTATGGCGTAGAAAGGGTTAGCATGTATTTTAATGAAGACTTAACTTTAAGGACGTTTCCTGCGATTGACGACAGTAATCCCCTCGCGCTTATTGGCCGTGATATACGTTTGAATATCCTGACTTAGCTCCCCTGGTTTAATTATAAACTACCTATGTCCTCGTGTATGTGTTAAGAAAGAAGATATAGGAAGAGAAACGGTGCTCTGGTGTCACGATGCTTGAATATAAGGTGCGTAGAAACACATAGTTATAAACTACCATTAAAGGTTAACTCACCAATAACAGCTAATATCTCCTCCTGTATGTATTGCAGGTTGTTCTTCGACATCACAGCGTGTAGTAACACGTAGGGTAGGAAAAGAAACAGCGTTCTGACGTCACGACGCATGCTTGGATGTACGGTGCGTAGAAACTCCCGGTTGCTTTCTGATTCTATTAGCGGAATCAATTGGCCTGCCCAACTGTAATTTGAATAAAAGCTATAATCCGCGCGCATGTCATTTGCCGTGTCTTAGATGGCAACATATAATGCGGGGCGGAACGGCAGAGCGGGAAAGCCGTCCCTCACCGTGTGGTTACATAAGGCGAGGCCAATGACTTGCAATAAAAAAATGCAATACATTATACGTGGCAAATTTTTCTTTCAATGCAAATAATGTTATGTATGCGCATAATGTTTGTAATGAATTAGATGTAAAGTCCTTAATAAATATTTTAATGTTCTACTGTTAGCAGAGAATGTGTTTGAAATATTAGTTTCTATGAAATATAGTAGACATGCACATCTAATATTTTTACGTTCATTCCCAGTTTAGACAGTGATTCATAAAAACTAATATTTCAAACACATTCTCTGCTAACTTGTCAATTACATATTAGTACATTATGATATAAGTGCGGTAAGTTGGAAATTACAGCCGAGGCGATATTGCTAGCCCGAGCCGTAGGCGAGGGCTATAAGGAAGCAGAGGCTGTAATTTTCAAAGCGCACGTATGTCATACGACGTTTTATAACATATTTACGAGGAAATAAATAAAACTTTGACTTTCTTAAACGAATAAATCTTTAATTACTTGTTAAAGCAGTTATAGAAATTTGAACAATTTTTAAAAGTGATTGTTACGTTGCCAGTTGCTTTTTAGCATTGAATAGTAGCACCACAATGAGCTTGACTTATATTTTTGAGAAAGTTCCATGAAATATGCTAAAAACACATTTTCTGAAAATGAATTTGCATCTTTGCTTGTTTTCCATATGATGAAATTTTGATACGCTTGTAAGTATCTATCGGTCGATTTTTCAGGCAAGAGGCTTAGAGTAGCCTTTTTCGCTGCGTTTAAGACTTGTGGCGGTGTCAAATTAATAAATTCATCACTACTTGACGACATTTTCAAATAAAAACAATACAGCGAAAAGAAAAAGCGCGCGGAATAATTTTACTTGTCCACAAATTAGCGATGCGCGCGCATCAACTTTTTTTAGGTAAAGGTACAAAAACAGCCAGTATTACTAATAAAGTAAATTAATATTTTTGTGTTTTTGTTACAGATAAATGGTTGTAATTTATTGTCAAAATTAATTAAATTAAAGAATTAAATCTTTATTTATTATATTTTATCTCCCAAAGTTAATTTTATTCATAAAATATTGACCACTTTTTTAACATAAAAACTCTTTGCTAAGATTTTAAAAAGTATCGTTCATTTTTAGACGGAGCATCTTAAAAAACCGTACATGTTACTTTATTTAAAAAAACTCGTGCGTTTCACATTACTATAACGCACAAGTGCGTAATGAGATACATTACGATATTGAAATTGGTGTAATTACAGCCACTTTACGAGCAAATATGTTATAAAGTAATATTACGTCAGTATATTAGTACTCTAAGGTAGTATATAATTTACATCTAAATTTACATTACAAACGTTAAGCACGCCAAAAACAGTGTGGACTACAAATGTTAAAGGACACTTTCCCCTAGAGCAAAGTCATCTGCGTGTCTATTAGAAATAATAAACTCACTTGTGAGCCCATTCCAAGAACGTAGTTGCATAGGCTGAACCAAATAATGGATGCGCTTTCTTTGGCTGAGATGGATATGCCAGGGTATACCTGTAATACAAACCCATATCTTTTATCTAACACGTTATTATTGGAAGATATAAATAATATGTACATATAATGAGCCAGTCAACTGATTCAGTCAAGTATATTCAGTACGGTTAGTCTGCGATTTACACCATATAAACAGAAACGCTAGAGGAAGCGGGAGGCAGGGAGTAAGGCCTGGACTACATGTTCGGTTCGCTGCAGCCAATCACAAGGCGCTGACTTCAAGTGGGGGGAGAGCGGAACGCTTGTGATTGGCTGCAGCGCGCTGGAACCAGACCCGTATAATCCAGAACTAAATCGTCGATTTATGGCCATCGCATATTATGCCATAATATGCGATGGCCTCGCATACCCGACGCGAACCCGACACGAACTCAACTCAGAGCAAAGCATTGAAATGTGAGCTTTATATCGTATTACAAACAGTAGGTTTTCATAATTCAAGTGAAGAAAAAATCGACGACTACTTCACCTTCTGCTTTCGAATTTTGAAAACCTACTGTATGTAATACGATATAAAGCTCACATTTCAATGCTTTGCTCCGAGTTGAGTTCGTGCCGAGTTGGCGTTGACTTGGTATATTATGCGATGGCCATAAATCGTATACTGAAAACAGTCAAGTTTAATAAATAAGCAAATTATTCTGTGATAAAACAAATGACTACCTGGAACTTAGCAGAGGGTACATGATCTGATGCATGTGCTCGGGGAAACTATCCCAGACGTCCTTCTTGCTACCACTGGGGGATATATCATATATCTTCAATATTTCTTGGATTGTTAGCGCGTAACAATCCATGTTCTGTAATGATTTATTGTCGATAAGAGGATGCAGTTTTGTTTCCGAGGTAAGAGTCGTGACACACCTCTTACATATTACATACATACATAACTTCACGCTTCCCTTGCGGTGTAGACAGAGAGAATGGAGCGCCACGAATCTTGTACTTATTATTTACGTTTGCGATATATGTTTTTATTAATTAAGTATTTAGCCATGCTAGGCATACTCAAATGAATTAGAAAAAGCGGTAAAAAAAATCCGCGAGCGGGATTTGAACCTGCGAATACACTTATGATATATGTATTGTAACTTGTGAATAACTTCACCGACAAATAAATTATATGAAATACAGTGTAAAAATTCTTATGTCACAGGCGTGGTGGTTGTTACAGCGTCATCAATTCATCATCATCATCATCAGCAGTCTTTTCCAACACGCGTCAGCCATTGAGCTTGATCTTCGGACACCACAATGTAGCAAAGACAAATAAGTCATTACTAATTACACATTCCATTACGTATTAAGGCGAGGTTCTCCGCACACTAGCGCCGCCAATGGAAAAAAAAAACATATTTGTGCCCGATAGCACTCCGAAAGGATAAGTAGTGATTTTGAAACTAGCATTAATAACCGCCCAAAGTGGCCGTTTTTGGCAGAAATGCGTACGTCGGGAATCCAACTAGGGTTATTAATGCTAGTTTATAAAATATTACTTATCCTTTCGGAGTGCTTTCGGGTAAGTTTTTTTTAAATAAAACTTAATAATGATACAAATATGTTTTTTTTTCGATTGGCGGCGGCGCTTGTGTGCGGAGAACCTCGCCTTAGGGACCACTTATGTCTAAATGCGGAAACAGGAGCCAAACAAACACACTCCAATCAAAAACTCTCACCATAGTATCCTTCTCGTACTGAAAAGCTCTAGAAAGTTCCATGAGCGCGGTCGCAGCAAAGCAGTCGTCGCCTATAGAGAAGGCGAAGGGCGACCGGTCTGGCTGCACGTACTGGCGAGGCAAGTGCCCCGCTTCTATAGCGCCCAGTTGACCGAGGCACGCGCCACTTGCTGCGCTCACTTGCGCGTTTGAGTCTTTGCATCCTGGTGGATATACAAGCCGTGGATATGCATCATGTTTTTTGGTTATGTTAGTTACAAAATATTTTGAAGGTGGCATATAACATTTTACACCAAAAAATAACAGTCAAACTCCTATGTAAATTTCCCATACTTCGATTTTCATTAGCTTTCGATTTTTATCAAGCATGTAGGTTACCTAATGTTATTCGTCAGTTTTAACGGCGAACGGCATAGTCCAGACAAGGGAGTTTCACCTCGTATATAGCATAATTTGGTCGAAGACCTTGTAATAATTCCACTAATGTGACTGAATTTTGGTACACAGCTAGAATTCATCATTCTGTACGAAGGCACGAAAGTCCCATGAATCCCATGTACCAGTAAATTTAATTTTTCGGTCACTAAATACAACTATATAGCTATTATATAAAAGCCCACATAAATACAAAATTCCTATACAGCTAGTTAAGTGTGACAACACAAAACCTGGAAACTTAAGGTACAGTTAGTAAATAAATCATGCTTACCAAGAAGTAAGGAATCAATGAGCTCCACAATAACAGGATCAATGTTCTTCCCTCCAAATATCGCTTTATGGATCTCAGTTCTATTACTCTTCAACAATTTATCCAAGTAGGAGAAAGCGTAAGCTTTGATACTCGGTATTTCCTGGTTTAAATGCTGCAGGTACCATTTAATTTTATCCAAAAACCCGTCCGGCTGTGTCCTTTTCACGTGTTTTTTGATAACCATTTTTATTTTTTCGGATATTCTGGAATCTCCGAGGAAAAAGAGATCTGATATATGAGAGCTCAGTAAATTTTCATTATTCAGCACAAGATATTGAAATATCTTGTTGATTTCCTGCGGTGCATGCTCAAATTGCTGAAGTAAAGACACCGCTAAATTCGTCAACAGGGGACCCAAGGATATGCTATCAATGTTATGTATGAAGGCACCCCATGCGTCCGCGAGAATTTTCGGAAACTCCTTTGCTAATGGCAGAGCAGACCTCAATGTAGCCAGGACTTTAAACCTCAGAGGAGTCAGGTATTTCACACCCATCAATTGCATGATATCAGGAAAGCTTGTCAACGCCTTTCGCTTAACAGACAATGCTACTTTAGCATTGACCAGTTTGTGATCAAAGTAAGCTAGAACTCCCAGGAATTTCGGGTTCAAAAAGTCTGCTATTTGCGTGGTACTCATGCTCATATTATCAGTTGGTGTTGACACATCAGGGTCATGACACGCCAAATATCTACAGGCATTCAGAACCTTTTCTGGATTGCAACAATACTGCAAGAGAAATTCAGTCAAAATCACTCTGAAATGCTTCTTTATCAAGGTCAAAATTGAAGTTCTCGTCAATCTTTCCATTATATCGTAGCACTTTTTTGAAACATCATTTGTTTCATTCAAATATATGTGGACATAGATGTGTGGGAATCTTTCAGTTAAAAAATCTGATACTGAGCATTGCACCAATGAGGCTATTTCCTCAATCATTGACGGAACTTCTTTTATTGTCACGGAATAGGGAATCAGGTACGGCAGAAAATGGTGCACGTCTTTCGAAATAAAATCTCTATAGCCGACAAAGCCAAAGGCTCTCACGACTTTGAGAAGAGACACAGCAAATTCTTTTCCACTGTAAAGGCTGCATTCCACAAAAAGTCGGCAGTAATCTTTCTTGTACCTGTGGTAAACTTGATTTGGTGTGTAGCTATGTGTCTTACAGATGTCTCGCAAATACACATCAGCTTTAGGTCCAAGAGGGCATTGCGGGTGCATGATGAAGTATACCAAGAGTTTTGTGACCGGTAAAATGACTTTTTCGTTAGAGCACATGCCAAAATACTTTATATTATTCAACGTTTCAGTTTGTAAGTTATAGTCATTGTTTTCCAGGCTTGATTGTGTTGCTTTGACTAGTAAATTTACACAAAGATTAAAAGCTATTTCTTTGTGTGATCTCCATTCTTCGTCTTGATCCAACTGAAATGAAGAAATGTGATGAATAGAATATGATTCAATATATCAAACTTTTACTTGCTAATTTTCATATACTTACCAGAAAATTGTCTATATAAGGTTTCAAAGCCTTCAAAACATGCTGGCAGCTCTTCTCATTAATAATTTCAGTCGGGACCCCATAGTCAAACACATAGAAATGATTGCACAACCTTCCAATAAGTTCCCAAAAGTCTCTACTTTCAATATTTGTATATTTGTTATGATTCAAAAACTTGGCAAACAAATGTCTTAGGCCAGATATGATGGGTTGGTTATCCAGTGTATTAGAATTACTTTCTGAATATAGTTCCATGTTTTCTCTTTTAAGTTTCGAGACAAATTGTTCATTTGTGGTTTTTTCCGTATTATGGCATTTGAAACAAACTATAGAAATATCTACAGCACAGTTCATGAAAACTGAATGTCCAAATGAGTTTTTCGCAGTATCCAAAACTGCAGTGTAAGGCCCCAAGGACATACAAGCAATTACTGGCAAGACTTTAGCTACTTCCATTTGAATTTCTTGATCCTTAGTAAGGAAAGCTGGTATCAGTATGTCGCCTATAAGCTTGCTTGCTGAGAATACTTTGTTCATTAGAAGTAGTGGACTCAAAGAAATAATCTGAAAGTAAAAAGGTTAGTAAACATGTTTTTATCTTTATACTTGTTAGCTAATTAACACAGATTGTGACTGAGGAGTGGCATGGACATAAGTAACTGTTAAGATTTATTTCTGTACCCTTTTTTGTTTTCAGCCGAATTGTATGTCTAATTCACATTTATTTTAATTTGTATGCTTCATCTGAAATCCTCAGAACATTCTCTGTTAACTAGCCAAAACTGTTACTTTTAAAAACTTACTTCTTTGTATGCACCTGTAGTTTTGTTTCTTACAATAGTTTGGACAATTTGTGCTATGGTTTTATCCCAGATATCACTTGATTTTTTATTTAAAATAAATTTTGATACTAATAAATACTGTAGGACCAATTTCCTTTGTTCTTCAACATTAAATCCTTTACTTTGAAAGCACAACATTTGGCAAACTAAGTGTGTATCATCGAGAGTAATGTTATCAAAGACAATGATTGTGCCTAAGATGACATCCATCAACAGTGTGGTACAGTCACTGTCTCTCAAGAATACATTTCTATGAAGCACAATTAGGTTTGATAAAGACTTCCATATGTTTGACGTACTCTCTCTTTCTAAAACAGTCATAGAATCCGCTGAATTTCCATTCTTTTCCAAAAGTTTTTTATAACAAAAGTGTACATTCTGTAAAATGGACAATGCAGAACTGCATCTTTTTAAGTGATATACAATAAGAAATTTATCACTATTGCCACCTTCACAGGATTTCAATGATTTGATCACAGAAAGTACTTCATTGTAATGCCAGTTTTCTTGTAAATGAACTGGTGTTTTATTTTGTTTGCTGCTCTTAATGTAAGACAATATATTCTGGCAGTAATAGTCTGCCACCATGTCTATTTCACTAGAATCCATGTTCTGAATGTTAATCACATCTCTAGATAAATCCAAATTTTTACTTAGCGATAAACAGTATGATTTCAATTGCTTATTGAAGATAGTATAATTTTTGGTTCTCAGAATCACTGTGCAGATTGTTAATAATTCATTATCATATATCTTTAAAACATTTTGCTTGGTATGTCTCAACAAATTAAGTATTGTTGTACTGAAACCATCCAAAGTCATAGTGTCAACTTCGCCTTTATTGTGAAACACATCCATAGATTTTACTAGTGCTTCTACACTATGTAATAATTCTGCGTAAGTATTAGGAAAACTATGGCAAAATTGGACAAGAGCTACTTGATCATAATTCATGAATAAATCTACGAAGAACTTTAGGGAAGCAAGTTTTAAGTCCATACTGAAATTTTCAAGCATGTACAAGACTTGAGCAAATAGGTCTTGACAGTTCTGCTTGTTTTTGTCAATGTGTAATGAATGTATAGGTATACTCTCTGATAGCAGTTGCAATGTTAAAACAATCAATGTTTTACAAGTCTTAATATCCTTTACTTCAACAAATATAGGCTCTAGATTTAGCTCTACATTTGGTATAGCGATCTGTTCTGATGAGAAATTCTCTAGTTTTAATTTTGTGGATTTGTTATCATTTGGATTGCCTCTGTAGTACTGAAGCAATTTTATTAATATTGCAAAGTATTCTAAATGCAATTTCTCGTAAAATGAAGCACCATTCATAGACAGTATGCTCAATATCTTTAGTTGTGCATCTTTGCTTGATACATGAATCCTGAAAACAACTTATAGGTATGGTAAATTGAAAAATGAATTTATGGGAGTGTCCTAGAGCTAAAGACTTCTTAGTGTAACATGTTTAAAGCCATTCCAAAACTTGGGCATCCCCCAGGCACGACAAATGGCCCACCCTTCAACATAGATTTGGACTATATTACAATACTTATCACTAACCTGTTCAGTTCTTTCACTGACCATACATAGAATAATCTTCCTATCAGCCATGTATTAAAGGCACTGTAATATGCATCTGGGTACTTGGAAGACCCTGGCCGCGGTACCAGGACTTCGAAATCTCTGTAAAAAATATATTCAAATACTTGTTTGTAAATAGGCATTTTATAGGTTAGGTACATCATAAATAAACATTCAAAGTATCACGAACGAATTTGAGATTGTTTTAATAAACTTATGTAGTATTTTTTTTGAAATTATATAGTAATTTTTAAACTTAAATATTTAAATAAAATTGATTTACCCTGATAATTTCAGTATTGAAGTGAGCAATCTATCAAGACCGTCTTCTGCGTGTTCTAAGTTATTGAACAGTACCATTGTAGGTGCATTAAACATTTTCCAAACAGTAAATGGACCGTCGTTACTTTCGTCTTCCATTTTTTATGTTAAATTAATTACTTAGGTACAAAATTACAAACAAAATTGAAAAACAAAATATAAACTCGCACGGAAGTCAGTTGATATTTTGACACTTCCCGCCAATCAGTGTTGCCAACTAGGCCGTCCCAAAAATTGCTAAAGAACTGTGTAACCTCTATTTTTAAGTCATTTTATAGGAAATGAGGAATATAATTGTATAAAGCTCTGCTCTAAAATTTGCTGCAAGTTTTGGAATTGACTAATATTGTAAACGTGTTTTATTTTAAATATTACACTTATATTTATATTGTAACTTTAACATCTGTTACCTTATTTCAGTGATGAAACAAGCATAATATCTGTATTTTCAGACTTATTTACAGAAGCAGATCGTTCTGATGCAGCGGATGGTCAAAAGTCTTAAGTCTACTTTGTTAGTCTATAATGAAGAACGTCGTCCAATTCACCTTCGTTCAATTCTGGTGTAAATTTAAATAGTAATTCAAGCTTTTCAGCTCTAAACTATTGTAAAGTTTGGCTGTACTAAACTCATCTGACTGAAAACACTATCAATTTCTGTATTTGAATGCAGTGGTGGTAGAAAAGTAAATATAATAAATACTTATATACACTAAAGTTACAAAAATATGCTAACCTACTGTAAAATATGCCAAATTTAGCACATAAAATGCTAAATTGGCAACCCTGCTGCCATTTTCCAAACAAAACAGCGTCCGTGTTGCCATTTTAGACTTGTAATTACAAAATTATGTGAAATACACAATAAAAATTATGAATATTGAATACACTCGTCTAAAATAATTTAATACCTAAGTCGTAAATTCATTTCTCTAGCTAGAGGTATCAGGGAACAGTCAGTACGAGTTGAGTGAGTAGATTTCTATCATCAGGATAATTCAAAAGTCAAGAATTTAATAAAACACGATTTATTTTCCATTTTTATTTATTGGTATTTATTATACAGCATAAAATATTAACTTACTGGCGTCGATTCCAGGGTGGCCGCCAAATCTAAAAGCTAAACCTAAACGAAACTGTCACACTCGCTCATCAATCTGGTTAAGATTTCGGGACGTTTCGTTTAGCGATTATCGCTTAATTTGACGGCCACCACGTAATCTATGCCATTGTAAATGTAACAAAACAATTCAGCAATGAAAAAATAAACAAAAATATTTGAATTTCTATATGTATGTTTTATATAATATTATGAACTAAATTAACTACGAAAGACAAGCATTTTTACATATGCACATTTACATAGATTACAAGGCCATATTGTAACTAAGACATAGCTATAAAAATTAAACTGCTACAGAAAATGAAATAGTAGTTATTATAGGTTTGTGATGGTTGATGATGAACGATACCTAATTTTTACCTCTATCCTAAAAGTCCACACAGGGTCTACACCTCTTTAACAGTCGAATTTACATACTAAAACAAGCCACAAAATTCTACGCATTTTCTAAGCTGAACAAAGTCGCATTTCTCATTCAATATAAAACAAAAAAAAAAATTTCACCACTTTTCAAGATCGAGAGTGTATCCCTGTATGTAATTAATAATATTGAATAAATAGTTGTTAGTTATCCACCGTATAGCCAGAAAATCCTGGACCTATGTAATTAAATTAATTACATAGGTCCAGGATTTAATAATATTATTATAAAAAATCCTTTAAATAATTAATGTCAATATTTTGTTTCAAAATCCTTACACGTCAGCACTAATTCCAAGCCGTGCGTTAATATTTATTGCAAGATTTTTACGTACCATGAAAAAACATTACCAGTCATAATAAATATGTCTCTCCATAGAAGTATTGCTATAGTTGCTTTCAATCGAAACTGATCAGTTCTGCAGTGTTGTTGTTGTGTTCAGACTTCACAGCGGTCTGAACTTGTTGGGACTGTTGATTCGGCGGCGGCGGTTGCAGACCTGAAGGCCCGTTAGAAAAATCCTGAGATTGCATTTTCATAGGTTGTCCAGGCATGTTCTGCTGTACCATCTGTTGACCCTGTGGCATTTGTTGACCTTGAGGCATTGGTTGGCCTTGAGGCATTGGTTGACCTTGAGGCATTGGTTGACCTTGAGGCAATGGTTGTCCTACCATTTGTGCCCCCGGTGGCATTTGATGTCCTGGAGGCATCTGCTGTCCAGGTGGCATCTGTTGCCCTTGAGGCAGCTGTTGCTGCATCTGGGATCCCTGTCCAGGCATCTGCATGTGAGATGCTTGTGGTTGCTGATGACTCATCTGTCCAACTTGCATTTGACTAGACATTTGTTGTCCAGTAACCATTTGCTGGCTCTGTTGTCCGGACGGCAACTGGTTTTGTGGCATTTGGTGATTCATCATCTGTTGACCTTGAGGAATGTTTTGGCCTTGAGGCATCATTTGTTGGCCCTGCATTATCATTTGCTGCCCTGGTGGTGGCATTGGTTGGCCCTGCATGGGTATCTGTTGTCCTGGCGCCATTTGCGGTTGCTGAGGCTGCTGCGGCATTTGTTGCTGCTGAGATTGAGGCACTTGTGGTCCATGAGACGGCATACTTTGGGTTGTTCGGGGAATGTGATTGGACATGCTCATATTCTGTGGCTGACTCGGCAATGATTGATTTTGTATCAATTGTTGACCGGGTAAAGGCATCGGCTGTCCTGGTAAAGGCATTTGAGAAGGCTGTTGCATATTTTGAACCTGCGACCCTGGTTGAGTATTCTGCTGATTTTGCATGTTCATTGGATATCCAGGGATTTGTTGATTAGTGTTGGACTGGTTGCCTTGCATTAGTCTCATGTTCTGCATTTGCATACTAAGCATTTGGCTGCTGGGATTCATTAGTGGTTGGCCCATGTTTTGTTGACCAGTAGTCATAGGCGGCATCATCGTGTTGGGCTGTTGAGGTTGATTCTGTACATTTTGCTTTGTCAGCTGTTGGGTCGACTGGGTATTTTGTGGAATATTTTGTCCAGGCAGACCGTTAGTCATATTCTGCTGCATCATTGGGTGCAAGCCCGCTTGGCTGGGCATTCTCATTTGATGCATCTGCTGCAGCATCATTTGCTGCTGTAAAGGCATCTGTTGGTTGAGAGCTGCCCTCATGTTTGATTGGTTCATGGATGGCTGAGCGCTCATGGGGGCTTGGCTGATTGCCATTCCGGATGTAGTCATAGCGAATGTGTTTGTCAGTTGCGGCATGGATTGTGATATCGTTCCCATTTGGTTTACGTTCATTGGTAAGTTAGATTGGGACATTTGGGGTTGTCCGGGCATAGGCACTGGGCCATCGGTGGTGGCTTGCGGCATCATTTGCGGGTGGAATTGAGGGTTAGCGTATATCGGTTGGTTGGGGTAGCCGGGTTGGAATTGATGCATAGAAACACCGGGTATGTAGTAGTTATTAGCGGACATCATGTATTGGTGTTTCTGTTGTTCTTGTCTCATTTGCATTTCACGCTCTTGTTCCTGAAAATTGAAGATAGACCAAGTTAAGTTCATTATCAAAATTGACGGTGTTTCCATTGTGTTCTAGGCATATTATAATTATTATTTTTTGGTAATATTTTAGCTATCCTGAATAAATATTCTTTTTTGTATGTTTTAGTGTTTTGAAATGACTCTGTGGGACGATACCACCTTTTTACCCACTGTCGCAAAGCAACAAGCAAGTTAACGTTAAGAGAACCAGCGTAATTACCAGCACATTAGGCATTCCATGTAAATGCTCAAGATTAGCAGCGCATCAAAGACTCTCCAATAACATTATAGTGAGGTGAAATTAAATGTCTGTGGGCGACGGTGATCACTTCCCATCAGGTGGTCCGTTTACTCGTCTGCTCTCTTAATAGTATAGTATAACTCTCACGTTTATAATCCTCGAGGGAGTAGACAGAGGAACCTACCTATGATGAAGACATCTTAGGTAGGTAGGTATAAGTAGTTCTCACTTTTCGCCGTAAGATTTGGTGGACAAACATGACAGTGGCGAGCCTATAGCAGTCTACTAGGTGTAAAATAGTTTCCACAAATACCCTTAGTAGCCTCGTACGACACGGGAAGAGTTGGGGTGGTGCTATTTTTATGGCCGGCACGACACGGCTTTTTATACAATAAAAAATAATTACCTGCACCCGCTGCAGCGCCAACTGTCTCTGGTACTGTAGATACTCGTGTTTCTTCTTGCGCATGGCTTGCAGTTTGGCGGCCATTTGCAACTGTCTTTGCCTTTCCGCTGCTTCGGCCTGCGCCGCCAATCGGGCCGCGTGCTCGGCGCGCAATGTATCCAGTGCTGCGCGACTATCCCGCACTTGGTTCACTTTGTCCTGTAATAGGTTTAAAGTATTATCAAAGGCCATGGAACAGTTTACTATGGAGCCTGGCACACCTACTCTCCGTGATTTAGAAAAAAATTACGATTTCTCGGCGTACGATCCCAGCTCGATAATTCGATAGAGGACATCAATAGAAACATAAAACATATCTTGACAAAAACTCTTAAAGTATCTCTGAACTATATATCTAAATATTTGATGTTGAAACTTGCATTATTTTATTTAGTAATATTCCTGGGTCAAATATCTGGGTTCAGAGATACTTTAGGAGTATTTGTCAAGCGATGTTTTATATTTCCATTGATGTCCTCTCAGAAGTATTAGCTCGTGGCCTAGTTGCGAGTACGCTCCGAAAATGGGAAGGGTTAATAATAATATAATGAACAGATCGTATTGATAGCAATTGAGCGGGTAAAACAAACTCTATAATAAGTCTATGATACCTGCAAGCTCTCCAAGTAGACTCTCTTGTCGTCCTGCAGCTGGATGTAGCGCAGAAGACGCGAGTGCATGGCAGTGATGTTCATAAAAAGAGTCTGCACCGACGTGTCGTTTGCGATTGAACGGCCGCTGCAAATACCAACATATTGTGACAAATTCTGCTTACAATAACTCTAAATTTTAAAAAAAAACCGACTACCATTGTGTAGATCCCCTTACTTTTTTCTGGCCATCATCAGGTCCTTGAGGTTCCAGATGTGGAAAGGGCTCCGTGGTCCTAAACATTTGAGCTCAAACTCGAACCATCTAGCTATTACCGTTCCAGAGATCCCATCTGACATCAAAGATACTCCAAGATCTTGGAAACCACTGGTCTAATTTTCATCAGACATGGCTAAGAACACTCTTGACAAAATGCATTCTTGTAACTACAACGGTATTATTACCGTATGTAAAAATCATATGGAGCATCGGTGGCGTAGTGGCTAGGGCGCCGGACTCACATGCGAGAGGTCCGGGTTCATAACTACGCAATGCCATGTACAGTCGACTACTAGCTAAAGTATACCATCTGTCAAATTTCATCGATTAAATCTCAACATTATGACAGCGTAATACGATTTATATCAGATTCACAACTTTTGCATAGAACGTAACTAGGTAACTAGTGGTCACATATTATAATTTTAAAATCCGAGACCATCACATAATTTAGATAAATGATACAACAAACTAAAAACAAATACGTGTTTGCTAATTAATTAATAAATAACTTAATTAGTAGCAACAGCTATAAACATAATAACGTGAAGGTGCAGTTACCTTCTAGAGTCAATGATTACGTCACGGCGCTAGTGACGTGACTTATACTCGGTACGTTGTTGATTCGTATCGATATTTTCATTGATATTATTCGTATTACTCGGTTAATATTTGCAGTGATCTGGTTTTCTCAAATTATTATAGCCCAACTTGAATATTAATATGATACTTAATAAATACCTAGATAAAACACCGGGTTTGTTGTTGTATCGATTTTATGAAGTATATAGATATGATCGTTATTCGGTTACGATTTTACAAAATGATGTTGTGGCACATTACAAGTGACATACTTCAGCAATGCATTCCTATGTGAAAAAGATTATAATGTGATGTTCCGATTTTACGAAGACTTATGTACTTTTACCGACTGCTCTAATTGTGAAGGAAAACATCGCTAGGAAACCTGCGGGATAAAGTTTCCGATGGCGTGTGAAATGCACCAATCAGCACAGTGCCCGCTCAGTGGATTATGGTACGTAGCCCCTTGTGCAAGGGGAGGCCAGTACCCCAATATTGCGGACTGATAAGAGAAAAGAGAAGTCATACCGTGAAGAATTGCTCTTCATTCTGTTGACAAATATCTCGACTTGAGACTTGAGCGACTCAACGAACTCATCGATTTCTTTGTCTTCCGCGTCGTCATCTTGAGCCTTGTTGGCGACTGGCTTCCCGTATTCCGGCTGAAATTGGGATAAAAATATTACTATAATTGGCCCAAAAAATATATAGAATAGAGAGCGAACATATTCTATAACTTGAGAAAGCAGAGCTTTATGTAGACTATAAAATTGATGCAGGCACTTCTATAAATGGTAGTAGTTATTAATAATAAAGGTAAATAATAAGTCTTAAGCGCTTTTAACCCAAGTTCCACTTCCTTTCACTTCCAGAAACAAAACCAAACTTGCAGTCCCACGCTTTAGATTTAGTAACACATCATTTATGGGTCACTGCGTACGAATTTATAATAAGATACCTGATACTGTAATAAATATGACAGTGAAAAAGTTTAAGACCCATATAAGACGGACCTTATGTAAAAAGGGTTGTTATAAAATAAATGACTACTTAAATGATAAACAGGTTTGGTCCTAAATTCAGCTCCAGCTCTGCACATTGTGTACATATACGATTGTATTCATAATTATTGTAAGATATATTTATTTCAAAAGATGTGCTGCTGAAAGTTTTTTGCGCCGCTTCTTTCCTTTCCAAAGAATGACGTTGTAGAAATGTACTATAAGGTACTTACAATAAAAAACATTTTGATTTTTTGACTTCATTATTTAGCCTTCTACAGAACTTTTATCATATAGAACTGGAACCGCTAACGCTTATTACACTGAATTCAGTCCCCTAATATAGCCAACTATTTAGTTGACTAATTAATTAGACAGCTTAGGCTTCTGTTTATAGGCTGTAAATCGCAAACTAATCGTACTGAATGCAATTACACTTGACAGGATTCAGTCACAGAATCTAGTAGCGCCCACTCCAAGGATTTGGGCAAATGCCCATAAAATTTAACAAGTTTAATATATTTTTTATTTCGATGATCGACTGAATGTAGAAACTACGTCTGCCACTTGGCGTCTATATAGACTTATGTAGATAAATAGGGTGAATTTCAAAATCTTTGAGTCAAGTGTAATGATGGCTACAGTATGAACGTACGGCAGAAAATACCTCAGTGACTTCGCTGGTTGCAGTGGAGACGGCAGGAGCGGTGGGCGCGGTGGTATCGCGCGAGAGCCTCTGCTCCCAGTAGTTGCGGTCGAGATACCGCGACAACTCCGAGTTGGCTGTCGTGCTGTGTTCAGGAGATGCACTCACTGACGATGGTGTCGGTGACACTGTGGAAAGTATAATGTCCGGTTTACACTTGGTCAAGTACAGTGGCGAGTAAAATGGCAAGTGCCTGGCCGGTCAAATAATATTTGGATTCAGCGGCAAGGCAGCTTGACTCGCCACTGTACTTGATCAAGTGCAAACCAGGCATAGCATTACATAAATTATCACGTCCATAAACCCCGAGGGGGTAGACACCTTCAATCAAAGGTAGTTACCATGTGGAAAGTATGTAACTAGTAAATAAGTAAAAGGGGTTATTTTCTATTGTTTAAGGAGAGCAGACGAGCAAACCTGATGGTAAGTGGTCACCGTCGCCCATAAACATTTTAACTCAATATAATGTTTATTAGAGTGTTTTCAATACGCTGCTGACCTCAAGGACTTGGAGTGCCTCATGTGCCGGTAATTACGCTGGCTCTCTTACCCTTCTAACCGAATCACGGCAATGCTAGCATTGATGCTTTGTGGCATAATAAGGTAAAAGGGTGTTTTACTCTGTACAGAGTCATACCATCTTCAAACATGTTACAATTACCAGTAGGGTGGTGTGGCGTAGGATCCGGCGCAATGTGGGAGCGAGATCGGCGCTCCTTCTCCTTATGTTCGGCTTCCGATTGGCTGAGAGCCAGTGCTAGCTGCAGCTCCTCCTCCTCTTGAAGTTCCTCCGCAGATTTTCCAGGACGTTTCTATATGAATAAATAACTACAGTAATCTTTTGCATACAACCCCCCACTTGTCATTGTGGAGATCCCCTTACTTTTTCCTGGTTATAATCAGGTCCTTAAGGTTCCAGATGTGGGAAGGGCTCCATGGTCCAAAACATTTGAGCTCAAACTCGAACCATCTAACTATTACCGTTTCAGAGATCCCATCTGACATCAAAGATCCTCCAAGATCTTGGTAACCACTGATCCATTTTTTATCAGACATGGCTAAGAACACTCTCGACAATATTCTTTGTAAAATGAAAAAAACCGAGTCCAAATCGGACATCCGTTGTAAAGTTATGAGGCCACAGACAAACGTGTCAAACTTATAACATGCCCTCCTTCGATCGGTCGGAAGTTAACAAATGACGTCGGAGCAAACTCCAAGACTTGGATTTAAAAATATGCGGTGCACATGGCTAGATGAGATGGCAGGTGGAGTGGAGCCCTGGATCATGACCTAGAATAGGGGATTTGAGCATCCTGCAGTCAGGATATATGTATCGTACAGGTTAGACCTAGTTTGAGGGTCAGAGAACATTGTCTTGATACCGTATACAGGCCAATCATATAAGTTTTTATATTGTTGTAGTGCTGTTTATTTGTGCCAATAAAAAAGTTAATAACAAAAATAAATAAATCTAAATCAAAGTCACCAGCTTGCACGAAAAGGGTGCCATTACCCTGCAGTGGTTAGGGTTGATGATGTCGACCTCCCGAGTCATAATATGTAAAGGGTTCAAGGTTGGATTCCAGACTGGGCGTTATTTAATCAATAAAAGGATTGAAATAATAAATATTTTTAATAATAGTATTTATTATTACTATGCTATGAAATCATCAAGCAAAATTACTTGCAAGTATATGGAAACTACTTAAGTCCACAAAAGGTTAAATATAGAATAGAAGCTAAAATATGCTCAGAATAACATAGACGTCACAAAAACATATACCGAAACATGATAACATTACATAAGGGCAAATTATAAATTATCTCAAAATTATAAACTGCAAGTAAAATTGAAAAGAAACATCAATCAATGTAGGTATGTCCTAATTTTGTTATTTTTACACTACCATGTTTATTTTATTGTTGTATTTGTTTCAGTCTCCTAACAAACTTTGGTGTTTCAGGCACTGTCAATGGTGCCACAGACTTTTCTGGTATAAAGGGGTTTGTCACCGCTACAGGCACTGGTTTTGCATGATGTACTAGTTTTGCTCTCAGTTCTGCTTTGATTATCTCATCTGCTTCCTGCTGTTCTCTCTCCTTCTGCTGTCGGAACTTTTCCTGCTCCTCCTCCTTTTCCTTCAACTGCTTCTCAAACTTCTCCCTTTCAGCAGCACGTTTCTGAGTTGTCAAAGCAAATGGAACAGTTTTCACTAATGGTGCAGACTGAAGTATGGGTTTGAATGGTTCTTTGTACAGGACGGCAGGTGGTCGAGCTTCAAACTTCACATAGTTCTCTTTATTTTCTGAGGAGGCATTAGAAACACTGCCCTTGGCTGTCACACTACGCATTCGTGACTTTACAGCACCAGGCAAAGGTTGTGCTTTGAATTGTGATGCTTGTTTACGTTCCTCTTCTATTTGCTGTTGGATTCTTTCTTCCCTGCGCCTTTTTGATTCCTCATCTCGTTTATGGAATGAGAAAGGTTCAGGACGTGTTGGTGTCAATGGCCAGTGCCGCTGTGCTTTCTGAATAGGCTTGTCTGCACCTTTTTGGTTTGCTGCTGGTCCATTATGTGGTTTATTTTCAGGTTTCAACATGTCTACAGAGTTTGCTCTTTTGTAGTGGAACTTTGGACTTACTGGTTTAGTTACTTGGCCAGGGAGCTTAGGCGGCACACCCTGTGGCTTTTCTAAAATATGTTTAGGAGCTGGCCGAGCTTTGAATTGAACCTGATCTGGAGATTGAGCAGACTTCTTGACTTGAATTTCTGTTAACTTAAATGGCTCTGGAATAGTTATAGGTTTCCTGGGAACCTCGGGAAGATTTGAACCTTCTATCACTGATTTAGGCACTGGATTAGCTTTAATTTTGAATTTTCTTAGTTCTTCAATTTCCATTTCTTCTTTATCTTTTTGGGATAAAATATGAACAGGTCTAGAGCGCGCTCGGCAACGAAGCATGGGGGATTGAGGTACTGTGAGTCCAGATGGGCCTTGGCCGCCTTGAGATCGGAAGTTCTGAGGTCGAGTAGAGTGAAACCTGCCAGGAGTGTCTCTTTGATAATGATAGACAGCTTCTGCCATTGATACAAACTTTGATCTCGATAACTCTCGTGGAGCACCAGTAGGTTTCATATACCTTTGTTGAATGTCATCCTTGGTATTTTGCAAATCCATGTTTAACATATCTTCTCTTAGTAATGCTATATCACTCATAGATAGAGATTTCCTCATTTTTCCAGGTTCATTCTCGAAAAAATTATCCAAGTTATTGTGATCACCGAAGTCCTCTTCAAATGGAGTCACTGGTTCGTCTTTAATACGAAATGTTGCCTCTGGTGTATAATGATCACCGCGAAAGCTTGTCACATAACTTTTTGCCATTTTACAAATTAATATAGGTACGGATTACGGAGATAAAACCAAACGTAAATAAGTCTGGTGCGATGTGCGAATTCAAATCAAAATCGTGTCGTTATTTTAAAATTGTTTGAAAACGACATAGGTACTATGACAGTACGTACGAAGTTGCCACGTACAAAATCCGCAAGTATTGCCATGTAATCAAATTACGCTTATATTGCAAGCTACCAGCATTCATCGCTATGAACAAGTGATGAGACAAACAAAAGACGGTATAACGCTATCTCGTCCACCTATCTACATTGGTACAATTGCCGTACCAAATAAACGTCTAAGCAGGGCTGACCTTGTTGCCAAGCCAAAAATATATATATAGATTTTTGAACGAAATGTGTAATGTCAATCAAATCAATCGATCAATTGACTCACTCACTGCACTCACAAAAAATAAAAAATATTGGAAGATTCAATCGTACGTAATTCGGACGGTTTTTATTATTTATTGTGAAGTTCTAAACAAAATAACCAAACACGTTGCAAACGACATAGGTACACCTACCCATTCTAAAATGGCACAGACAGCACTTCCAAATCCAAACACATTGTTACCGCTCGAGCTAGTGGACAAATGCATCGGTTCACGGATCCACATTATCATGAAGAATGACAAGGAAATGGTGGGCACATTGCAAGGCTTCGATGACTTTGTAAATATGTTGCTGGATGACGTCACGGAGTATGAATCGACGCCAGAGGGAAGGAAAATCACGAAACTGGATCAGATTTTATTGAATGGGAACAATATTGCTATGCTAGTGCCTGGAGGTGAAATGCCGGGTGACTCTTATGATGGACAGTTATAATAATAGTTGTTAAGCTGTAAATTAAACTTTTTTTTAACCTATTGTTGTATTTAATTCCCTTAAAGTGAATGTTGATCTAGATAATCTACCTATATGATGATGATGAGTTCCTGTCTCCCAGGTGAAACTAAGGAGCAAGTCTCCCTATTTTGTGCCTTCTTGCCATATGAGCCCTACACTCTTTAACCCAGCTGTTACTGATTTTCTCCAGTCAAAACCTATTTGAGCTGCGCCAAGTCGTTGCGTCACAGGCAACAAACGGTGCCGTAAAATTCTCTTTTTGCACTGGAACTCCGTGGTATTTAACCCAAAGAAGTGTTTGATATAGTGTTCAGCCATTAAATAATAGTATGGACTTTGGTGGTTTAGTACCTATAGAGCTACGATTGTTACATTTATAGAGATGAACTTACCTGAGGCTGTGTTGGTCCATAGTCGCTAGAGGTATCGACAATCTCCAGCTTAGCAGTTGAAGGTGGAGGGCGGCTCACTCTGTCATAGCAAGCATCACAAACACGCACCTATGAGAACAACCACACTTCGTTTGGTTTCATAAACATGCTGCTCCTACAGTACAAAACAATAGTGTTATAGTAGAAATGCTAGTTTTATTTGAAGAATAAGAGTCAAACTTAAATATTTCGTACTTAAACCTTATATTCTTTATTGTACACACATACAAAATACAAAACAAATGAATTAACAAACTAAGAATTTAACTCGTTTCGAGTTTTCTCCCTGCTAACCATCGGGATAGAAAAGGTGATGGATTCGAGCAGGCAGAGTATGTGTACATGATGAGTATAAAAATTTAATATATAATTGAAATTAAACTTATCATTTAATTTCTGAAAAAACTTATGTAGTAGTTATGTCATTTGACTTGACATTGAGTAGTTTGTAAATGTACCATAAAATTTTATAGCACTTCCTATCTTTATCTGGCAGTTTTCTGTACAAAATGATAACACTTTGCACATTTTGGTGCAAATTGGTAAAACCCAATGAGGAAAGAGTAATAATCTGTTCTATTAGACTTATGAAAAACCCATAACGTAACTGGTGAATCCTGCAATGCTTACCTCCTTCTCGATACCAAACTTGGGTAGAGTTGACGTCTTGGAGCTGCATTGTTGGCAGAACACTTGACCACAAGCACGGCAATGGTGGCGACGCACCATAAGTGAGAAGGCAACGCGGCATCTATTATGAAATTGTATTTGTTGTATAAAAATAACTTGTTCAAAACCACTTGGTCCATAGGAGCTATGTTTTCACTTCACAGACTTGTAACTATAAACTAATTTACAAGTACACTTGTACATGTAAATTACAAACATACATACCTATGACACACTTCTCCATCAGCCCACTCTGGGGCAGTGTCTGCAGAAAACATTGCATCAGATTCCTTCAGCGCTGGGAACTTGAAGCCTTCAGTTTTTAAGATGTTTACAGTATCCTGTCAACAAAACATTAATTATCACAACAAGCACAATACAATTTTACAGATAAAATGTGATATTTATATACCATTATTTCTCAGAATACTTTAGTTGATTGTTAAAAATGGCTAACCACACAAAGAGAATGAACAGACAGGTGTATTGTTTTTATTTTTCACTTCATGACTCATGTCTCATGTCATGAACATTTGACTGATAAGATTTCGAGTGAAGTTGGTAACAGAGCAAATGACGCATTTTTACACTGAAGTTAGCTGGGAGACCAAACTAAGGCTGACTAACCTTGAATGGTGTTGCATCTAAAAAAATATTTTGTCACAATAAACAATCAAAAGAAATTACTAAAACTAGAAACTGAAAGTACCTATTACAATATTCTATTGCAAATAATATTCATTATATCAGTTAAGGGACATTGACTTAAATGATACAAACAGTAAACACATCAATTATAAGGTGAATTTATCACAGACCAGCTGATTAGGTGTAATGAGAGGCAAGTGGTTGACTCACACTATGCCTGGCTTACGATAAAACTTGCTATCACTGTGCTGAAACTCACATTTAGACAATCTTTGTGTGGTATGGACAGTATAAACTAATTAAATTAAACTGCTAAAATCAATACTATTCAATAGTTTGACTGGAACTGGAGTGACTGTCCAACCTTGAGAGTGAATTCATAATAGAAGTTCAGTGAACTGTAAAGATTTAAAATCAATGATGCAGTTTGTATAAATAATAATGCAATGGAAATGGCTTGGTGAAATCATTCTTATGGTTGTCAGAAATGTTATGATATAATATAACATAACCTTGTGAAAATATGTATATTATTTTTATTTTCTTTAATTTCAACAATAATCATTTGAAGATATTTCATAAATACCTATAAAATGGTGGTAAATTTTTTTAACATATGAAACAATCACTAACCTGGACAGCTCTGTATTTATTAGAGTTGCGGAAAGCAAAAGCCCAGGCCTGAATGAGCTCCAAAATCTTGCTGCGCAGATTCTCATGTTGAGTGGTCTTCACCAAGTCCCGCAGTGCCTCACAGAACACCTTAGATCCCACTTCGTCATGGATTCCAGAACCTTATAAAATTGATAATAGTCTGTAATAATCTTAAAAATTAAAGAGTTTTTTATATTAGTATTTACTTATTTAGGTACCAATATCATTTTAGATTGTTGAGCTTTTACAGCTCTTTTAGTGTTAATCAATGAATGCATGATTAGGATTCTCATATGCCTGTAAACACTTAATATTTAGGTTCTTTTATGTTGATGACTATTAAAGGCCCCTTGATAGTAAGAGGTCACAGTCACTCTGCTGTAGAAATAGGTAAAAATATGGTACCTCCCTAGACCACACTGCACATCAGGGTCTAGAGCCTACAAAGGTGTGTAGAGTAATATGTATACTTTCTTATCTACTACGTAGGTGGATGTAACAGGTGCTAAATAAAAGGTGCTGAAGTGATGAAAGTCTACCAGCCATTTATATACCTGAAATATTGAGGTACTACTTCTGAAACTATAGAACATGGGTCCCGAGTACTCACCACAATTTTTTACAACACTCTCTAAAGTAAGTAAAGCGAACATAGCTTGATGTGGGTTCTGAGAGTCCAGCTTCTTTTTGATAGCAGCCACTGCATATTTAGGTCTAAAACATACATTTTATATGAATAAACATTTTTATTGAAGCACTTTATTGTATTTATAATAAAATTATTCTGTTGGTGGAGGTACTCACGAACAATCATTTTGCCTAATCAAATCACAAATTTGTAGGATCGTCGGCCAATCTGGATCCAGGCGCAGATTACTTGTCGCTTTATCTAGAACAAATTATTTCACCATTACTGAAGAAAAATTAGTTATTACCAATGTTTAGGTCGTAATTATAGGAATATCCACAAGCGACACTAATGGCTGTAATAACCTTTTCGTGAAAATATACAGAAAAGAAAGTAAATGTAAATGAGCGAAAAGTGATCAGAAAGAAAATATAGCTACCTACGAATACAACAAGAAATTTTCTCAAATATTTCTTTGGAAATGTTTTACGTACACTTGTTTAATTACACTTACCAAGTAACTTATCGAAATTGTTGACTCGAAACATCGTTTAAAATAATGATTAAACAATTTTTTGTATGAAATCAACTGTAAATTGATTTCGACGAACAGAAAAATGACAGCACGATTTTGTCAATTTTTGTTATTTTTTCCTGAATGTTGGCGAAACTGCGTGAACGTCATAAAATTTGCTAGAGGCTAGAGGCCACCCTCATCTCAATTACACGAGAACTCTATTGGTCGCTACGAAATCTAAAAAAAAATAGTAACAAAAGGTTTTAAAATATTCGTCATATTTGGCTTTACATCATGGAATTACTAATTACAGCACACTCATTATCTTCATGGCGCGCGTCAATCTTTATGGTGTATCTGAATATAGACACGAATCGTATATTAGTACATGTTTTGAGGTGTTAGCGGGGTGAAAACACCTAAAAACGTGCTGGAATGAGGCTCGTGCCTAAATTCAGATACGTCATAAAGATCTCTCTCTCTACACGGAGGAATGATGGTAGACTTTTTAGACATACTTTTATCTAACTCAGTGGCATCGATTCCGGTGGCCGCCGAACCTAAAGTTAAAACATGGTTAAAAACAAACTGTCACACTCAAGGTAGATCGGATAAGTGTGAGGGTGACGTTACGTTTAACGATGTAAGTTTAGCGAGTGGCACCCCAGAATCAGCGCCAATAGTTTAATTTTTAGCCAAAATGAATGGAATAAATAAACTCAATTTTCAGTTCATTTCGGTTATGCCTATAACCGAAATGAACTGAAAATTGAGTTTATTGTTTCATGTGATCGCAAACCAACTCATAACAATCAGCCGTGTTCGTTAACCCTAAATTGAAGAATTTCTGAATATGGGCCTGGCAACACTGACAAAGGCGCGTAATTCAAGCGCGCGAAAATGCAAGCAGTTGTCGGTTTCATTGTTTTTCTTTAAAAATTTAAAAATAGTTTTTTTTTTCATTTGAAGTGTTATTTTATGTTTATGTTCTGACTGATACAAATTACAGTTTTGTCGCCGAATTTACTTTTGTAGTTAAAACTTAAAAGATCCCGCCAGCTTATCTCGAATATTGCAGTATTAGCGTGTACATTATAATCATCTTTAAGATAACAGCACCTTGATGCTTATCTACCTATCTGTTAACTAAAATAACTATACGGCACTCATATATAAACATTGCTTTTAGTGCGAAGACGAATATCGGCAAAAAACCTACAAAATGTTTTAACCAAAAAGTGTTTGTGGACTTTATATAGTGACTTACCTACCTTAGTTTTACTTGATTATTAAAGTAAAGTTTAAATTAAAGATGCTTCTCACGAACAGTGAAAGAAAATATCTAAACGGACAATTTTTAGAGATAAACAAAATGCTAATAAAGTTACATTGTGATATTCAAAACTGTGGCATGTTACTTAGTGTCGTAAAGTTGAAAGTATCTGCACTCCAGCTGCAATTGACTGCCATGCAGTCAATGTACCAGGATTTAATGGAATTAAGGAAGATAATTGTTGTTCTAAACCCTCATCTTATTCAGAAAGGAAGATAAAATAGATAATAAACATCAGTGTAGCAAGCTAAAATTGTTTATTCAAACTGATAAAAAAATCATTAACTTATTGATTTAGTAATTAATCTAGTAGGTACATAAATTACTAGACTGCCCAACATTATTATAACTATAAAATGCCCTAAGCTCTTTAGCAGAGCACAGCGGCGTATTTACACGTAGTGTTTCATCAAACTTCGAATAATCGATAACGAATCCATGCTTCTCTTTGCGATAAACCATAAGTTGCAGGAAACGATGACCCCAAAGGATTTCATGCGCAATGTAACTGGATTTCGCCTGTAGTGGTTGACCAGTGGACTCTATGGTGCCCTCAAAAACTACAAGAATCTCCAACTTTGACTTCAGCATGTCGTGAGCCGACATGGAGTAAAATGGACTATTCTCATTAATTTTATGGACAGCTGAAATAGGAAACATAAAGAATATATCGTCGCCAGAATCAACAGATAAATCTAGTTTTATTTGTTCGTTATTCAAGACATCTCCGGCTTTTGTGAAGTATCGAATCAAATAAGCCTGAACGCTTGCACCTATGATTCTAGATTTCCTTGTGTTTCCCACTCTGAATATTAAGCTGAAATCACGATCCCTCTGATTGATAATGGCGTTTTTAGAAAAGAGAATGGTATGAGCGCGATTCTTTGGTCTCGTTAGCTTGGCGAATACAATACCGACGACGAAAGATTGAATGACGCTGCCGAGAATACTTTCGATGCACATCGTGAACATAGCTTCTGGACATTCTAGAGTCAAAGATCTTGTCCCGTAACCAATAGTTGTATGGATTTCTATGCTAAAAAGAAAAATAGACGTGAAGTCGTAGATTTCTCGCACGCAAGGAGTCCATTCTGTAGTATTTGTATGCGGCAAATGTTCCGGTTCCAAGTCACCATGAAAGTAAATAATCAGCCACCACACTCCTGCAAAGGCCAGCCATGAAGAAATATATGTAAGGATGCAGTAAAGTAGAGTCCATCTCCATCTGGCTTCCACAAAAGCTGTGACGATATCAGGGAAAACACGACATTTATATATAGATTTCTCGACATTAAACTGGCCTGATTTGAAAACAGCACGTTCAGTTTTACGTCTATTGATCGGACGTTGTTGAATTCGACTGAAAAAGTATGAAAATGTATTTATATTACAAAAAAATTAAATAAAAAGGAATATATGCTTTACCCTTGTCTTACCTGTGTAAACAGCAATATCGTTTAGGTGCTCTAGAAACTTCTTGAATTATATCAGGCATTCCACAACCATTGATATGCAAAAGATTTTCCTGCTCGTTATTTTCCATTTTCCATTTATTATATGTTTTTAGTCAGTGTTTAGATTCACAGACAGTTATATTTGTCTCAATAGGTACTGCTTGTATGACTTCCGTGTCTCTTACAGTATTCACAATGTATAATATTATCGTATTTCAGTATTTAGACAAGAATGATAACAATTCATAGATTCATCATAATTCTGATGTTTGTTAAGGCATAGTAGGTACTTAGGATATACGAAACATCTAATAGACCGCAAATAAAGTTTATTCTTATTAGATTTTAAGATAATACCCGCCCACCGCTCCTTTCTCTTACATTCTCTTCATTCTTATTGTGGTTAGTTTTTTAGATACCTATCCATTTAAGTTTTTGGCAATAAACGAAAGGTAATTTTAAGCAGGTAGCTAAATATTTTACAGAATATTTTAATATCATGATTAACTTCGTTCTATTACAAAAATCTGATCTAACATATCTGCATCTACTTAACTGAGATTTTGTTAGAACAGTGATAATTAAGTGTAAATAATAGAAGCGATCAAACTAGAGTCATCAAAGATAACATAAAAGAGACACCTCATGACAACTGCATTACGTTTGCTACTGTGCAACTCTACATAATACTTCACTTTGCATATATATTTTACTAGATTTTTTAATATCCTTATACAATTTTTAATATCCCTATAGGCAAAGAATTTAATATAAGTATCATTCTTTAAACATTGAAAAAAGGTAGCTACTCATCTTATATATGTACTCATCTCCTAGTAATTGCATAACTTTATGAATCCTTTCCATAAGATACAATTACGGAAGAATTTATTCGTTTAGCCGGCAGCTGTACAATGAACTCACTCACGTTCATGTAATTTACGAAGTACCACTTAACTAAAACTGTGTAAGATAATTTAAGGTTGTTTTTTAAAGTTATAATTTAATGAAGTAAGTAGGTAGGTACCTACCTAAGTTTGAAGCAAGTAAGCAGCGTAATGCGTAATATTATTTTTATGGATCCGTATCCTAAAAGGGTAAACGAAATCTCTATTGCGGTCGTCCATTCGCCCACCTGTCACGTGCTTCTAGCTTAGTAAACAGAATAAGAAACAGATATCAAAATTTCATATAAGTATCATGTATTTCCCTAGACCCGAATCTAATTACAGAGGACATCATACAAGTAACAGGGGGTCGATAAAAAAAACCCGAAGCACGATTCTGATCGTGCCTAATTTTTTGGGCAGGGAACCCTGTATGTATTTACAGTTAACCGATTGCAATTGTTTCAAGACCCGCCGTTGTGGTACCGTCCGTTCTGAATAGGATGACAGGGTTCCCTGTCTAAAAATATTTTTGTACCCTATCGTGTGGGAAAATGTTGTTTAGAGTTCAACAATCAAGAAGAGTACTAATAGTATTTTTTAAGAAATAACGACGTTTATGCCGTCAAAGTTGTCAATTTTAGATCACTTTTGTTACCAGGTCTACTTCCTGAACGGTATTATCTAAGAACTTGAATATTAGCTACAATACGGGTCAAATATCAATATCATAATCCTCTATTTTAAAAAAAAACAATTTTTTGTTTGTTTGGCTATAGTTTTTTTTTCTCAAAGCAGTCTTCAATCTTCGAGCTCTACGGATCCGAACGAGGACCGACTCGCACTTCCAGATTGTATTCTAGTGTTAATGTAGGTAACACCTTTAATATCGGTAAGTACTAGGTAGGTATCCCATACGAACTACGAAAGCAACAAGGAAAGAATTTTATTTTTCTACATAGATTAGACAGAGTATTTTTTCTACATAGATTAGATAGAGTATTTTTTCTACATAGATTAGATAGAGTATTTTTTCGACCATTTGGTCTATACTCGTAATTATGTCTCAAATGTTTCAATTCAACCTGAAGTGCCCAAGAATTATATTTTCCCCGGCGATATTAATTTTGTACTATTTTCCACCTCACCTATCACTAATATATTCCAACCGCCTCTATGGTCATCTGTCTGACCTTCGCACCTGCATCCTGGATTTATAGCGGGAATCGGGATGCACCAAAGGCCAAACGGAAAGCGCGCAGTTGGAAGTTAGCATTACTGTTACGGCCGTGACAGTCGAAAGAGCAACGGCAGTCGGGGACTGTAATTCGATAATCGTCGTGCTCTTGAACAGGCCACACCCGGTAGGCTAGCTAGGCTAGGTACGTTGACAGGCCATCTGTCATCATAATGCATTTTGCTCTGTTATTGCTCCTGTTATGCACTGCTGTGATCTAAATTTTGAATAAGTTACACTTATAGTCACAAACATAGTGTGTAGAGTTTATTACCAATCCATATACGAGTAACCGGTATATGGTTATCCGATTCTTCGTGTAAACCTTTTTTTTTTAATTTTATAAAATATGGCCTAGTGATCCCACAAAAAACTTCATTAAAAAAACTAGCAGATATTTGGCAGATTTCCTTTTTTGTATTATACTCCTCCATTAATAAAAATAAGTTCAGTGGTCTTTAAAATTTTGAATTCTTTTCAAAATTTATCCACCTCAAGCACCACTGTATCAATTTTGATAAAACATAGCTAAGAACCTTCACAACTTGATGCGGAGTGCCATGGCAATTTCCAAACTCACGTTCACTCTCTGTACCTACTCTCACTCATTTATTCTAACAAACCTCAGAGCGTACAGTTTAGCTGCCTTCAGTACTTTATTGCTTTAAGATAATACTAAAATATTATTAAAAAAATCCTCTTCATTTGTAGAATAATCCTGTAAACCATTTTTTTTTATAAATGCCGTAGGTAATTCATAGATATGATTTTTTTCGTGTGGGGCGCTAGTGTCGCGGCGGGTAGCCCCTTACGTAAAGTTGATTCTGGGAATTGGACAACTGGATTTTCAGGAAATTAGACGTAATGGACCAATTACCGTGAGTTGCAAGAAACCTCCTATGAAATGTTAAGGCTTCTCCATAAGTCTCGTGACATCTCTATCTAGAGCTATGGCGTGGAAAATGATAGCATATAATTTTAATGAAGTCATCTTTAAGGACGTTTCGGACTTTACGGACGGTCAGACGTTCCGTTAGACGTAACTGATTTTCAGTTTACATACTTAGCTTATTTTTCTTCCTTTTAGACAATCTACATCAGGTATTACCATGGCACAAGAAGACGCTCATCCCTCACTGTGGCATGGATATTACAATATAATCAGGGTAATCATAAAATCTATTTAATATCATTGGATATTGGCAGAACAAAAAAATGACACGTAGAGTTTGAGCATTTATCTTTAGGAGAACAAATAAAAAGCATAACGACACACCACAGTATTTCTTCTTCAATATTTACACATTATTCTTACATTCTTAGATTTGTGACAACATAACGACTTTTATTTCTATATTTACTAAACTAACTTACATTGTGAAGAAAGCTTTACAATTGTAGATAAATATCACATGTCCAACTGAGAACCTAATAAATATATTTGTATACATATTTAATTATTTTTTTATTTAACAAGGCATTGGCAAGACAGGCCATCAGCCTAAACATTAAGCGATTTAAACAGTTTTTAGTTTTTAGCATCAAAATGTTGTGGTGTAGACACATTTTAACACTCCTAGGAGTTATGACGGAAATTCCGGTCCGGTCTAGTCTCTGGCAAATTCTCATGGCCCGCCGCAGAATCACAGAGTGAAACTACGCAACGAACCACTAACGAGAAGTTTATTTTAAGAGTTCAACACATTGTCACTGTTACTGAAGTTTGTTACACAAAACTACACCGATTTTAGCTATTAAACCATAGAACCTTCTCCAGCGACTTTCCCGCCAAAACTCCTATTATATATTTAACTAAATAGATACTTATTTGACTGAGCTGTCATTTGATGGCATTAAATAGACCGTATACAATTTAAAAAAACTAAATAAAATGTATTTGAAATGTTTTGAAATATATAAAATTGCATAATCATTTTGCACAACCTCGTTGAAAGACTAATACTAGGTACATTACGTATTTGAGATTCCTTGTGTATGAGAATCTTAATCATTATCTAACGAATGGACTGACTTGTTGACGAACTGGGTTTTTAGTTTACTTGGGATTCGAATATTCGATATTTCGTTATTTTTACATCTCACGGTTTCGTTATATAAATGTGAACCATTTTCTATTTAGTAGGTACCTTAAAAATTCCGGTCTAAATGAAACGACGAAACACTATTTAAATAAGACTATAGTAATCCTTCAAATAATTCTGTATGGAATCATAAAAATCTAAAATATTATTCTATACCTACCTACTAACAAGTAGGTAATCATCTCTGTAATTACCTAAATAGATGATCCGATTGGAACATTTACATTTAAATCCTAAAATCCGTCATCAAACAAATGACTGCCAAACTTTTCCGGTAGGGATATTAAAGCACTTTTGATCATCGTAATAGCGTGTGATGGAGTTTCATCATCCATCTTATGGAATTTATTCTGTTTTTCATGGATATGGAATTTGCGACCAAAAACGTCTCGACTAAATTAATAAGCCAATTAGAACTTGTAAGTAGTCAGTGATTTAACTATATTTTGTCATCTAAAAGGAAACAGTTAGGTACTTGTTGTTGTTATAGCAAATATTTTGCCAATTTTGGTAAAATTCGAAGTTTTTTCTTTGACATTTTGTTACACAAAGGTCCAACGATATCGATGGTTTTTAGGGTTCTACTGGGTGACATTGTAGTCACCATCCTTGTGTTGCCCCTTGGGTTCCGTAGTCGGGGCGCGCTCGGGCAGCAGTTCCGCACTCTCTGTGTGACATCACAAACACATGCACAGTTACACTTACAAGAGACAACACAACATACACACACTTACATGACAAAAATAACAAATAAACATTTAACATGGATTTAAAATAATATGGTTACATGAACCGTAAGTAACATATTTTTTTTATTTTCTTCCAAATATAGGGGATTATCTATGTGCCTGAATTATTAAAAAAAAATCGGTTTGCACATGAAATAGTATACGAGTACCTACGTAGATAATAATTGTCTTTCAATAGATTTTCATCGAAACAGCACTGCGATTTACTATAATTTTAGGGTTCCGTACCCAAATGGTAAAAAAGGAATCATTATGGTGAGACTTCGGTGTCTGTCTGTCTGTATGCCACAGCTGTTTTTCTCAGGAACTACTTAAACTATAGACTTGAAACTTGCCACAGTTGTAGAACTTGCTTGCCCGCATCTATTTCGGGTGAAAAATAATTGGAAATAATGTTATTTTTATTGAAAATGGGGTCCGAAATGGGGATACGAAATCTGAAAGTGAGGCGACTGGGGGTAAGTGGAGTATCATATAAAAGTACTTCATTTGTGCATTACAGAAACTGTGCGTAATGCAACATGTATGTAATGCACATGTTTTTTATTTTATTTTATGTTACATTTTATTTTTTTACTTATGGCCAAAAATATGCTAAAGATGACCGTTTCCGCCCTTAGATCTTAGGTGTTTTCAAGCCGAAAAGCTGAAATAATTCAGTCAAAGATAATAATAAAATAAAATGGAATTTAAAGATTCATAATTTTTTAGATATAATTTCATTTTAAATATTTATCAATAAAAAATCTGATATATAATAGAATATAGTACTGATAGAAGGTATTATGTATTCCGGAAAAAATAAAGTAGTGATACTATATTATAATTTAAGAGCTATGTAGTCTACCTACTTTCACTTTCAACAAATAAACTATTTGATTTGAATCGCACTGGGACGGTTTTTTGAACTTTGAAAATGAACTCACCGATTGATCTATGATCAGCCTGGCTGCCGTAGAACTCGTCCAACTCTTTGGCGGAACACAGCGGCGTATCCACTTGCGTCGTATCGTCGAACTTAGAATAGTCCACTTCGTATCCATGAAGCTCACGATTGTATGACAATATCGGTAAAAATCTATGACCCCAAATTATTTCACTTGTCGTGTAACTTGAACGCGCCTGCGTTGTTTGTCCAGTCGACTCTATTGTTACCTCCAAAGTAACGACTATTTCAAATCTCTCTTGAAGTATGTTTGCTGCAGAAAGTCCATATAATGGACTCTCAGCGTTTATTCGATGCACCACTGTACTTGGCCAAAAGAAGAATAGATTGCTGTCACAATCGTCTACATTCAATTCCAACTCGGTTTGATAGTTCGAGAGTACCTCTCCTTCTTTCGTGGTTCTCGATCGCATCAACACAGCTCTCACGCCGGCTCCAATAATCTGTGACTTCTTCATGTCACCAACTCGGAACATCAAACACATTTCTCCGTCTCTCTGACAGACTACAGCATAGTTCGAAAATAGTAGTATATTCCTGTGCTTGGGTCTCGTCATCTTTGCAACTATTACACCCCCAAAATACCCTTGTAGTAAACAACCTATAATACTTTGAAAACACATTATAAATATCGCCTCGGGACACTCCTCTGTAGTCGTACGCGCACCGTAACCTATTGTGTGCTCAGTTTCAATACTGAACAGGAAGCATGAAGTAAAACCGTAGATACCTAAAATACATGGTTTCCAATTTGAAGTTTCCTGCATGTCTGGCATGTGGTCGATTTCTAAGTCACCGTGTGCGACTGCAATGAGCCACCAGATGAGAGCAAATATAATCCAGGAGATAATGAAAGACATTATGAAAGCGAGCAGGTTCCACCGCCATTGCGCATCGACGAGCGTTGTGAACGCGTCCAGGAGAAACCGGAATCTCCGCAGCAATATCTTTGACTTGACGATATTACTGTTTCCATTTTTTAGAATAGCTCGCCTCCTCGCTCTGCGAGTAGTACCGTGTCTATGCGAGCGGCTCCTGGAAAGAAAAACACGTACATGAAACTTACACACGGGCATCGTTTCGCGCCAAATAAGATCTATGTTATACTGGAAGTGTGAACGGTTAGTCCACGCTTGCATCGTCAGTGCTACGACGGCCTTCATCAATGTTAATAATGTTGATAATGTATCCTAGTTAAACTAAGAAATAGCTTTCTAATGTAAATTATTTCCTATTCTGGCATAGAACAAAGAACAAACAAATAGAACGGACAAAAGCGAAACAGTACAGATTGGTGGTGGTCGGTGAGGGCACAGGCTCCAACCTCTTGCTGACAGTGGGGTAGTAGAGGCCGGGAGAGAGGTTGCCGTTCGCCGGTACCGGCTTGACTTTGAGCCAGTCGTCGGGGAGGAGATGGGAGTCCTCGCGTTGGGCGGGCGACTCTGGGTCGGCCTGCATGGCGGCGGCGACGGTGGCGTGTGCACACGGCTCACTCAGCGGACTGTCTGGGCAGCATCCCTCAGCGCGCGAGCCTGAAGCATCGCTCGCGATAATATCGCGGTCACGACTGCGTCTCTCGCGCCCTCATTTACTACAACGACGCGCTAAACGTTGTATAATTGTATCGCAAGATTCTATATCGAAAATTATCAGCTCATTAAGGATAACAATTTTCAGCCAGTGCCTACGTTCATACCCGTTGATATAGATAAGGTGTCCTATATACAGGGTGAAACAGTCCAGATTTTAAACTGCTCAAAAAATCCTGCCAGCGAAGGTGAATATTCCCCAGCGTAAGTTGCACAACCCCGGTGAAACCATGTTTACGTCGTCATCGTGGATTTATCAGATCGTGTTCATGTTGTGGATTGCTGGAGGACTAATAACGACAATTCTATCGATTTACATAGTCTGTAAGATGAAAATGCGTTAATCGTTAATCGCTAAAGAAAACCTAGTCCACACCATTATCAGGTCCAAAATTCTCCAACAGTTGTTCACAGTCATTTTTTCGTTTGATATGGTCGCCTGGTTATTTTTTTTGATTAAATTGAATTTTGTACTTCAGGTCCTTCTTAAAAATTTGATGAATACTGGAACAATGGATGTTCAATGACGCCGCAAAGTTTTCTGATCGAACGCCGCGGTTGATTGACAACAACACCAGCGAAATCGGTCTATGTTTTCGGTCAATCTGACGGGTTTATTTCCTCGGTGATTTGTTTTGTTATTTGTTGAACCTTTTAATCGGAACTCTACCCACAACCGAATCAAGTGAAATCTCGGTGGAATGTTTAAATGACAGATGACAACCGATTACGAAACTCTATCCCAGCTTGAGTGTGCGGAGAGCCGATTTAAAGTAGGCCTCTGCCGCGTGCGCGCAGTGCAATCCGAATAACTGAGCCATCGAATATTGCCAGCATCCCTTCCCTAATCCTACCACGTAATATAAAAGTTATACCTTAGTTTACCTTTATTTAATATTAAAGTTTAACAAAACTCTTGAATCTCCCTATAAAATATATTCTTATGAATCTTCAAGAATTAGTTAAATAGTTTTAATTCAGTACTTACTGGAGAAGAACAGTATGAACAATTGAAGAATGCAATTCCCCGATCTGTTAAATCCACGATGACGACGTGAAAACGGTTTCACCAGAGTTGTGCAACTTACACTGAGCTCCAGCTCTGCACATTGTGTAGATATATGATTGTATTCACAATTATTGTAAGATATATTTTTTTCAAAAGATGTGCTGCTGGAAATTTCTTGCGCCGCTTCTTTCCTTTCAGCTATAGTACCTTACGAAGTGATGGTAGAATATAAAAATGACGCTGTTGAAATGTATTTTAAGGTAAAAACAAAAAAATATATTTTGACTCAACTGTTTTATCGACGCTTTTAAGTAATTAATTACAACATCTCTAAATATTCAAAACTGTATTTTTCGAAATAAACTGAGATTTAATGTTATTAAATTATTAATCATGAAACATCTTCACTAGTCATATAAAATCTTTCGATTACAAAGTAAAGTTTGTTTGTAATTGGTATAAAAATTAGCTTATTGTCGAGTACTTCCGATCATGGGTAATACGAGTAGATTCCCGCCGTGTACCACATTCCCGCCCTAGGAATGAATGAATAAGGTGAAAAATGTACCTATGGACTGGCATATCCTGTGGTTTAAATCGATGAGAATAAGTCACAAAATTCACGTCAACTAAACTAATGGTTAAAAAAATACCTATGGAGCAAATATACGGCAAGTATGATAATTATCTCTCAGTTAATTTTATAAAATTAATAAAACGTCGAGTAGGTTACACATTACATACGTGTTTACCCAAAATCGATGAGTGGATCGATTTTCGTTCAATAGATGCTCTATACCAAGACATTTAAAACTGGTATAATAAACAATATCGAATTATTTAGTTTTGTACTGCCCCAAAGGCTCTAAACAATTTTTTTTATTAAATTCAGACCAATTTTAACAAAAAAGATAATAAACCAGAATGTTGTATGAATTATAAAAAAAATAGTTTAAGAATAACTTTTTTATTGGTTTTTTTATTATTATTGCAGAACAAAATTAAAGATAATAAAAATTAAAAATACTCTAATATTGCCATAGAACAAAATTTAAGTGTGCACTTAGGACATGATATTTTTGGTAAAAATGTGAATTTCATTTATAAATATAATTCGAATTAAATTATTATTTTTTTGGGTGGAAGAAACCACTCGTGCTTGTCAGGTTTTACCAAAGGTTTTTCTCAGATTTACCAAAAATATCATGTCCTACGAGTAAGTGCACACTGAAATTTTGTTCTATGGCAATGATTACAGTGTTTATAGTTTTTATTATCTTATATGATTATTAAACTAAAAAAAAAATAATTCATAGAACATTCTGATTTATTATCTTTTCCGTAAAAAATGGTCTGATTTTAATATAAGTATTTTTTTTGTTCAGGGCCTTTGGAGCAGTACAAGCAGTACTAAGTAATTCGATATTGTTTATTATTATACCAGTTTTAAATATCTTGGTATAGAGCATCTATTGGCATATGGCTCAATTTGAATTTCCGAAAAAAACGAAAATCGGTCCACCATAATCTATAAGCACGACAGTAATACAAAGCGGGGTGAAAATCGAACATCCTGTATAAGTAACAAAATGTGAGGTCGCGTCCTCCCGTACTAAAGTAGGGTTATTAAATGAGTAGCTAATTTGACATTGTGCGAATTGGTCTGCTAATTCGCATCTTCTCCAACACTAATTTGCTTCTCTCGATCATTTTCCGAATGAAGGTCGATTTGGAGTACTTACCTACTTACGATGTTATTAGGGTTCCGTACCAAAGTGGTAAAAAAGGAACCCTTATGGTGAGACTTCGATGTCCGTCCACCCGTCCGTCTGTATTTCACAGCTGGTTTTCTCAGGAACTACTGAAGCTATCGACTTTAAATTTGATACAGTTGTAGAACTTGCTTGCCCACATCTATTCTAGGTAAAAAAAACTTAGATTTTTTTTTATTTTTATTGATACTGGGGTCCAAAATATGGGGGTCGAAATCTGAAAGTTAAGCAACTGGGGCAAGTGGGGTATCACATGAAAGGGATTTATTTACACATTACAAAACTATTTTTATTTTATTTTATATGCTATAGTTTTTTATTTTTGGCCAAAAATGTGCGAAAAATGTCCGTTTTGGCTCGCAATTTTCGGAGATAAGGGGCCGCAGTTTGTGAGCCAAAAATCTTAAGTAACTGTGACTCATAGATAAATCTCCTTAATTTTATAAGAAAAATAAACTTTTAAAAATGTTATTTACATTTTTAACGAAAAAAAAATCAGAAGCAATCAGTAGTGATAGAAGGTGTTATTATGTACTCCGGGAAAATAAAACGATGTCTAAATATTTATGTTTATGGGCAAAAAAATATTAAAATGGTATTTTTTCAATCCTAAAATTTTTTCTTGTGAGAACGGAACCCTCGGTGCGCCTCGGTCCGACTCGCACTTGGCCGGTTTTTTATTATAAAATTATTACGTATGTACATACATTGTACAGTCCGGTAATCTGTGATAGCCTGTTGTATTTTCTATAAAATAAGTTCGGAATAATTTGAGTTTTGAATATGTGACCTATAAAAATTAAATTTACGTTAATCAAAAATAATGTATAAGTACTTACCTAATTATCATTAGTACTTACCTTACATAAATAACGAAAAAAAAAATTTCAGTTCAGTAACTCAAATTAAACAAAAATATCTTAGAAGTCTTAGCTTTAATTAAGGACGTTTCGTACTTTAAGGATAGTCAGACGTTCCGATTTTCAGTTGCAAGGTAAATTGTGTTGTTGAGTTAAGAAAGTAATTTAGTACATACTTAGTTTGTGTTTTCTTGCTTTTAGTCAATCTTCATTATTACATAAAATCTATTTAATATCCAATGCAGAGCAATAAAATGCCACGACGTAGAGTTTGTTCATTGATTTTGGGAGAACAAATCAAAGTCATAACGACACACCACAATATTTCTTCTTCAATATTTACACATTATTCTTACATTCTTAACTTTGTGACAACATGATACGACTTTCATTTCTATATTTACTAAACTTACTTTGTGAAGAAAGCTTTACAATTGTAGATAAATATCACAAGTCCAACTGAGAACCTAATACATATATTTGTATACAGGGTATATCTGCAAAAAAGTGCACCTATGTGACCGAAATGTTATGAAACAGCTTATTTTTTTTCGCGATTTCAGAGTTGGTCGCATAATGAAAGTTTTTCAGTTATGGATACTCTATAATGCCCATAACGAATTTGCACTTTTGAAGATACACCTATACATATTTAACTAAATAGAATGTATTTGAAATGTTTTGAAATATATAAAATTGTATAATCATTTTGCACAACCTCGTTGGAAGATGAAGACGTATTTGAGATTCCTTGTGTATCTTAATCATTATCTAACGAATGGACTGATTTGTTGACGAACTGGGTTTTAAGTTTACTTGGGATTCGAATATTTGAGATTTCGTTATTTTTACATCTCACGGTTTCGTTATATAAATGTGGACCATTTTCTATTTCGTACCTTAAAAATTCCGGTCTAAATGAAACGATGAGACACTATTTAAATAAGACAATTGTAACCCTACAAATAATTCTGTAGAATCATAAAATTATCAAATATCTTAAAATTATCTAAGTAATAATCTCTGTAATCAACCTAAGGATTAGATGTTCCGAATGAAACACTTAAATCCTAAATTCTGCCATCAAACAAATGACTGCCAATTTTTTCCGATAGGTATATTAAAGCACTTTTGAACACCGTAATAGTGTGTGATGGAATTTCTTCATCCATCTTATGGAATTTATTCTATTTTTCATGGATATGGAATTTGCGACCAATAAATAATAAACACGGCAATTAGAATTTGTAAGTAGTTATTGATTTAACTATTATTTTTTCATCAAAAAGGACAAAGTAACTTGTTGTTGTTATAGCAAAATTTTGCTTCTTTTAGTAAAATTCGATGTTTTTTCTTTTGTTAGGCAAAGGTTCAAAGATATCCATGGTTTTAGGGTTCTATAGGGTAACAGTGTAGTCGCCATCCTTGTGTTGCGCCTTGGGTTCCGTAGTCGGGGCGCGCTCGGGCAGCTTCTGTGGTTCCGCACTCTCTGTGTGACATCACAAACACATGAACAGTTTAAGATATTATAGATGGAATCGTGCTTTGAATTTGAGATTTACAAGGTCTTGTTTATAGTAAAGGCTTTAATTTAGAATTAGAAAAAGATGCAAACAGACTTTATGTTCTTATCTATCTTGATCATAACATATCTGACCTTAGTCTGTCCTATAGATTTATATATAAATCTATAAAACTATCTACCTAGTACATACATTGTGGTTAAACACACTGTATATTCGTAAAATATTTGTAGAATTATTTTATTACAGGAATATGCCACGGTCTTTTGTTATTTCGTTTTAAATACCAATACCAAGTACGTACATATAGTACTATTTAAACTTTTATCCAAACTGGTTAACGTTTATGTCTTTAAAAGTTGCAGATTTGAACATACCATAGTTTACTTAGGAGGGGTCGATATATGGAAATGTTCAGTATTTTTTATGTACTCGTATACACACCTCTAATCTACACGCAGATAAAACAGAACTAAGTAAATATGAAAATCCACAATGTTGTTCTTTACTCATAATATTAGAAATGCAGTTATGTGCCAGTGAGCTGTACATTACATGTGATTACGAGATTCTTCGTCGAACAGAGGTGAATGGCATGGAGTGCTTACTAATGAGAGGCCAACTGAGATGGTGTGGACACCTTGTGCGGATGAATGACTCGAGATTGCCGAAGTCGGTGTTCTACTCCGAGCTCGCGAGTGGAAAACGCAAGACTGGAGGTCAATATCTGCGGTACAAGGATGTCCTGAAGCGTCACCTGGCCTCCAGCGGCATGTCTTGTGATACATGGGAGGAGCTTGCACGGCGAAAGGCCGTCAAGAACGCCACTGACGACTTCGAACTCAAACGCCTAGAAGACCTTGACGCCAGACGCCATGTCCGTAAAACCGTCCGAAGCCCTCCTATATCTACACCTTCAACTCTAGCGGACAACTCTACTGCTCTGTTTGTGACCGAGTCTTCAGGACGAAGTTTGGCTTCGCTAGCCACCTAAGAGCGCACGCCAGGAGCTAAGCAGGGGTCGCCGTCGACGCATACGTCGTGGAGGACATCATCATCATCATCATCACATGTGTACCTATAGTACATCATCCGGCACTGATGTGTATTCCAAACTATTCTTCTCCACCACCAACCTAGTCTAAAACGATAGAGCTCGATGAGGACTTTCCGAAAAACACGGTCATACAGCGCGAACCCGGGCGGATGCCGAGAAAAATACCCTCAAAATAATGTTTTGTCTTTCTTTTATGTATCTATCTAAAACAATCACCGATCAACATCATTTTAATATAGATAAGAAAGACCCTAGTTTACTTTATGAAACGTATTTCTAATTAAAAAAATCAGTAACGGTTATGATTTTATGACCGATTAAAATTTTAAAATAAAAGTGGTTATAAAATGGAAACCGCTTAACAAAATCTGTCACAGAGTGCGATTTAGGTTACACCCATAACCACTTTCATGCTGTGATACTTTTAGTACGGTATCCGGTAGTCAATATTCCGAAAAAATCGTAAAAATGTACCAACTTTCAACAGTCATAAAATCTAACCCAGCCCTAACGGTTAAGTGATGGTTATACAAAAAATTTCAGAAAGCATTCGTCGATATCTTTCATTTGATACATACGAAGGTGGAGAATAATAGTCTAGAATCAACGGCATGGGATGATGGACTACTACACTTTGCTTTTAGTCACAACGTGCCAAAGAAAAGAACAATTAGTAAAATAATGATACATCATCAACTCTACACTACAGAATACCAGCGCTGTAGGCATTTTTGTCTGCAGCAATAAGCTGAGTTGAGGCCCTTTTCACAACAACAGCAGACCATCAGACATGATTTCAATATGTTTACCTTTGACTACATAATTATTTTTTATAATTATAACTGTTTCGGTCATTGCTGTGTGTGAAATAAACATATTACTTACTTTACTTACATGCATGTGTTCAATGCAAACTTTAAAACATTGACCATTTGTTGGATCAAAACATGGCCGAGTATCCTGTACCAGTATCTAAAAGGGGGTATATAAATTGGCGAAATGAACATCTTGATAGTTACTTAGTTAGTACTTTAAATGGGTAAGAAACGGTTTGAAAGAGGAAAACAACCGGCCAAGTGCGAATCGGACCCGCGCACGGAGGGTTCCGTTCTCAAAATAAAGAAGTAGTTTTAATTATTAATATTTAAAGTTTATTTTATTTTTCTTGGAATACCTGTACTTAATACCTTCTATCAGTATGTAATAATTATGTCAGAGTTTTTGTTGATAAAAACACCTGCGGCCGCTGCTGCAGAAACCCTCAAACGGCGCAAATATACTAATCTGGGTGAAACATACATACTTGAGCCGTTTGGGATTGAAACATTGGGACCCTAGGGCCCGGGAGCGCACCGCGTCTTCAAGGACCTCGCAAAGCGCTTGGTCGACGCGTCAAAAGACCCAAGATCTGGCTCCTATTTGGCCCAGCGGATTAGCTTAGCTATCCAACGGGGCAACGCGGCCAGTCTCTTGGGTACACTGCCGGATGTGTGGGACTTAACCAAAAATTTTTATCTTTAGTTTTCTTAGCCTTAGTTTAGTTTTAGCTTTAGATTTTAGATAAATGAAAATTTTATTTAAAAAAATTAATATCTCAAAAATTATAAATATTTGAAATTCCGTTTTATTTTTCCTGTAAAATATAGGGGATTATCTATAAATCTGAATTATTTCAGATTTTTCGGTTTGCTAATCTTATCTCCGAAGTTTGCACATTAAACATTATACGTAAGTAGTAATCTACTTACTAGTTTAAAATAGTTGTCAAAACAACCATAAGACTCGTTTGTCTATATTAGCACACACGCATTTTGTTTGTAACAATAATTTTGGAGTAGGTAGATAGGTCAACAATTTGATTGTTGACCTACCTACCTACTCCAAAATTCCTACCTACTCTTAAGCACGAACTTACCGATTTGGAAAATTACCACCACACAAAAAAGAGAGGTGAAATTAGCCATAACAACAGGCAGTATTGATTTATATTACAAAAAAACACCTAAATATATCGCTCGTAAATCATTAGTTGGATTCAAACATACAATGCAGCGATATTTACGACGAAATCAGACAAATCATTTAGTTTTCTATTATTTTTAGGGTTCCGAACCAAAATGATAAAAAAGGAACCCTTACCTATGGTGAGACTTCGGAGTCCGTATGTCTGTATGTCCAGTTGTTTTTCTCAGGTAGAACTTGCTTGCCCGCTTCTATCTTGGAAACAATTTTACTTTTAGTGGAAATGGGGAGTCGACATCTGAAAGTGCAATGGGACGACTGCGGGCAAGTGGAGTATCATATGAAAGTGCTGTATTTGTGCATTACAAAAGTATGTTTTATTTTATTCTATGTGCTATAATTTACTAATTGCCAAAAAATACCGATACCTAATAGTACGAAATAATTAGTACTGATAGAGAGTATTATATGAATTCTGGGAAAAATAACATAAAGTCAAGTCATATTATTAATATTTAGAAGAAAAAAACCAAATGTTATTTTTTTTAAAACGTGAGAGAAAGTGACGTGATATACTATATGCTATGTTATTTTTTCAAAACTAATACTACCTATTTATTTCTGTTGAGAACGGAAGCGTGAGTTCGACTCGCACTTGGCAGGTTTTTTAACTTTGAAGAGGAACTCACCGATTGATCTACGATCAGCCTGGCTGCCGTAGAACTCGTCCAAATCTTTGGCGGAACACAGCGGCGTGTCCACTTGTGTCGTTTCGTCGAACTTAGAATAGTCCACTTCGTACCCTTGACGCTCACGATTGTATGTCACTAGCGGTAAATATCTATGACCCCACATTATTTCACTTGCAGTGTAACTTGAACGCGCCTGCGTTGTTTGTCCAGTCGACTCTACTGTTCCCTCCAAAATAACGACTATTTCAAATCGCTCTTGAAGTATGTCTGCTGCAGAAACTCCATATAATGGACTCTCAGCGTTTATTCGATGCACCACTGTACTTGGCCAAAAGAAGAACAGATTGCTGTCACATTCGTCTACATTCAATTCCAACTCGGTTTGATAGTGCAAGAGTACCTCTCCTTCTTTCGTGGTTCTCGGTCGTATCAACTGAGCTCTCACGCTGGCTCCAATAATCTGTGACTTCTTCAAGTCACCAACTCGGAACATCAAACACAGTTCTCCGTCTCTCTGACAGACTACTGCATGTTTCGAAAATAGTAATACAGTCCTGTGCTTGGGTCTCGTCATTTTTGCAACTACTACACCCCCAAAATAACCTTGTAGCATAACACCCACAATACTTTGAAAACACATTAAAAATATCGCCTCGGGACACTCCTCAGTAGTCATACGCGCACCGTAACCTATTGTGTGCTGAGTTTCAATACTGAACAGGAAGCATGAAGTAAAACCGAAGATACCTGAAACACATGGTTTCCAATTTGAAGATGCCTGCATGTCTGGCAAGTGGTCAACTTCTAAGTCACCGTGTACGGCTGCGATCAGCAACCAGATGGGAGCGAATAGAATCCAAGAGATGATGAAAGACAGTGTGAATACGAGCAGGTTCCACCGCCATTGCGCATCGACGAGCGTTGTGAACACGTCCTGGAGAAACCGTAATCTCCGTCGCGTTATCTTTGACTTGACAATATTACAGTCTCCATTTTTTAGAATAGCTCGCCTCCTCGCTCTGCGAGTAGTACCTTGTCTTTGCGAACGGCTCCTGGAAAGGAAAACATGAACATGATACTAATAAATCATATAAGTCTTATATACCGGGCATCGTTTTGCGTAAATGATAAGATAAGATCTACGATATAGTGGAAGAGTGAACGTTTAGTTTACGCTTGCATCGTCAGTGCTACGACGACATTCAGTGCACTAGTTAAACTAATGAATAGCTTTCTAATGTAAATTATTTCCTATTCTGACATAGAACAAAGGTAGTTAAGCGAATAGAACGGATAAAAGTAATAAAGTACAGATTGGTGGTGGTCGGTGACGGCACAGTATCCAACCTCTTGCTGACAGTGGGGTAGTAGATGCCGGGAGAGAGATTGCCGTTCGCCGGCACCGACTTGAGTTTGAGCCAGCCGTCGGGGAGGAGATGGGAGTCCTCGCGGTGGGCGGGCGACTCTGGGTCGGCGTGCATGGCGGCGGCGACGGTGGCGTGTGCGCACGGCTCACTCAGCGAACTGTCTGGGCAGCATCCCTCAGCGCGCGAGCCTGAAGCATCGCTCGCGATAATGTCGCTGTCACGACTGCGTCTCTCGCGCCGTCATTCACTACAACGACGCGCTAAACGTTGTATAATTGTATCGCTTGCATTGACGACTCTATATCGAAAATTATCAGCTCACCACGGAAAACAAATTTCAGTTAGTGCCTACGTTCATAGGAGTTGATATAGGATGTTCTATATTCTTACGAAACTTCAAGTATTAGCTAAAAATATTTTTATTTCAGCAGTTACTGGAGAAGAACAGTATGAACAAATGAAGAATTGTCGCTTTATAGGGTATTCTGTAAGAGATCTCTCTTAGAGATAAGCATGCCCGTTGAGGTTCATATATTTTCGTCTAAGTTTGTAACATTATCTGCGTACACAATAGATAGTTAAACTAAACAATCCTATATATGTAATTTTGGAATCTAATAACTATATAAGATTTACCTATGACACCTCTAATCTTTTATTTATCTCTCTACTAAAACCATAACCAAAAAGGAAGACCCCTGCGCATCCCAGAAAAATGGTGATTGCTTAGCTCCCTGGTATTATATCATGATGCATGGGCAAAAACGACCATACTCGGGAAACTATCTACACTTCACTGAAAATCGGAACAAAATCCGTTCAGCCATTTTCGCGGTTATCCTTTACACAGACAGAATTTGTTCTGAGAAACTTCGTTTTATATTACAACACATCAGGCTATTTAGGCCCTTTAGTACTTTGTCGCTTTAACTTATTATTTTTATATTTTTTAATTTACTTCTAAACCCGCATTTGACCTCGATCTCGCCTGATGGTAAGCGACGATGAGGTCGACGATGGAGCATGTGGGTCCAGTAAATGCCTATTCACTCTGGCCTTGAAGATCCCAAGTTTGTAGGTTTCGGGAAATACAGACGCCGGCAGGCAGTTCCATTCCTTAGCCGTTCGCATAATGAACGTAGAAGCAAATCGCTTCGTACGAGCAGATGGGATATCAACAACATAAGGATGGAACCCCTCCCCGCGCCTGGTAGTCCGAAGGCGGAATGGAGATGCTGGAATTAGGTCGTGTAATTCCGATGCGCATTCTCCGAAATGTATCATATAAAATACCGATAGACAGGCAACCTTGCGCCGATGTTCCAGACTTTGCAGTCTAGCTTCCACCAGCGATTCGTCACCTATAAGGCGCTTATTTGACACATTCAGACGAATATCAAAGAAATATAAAAGAAACTTATTGCGACAAGGTTCCACAGAGTATAGTTTGATGTGGCTTCCACTGTACACAAACTTATGACTAATGGATATTATTAAGATTAATAATATAAATGTCATCTAGTAAGCAGAGCAAAGACATAGGTCGTATTATTAGCGTAAGGACATGTCAACAGTACCTACGTACTTCAAATCTGTGACACTTTTTGATCAGAAAACCTGTTTTTCCACATTGGAATTCAGTCATAATCTATTGTTTTATTCAATTCGATTTGATTTGGTGAAAAATATATGGACTAGCACATCCGGTGGTATAAATCCATGAGAATAAGTCACGAAATTCACGTCAACTAAACTAAAGGTTAAAAAAATAAAAACCTAAGAAGCAAATTTGTTATTACTTACTTATTTACTTACCTACTTACTTACAAATAAGCGGCAGGTATAGCACCACCCCAACTCTTCCCATGGGTGCCGTACGAGGCGACTAAGGGACTTGGTGGATACTATTGTACACCTAGTAGACGGCGATGGGCTCGCCACCTATCACGTTTGTCCACCAAATCTTACGGCGAAAAGTGGGAACCACATCTCGGTGGTTCCTCTGTCTAACCCCCTCGGGGATTATGGACACAAAATATCTATATATTTTGTGTTGTAGACGTGAGTTTATGTATGTATGATAATTATCTCTCAGTTTATTTCATAAAATTAATAAATAAAACGTCGAGTAAGTACCTACATATATGTTTACCCAAAATCGATATCCATAAGCACGACAGTAACACAAAGCGGCGCGAAATCGAACACTCTGTATAACGCGTCGTCGTCGCGTCCCCCCACTTTATTATTAAATGGGTAACTAATTTGACAGTGTGCGAATTGGTCTGCTAATGCGCATCTTCTCCAACACTAATTTGCTTCTCTCGATAATTTTCCGAACGGAGGTCGATTTGGAGTACTTATTTCTACTCGTTTCTACGATGTTATTAGGATTCCGTACCAAAATGATAAAAAAGAACCCTTATTGTGAGACTTCGGTGTCTGTATAACAAATTGTACAATATTGTACAATAAAGTCCTAATGCCAGCTGGACTTATGGTATACAGCTCTGGGTCAGTACCAAAAAGAGACCACAACGATTTTAGAATAAAGTACTTAGGGACATAATGAATGCCCCATGGTACATAAGAAACGAAGACATTCACCGGGACCTGAAAGGGGACAGTGTAGACATAGTTATTAAAACATGTGCCAAAGCTCACGAAAATATACTCTATCTACTCCCATTGCGTAATTTGATCAATAAGAAACCACAAACACATCATAAAGGGGTTCATTCTTCATGGCAGTGTTATTATGAAATATTTTAACACTGTTTTTCATTAAAGTACAGCTGCTGTATAATATGGAGCTGTAAATGGAATTGGGCTCTTATTAGACAGTGGACATTGAACATTAGACATTTGGAGATTGGACATTGGTCATTTGGATATGGTTCATTGATCATTTGGTATCTATCTATCTATCTATAAACTTCTACAAAATGTTTACAAACAAACAAACAAATAGTCTAAATGTGGTTTAACTAGTTAGGGAGTTATATTCTGCATGGGACACATCGTATACCATCCTATACAAAGCACCCGTTTATTTTGGATCTACATGCTGAATAGCCTTCAATGTTAGTTTATTATCTAGTATTAAGCCAAGATATTTGTCTTCATTCCATCGATGAATTATTTCATTATTGGTAAGTGGTGGATAACCACCAATTTTTTTTGCCGTAAATATCATGTGTAATGTTTTTGTTGTATTGATAGTGAGGAGATTATATTGAAACAACGCATTCAGTATGCTGAGATTATTCTGTGCTTGGTCCATTAAGCCAGTAATGCAACGTCCAAAGTAAAAATGACAAGTATCATCTATAATATCCAGTGAGACCAACATTGCTGATACTGTTGACATAGATAAGAAAAAGCAATGGTCCCAGTATTGATCCCTGGGGGATATCACACATAATTTTTTACGAACTGCAACTCAAGATCACCTATCTTAACTACCTGGTATCGGTTCGTGAGATAACATTCAAACATACTGAGTGCCAACCTAGTAATACCCATATTATTGAGCTTCTGGAGCAGCAGTTCATGGCTCACCGTATCAAAAGCTTTTTTTAGATCTGTAACAACACCAACAGCTATGTTTTTTCATCAACATTAGTTTTTGTTTTTGTAATTAAATCAGTTGTGGCTGATAGTGTGTTTGATTACGGTAGAAAACCACCAGTTCAGTTTTGAGAACGGAACCCTCGGTGCTTCGAGTTCGACTCGCACTTGGCCGGTTTTTATTATTAAATTCATAGACGGTATTGTAATGTATGCCGGGAAAAATAAAACGAAGTCTAAACATTTATTTTTAGAAAAAAAACATTAAAATGGTAGATATTTTTTCTTAACGAAAAATATTTCTTTTGAGAACGGAACTCTCGGTGCGCCTCAGTCCGAACCGTACTGGTCATTTTTTTATTATAAAATCATAACGTACCTATGTACGGTACGGTAATGTATGATAGCCTGTTTTATTTTGTATAAATTAATTGTGGAATAATTATAGTTTTGATTATGTGACCTATAAAAAATAAATTTACGTTAATCAGCAATAATGTAAGTACTTACCTAATTACTATTTAGTACTTATGTAAAATAAATAACGAAAAATAAATGTCAGTTAAGTAACTCAAATTGAACAAAAACATGCTAAATATCCTAGAAAATACGTCCCCAAACAAACTTTCTGTTGAAATTGCATTCAAGGGCCATTCTAAATAAGGCCCAGATTCCTGGGCTAGACCATGTTATCTACGACTGAAAGCTAAATACTCTAATCAATTAATTAGTGATGAAAATTAAACAAACTATGAATTAACAAATCCAATTAATTCACTTTTAAGTACTTAATGAATCCTATCTATCTATAATAATAATAATAATATATATAATCCTATTTTTCAGTGTACTCTAATTGGCGCACCACGCATGCCTCCCTGCTGTAAGTAAGTTTATCCACGATTTGCTGTTGATCAGTAAATATTGCGACACTTTGAGATCGTGATATGAGAATAAGCACCTGAGTGACACCCAATGATTTTCCATTGCTATAAACACTTCATACAAATAGGTAAGGGGTGCTATACACATACTCGTCTTCACCTTTAACTGTCAAATCCTGATTTGATGGAGTATGTGTATGTATAATAAATATGAATATCACATGAATTTGATAGATTCAATGGTTGTACTAGTACCTACGCGACATCCCCGGAATGCCGGTTTCTAGTGATGTGACAATATACGTTGGGTATATTATCTATAATATATAATATATTCCATGATCTATCTCATATATCATTATTTACCGTACCAAAACTTACGACTATGGCGGGTAGACGTGCTTACTACCCTACGACCCAGAACAAAACTAGCTTTGCACAACGTCAATTCGAATTCCTTTCTTCATTTCTTTATAGACAACTCAATCAAATTGGTAACTCGAAAACTGCTTCGAAAACAAAACACGTAAAAAAAGTGGTACAGGCAGTTTCAAATATACCTAAAAGCGTCAGGATTACATAAGGAAAAAACTTTTTTTTTTAAATTATGTAAGAAGAGCAGACGAGCAAACGAGCCACCTGATGGTAAGTGGTCACCGCCGCCCATAGACATCTCACATCACTGTATTAATATTAGAGGGTTTTTGATGCGCTGCTAACCTTGAGGACTAAGATGGATTGCCTCATGTGCCGGAAATTACGCTGGCTCTCTTACCCTTCAAACCGAAACACAGAAATGCAAGCATCTCTCCGTCACTGCAGAAATAGATAAGAGGGTGATACCGCCCCAGGCGATCCTTCACATTAGGATCTACCACTACACTGCTGAAACTGAAACTGCTGAAATTCAAGCTAGCTTACTCATAAACTTGATTGGTTCGAAGGGATAAGACATTTACTCGACCTTCTAGTTTACCAAAGACGCAAACCGCGACGACATCACTAAGATCGTTCAAAAGTTTGACGAACATTTCACGACAAAGCCGAACACAAATTGTTGTGTTGTTGTAGGTGGCTCGTTTGCTCGTCTGCTCTCCTTACATAATTTAAAAAAAAATGTTTCTTCCTTATGTAATCCTGACGCTATTTTCGTACCATTGGGTACGATTTAAATTCTTCACCAGAAATTAAGAAAAAGGTGAAATATCGACGATTACATTACTGCACTTCAATTGATAAGCCAACATTGTGAATTCGAACATTTGGAAGATGGGTTGATAAAGGATCGTATAGTATGTGGGGTCGTGGAAAGTTCAGTGCGAGATCGATTGCTGCGGACGGACGATTTAACCTTAGACAATCAAGCGAACGAGATGTCAAACAAAGAAAATAGTCAGATCGAAGTTGCAAAAGCGGGTGGCGGCGCATATTATACGGGCATCATCTTATAATGTGATGCCAGCAACAGTATGTGATATAATAATAATATACGCCTAATGAACGACTGACCAAAGCTTGAAATATCCGAATTTGAAAAATCTAAATGGTTAATACTTGCGGTTGTTGGTACTTGGTGAAACTTGTAGTACATGATTAGACATAAATAATATACTGTTTCACGGTATTTTTATTGTATTTTATTAATTATGACTGGTTTCGTTAATACATCTTCAGGTATTTGTTTATAATTATTTTCTTAACTACATGTAGGTAGACAAATACAACTTTGCGTTTTGTTTTTGCAATTACTAACAAAATGTCTAGTTACGTTCCGTTGTGTACTTACGCGTAAAATCATTTTGATAATGATTTTACGCGTAAGTAGTTTCATTAATTTCATTCATTAAAAATGTCAGAAATCCTAAACAGTAGGCAGGATAATAATTATGGTCTAGGAATATTTTTGTATAAGAATTATTAAATATTTATACCCCAATATTTTTACCCCATCGTCATCTACAGTACAGAATCAAAATTAAATTCACTTAATGCTGACAGTGACAAGTCTTATTATCATTAAGGTACATAAATAGAATAAAATAAACATACTCGTATATATGTACTTACGAGTAAACAAACATATCCCGCAATTTTAACTTGATAGCCAAACAAAGGTTCAATGTATGCGTCGCCTTGGGCACCAATATCCTGTTCACTTTGTCAGCTAATCTGCACATTAGTTCTACTGGGGCATTCGTAAAATAGACAAATGAACAGCGAAATAAATGCCACCCATTATTTACCCGTATTGCATTTTTCTTAATACGAAAGTTACTAATCCCAGTTTAAGTTGACCTTCGTGTAGGTATTTTAGTTACACCCCGGGTGTATTTCTGAACATACTTAAGGAACAGAGGGGCCATGTCTTACTGGTCATAAAGTGAGTGATTGACGGGCGACAAATGAGATATGTCGCTGACAGAAAGCTGCCGGCGAACAATCGAAGATTAGGTGCCGCTGGCGTAACGGCAGTGGAGGTGTATTGAAGTAGTCGGGTGTAAGTAGGTATTACAATTGCGTATTTACATCACACATGACATAGGTAAGTATTGTCTGAGATTTCATTAAATTAAATACTTAAACAGTTATGTGTGGGTTAACTACCAAACTTGCTGGCCTACTTATACTAGTCGCGAATTATCTATGCTTTTCATATAGAAATAACCTCTGGACCTCTGGTTAGCGGTTAAATAGAACTATAAGAGAGTTAAGATTTAACTACAGTACAATTTAAATAACTCTAGATTAGTAAAGGCCATGGAACCTTATTGGCACACCTAACTTTCCGGTATATCGCAAAAATGTCTATTTCTTGGCGATCGACCCTAGCTTAGTAATTCGATAGAGGACATCAATACATCTCTTGATAAATACTCCTAAAGTATCTCTGAACCCAGAAACTTGATCCAGTAATCTTACTTTAAAAAATGTGACTTTCCCTGCCCTTTACTTTTTCCTAATCATCATCAATGGAAGGAATGGCAGGTCCTGAACATAATATGAGTGAAAACTTGAACCACGTAACTATTCTGTTCCAGAGATCCCATCTGACATCAAAGATACCTTACTCCAAGATTTCCGACACCATGCCTAAGATAAGAACAAAATTCACTGTTAAATTGAAAAAATAACCGCGTCCAATGCAATTCATTAAGACCAATATAAATACCTAGGTAAGTACTCTAACAATTTATTTAATAAAATTATATATTTTTTAAATCGTATGACCTTGCGTCATCGCTCTGTAATACCTGTATCCAACAGAGAAAAAAGAGTTCTCTCAGACAGAACAGAGAACAGCACTGCAGTTAATATGTCGCAGGAAAATAGGCGAATTCAGGAAAATAACCGAATCTCACAGGGATTTGAGGTTTAATGGTCGTCAGTAGTAACGGATGGTGGATTAAAACTGTATAACATGTAATAATGAGTTATGAGATTGGTTGGAGGGGGGAGGGGGACTGTTAATAGGTTAATACGTAAGTACCGTCCTTTACCTTTTTAAAGTGTAGATAGTATGGAGGAAAGAACCCCGGAGAACCCGCCCTCCCTTCATACCTTCCACCTTCCGCCAAAGATGTTCCGGACCCTCGGAGCAACAATTCTCTCCAGTCTTAGCCAAATCCCTAGGGGATTCGTCTATTTTCCTGAATTCGACTATTTCCCTGCGACGTAGGTGGATATAATTGGATATGTATGCAGTTTTCCTCACGAATTTTTCTAACAATGCATAATCAATATCTTTAGGAGTCAGAGGTCGTGTCTGGAACTCCCTCTAACTCTAATAAATTAAAGGTGTGTATGCAGCTCCTTAAAAGATCGAAAAGTTAACATCTATCCAGCCAGTTATATTATCTGCAAACCCTGACGACAATTGTTTCCGAGCGCGTGGCCCGTTAACATATAATCGCAGTTACAATTGGAATAGGTACGCCGCAAGAGTGGTTGCGCATGCTGTCACAGTCCACGCTACCCTGGCGATCGCTGCGCACACGCAGTCGGCAGTAATCCTGCCATCAAAAACAATACACGGGAAACAAACTGCATGCCCTTAGTATTCTAAACAGATCAGAATACTAAATAAACTCAATGCGCGAAATCTTGTCACAATGTTTGTTAGTTAAAGTGATGTTATTTAACATGTTTTAGTTCAGGATGTGACCCCTCACATCACAAAGTTTTTATGACCGTCTGTGACCATGGTAAGTACATGAAACTGGTATTTCTATACGTGTTTGAACCAGCAGCTAGTTTTACAACTTTTCTAATATTCAGTAAGTAAACAAATAGAACTCTACCAATCTCTATCAATTATTCTGTTCTCTGAACAGAACAGAACTACTTGGTAAATAGCAAAAAGTATAGGCTCTTAAGTATGGGTACACTTAAGAGTCTCTACTTTTTGCTTTGTTTCCAGTAGTTCTGTTGAAACAGTTCTGCTAACAGAACCCAATAAATATGGATATTTAAATATATGTGGATATTTGAATATATGAGTAGAATACCTCAGTTTACAAAGTAAACAGCACAAAATAAATAGCAAAAACCGCAGATTCGCATTACCTACATGCGGTATCTCCTTCCACAGTAAAAACCACGCTGTCCACACATCATAAAACTCGTTTAACATGTAACCAGAATGAAAAGCCCTAATTCAGTAAAACCCACTGCACAAATCCATTTTCCAAAATGGATTACATTCCACAATTACCCACATTTTATTTCCAGTCCAATCCATTATATTTAGTTTGTTTCCACTTTAATCCATTGTCAAATAGGGCATTACCTACAACCGCGTACCTAGATCCTTACATTTTCAATTTGCATTGTAAATGCAGCAAAGTACGACTATTTACCATTTACATAGAACTGTTTCTGCATAGGTATAACAGCTGATAGCATTGTGTTATGATCACGTTTCAATTGTGAGATATTCTCTTTGAAGACCCTGGTTCTGCAATAAGGAATTTTAATTCCACCCATGTTATAGAGGTAGACTTAGGTAGGTATATAGGTAGACTTTACGAGTGACCTTAAATTTTATTTACATTATTAAACAAACGGACACCTGCTGTTTTAATACTACATCAACGACACAACATTACATTTCATTCATGCTTTATACACATGCAATTAATTAAATTGTTTTGCCGTGATGACATTATTTCTGTTCACAAAACTGTATTCTTATATTAAAAAGGCTGATGGGCTTTTATACTCTAACATTAAAATCCAAACCTATACCTAAACTTAATACTTACCTACCTATGCATTGTTACTTATTTATCAAAAACTTGAGATCTCGAAGGCTATCGTGTCCATTTGTCGATTTATATTCGAAAATTCCCATAGGTAAGGCAAAGGTAAATATAAGATCAGCCTTTAATACTTCGACAGCTACGTATTTAGATTAGATAATTAGGTTACCCCGAATTTTGATATCTTTAGTTAGCCCTTATTCCATATAAATACTTATTCCAAATAAACAGAAATGTTTTGACTGTAAAGACAGACATATATGAATCAGATTCTTTTGTACATGAACTACCCACGGACTAATAAAGACATGAGTCATCCCGAAATTAGCCGTTGGATGGATCAGATGTCGCAAGTAGCCACCTGACACTTCACCTATGTAACTGGAGCAAGTCATGCTAATCCAATTGAAATCTCTTTCTACGAAAACAAGAGTAGGTATCTAAATAAATTAGAAAAGGTGTTTAATAATTTTTTCGCGAGAAGGATTTGAACCTGCGACCTTGTCGTTCCATGGCAGCAGTGCTCTAAACAACTGAGCTATCGCAGCTCATTATTCCGGCTTCAAATAAATAAACCATTTCTCTGTATAGGCGACGTAATGACATCTATAAATTTTTCAATCACTTTTTCTAACAGCATGGTAAAATTTGTAATAAATAAAAACAAGAGTATCGTTACGTGCCTACTGCCTAACCTATCCGCGAGATTATAGCCCTAACTGCAACTCCTGTTGCTATAACCCACAAAATACCTTGCTATCAGAACATCGCTCCCGTTCTCATCGCTACGAAAACTCAGATAACCTTACCCTGATGGACCAAGCCACCCTCATATAACCCTAGAACCCCAAAATCACATCGAAATCAACATTTAAACTACGTCCCCGAAACTGTGCTTAAACTCTAAACTGAATCCTACAAAAACGAGTACAATTCTGAAACTACTTTAAAACTGCACAATGCCCATATACCAAGCTTGATTGTTAGTAGCACTCATGTAGGTAATGTAATGTAATGACTGGTGAGATGAGGCATTTAGAATACCTAATCAAATCAGCAGTCAGATTTAAGGACTTGATCACACTAATGCTATCGCACGAACACGATCGCTCTTTATTACGTACTGAACCTGATTTTATTATCTCAAATTCCAGACCTTTTTAAAATTACTAATATTTAAAGCTTTACTAGAATCAGCAATAAATATCTCCACTCCAATTTTGTTAAAACTAGTAGTTTAGAAGTAGAACAGAATAAATAACTATGGATAGAAGTAAGTAAGTCTATATTCACGAATGTAAAAACATCTCAACCATTTTCATTTGCCTCATTCATAGACAAATTGTCCTATTCATTATTATCTTTGTTACTGGTACCTATTCAAAGTTTTCTCGTGTTTTTTAGACAAAGAAACTTAAAATGGCTTGACCATCACATAAAATATCTTGGTATTGTCTTCTTTATCTTGAAAATTGAAAATCTTTCCAAATTATGGAAATAAGTAACTAAAAACTGTTTACCCCCAGTAATCCCTAATAAATAATGGTAAGTACGAATCTACGGAGCAGATTAACATGTTAGTGTTTACCTACCTCCTATATCTATGACTATGACAATCCATGTAGGATACATATTTGTCACCAAGAAATTCGAAACGAATCCAAAAATTGAATCGCGTCTAAATGCGTGACTTTGGATAGTTATGCCACAGGTTGTGCCTACCAAAAAGTGTTACAGATCTGAGGTATTGTCATGTCTTTACGCTAGTAGTACCTATTTTGTTTTTTGTTATGATTCTTACTCTATGAGTGTTATAGTATACTATAGTATACTCGTATGTTTTCTTCTTCTTCAAAAAGTAGGACGGTTGGAGCAAGTCGTTTCGCAATATGGAGTTCCCCTTAGGAACTGACAGCGGTTCCCGCAATCCGTACGTGCAATTGCATGAATAGGACAACGTGTTCCGAAATAGACTCTTCCTGCCTTGCTAGTGATTCAAACTAACTGTGCCCATAAATCTGATTCTAGACAAGGAAGTCTATCACTAGACGATTACACAACTGTTATCTGCGTCGTGCTTAACGGCATGTTGACCTAAGGGTCACTTCGAGAAACATACATAAAGTACGACACAGATAACAGTCTTAAGAAACTAATGCTCGAAGTTAATCTTCTTCTTATTCTTGTCATGTGGTTAGTGATGTCAGAGTTGTTCAGGCCGCATAAAGGCCTTTGACATGTCCTAACGACTGTTGTCGGATGACAGCAACCGAGATCGATAGCTTAAGGTATTTCCTGAGGCACCGAGAGATATGCAAAGAGGATATAATACATAAGTTTTAATTGAAATAATATGGGTAAATCTATAATAATACTAAAGCTAAAACTTAACTTAGACTAAGAAGAAGAAAAAAAAGGTGCAATGCTGTACTTTGTATTTGATTGCTAAATGATAATCGATTTTAAACTACAATTCACAGTTTCATATAAGTAGTCATTATTATATTAGTATTTACACTGTAAAATAATGAAATTAATCGTAGTACGCTTTCTCTAATTTTATTTAACTGTCATAATTTCCTGTATGATATAAAAGCTCAGATGTCATGTACAGTAGCCATTATTGTAACAATGATAACAATCCTTTATGAACGTACAATGAAATGCAATAATCGCTGGTTTGTGGGTAAATTCATGTTAAATCATGAACATTATGTAGGTAAGTACTTAGTTACTTCTATATTACGGTTGTAACCAACAATGTACAATGGAGGTACTTACTTAAACTTTCAGATATTGTTAATTAAAACTGACACAGTCATACTTATAGTTTTTTAAATATTTTAACTTATTTGATTATTATTCTGACATTTCAACTTTTCTTATTATCTGATTGTATTATTTAATCTTATTTTTAACACCCGACCGATCGAGGGCGTGTTTCGTTTGTCTGTGGCCTCATAACTTAACAACGGATGATCCGACTAGAACCCGTTTTTTTTAATTTGAATTTTTGTGAATTTTGTCGATAGTGTTTTTAGCCACGTCTGATAAAAATAGGATCCGTGATTTCCAAGATCTTGAAGTATCTTTGATGGCAGATGGGATCTCTGGAACGGTAATAGCTAGATGATTCAAGTTTGAACTCAAATGTTTAGGACCTTGGAGCCCTTCCCACACCTGGAAAGCACGCGCGAAATATTAAATAAGTGGAGGTACCCTTATACTTATTATTTTATTTACCTATAGGTACTATTATTACTTTACTATTATATTTACCTATACCTACTATACCTTTAATACATTACTACTTAATAATTGCTAAGAATGATGACATTAACCTCAAAAGTAAGTATTTAGTATTAACTATAAGGTCACTTTACTGGCGGATAAGCCCCATAAACATATCAGCTATCACATAATAATCAATATACAGGATGTAATTAAAAATGGTATTGAAAAACTTTCTTTATAATAGCCAAGAGGTAATTTGATATAGAAATATCCAATATAACTAATGTCACCTTGTCATGTACCAAAGCCTCTAAAATACAGATTTAAAAAAAACTAATGTCTGTGATAAAAAAACTGTGTTTTAGGAAGTGGCTCGGTTAGCGATCCTGCATTATGTTAAGCGTTAAAGCATGGTAAAGTTCTATTGGTATTTAATATACTTACTAATAAATCTGATAATAAACTAAATATCAAAATGTAGGTAGAGTTGCGAAAAATATATAATATTAGACCTCTTTGCGTAACATCCTCCGAAAGCCAAAAAATTATAATTAATGAACATTAAAGGCTTGTGGCCCCATGGCCATATTGCTTAGCACGGCCTTGCTCATCTCCATGGGTCTTGACCCTTAGTACGGCCCTGCTCAATTTCGGAGTTTGTAAAAACAATAGACTAGCAAAAATTTTAAAAAAATTGCACACTTCAGCGACTATTTCAAACGGCACGACGACGTCGGTCTACACAAAAACGGTAATTAACGTATTAATCACCTTAGTACTAATATTAAAACACTAACTAAGTACTAAATGTTAATCATACATCAAATCATAGTCACCAAGTACAATTTGTAGGTCAAATTCGATGCCATTGACAGACTTAGTAAAATCCATTCGCTAAAATAGTGTCGCTCTTTGAAAATGCCGCCCGCGCTAGCGCCGCTACTAGTCAAACGATGCCGCCACGACAACAGAGGATGGCGACTGCTGCGTACACTTTTCTATTTTATAATACAATTTCCTATTTTATGATATTTCAACACCCGCGAGATTATTTGAGGGAATTGACTTTATTTAGTCCTTATACCGTAGGTGGCAAACCCGGATTTCCTTAAATCATTGTTAAAACAGGTGTTTACTCATTTTTTAACTACGAAAACTAGAATGTATTAACCTTTGTGCGACATTTCGACGGAGTTGCATCTGTCATGGTGTCATAAGTGTTTCCTCTAGGCTGTAAATCTCTATCGGCGCCTGGAGAAAATAACACCCTATAAGTATGTAGTTACTGTAGTACCTAGGTATTAACGAAAGGTTAATGTAGGTAAGATCAACCGTTTGCACGATAGACCTATCCATGCCACTGACCACTCATTAATTACTTGTTGGACAGTCGTGGACACGATAATTGAGATCGAGCGACCTTCGCGACAGGTATGAATTTACAGAATGTGTGTTAATTTATACTTTGAACGTCACACTTTTCATTAGTAACTAGAAGCAGGGCTCGATCAAGGGCCAAGCTAACGGTGAGCGGCACAGATATAAAAGACAAATGGATGAATTAGTTGTGGATTGTGGGTCAACTCAGATCATACCTTCTGATGGTGGTATGGTATAGAGGTACTACATATATCTGTCTCAAAGCAGCAATGCCTTGCATTGACATATTCCGCGGTTTGAAGAGCAGGCATATTTACCGGCACATTAGCCACTCGATCTAAATCCTCAAGGTTAGCAGCACATCGAAAACCCTCTAATTACATTATAGTGAGATGAGATGTCAATGGGAAACTATGACCTTTACCATCATGTGGCCCGTTTGCTCGTGCGCTCTCCTCATATAATAAAATGCTCCTGCGGGGCCGTGCAAACAATGAGCCACCTAACGGAGGACTGCGAAATATGGGCCATACCAGGAGGAATCAACAGATTGCACTTGTTAGACGACGTAGCCATAGCATGGCTGAAGAATATTTTGCCTTTGTAAAATAATAGTGTGATTGTGTGATGCTGACGACCGAACGATAAATAAATAAATAAATATAATAAAAAATACACACGTAGCTAACCATTCGAAAAGCCACGTGTATTACCATCTTAACTACTTATCCCAAGTAAATATATTAGAAGCAAGCATTATTTACTTCAAGTAAGCTAGAATCCAAAATGGCAAAGCGACACCTATTACACTTAAGCGACAAATCGCTGTGACATGGATACAAATAACGTTCTTATCAAAGAATATCCTCAAGGCAGCAATCCCTAGTTTCCCTCGTTGTTGTCATCTTCCTTGTAAACAGGACCATTTTAAGAGAGTTTCCGCAATATCTGTGATAATCACGTGGGTGGGACATAAACGCATCCGCCGCCGTCACCGAGGCGTTAACAAACTATGGAGATCGAGCACATCCTAATGATTGCAAGGACGGTGTGCTAACACGGAACTGTTACAAGATCGTGGTCATTTTCAGCGAAAAGTGTGTCACAGAGTCACAAACCATAATCAACTCTTGATGCTCTTTATGGTATAATGGCTGCCCAAGAATCTAAACTCGGAAAATGACAGTTGACCCAGTCGAATGTTGCAGTTTCAGAATCGTGCACTTCGTTCGAACAAAGAATGTATTTATGGCAATAAAAGGGTAATTAAAAATTAGAGCCTACCGCAAATCTAAGAGTCGTGCGAATTTTAACTGGAAACAACTATGGCCACTTTAATATAAAATCTATTTCTTCTAAATTCAAGGAATTCTGAAAAAAATATCAGTGATTTACGTTGTTCTTCTAGTAAAAGTGATCTTTTAGACATATTAGTATACCATGATTGCAAGTCGTTTTTGTATAGTTATCTGGTCTAACTATATGAAAAAGACTAGCTAGAATAAAACTACTACTGTGGTTCTGAAAAATCACTATCTGTAGAACAACGTACAACCTACATTTTTCAAAATTGACCTGTAATTTTAGATAAATATTTTTTTATCAGAGTGGCGCTAGTTGTTTCCTGTTAATTTTAGTACGCAAAAACTAAGTGGTATACTAACAGCTCAAACTTTTCAGCTAAAAATATGCTTCCGCTACTTGACAACAGATGGCGCTACCTAGTAAAGTTATAGGTGAAAATTATAGAATAAACATAAGTAATTATTGTAATTCATGCAACTCCGTCGTAGATGGCTCTACTACTAGTATTGAGATTGTTTTAAGTTCTAATTAAGGGTATAGATATTTGGTACCGATTCTTATTTATCAATACCTACTGAAGTTATCTACATTTATAAGTTTGTGTTTCTCTATTTAAGACGGTGAGCTGGTATTATTGTGATACCTTGATTACATGGTTTGTTTTAGCCATCTTATTTTCTTATTTTCAGGCATTAGCAGAGTAACAACAACACGCCATCACATTAACCAACACAATGAGTTCCCGAAAAAATATCAATAGAGTCAATGAAATGACTGTCAAAAAATCAAACTCCAGTTCAATTTTGTGACGAAAACCAAAATACCGGTCAAAATGGCTGAACCGTCGACCTACGAAATGCAAGTTCGAAATGAGAACGAGAACCAGAAGGAAAAGCCAAAACCTGGTCTGTCAGCAGGAAAGATCTTTTATAAACCGGGAGTCATAGAAGAAGAGACGGATGATACAAGTGTCTACGACAGTTCGATGGTAGAGTCCCCTATGCTGAGTGGCTTGATGCCTGGGGGATACCTGCGACCCCCACTGACGATACATCCATCAAGCAGTCTCCATAGGATCCCTACGTACAGCAGTTCTATTGGACAGAGCACCGTATATCGGCCAGATTCTTGCAGGTAGATGTCTATTGTTTTTTTTTTCATTTCATTTATATTCTAGCCATAAATTACATGTCATTATAGGTCTTATTATAATACAATTTAATATAATACATTAGGATGTAGCTACACGAAATAAAAATATAAAAAATCATCACAAAAAAATTGATAAATTATTATATCTAATTAATAAACGCAATTGAATAAATTAAAAAATTAAATTATATTAAATTGAAAAACATTTTCTTTGATATTTTGTACTAGTACAGTCACCCCTACGCACAGAGTAGTACGTATACTGACGAAAGACAGTGCCAACAAGTATCGTTGTGATCTTCTCAAAAACTACTGGATCGATTCTTGAGATTTAGATATCAAAGTGATAAGATAACTAATGGTAGATACTAATAGCAGAAATCAAAAGTAGCGGCCTGAGAATTTATATTTATTAAGCATTTACCTCAGCGTACATAGGTACCTACATACATAAATTAGAATTGGTTGAAAAAAATCATAATTTTTCGCAGTTTCAATTTGCAATCGCATGTCGTAGATTCAAATCTTCGCGAAAATATGTTTCAACTATTTTCTATTTACTAGCGCCTCTTCAAATTACAAGAATCTTGCATGGCCGACGTGAGGCGATGTGAGAAGGCACACCTTCTCGATGCTTAGCAGCAGTAAGTATCGTTTCGTTGTGACCTAGTTTTCTAAAGAAGGTTTGTTTGTTCGTTTGTTTTTGTTTTGGTTTGTTTGTTTGTCAATGGCTTCAGCTATTCATTAGATAGGTATCACGTGTAGAATGAATACAAAATCATAAGTAAAATTAAATATAATGTTTATTTATAACACAAATTGAATTATAATAATACATAGTGCTTTCAATTATAAGTCAAATACTTATAAGTCAAGTAAAAATATACATTATAAAAATGTACAGTCAAAGGTACTACTCCTGACCCTGAATCGTCCCCCGTCCAAAGGTACCCATAACGCTGGCAGCGTTGCCACGTTGGATAGCTAACGAGATCGTTTGGACGAGGTACGCTCCAGGGGGAGGGTCACCACCACTCTCCCTTAATCGCCGACCCAGTACAATTAATATTTAATTAAGTAATTGCATAATTATGTTATCTATAGTAACGGCCTATTGTCGTGGACATTCTAGGAACCTCTGAATCACGATTCTTGAGGTACCGATATCTAATCAGTGAGAAACAGATAAATACTTCACTATCGAAATAGTTCTGTTAAATATGTATTATTCGCATTGCGATTTCAGTGTTCGTTGTGTTCTCACTTTGCTGTACCTACCTATATTATGTAATTTTAACCGATTAGTAGTGAAGAAAGGCGTCATATTTTTTCCGTGAACAGACAATTGTATTACTATAAATTCCGTTTAATAAATTCATGTTAAGTGTGATGAAAAATCTATAATGAAAGGGGTAAAAAGTGTTTGAAAATGCGTCGTCGACGTAAATAATTATTGTGATAAGACACTGTCTTAGTTTGTCATTGTTGACCAAGTTTGCTCTACTTTTATTTAAAATACCATCCGTGACTGACAAGGTATGTCTGAAGCTGTATTTTTTATCCATCCTTTGTAATATAGGTATCACTTCTTTTTCGATTCACGTAATATTTAGAAAATTATATTACGAAACACCTATTTTAGGGTTTAGTACATAGGTACGAAACCCTGGTAACCGTGGTTCTTCATAAATAGTTATGAAGAACCACGCTGAAAAACGTATTGTAACAACTAATTCCATTATCTTGCCTTAATAGTTCATCGTCCCATTTGGAATTAAAGCCATGGGATGAATGACTATGAATCCTTTAGTTTGTGAATATGTAGGTTTTTCTAAAACCTTATACTTTCTTAGAAATATGTATCAAAGACGGAAAGAACGCTGTCTTGATTTATAATATGTTATGAAGAAATGCAAATTTCTTCAGCTCATCCGGTACAGGCTTTTAAAACTAATAGGTGGTTACCTAACATGATAATCCCATTAGAATTTGATCTATTGTTAAATTTGTGATAAGAATTTAATCGAGTCATTAAAAACATATATTTTTTTATTGTATAAGGAGATAACATTGTAATAAATTAACATAAAAGCAAATTCTTATAAATAATTGAAAACAATAATTTTACGATTTATTGTACGAGTATCACTTCATCACTGATATTCTATTCTATAGTGAAATAGTGACAGTTACGAGTATGTTGTATAATATAACTCTTTTTTAAGAGTTATATATTTCGTAATTTTGCAAACCATAATTATGTGAGATAGCAAGCATAAAACGAAAAATGACTATAGACTAGCGAAAGTGGCGCGCCAAGATAGAGATTCATGGCGTTCCAAGACATTCATGACGCTCAATTCTCACTGAGTACCCGGCAAAGGATATAGCGTGAAGATAATTAGGTGTGTATGTTTGTAAATTCAGTGACGCATCCAAACCTAGACTTAATCGAAGATAATCTCTTTTGAAGTCGAGAGACTTATAAGCGAAGCATCCAAGGCCCACCGATGTGGGATAGATTTACAGAGAGACAGTAAACACGTTTATTAAAGATAGCTCGTATCATCATACAACCACTTCAGATTAAAGATTAAAGAGTGTTGCACTTATATTTGGATGCATTTGAATATACAGCGTGTTTGCGACTGTACAAAGCGTTCTGCGAATCTGATCCTATGTGAGTTTGATGAACAAAAACAACGAAAGTCAAAACCACCACAGCCCTAAAATTATCCGTTTTTTTGTCAATAATTTAATTCAATCTTTTATTTATAATTGATGTTATAACGAATAAAATGTCTGAATATAATTACAGGCTATATAATTACAAAACAAATTCAATTTTAATTATAATAATCATTATTAGTTTATTTTATTTTAGAACGTCGGTGGCACAGTGGCTAGGGCATCCACGGACTCCCACACGGGAGGTTCCCAACCGTGCAGTGCCATGTACCAATGAGTTTTTCGAATTTTTCGAAGACTTACGTTCATTTACCGACTGCTCTAACGGTGAAGGAAAACATCGTGAGGAAACCTGCACACTGAGATGACCAGTGTGTAAAATGGGGAAGGCACAAAAGATCCTCAAGGGTCGAAGTGCCGCTGGGTTGTTCCCGGCCCCCTATCATAAGATATGATAATTTTTTTCATTATTATGCAGTTTAGTTATCGTTATATATTTTATCATGCTGCAGCAATATGAGAAGAGCAACACTTTTAACATATTATTTTTACGTGTTAAAAAATGCAGACTTTCTAATCCCGTACCCTTGATTTAGCTATGATAGATATTAAATCACCGTCATCTAGTACCAGTTCTACTCGTAACTCCACTCATAATGCCCACTAATCTGGCAAATCCACCAAAATTCAGCAAACAGTGATACGTGTTCGGATAATCTTGATTAATCATCTTGAGTGAGACCTTTCCACTTGAGACTGGAACACTTTCTTGATAAAATTAGGCTGCTAAGCCTTATATTGTATGCAATAAGTGACATTGTTACCTTGACAAGGAATTTTCATATCCCAGGGGCGACACAAACGCTTTTCGCATGGCTATACGATCTGTGACGCAAAGGCTAAGAAGGGATCCAAGGTTTAGTTCTTCTTTTATTATTTAATACAAAAAATACAAAATACAAAAATATTTATTAACCCAAACAATATTCAAATTATAATCACTTAACAATAGTGTAGTTACAATGTATAAGTAAATATCGGTGTCTACTATTTGTTTTAAAATTTGTTGAATATCATTAAAAAGTTACAAATAAGTATAATACAAAGTTAAACCTAGGTTACGTATAAATTTTTGTAGCTGTGTAAGTGAATTTCTTTTTAAGGTTTTCTGTTGTTGATGGTGGGGGCTTCACTCCCTCGAATCGCTTTGCGCCTCTCGATGGCTCTTCGGTAAGGTTTACAATTGCTATCTCCGAAATGCATCATCAGATCTTGACTACATTTTTATGGGACACTCACAAATGCCAGCTGTCACCTGTAATAGTATTTTATTTAACTGACACGTAATAACAGCCATTGTAAAATAATAGAAAAAACGAGTTTTACAATGGCTAATTACGTGCAGTTGCATACAATATCTACTTTTTCTGCGATCATGAAATACCTAAATAACTGAAAATACAAACTATTGTGAAGCATCCAACACGCCATGACAGCTCTTCAAAACTCCGTTGACAACAGTGCGTGGTCCAAGTTGTCGTTTAGAATTGTCGGCAAAAAAAAATTTTTTTCCTAAACTACAAATTTTGAGTTGACGGTATCGTAATGCGTGTCGTAATGTTCATTACGACACCGCGACGTGCATTACGGTACGACCCTTAGGAATGAAGTAGTTTGTGTTGCTGTTAGTGGTTTCATATTGAACAAATTACCAAATGGGAGTAGAAAAAAATATTATACCCGGGTTAATCATGCGTACGGTCGGTAAATACAAATTCAATATTTCAATAATAATTATCTGCAGATGACTGTAACTGATGGAGAATTAAGTGGCACTAAATAAACAGAATTACAGCTCAGCTATCGCACCGAAATTATTATGAATTTGAACCGAATTTGTATGTGAAAGCCCTGAACAATTCCACGTCATCTGAAAATGGGGTTGGGTTTATCCATTAATACTGCTATATATCCATAACACTAAGTGCATATTGTCAACACGTAGGTAACAGGTATCTATCATACAACATTGTGGTAGAATATACTGGCGCTATGGTAATTTTAAGGTCTTTGTAACGTATATTCTTTCGTACTTTTATATTCTTACAAAAAAAAATCATTTGAATATAATAATATAAATATTTTAGTTAAGATATCGTAACTCTTTATTTTGGATGATTTTTCTAACTATCACTAGCACCTTAGGTATGTTGTGAAAATATTATAATAGGTAAGTAACATTTACCTATATAAAGGTAACTCTTTTAAGAAGGATATTAAAAAATATATTGGTATCCATGTAGCATGGTGTTCTACCTTGGATCAGTTGGTCTCAATATCACATGCATAATCCAAATTAGGTACTAGATTCATTTCAAAGTAACAAAAAACGTTACAAGATAAGTCAAACAAAATAATTAAACAATAAATCAAAATTAAATCACTTCTATTTATATCCATTATTTATGTTATATTTTTATTTAGTTATACTTATGTTAACATTACACAGCTTAGATAATTAAGATAATATTTAGAATAACTAAACAGAAAAATTCCTATAATAGTATAATAGTGTAAACAGTCAATAAAAATAAAATAAAAAAAAAGTGTGGATTCTTAAGTCAAAATTCAAAAATTCACTATAATTGTTCTCATTCTTCTTTAAATATGATATCAAGTATATAGAGTACGAAATCACCTGCTAATCAGAGGAATAAAAATCTGTAGGTGGGGCCTACTTCCGTATTTGCGTTATCATATCTACCGATACTTACTTATAATCTCAATCTACGGCTAAAATTACCTAGGTACAAACTGGATTTGGATAAATAAAACTAGTTTGCAAGTCGCTAGTGGTTTATTTAAATGCATTTTTATCTATTTGGATACGAAACAAATTGTACTTACCTACCTATCTTAATATATGGGCCATCTTCTATTAGATACGCATTAAAGGATAAATTTCTCATCAATCACGCTTCCATGTTAAATAACGAAGTCATATATTATATGAGACGGGTTTATCTTGAAATTAGTTTAAAAATAGCTAAGATATAAATAGAAACCTACAAATAAAATAGAAATGTTAGGCCCATATTTCCTTTAACCATTTATGGCTTCCTACATTTTGCGATGTATCGAAAAATCCCAAGAAAAGAATTACTCTAGTCACGTGTCATTTGAGGCGACTAACCCGAGGAACCCGAGGAAGTTGCGGACTTCCCTTTAAGGGCAGCCAATAGTGGAAGAAAATCGCCCGTTACAATGACGTGAACAAGAAACAACACTAATAGCAAAGTATACCACACTGAGGAAACAAAAATGCTATTATAAATGCGTAAATGACTATTGACTGTCTGTGTTTGTTACTGCTTCGTGACCGATTGGTATTGAATCAATTTTGATACAACTTGGCAGAAGTCCGGAGAAGAACGTAGGATGCTAACCATCCCGATTAAACGTGTAATTCTGGAGGGATAAAGCTTTCAAATTGCACACTGATGAAGTCGCGGGCAGCAGTTAGTAAATTCCTACATCTTAGCTTAGCTCAGCAAATGCTGGAGTTGAAAAGGAGGTGGCTTGTACTACACGGCCTAGGGCGGATAATACATGTAGTTCCGCCTCTGTACACATGGCAAGCTCCTAAAATCTTTCGCCAAATATCTATCTTTGCTTCGGCGTTCACCAGTTCCGGCAGTGTTTATTGAAAAGCCAGTGCTCCATACTCGGCTTCACTATCAAGTGAAGCCGAGTATGGAGCACTGGCTTTTTGGCAGTCACTCTCACCTGATGGTTAGAGTGACTGAATCTGAATCACTAAATATTCCTTTGTTTCATTCACTTGTTCCAATGTGACCCTATAACTTTATAGGGTCCTCACACGTGCTGTTGACCAATGACCATCGTCACTTGTCTCGATGACCACTCGACACGCGACAATGAGTGTAAGATTGCTGCTGTAAGCACCGTTGCCTCCGGACTCTCAATTTGCTTAAGAGTCTAGTAGGTATTATTGTTTTATTTTAAACTGGTACTCTTCAGCTATACCCTGTTCCCGATTATTGGATCAGGTTTCAGATTCTTTTAATGTTTTCTCGTCATCAAATTACATTAGATCCTTATTTACTCTACTATTTAAAATAATGAGAAGATTTGCGCAGCGTAGTCTATACGTCATATTCACAGCTAACTACTATACCGGGTAGCTACTATACTATTTTCAAAACGATGAATTCATATGAGATGAGATGACGTGCTAAGCAGAGACAGCGCTATACATAACAATGAGATAGTTATTTCATCTTTTTGAGAACGGTAGTGAGATTCGCACGTCAGTTGTTTATTACGAATGTATTCTCAAACTGTGCAAACTAGAGATGCCACGAATATTCGGCTACTATTCGGTATTCGGCCTATTCGGCCACTTTTTTTGGTATTCGGTATTCGGCCGAATAATGCGTACTATTCGGCCGAATACCGAATACCAAATCATGAAAAAAAATACATATTACTCAAGATTATATGTATTCTATTACCAAATTACAATACTTTAGTAAGTAAAATTGATCAATGGTAGGTTGTGATGGATAACATCTCATAATATTCCCATATAGGCGATTTTTTATTAATTGGTGTCATTTTGTAATCCTTTTAACGAACAAACAATTGAATAAGAACTATTCTCTGCACAATATTAATGTTTTATGTATTATTATGATCTGACAAAGCGTGCCGTGACGTGATTTACTCGCAATTGAAACAAATACCCGCCCGTCGCTCCCGTATGCACCGTAATGAGACAGGTTGCGGCCTGTCTATTACGAGTTTACGCCCTCGGCAACAATATATTTTGTGCCGAATATTCGGCGCTTCGGCCGACAGCGTTGCCGAATATACGGTATTCGGCCATATCACTATTCGTGGCAACTCAAACCTCTATTCTCCTTTCGAGTTTGCGATCCAAAGTGCTCCTCCGATAAAAACCGTAGGTAGGTACTAATAGGTAATCTCTAGTGATTTTCTAGTACAATCAATGAATCTATCATATTCATGGACGTATCTCTCTACTTACCTATTTGTATGAAGTATTTACAGCAAGGGAAAATCAGGTGCTTATTCTAATCACGATATCAAGGTGTCGCAATATTTACTAATAAATAGCAAACTCAGGCCCGTAGGAAGGGTGTGGTTTTGGGGGTTGAACCACCCACCCCCACAGGATCCAACGCAGCGATCTCCACCAACCTTCAGGCATTTTTGGGTTGCGATGTGTGGGCGCATGCGACTATCTACTATCTGAAATTCATCCATTCCCATCCAACCCTCTCCGACCGCTGGTCCTGGCTACGGGCCTGGATAAACTTACTTACAGGGAGGCGTGGTGCGCAAGTTAGAGTATGTTGAAAAATTCCGTATAGCGAATACTTAAATAAGTAATTTATTATAAACTATAACTTTATCTCTACACTAATTGCTGGCTTAAAACACGTCATAATAGGATTAACTACTACAAAGTGAATTAATTAGATTTGATAATTTATAGTTTGTTTAATTTTTGACACTAATTAATTGATTAGAGTATTTAGCTTTCAGTCGTAGATAACATGGTCTATCCCAGGAATCTGGGCCTTTTGTGGGATGGCCTTTGAGTGAAATTTCAACAGAAAGTTCGTTAGGGGACGTATTTTCTAGAATTCGATTTGTTGGGATATTTTTGTTCAAATGGAGTTACATAACTAAAATTTATTTTTTCGTTATTTATAATACGTTAGATACAGTACTCAGTTGTAATTCGGTAGCTAGGGAAAAGTTAACACCTGATAGTTGAGAAAATAATTAATTGTGGCAAATGTTTATTTTGGAATTAACTTTTACTTATAGATAATATTTTATGTATATTTTACAGGAAAAATAAAATGAAGATTCAAAAATTTATATTTTTGAGAAATTATATTTAAAAAAAAGAATTTAAATTTAAATTTTAATCATATTTATCCCCTACTTACATTATTTTTGTTTACCGTCAATTTTATTTTTATAGGTCACATTTTCAAAACTTAAACTATTCTATAATTATTTTATAGAAAATAAAACAGGATATCATACATTAGGTACCGTACCGTACATACGTTATAAATAGTTATAACAAAAAAACCGGGCAAGTGCTAGTCGGACTCGCGCACCGAGGGTTCCTTTTTCTAAAGAAATATTTTTTTGCAAATAAAGCCCTTTTATATGATATCCCACTTGCCCCAATTGCCCCACTTTCAGATTTCGACTACCATTTCGGACCCCATTGTCCATAAAAATAAAATAATTTCCATATTTCTTTACTTGAGATAGATGCGAACAAGCAAGGCCTACAACTGTGCCAAAGTACACCGCAGAGCAAGTATGGAAGAAAATATGCCGGTGAAAAAATAACAAATTTTTTTCCATACTTGCTCTGCGGTGTACTTTTAAGTCGATAACTTAAGTAGTTTCTGAGAAAAACAGCTGTGACATACAGACGGACGGATGAACACCGAAGTCTCACCATAAGTGTTCCTTTTTTTGTTGAGCGGGACTGGGAGAGGGCCGACCCCTCTCGGAGACGGAGATGTCGGGGCGCCAGAAACGTCCGTCTTACCTGACCCGTCAGCCCTGTAGTCTCGGGCGAATAATAGAGCTACTGTAGTATCCTATCTGTCGTAAAAAGGGGTATCAGGGTCGTGGGCGGGCAAAGTGGGGGCTTTGGCCGTCCATTGGTTAGCGACCCTGGGTAAGGCAGCAACGTGCTCTAGCCGCATGCTGCTGTGACGGGAGGAACGTGGAGGTGGAATATTCACCTCCCAGGAGGGGCACATGGCAAAGTGCTAGGTGCCGGTGCGTTCCACTGGAGATCCCGGAGCCTTCCGATGGTCGGTCATCGATGGGGTTTTAGTGGGTAAAAATCCGCCAGGAGAATAAGTATAATCTTATGAAGATTTCCCCCGCCTCAACAAAAATAGGTAGGTCTTCTTAGATACTTGGGTAGTTGTATTATTAGTATTAATGAAATGAAATGAACTATTTATTTTCCAGAAGCATTATAGAACAATAAATGATCAGTAATGTCTACTAATCCAATTTAAAAAAAATACATTAAAGTACATAATGAGTTGTGGATTGACTGACACGCAGAGAGCAAATATTTCAGTAAAATATCCAGGTATTTTACATTTAATACAAGTATAGGTACCTAGTTTCTAATTCTTTTTGACAAAACATATGACTAACTACAGGAAAACGTTTTTCAAGCAAATAGGCATAAATCAATGGCATACAATTGAAAATAAACTAGTCGTAATGAGAGTATAATATTCAAATGTGGTGTTGATTCCAAACTAGATAAATCTTATAAAGTTATTAGGTTCTAAAATCATATAGTGGATTGTTTAGTTTAGTTTAATTTTTTTTCTACTCCCATTTCGTAATTTTGTTCCGAACTTGGCGGACATACTCCTGGTGTCTAGATCAATAAAATAAAGAGGTTCATTCGTCATGGCCGTGTGAAAATAGCGTTTTAGTGAAATATTAAATAACAGTTTTCGATTGTAATATGTAATTTTTTATTTGTTGTATGGCACTGCATACAAGAATTCTTTCGTATTAAATGCACTACATTTCACTGGCCAACTATACTATATGGTACGCGATGTCGACAATACGTCAAACATATCTACGGTTTCCATAGTTACCAATAACATGTTAAGCGGTCATGGCGTCTGTTGAAGTCTCCGTAATGGTTTGTATTTTCTGTGTAGTCTTAGAAAAAGTATTGTAGCAACGCACGTAATGGCGTTTTAACAATCGAACGATCTATTGTGAAACTCGGCTTCGTTTCGTTTCATAAACAGTTCTCATGTTGAAATCGCTATCATTGCGTGGCCGTTGCATTAACTAACGTGAGTTATCCCTACCCTAAGAGACCAACAAACCCATTAATAGAACATTTTTTGAATCGTTCATACTCTTCTTTTCAAATAAGCGCTGTTTTTTCAAATCTTTAGATTCAGCTACTTCTTAAAGTTTCTTAAGAATATAAACACCCTATACCAACGAGTATGAACGTTGGCACTAACTGAAATTTGTTTTCCGTGGTGAGCTGATAATTTTCGATATAGAATCCTGCGATACAGTTATACAACGTTTAGCGCGTCGTTGTAGTGAATGACGGCGCGAGAGACGCAGTCGTGACCGCGACAATATCGCGAGCGATGCTTCAGGCTCGCGCGCTGAGGGATGCTGCCCAGACGATCCGCTGAGTGAGCCGTGCGCACACGCCGCCGCCGCCTCCGCCATGCACGCAGACGCAGAGTCGCCCGCCCACCGCGAGGACTCGCATCTCCTCCCCGACGACTGGCTCAAAGTCAAGCCGGTGCCGGCGAACGGCAACCTCTCTCCCGGCATCTACTACCCCACTCTCAGCAAGAGGTTGGATACTGTGCCGTCCCCGAACACCACCAATCTATACTGTTTCGCTTTTGTCCGTTCATTTGTTTAACTACCTTTGTTTTATGTCTAGGAAATAATTTACATTAGAAAGCTGTTCCTTAGTCTAACTAGTGCACATTATCGACATTATTAACATTGATGAAGGTCGTCGTGGCACTGACGATGCAAGTGTGAACTATCCGTTCACACTTCCAGTATATCGTAGATCTTATTGACAGTCATTGGTGCAAAACGATACTCGTATAAGTAACATTGTTCGTATTTTTCTTTCCAGGAGCCGCGCGCATAGACACGGTACTACTCGCAGAACGAGGAGGCGAGCTGTTCTCAAAAATGGAGACTGTAATATCCTCAAGTCAAGAATATCGCAGCGGAGATTACGGTTTCTCCAGGACATGTTCACAACGCTCGTCGATGCGCAGTGGCGGTGGACCCTGCTCGTGTTCACACTGTCTTTCATCGTCTCCTGGCTGATATTCGGTCTTATCTGGTGGCTGATTTCATTCGTACACGGTGACTTAGAAGCTGACCACATGCCAGAAATGCAGGAATCTTCAAATTGGAAACCATGTATTTTCAATATCTACGGTTTTACTTCATGCTTCCTGTTCAGTATTGAAACTCAGCACACAATAGGTTACGGTGCGCGTACGACTACAGAGGAGTGTCCCGAGGCGATATTTATAATGTGTTTTCAAAGTATTGTGGGTGTTATGATACAAGCGTTTATGGGAGGTATAGTGTTTGCGAAGATGACGAGACCCAAACACAGGACCCAGACCCTACTATTTTCGAAATATGCTGTAGTCTGTCAGAGAGACGGAGAACTGTGTTTGATGTTCCGAGTTGGTGACTTAAGGAAGTCCCACATTATTGGAGCCGGCGTGAGAGCTCAGTTGATACGATCGAGAACCACGAAAGAAGGAGAGGTGCTCTCGCACTATCAGACCGAGTTGGAATTGCATGCAGACGCATGTGACAGCAATCTGTTCTTCATTTGGCCAATTACGCTGGTGCATCGAATAAACGCTGAGAGTCCGTTCTATGGAGTTTCTGCAGCAGACATACTTCAAGAGAGATTTGAAATAGTCGTTATTTTGGAGGGAACAATAGAGTCGACTGGACAAACAACGCAGGCGCGTTCAAGTTACACGACTAGTGAAATAATGTGGGGTCATAGATATTTACCGCTAGTGACATACAATCGTGAGCGTCAAGGGTACGAAGTGGACTATTCTAAGTTCGACGAAACGACACAAGTGGACACGCCGCTGTGTTCCGCCAAAGAGTTGGACGAGTTCTACGGCAGCCAGGCTGATCGTAGATCAATCGGTGAGTTCCTATTCAAAGTTAGAAAAGGTGGTGGGGGTGCTGGCTGGTTATTATTGCAAAACCCCAATTAACTGCTTACTTGTGCTATGTTTTTAACGCTATCTTGACAAATTTTTGTTTAATCTCTAGCTAGATAACGAATTTCTTGGTCACTGTCACATTACTTCAGTTTTTTTTGACGTCAATTTAATGTTTGTTCTCGCACTAAGAGTCATTCACATCTATCACTTAAGAAAATTACATTAAATTTCCGTTGCGCTATTTTGAAATTATCTGCAACTGTGTTTATCAAGGGTCAACAGAAGTGTCTTGTTTGTTACTTTATGCGATAAATTTCCAACTAATTTATTGCCTTGACGAAGGGATTCATTATAGTTTAATGCATTCGTTTTTATAAGTGCAACTCAATAGGTTTTGAAAAATAGCTTTAATTCCGTGATAAGATCAAAGTTTATTGTTGTAATAAATAATGAAGTGTATAAAGTTGTTATTCATAACTTGTTGCATACAATACAGTCACGCGGTGTCTTGTGAAGCGTAGCACATACAAATACGGTAGCTACTCTGCTACTTACTGGATAGAATTACGATGATAATATTTCCTAATCCAGTATATTTATTAATTATAAATTATAGAGTCAAATCGTAGAAACATACTGTTCATTTGTAGTAAAAAACACTAATGTAATAAATAGGCACTGAAACCGAAATCCATTTAATCATTTGATTGAATTTGTAGATCAAACATTCGTCAGAAAGTACTTTTAGAATCAGAAATAATGTTTGATGCTACAAAGTTATCAGATCATGTTCAAGAAATGATGATAAGATATCACAAAAATTAATCATTGTAAATAGACGATGCTTTTTCTGACAGACATGTTGTAAGTACTACACTCAGTTTTGTGTATAAAGATTGATTATACGTCGAAATGTTCCAGTATCAGTTGTATATAAAATGACGATTTGTAATTTATCTCAGTAATCCGTGTTATAATTTACATTAAGATTAAATCCGAATACAAAGAAATATAGTATTGTTGTAAAACAAAACAAAACCGATAAAATCAATGACAATGCTCAATATAACTTCAATTATACAGACTTCAGCTTTACCTATTTACTATATTATATTGAAAACGTTAAAACAATTCACTAAAAAATATTATAACATGTAGATTATAATTATCTTTCAATAGATTTTCAATTTAGCACCGCGATTTTCTATATAATTGTTTTCCTTTTCAAACCGTTTCTAAACCATTTAAAGTACAAACTAAATAAATCTCAGCAGGATGTTCAATTTCGCCAATTTATGTCTTATCTATCCCCCTTTTAGATACAGGATACTCGGCCATGTTTTGACGTCAACAAATGGTCAATTTGTCTGTCCATGTCTCGAATATAACTACTTATGACATGTTTTAACGTTTGCATTGAACACAGGCATGTAGTGTAGAGTTGATGGTGTATCATTATTTTACTAATTGTCCTTTTCTTCGGCACGTATTGACTAAAAGTAAAGTGTAGGTACACGTATTAACTATTTCTTTAACATTGTGTACAGCTCACTGCATTTCTGATATTACACTCGTAAGTAGGGAACAGGATTGTGGATTTTCATATTTACTTACTTCTGTTTTATCTGTGTATATCTGTTGTATTTAATTGCAATATAAAATCGATTCCATGTTCCGATATAGAGCCTCATAAATAGATAATATTTAAGGAGTGGCCTCAATTATTTATTTTTTCTCAATACAGGGTGGTACAAAAGTCACCACCATTGAAACAGATTATAACTATATTTTTTTTGTTTAAAACCAATTAAAGAACAATTTTGCGCCACCCAGTATTAGGTTTAACAAAATATTTGTACCGATACCGTCTAGAATAGACGGTACGAATATCTTATATAGATATTTGAAGATTTTTTTTAAATATTGAAAGTTGTAATCAAATGATGTGGTTGGTAGGTACGTAGGTAGTGAGTTTTCAAAAATATCAGAACAAGATTTTTGCGACTTATTTCTGCGCTACCTTTAAATCATATTTCGCGACACTGTTCAAATCTTCTGCAATAGATGTTACAGGCCTATCTATGATGATGTGAGCGTCGGTGGCACAGTGGCTAGGACACCGGACTCCCGTGCGGGAGGTCCGAGTTCGAAACCGTGCCGTGCCATGTACCAATGAGTTTTTCGTATTTTTCGAAAACTTACGTATATTTACCGACTGCTCTAACGGTGAAGGAAAACATCGTGAGGAAACCTGCACACTGAGATGACCAGTGTGTAAAATGGGGTAGGCACAAAAGATCCTCAAGGGTCGAAGTGCCGCTGGGATTATTCCCGGCCCCTAAGATAAGATATAAGATCTATGATGATGAAAATCGTACCAAATATATTGTTGCGCTCTGTACATAAAAGATATCAGAGAAAATGCTCTCCGCAGTCTGACAGTGATTTGGGTCACTGCAAAATTCAATGTAAACATGGATATTAACTAGTGTGTATTTCTAGTAGGGATGTTACGGAGGTGGTTTTACCGGAACCGAAATCGAAACCGGTTTTAAATTTGATTTATCGGAGTCGGGACCGGAGTCGGAGGTAGAAGAGAGATGTTCAGAAGAAGTTCAAATTTTAAACCGTTTTTTTTTATATTTTATAGCTGAACTGGCCAATATTTTTTATAGTGACGTTTGCGGCAATAAAACATTCCTTTATGTAGTCCTACACTATTTAAGAAAATATTGATATTTGAATAAGTTTGCTTACAAATCTTCGGTATAACCTCCGATTCAAAATTATCGGAGCCGAAGTCGGAGTCGGAGGTGGTAATCAATCGGAAGTTCCGACCTTTCGGAGTCGGAATCGATGCTCCGTAACATCCCTAATTTTTAGTGACCAGCAATGATTAAATGTATCTTCTATATGATAGAGTCTATATCAGACTGATAGAGATCTGCTATCGTTGTGCGGATTATCCGTGAGAGTGTCTCTAAAAAAATCTCTACAATATTGTAGTAACTGCGTACATACCTAATACAAACTTTAATTATTAAGTACTAAATTCCTTTTCGATTTAATGTATAAAATGTAGTTGGCATTTAAAATGAAATAACAAAAGTCCATGGCATATTCGTGTAATAAATAATTCTGAAAATATTTTGATGAGTATACAGTGTATAACCACAATATATGTGCTTACCTACTAGGTAGATAGTTATACGTATATATACCTATAGGACAGACTAAGGCCAGATATGTTATGATGAAGATTGATAATAACATAACGTTTGTTTGCATCTATTTCTTATCACAAATTAAAACCTTTACTTTAAACAAAACCTTGTAAATCTCAAATTCAAAGCACGATTCTATGTAAAATATCTTAAACAAAATATTTTTAGGTTCGTAGGCATTAAATATGTAGTAGATACATACTATCAGTTAAGTATGAAATATACCAACATAGAATTTCATGTTACAGAATCAAATGTTACTTGCATTTCATGTTATTAACCATATTATTATACTACCATGTTAAATGTTTGTTTGTTATTTTTGTCATGTAAGGCTGTGTATGTTGTGTTGTCTCTTGTAAGTGTAACTGTGCATGTGTTTGTGATGTCACACAGAGAGTGCGGAACCACCGCAGAAGCTGCCCGAGCGCGCCCCGACTACGGAACCCAAGGCGCAACACAAGGATGGCGACTACACTGTTACCCTGTAGAACCCTAAAACCATCGATACCATGGACCTTTGCCTAAGAAAATGTCAAAGAAAAAACATCGAATTTAACCAAAATTGGCAAAAAATTTGCTAAAACAAGTTACTTTTTCCTTTTAGATGAAAAGAACATAATAGTTAAATAGTCAACTTACAAATTCTAATTGCCGTATTTATTATACACACACGACATGTTTTTGGTCGCAAATTGCATATCCATGAAAAATAAAATAAATTCCATAAGATGGATGATGAAATTTCTCCATCACATGCTTTTACGATGATCAAAAGTGCTTTAATATAACAGAAAAGTTTGGTAGTCATTTTTTGATGACGGATTTTAGGATTTAGATGCTCCAATCGGATCATCTAAGCTTTCGGTGATTACAGAGATGATTACTTAGTATAATATTAGAGAATTTTATGATTCTATACAGAATTATATGATGGGTTACAATAGTCTTATTTAAATAGGGTATTATCGTCTCATTTCAGTGGCGTATTTACCCTAGGGTCAAGGGGCCATGGCCCTGGGCGGTTTTTATTACGTTTTGACTTTACTTGCCTTAAGAAATTTTAAAAATATACGTACCTAATTAACAACAAAAACAAAAACTCATAGTTTTTAGCTCGCTTCGTTAGCTCCCACCTTAGCTCAACTGACCTAATCAAACATCTGTGTCGGATTCGCGCTGAAATTTGAAACTCGCTTCATTCTCGTCCTAGCCTTGTAACTTACCCTAATCCATTATCTGTCGGGCTTACGCCAAAATTTGAGCTCGCTACGTTCGCTCTCGCCTTAGCCTTCTGATCTAATCCATCATCTGTCCCGGAAATTCGAGCTCGCTTCGTTCGCTCCCGCGCCTAGCATTCTCACATAATCCATCATCTGCGTCGGATCTGCACCAAAATTTCGAGCTCGCTTCGCTCGTTACCGTGATCCCCTCCTTGCTTTCTAACATAATGCATCATTTTAGTGGTGAACCAAAAAATTAAAATATTTGATTTATGGTGTATTATTTTATCTCTTTTATCCTTTTTTCATTATTAAAAGATTTTATGCTTTTTTTTCGTTAATATATGGGGCGGCCAATCTTAAAATACGCCACTGTCTCATTTAGACGAAGGTAATAGAAAATGGTCCAAATATAATAAACCGTGAGATGTAAAAATAACGAACTCTCGAATATTCGAATCTCAAGTAAACTAAAAACCCAGTTCGTCAACTAGTCAATCCATTCGTTAGATAATGATTAAATATTCTCATACACAAGGAATCTCAAATACGTAATGTACCTAGTATTAATCTCAAATACGTAATGTACCTAGTATTAGTCTTTCAACGAGGTTGTGCAAAATGATTATACAATTTTATATACTTCAAAACATTCCATTCCAAATACATTCTATTTAGTTAAATATACAAATATAAGTATTAGGTTCTCAGTTGGACTTGTGATATTTATTAATTATTATCTACAATTGTAAAGCTTTCTTCACAAAGTAATTTAGTTTAGTAAATATAGAACGTGTACATGTATAAATAAGCAATAAATAAAAGATATTGTCGCAAAGCTAAGAATGTAAGAATAATGTGTAAATATTGAAGAAGAATTATTGTGGTGTGTCGTTATGACTTTGATTTGTTCTCCCAATCATAATACTCAAACTGTACGTGGCATTTTATTGCTCTGCATTTACCCTGATTATATTGTTATAATGAAGATTGTGTTAAAGCAAGAAAAAACAAGATAAATAGATACAAAATTACTTTATCAGCTCAACAATACAATTTCGGAAGGATTTTAAGGCGCAACCTTGCAACTAGAGCGATATAGGTATTACGCCTATTCGGAATGTCTGGCCGTCGTTGCAGGCAATGTTAAAGTTAAATTTTTCAATCCCTTTCTACGCCATAGCTCTAGATAATGATATCACGAGACTTAAGGAAGCTTTAACTTTAAGGACGTTTCTTCAACTCACGGTAATTGGTCCATTATGTTTAATTTACTGAACGTCCATTTATCCAGAATTAACTTCGCTTAAAAACTCACCTGAAAGTGACAAAATTCTTAAAACTCTATTTTTGAATAATTTTTAAATTAATGAAAAGTGGGATTTTAGCTCCGCTACTCTTCCCCACCCCTCTAGAATTAAGTTTGAATTTTTAAAAGGTGTTTAATCATGTCTAAACCCGGTGTGGGTATGGTACGGTGTGTGGCAAATATTGTATGTGCTGTAATGTGAATTGTCGCTGCTTTTGTGCCGTTTTTTAAACAATAGGTAAGTCATTTTTATATTATAATATGAGATTATTAAATTAAGATTAGCTTTTTATGGGAAAACCCATGAATATGATCAACTAACCTCCTGAAAACATGAACAAATGAATATTGTCAAATATAATAGTAGATTTTTCCTTACATCCTTTCCTCTATTAGTAGAGACCACAAAAATCGCAACTTTTCTAGAATTACAAAATCATTGGTAAAGTCAGATTCCTAAGGGAAAGACAACTATGATTGCCCGAAGTCAGATATTAACCACACATAAACGATTCTCTCACTTAATATTTGTCCAAACTCTTGTCATAATACTCATATTTTATTAATTAACTTCCTTGAGTGGATAATAGGTGTAACTTGTGGGAAACGACTGGACTAGATAACTTTTTTAGAGTTTGGTTAGCTCTATTATTTATTCTGTGGTTTGGTAAAATCATTAAAGACTTGAAAAATGTATAATTTATTGTGATTGTTTCTTAAGCTGCCAACCACTTCATGGTTTACACTTTACTTTATCGATGTTTTTAATTATTTTTTATTAGAGCAGAAAACAGATAAATTGTAGATAGATTATAGTGCGTTTTCGAAATAATTCATTAAGTTTGTAGAGTTTCCAAAGTTTCAATATACTTCTTTCTTACTTTATAAATTCACGGACTGCAAGGCAGGATCCTTGTTCTTTAAATTAGTGTCAACAGTTCTTATGCCTTATATTATAATATATGAAAAGTTAAGTCATATAAAGATTTCAACAAACAACTTTGTAAAAATGTGTACAATACAGATACAATACAATACAATACAATGCACAGAATGTAGTATAAACGAAAGGTATATAGTACATTACGATGCCGTGATAGATAAAAAAAATAACGTTGCAAAAATATTCAGTAAAATCTTATTTGGGATTTTCATATCCCAATATTTCAATATTGACTGTGACTTTGCACATGTATCCCTGACGTATCCTGACACCCAACTTACCGTTTCGCCCGCGATGCCTTCGTCCTGGCACAGCTGAAAACCAGCGCTGCGGTTCTGCCGTACCGGTCGGACCGCAGCACATGCTGTGCCCTTTTAATATTGCATTGTTTTTATTTTATTTTTTCCAATATTTTTTAAGTTTAATAATGTGTGCAATGTTAAATAAATGTTTTTCTTTCTTTCTTTACCACATTCCAGGCTACATGGGGGTCGGCTCCACCATGCCGGAGGACATCATCTACCGCAGCTCCCTCAACGCAGGAACACCAGCCTCTCCCCTCTCGAGACTCTCCGATCGGCTGGTGGTCGATGCTATCCGACGGGCCAGCCTGACCCACAGGCCCTCGATAGTCAAGTATCCGTCTAACTTCTTCAGTGACGACCACTCCTCCTCCTCCAGTGAAGAAGATGAAAAGGAAAAGACGAAGAAGAAGCGGGGATCGAAATTAGCGGAGTAGTTCTTTTAAAATTAATACTTTAGGAGATAATATGTTACATGTTCGGTACAGTCGGTAAGAACAGTTGATTAACGGAAACGCAAAATCCTGTTCAACTGTTGATCATCTAAGTAATTTTTAAGCACGCTAACACTGTTTACTACACGGGAGGATCAGACGGAGTGGACTCGGCTATTTATGAACGGTTACAGTTAAATTGAATATGTCCAGACTCCAGCTAATAGATAAGTTCTTTCGTTGCCGGCTGTACACGCGAGAGTCTGAAATTAGGTCGTCTGGTTAGATCGCAAATCCTGTGTTTCTTTTTTCGCGACTTTCTAAGAGAACGAAGGTATTAACCTAAGGATTTTAAAATTCAGAGAGGCGCTACTAGATGGTACTACTATACTAGTCCGATTCATAAGCTTAGTACCGCTATTCGAAAATAGATGGCGTTGCTATATACAGGCTGTATCGTCGATGTAAGTTTTATCACGTTTTATTTACTACTAGCGCCCTCTATAGTGAATCAAATAGTTCCGACATCGGATTTGATGCGGAGTGCCATGGCAAATCTCCAAGCTCACGTTCACTCTCAGTACTATCACTCATTTATTCTAACATACTCAGAGCGTACAGTGGGCAACACATCAGGCTTTAGTTGCCTTTAGTACTTTGTCGCTTTAATATAATTCATAAATCATAACAAAAAATTATTGCGACAGGGTTCCAGAGCTTGATGTGTCTTCCACTGTACACAGAATATGCGAACAAATTAGAATAGTCCACAGGATTTGTGTGTCTACACTCAGCGGGATACCATGCGTGGAAGCCTATTTTTCAAAAATGCTAGCTGAACAATTTCCAAATTTTGACGATTTCGATAGAACAAATATAGAATTATAACTAATTGCTTATGACATTCCTGTTCCCATAGGACATGGTCTCCCGCTGAGTACTCACCATCATTATTTACAGTTATATCTCCCAATAGGTAACTGAAGTCCTAACGTAAGGTGAAATGAAAGTCGTATAAAAAATTGGTAAATACGTTTAATACCTTTTACTGATATTATCAGGAAAAAATACAAAGCATTTGATTGGACTAATAATAATAAAGGCAGCGCCCGCGCTGCTTTAGGCCCCTGACTTTCCCTCGAATTTGTAAATAAGGGTAAAAAAAAATAGTTTTGAACGCAAAAATATAGCAAATAAATACATAGATTAACTAAATATACATTTTCGATCATAATTTGTCCTGTGAACTTTTAAGTAATTGATTTTATTTTAATATCTTCAAAGATTTATATAATTTAGTACATATGCAAAAAAATGATGTTTTTCTAATTTTAATAATTAAAACTCGAGTGCCTATATTTTTGGAATAACAGTTGACACAATTTTATTTTGATACACACTTAGTATATTTTGGCTTTATAACTTTTAATAACTACCTATAATTTATATCACATTTAAATTTGTTTTAAGATAACACATAATACAGAGTGAAGTCGAATAGTTACCTACATTCTGATTTTAAAGAGTAGAATTTAAATGGTGGCAACTTTCCATAGCTACATCGATGTCAAATCGTAATGACTTCCATGACATGATGTCATTGGCAGAATTTGTATCTTCGAAATGTCCATTAACCGAAGAGAAAGAAGAAGAATTCAGTAAAGATTGCCAATCTTTACTGAATTCTTAATGGACATTTCGAAGATACAAATTCTGCCAATGACATCATGTCATGGAAGTCATTACGATTTGACATCGATGTAGCTATGGAAAGTTGCCACCATTTAAATTCTACTCTTCACATAACTTTAACAGTAAATAACTGATTAATTATGATTCCGCATTATTTAAATTCCTTTTTTACAATTATCTTTAACGTTTTAGACAAATTCAATTTCACTCTGCATGAGTTTAGTACAAATATAGATCACAAATATCAACAATGAAACGCCTAGTCACGAGATTTTATTCGAGTTTTAAAAATGTTGTATCTTTGTGATTCTAGCACACATACGAGTACTCGTAGCAACAGGCACTTCTAATTTAATAATTGTACATTCACAACGATCTAATTACGTAGCTTCGTACAGACTTTTCGAATAATACTTAGTTACTTATGAAATATATTTAATTTTATATATTTTGCACCATTATTAAGTCAGTTGGAAACTTGGAATAGATACATCAGGTAGGGGAGTCGTCGTAGGGTGTAGTGGGGTATATTTCACAAAATCAAACGAAGCAAAAAAAGAATTAAATTTTGTCAGCCATCAGGCCCTTGAGTTGAGGTTCCAGATGTGGGAAGGGTACGATGGTCCTAAACATTTGAGCCCAAACTCGAACCATCTAGTTATTACCGTTCCAGAGATGCCATCTGACATCAATGATACTCCAAGATCTTGGAAACCACTGGTCCAACTTTTATCAGACATGGCTAAGAACACTCGAAAAAAATTCTCTATTAAATAATAAAACCGGGTCCAAACCGGAGCACCGGTTGTCGAGTTATGATGCCACAGACAAACGCGTTAAACGTATTCCTCGATCAGTCGGGGGTTAATTAGGTTTAATGATTATGCAAATCAAATCTGAAGTTAATTGCAATTGCAGTCATTATCTATATTATTAAGTACAAATAGATACCACCACATCTTTAGTACAGACGACACCTTTATCTGATTTAGCTATAAGTACATATCAACTTTGTATATGCAGGATGATTATTATAAACTATTAATCCACGTTTCCTTTTATACTTACTGGTACTAAAATTTGACTTTTGTTTTAAAGTAGGGGCCTCTAATATTCTCAATAAAAAATAATTATGTCAGTTGCACATAGTAATTTTAAAGTTAATCTGCCAGACACATTTTAAAACTTCAGAGTTATATTGCGAGAATTCATATAATGGGCAATTAATTTTAAAAAGGCTATAAGCAACTGCCAGTTGTAATTTTGTAAATGATAAATTATTTCCATCTCACAATTAGTTAGTGTCGATAGAAAAGTTACCATTTACAGCTTTCTGCTAAATTCACAATCTTATAAAATCAGCGGAGACCAACATTCGATTTTAAAGCTCATAATTTTGACATGAATGATCAGATAGGGTTAACCTAGAAGCAACTAGCCTTTTTTTTAAACCAACACATGTAGGCAAGTACAGGAAGAGCATAGGTTTCTACTGAAGGAATGCAATGAAATTTAAAATCAAAAGTTTCAGGAAGTTTCAAGACTGAATGAAGATGCTAGTGCGAATTGGCTGTTGTAGTCTCCGCCACTAAAATTACTAAAACATGGCCTCAATTCCGGTGTGGCCGCTAAATCTAAAGCTAAGCCTAAATGAGACTGTCACGTTCACTCTTAAACTGATTGATGAGAGTGAGCAGGACGTTTCGTTTAACAATAATCGCTAAATTTACCGGCCACCCCGGAATCGATGCCAATTACTAAATAAATACTTGGTCTAAATACAACCCTGTCTGGTAGATCGGTGTTCGAAGCTGAAGTAGACGATAGTAGAAGGAATAAAAATTATATGTATGTAACATACAAATACCTACGTGAAATATATTACGCTTAATAAGGAAATACATTTCAATTATTAAATTAATGTAGTAATAGCATAGTTGCTAAGGAAAGTAATCATAAATTCGTTTAAGTACAACTAGTACCTCACACTGAAATAAAATATGTGCTAAAACAATCAGACCTTTATTATTTTTTCTCCCTTTTCCTGAACGAACGATATTTTCGAGATTAGTCTAAATAATATTTTTATATAAAATTGGAAGTAAAAGACCATTAGCATCGATTAGCATATTTCAATAATATTTGTGCAAGTCACTCGTAAATTCAAATAGAAAACTAGAGAGCAGATAATATAATATAATTTTTTTTAAATGCCAAAAACAAACAATTCAGTTAAATATTTCAAAAATTTGACAAGTTACTAAAACTTTACCTTTCGAATTCGATCAACAAATGATCCCCAAGAGTCATGGAGATCTTTTCCCCTGTTCCAAGTATCCCTACTGATATATCCCTTCTAGTAGGGATAGATGGTTTTTTTTTCCAAGTACCGGTAGGGATAGTTTTCTAAGTATCCCAACTGTTCTGAAAGTTGAACAGTCTTAAGGAAAATTTTCCAAGTGTTTCTTTAGAGTATTTGTAGCATAGAGTTTATATATGAAGTATTCTTGAATTACCCACTTAAATACGGATTGTTGCAAATATTACACAAGCACTCCATAGTTCCAAAAAATCGCTATAAAGCTATTTCTCAACACTTGAAAGCACCGAAACCCCGAGAACAGGCATATGTGCCACGTGATTTTGTTATTCAGAACGCACAGATGCAACTTGTAACGGGAGAAATGACTGTAGGTCATTTTTTAGACATGTTGAGGTAAATAATTATTTTATAAATACTGTCCCATTAAGGGACCATGGACTCACTACTGTCCAAAATCAGAGTTAATATTTATTTTTCTGTAAAATAAAGTCATGTTTCAATTTCTTTTTGTCTAAAATAAAGTTTTCTTTCTGATAGTACATATACGTAGTAGGGAAAAATGGATATAAAAATTACAATCATCCCTACCGGTAGGGACAATTGGAAAAAAAATCCCTACTAGTAGGGATATATCAGTAGGGACACTTGGAACAGGGGGATCTTTTTACAGACCGTGAACTCTGAGAAAGGGGTTCAGGTATCGAGTAAAATCGGTTTCTGTCTTATTATAGGTTTAGTGCATTGGCGTAAAACTTTCTAAAAACTGACACACTCTACCTACGTCTACACATATCAGCATATATTTTCAAACTAACGGCAAAATTTGGAACTATCGATGTTGAAATCACAATTATTAGGATATTACTAAACCCACCCGACCGACGACTAAATCGATCTGCCCGATTTTTATCGATTCGTATCGCTATCATATATCGATATATAATAATCGATATACTATATCGATTTTCATAGATCGATGACAGAAATGGCTTTCGCGTGGTCGATCGGCTATTGATCGATTGTTATTCGGGCGGGTGGGTGTGGTAACACCCTTAACCTACAGCGCCACCCATCGGTTTAATTATACAACACTAGTATCATCTATTCCACTCGTATATTCTCCAAGCTATCGCGTGAGAACCTGACGGTACCCTTGCGGGGGGTGAGACGTACCAGGGGGGAGTTGTGGTCGCGGAGAGGACGTCAGGCCGGTTCCGGGTCCGCTGACGTCACGAGGATGGGGATCACTGGGGTATTCTCTTCTATGAAGGCCTCGCTTGGCGATCTGGAAGGTAAGGTTTAGGATGTTAAGATGGAATGCAACGTTACGACTCGGTTTTGATACAAGTCATTTTACACACTCCTGTCGAACCTTTGGTATATTTTTGGTTACGGCCATGAAACATATAAACAGAAAAAACAAACCATTACGGAAACTTTAACAGACGCCCTGACAGCTTAACATGTTATTGGTAACTATGGAAACCGTAGATATGTTTGACGTATTGTCGACATCGCGCAGACGCGGGTGTCGAGTTTTTTTAATGGCTATAGTACCAAGTAGTTGGCCAGTGAAATGTAGTGCATTTAATACGAAAGAGTTCTTGTATGCAGTGCCATACAACAAAGAAAAATTTACAGATTACAATCGAAAACTGCTATTTAATATTTCATTAAAACACAATTCTCACACGACCATGACAAATGAACCTCTTTATGTTATCGATTGGTTTCTTAATGAAAATATTACGAAATGGGAGTAGAAAAACCTTTTATTAAAGTGGATTGATACATTTCTGACTTGGCGACAGTACACCAACACGATAGACCAGATGTTAATAATATTTCAGTAGAATATTGCACGTTACATCACGAAAGTGCAAAATAATTTGTATGAAAACCGTGTCATAGTCGTTACGATGCACCTTAAGGCTAATTTACGAGGACTAGACGAAAAAAGCGATGTAACATTTGTTAGAGAAGACATTACTAAAAGTAAATTCCGTTATGCAAGGTCTTGAGTTGAGGAAAGGTTTGCATGCAAGATGCGAGTTGAAGGTTGCTTGCAATTCGTTGGTTATGGCTGTGACGTAGTCTGACATCATGCGTGCACGCAAGTTCTTGCATAATTGAATCTTAATCGAAAACTGAGAATCAAGTAGTTGATTGAAATCTAAGAGAACCTAAGCCTTGTAACCTTTTCATTGTAGGTAAGTAAGTACCTAACTCGGTCTACAAACGCTCGAAGTTTCCATGAATAATTGCAATATTGTCTTTCCTTCTATTACAGCTGACGTAGGATTTCCCTATTCCTCGTCGTCTTTAGCTTATCTTTTAATAGGGAATGTTCCTTCTGTTAATGTTATTTAATTTAATTTTCTACTTACTTTTTTATTCTACTATGTTCATGGTCACCGTTACCCGCGTGGCCTATGCCATTCGGGATCAGACCATGGTGTTTCTTCATGCTAGCGTGACTATGACTCCTATGGATATGCCCGTTATGACCAGCGTGATGATTACCAATCACTTCTGGAACTTTATTCTCCCCAACATGGTTCTTAGGCAATTCTTGACCATTCTCAACAGCTAAGTGGGTATGACTGGCGTTTCTGGATTTCTCGTTTATGTGTTGTACGAAGTTGTTCTGGGCCATCAGTCTGTTTTCTCTCGCTCTCGCTTCAGGGATCTTGATCTCGATGTGTTCGTCTAAGGATATGGAATCCACGGAGCTCATGTCTAAGGTGTCGTTGGAGAATGTCTTCGGAATGGTGCCTAGCATGCGATCTAGAACGAAAATGAGACACAATGTAACATGTATAAAGTTCTAATTTGAGAATCGACTAACGACAATATACGACAATATACGACAATATATGAAGTTTTAATTTGAGAATCGTAAACAATACATTATTTTTAAGCTTTGAATACTTTGAAAACTTTCAAAGCTTAAAAATAATGTATACGTAGGTATTACCTAAATATACTCGTACCTAGAATTTGATAAGTATCTATATTAATGTATTAAATATTCCAGCCCTTTTGCGATACGGATTACACTGATGCCTTCACGACCTTTACAGTTTCACCGGGCTGGAAGTATTCTAGCCAAAACAGATTGTTAACTATTTTATCAAGACGAATTATTATAGCGTCAAATCTATTCTGGACGCAGCTCTGTTTCCTGTCAAAAAGATTTTAATCGAACTGGATGACCATTTCAGTTCGGTGCCAAGAAAGCTAGAGAAACTTACCTAATTTCTGTGATGTGGACACAGTGGCACGCAGTTCGTCAAGTTGTTTGGCGGAACACAGCGGCGTATCTACTTCGTATGTGTTGTTGAATCGCATATAATCCACCTGCAATGAAAGATAATCTAAGTGAAACGGTTGAACTATAAAAAGATCCTTTCAAACGATGACAGAAGTGTGTAACTGAAATAGGCGAGACAGTGACATGGTTGGACATGGGTGGACAGTGTGCCACGAGCCAACACAGCACTCATGTACAAAAGTGTGCTCTGCAGCCATAGCCATATTCTTGGAGCCATCCAAGAATTTATAATAGATTACCATAGTTGACTTTACCATAGATTACGGCGAAAAGTGAGAACTACCTGTCGGTGGTTCCTCTGTCTACCATCTCGGGGATTATGGACACAAAATATCTATAATATATATTTTGTGTAGACATGAGTTTATGTTATGTATGTATGTAAAATCCATAAAATAATTAAATTTAACATCATTTAAAAAAAGATTAAAAACTTTTTGACTGATAAATGTATTTACAATTAAATGATTTTTTGTAAATAATGTAGAATTGCTGTATTTTTTTTAAAATTTGTATGCCAATAGTGGCAGAAAGTAGGAGGACGAACTTACATGAATATTTTAAGACCTTTATAACATCTACTTTCAACAAATAAATTTATCTTTAACTTTATGAGACAATTAACATTACACTACTTAAGAGATTTAGGCCAATGAACACGATTACATCACAAGATCAAGACAATATACAGGCTGTAACATTAACAACGGTCAGTATGGGAAAGTCTGAAACTATAAGACATACGAAGATCTGTTCTTAGGAAACATGTCATCAATTTTAGTAACAAGAAAAACTGTATTCATACATTTTTTTTAAAACTGTACTCAGCCTGGGAATCGAACCCTGTTGTTTTGAAAAAAATCCAACATTTCTATTTAGATGTCGATTACGTTAAGGATTAAGTGTACAAAACAAGCTACGACACAATTGAAGACCTAGAGACCAGCAGCCATAGAGACAATTTTAACGCAAATTCACCACCTGAAGATACAAAATTCAATAGTAAGATCTTTACCTAAACGAGTTGAATGTTGTATTTTACAAAATGGTAGTTATTTCGAACACCTACTAAAATAAATTAAAAAATATGGAAACAATGCGTTTTATTAATTTCAAACATCACGTTTCATACTAACATGTATTCCTTAAGACCTACACAATCGATATCTAAATAGAAATAGTGTTGGATTTTTTTTCAAAACAACCGGGTTCGATTCCCAGGCTGAGTACAGTTTTTTTTTTAAATGTATGAATACAGTGTTTCTTATTACTAAAATTGATGACATGGTTCCTAAGAACAGATCTTCGTATGTCTTATAGTTTCAGACTTTCCCATACTGACCGTTCTTAATGTTACACCCTGTATAAAGCATAATTCACGAAACACCTAATGTTGAAGAAGTTATTGTATTAGGGTGCCTTATAGAGAACTATCCTGGTAGTATAAACTGTAAATACACATATAGTAATTACATTAATTGTACACGAGATAACTTTGCATAATAACCTATGCAAATATGTTGACGGACGAATTATATGCACCTATATAAATCCATTGAGAATATTCACAGTTTAGTAGATAAATAAAGACAAACAAGCGTTCATGTGAACGACCAGAGTGATAATATGTTAATTGATATTGATGCATAATATATATTGGTATATGATATGTTAACTGACACAGAAAAACAAAGTGTGATAAACAAAAATACTTCCATCCTGTCTATTACTGTCTGGTATACTTATGTAATTATGTCGCTAGAAAGCTTGAAAGTCTTTTAGCTCTGTACAAAACAAGAGATTTCTATTCCGAAATAAATAACATCGATTCCTACCTCGTATTCTCCGGTGTCCTTTCTGAAGGTCACCATTGTCTCGAAGCGATGTCCCCAAAGGATCTCTGATGGTAGAAAGCTGCTGCGGGCCTGAGTTGTCATTCCTGTAGACTCGATCACACCCTCTGTAAAATGAAAAAAATATTTTATTATACTTCTTATATAGAACACTAAAAGAGAACGGAAGTAATTACGGGATACGTAATATAAAAAATATAGAAGGAAAGGCTAAGTTTGATGCTTTACCTATTCAAAGACTGTTGTTTATTACCAACGGGAAGGTTTAAGACATTAAAAGTAGTAATAAAACGTGGAAAGACTGACATACACCACACGCCGTATATACGTCAGAGTTATCATTATGACTTCTTTCTATACGAGCAGTATTTTTAGTTTATACCGTAATAAAGTAAACTTACAGAAGAAAAACCATACAATAACATTTCAAGGCCAAAGTGAAGCATTTCCTGGACCCGCATGCTCCATCGTCGACCTCATCGTCGCTTACCCACAGGCGGGATCGGTCAAATGCGGGTTTAGTAGTCAATAACTGTTTTTTTTTAAAACATTAAAAATTTAAGAAACCTCCGATATACTATTGTGGAAATCCCTTTACTTTTTCCTGGTCATCATCAGGTTCTCAAGATTCCAAATGTGGGAAGGTCACCATGGTCATAAACATTTGAGCTCAAACTCGAACCACCTAACTGTTACCGTTCCAGAGATCCCAAGATACTCTAAGATCTTAGAACCACTGGTCTATTTTTCATCTGACATGGCTAAGAACATTCAGCAGGTTAGAAGTCGCCTGCGGAGTCTGAAGGCCGGGGACGCTCTGGGCACTGGGCCCTATGCGAAGTTCGGCCTTCGGCCTCGCCATGGCTATCTTAAAATTTCTAGCTCCACATCATTTATTGACCGCTATCTTTAATTATTTTTTTCTCTTTATCGCGTAAACATTGTCTCAGGATTCTCAACAACTGTAGCTCTAGAAGACCCCATCTAACTATTATGGTTTCTGCGGACTGATAATCTTCAAATTTTTCCAGTTTTATACTTTGAAGTTCGCTTACTTTTTCCTGGTCATCATCAGATCCTCAAGGTTTCCGATGTCGGAAACGCACCATGAACCTGAACATTTGAGCTCAAATTCGAACCATCTCGCTATTTCGTTCCAGAGATCCCATCTAATATCAAAGATACTCCAAGATCTTGGAACCACTGGTTCAATTTTTAACAGACCTAGCTAAGAACACTCTCAATAAAATTATCTATTAAATAAAAGAAACCGGGTCAAAATCGGATCATCCGTTGCAAGTTATGATGCCACAGACAAACACACAAACAGACAGACATACGTGTCAAACTTATAACACGTTTCCCTCGATCAGTCGGGGGTTAATAAAGCCACATTCAACAGTCCAAGTTAAAGAAATATGTACTTGTAAGTTGGATTGCAACAAAATAAAAGATTAAGGAATAAGCTTAGAGTATTTATACTCTAAGGGAATAAGTGACCAAACAAAATACACAAAGGCCGTGATGTAAAGAACACTGATTTATAAATAGTTAGCCCACATGCACAGATTATATATCTTACATGATTAACGTAAAGATCAGGGCAAATTACCAAACCGCTGTCAAGGAAGTGCCAACAGCACATGCAGTGCAGTTGTTTGTGTTCTAACATACCACACTCTAGTGCCATAGATAACATAAACTGTTTATGAGCAAATCGAAAGAGAAACAATGGTGCAAGATTTATGAGCTCTTAAACTTACGGTTATTTAGAATTGGCGGCGAACATTGGCTGTTTATTCATGGTTTATTAAACTAAATTACATGTTTATATGACGCCATGTTGGAAATGGAGGCCTCATCAGACCTATACTAATTCAGGATGACGCAGAGTTACAGTCCGAAAAATTGGACGCAAGAGAGTAATTCACCAAAATTGGGGTCAAATCAATTTATGTGTATTCAACTAACTTTACACAAAAAGTAAATAATAAAATTGGTACGATATTTTGAGCAATTTTTTTCCTCGTTTTTCCCCGTAATCGACCTCAAATTTGGCACAGTCAGTGTAAGTGTTTTGCATTGAATAAAAAAACCCGCAAATATTTTGCATTTACTCACCTAACATCACAACAATCTCGAATCTCTCCCTGAGCATGTCTGAAGCGGAGAGGTTGTACAGCGGCGACTTCTCATTGATCCTGTGTACAATGGTCATGGGCCAAATGAACATCAGTCGGTCTTCTTCGCCATCAGCTCCCACCTTCAACTCTTGCTGGTAGAACGGCAGTACTTCCCCCTCTCTGGTAGTCTAAGTTTAGATAAAAGTTATTTATAAGTGACATGTTTATGGAAAAACACAATGGTTATTTAAGCAAGTAAATAAGTGGCAGAAATGTTTACAAAACAGGTAAAAGTTTTAAACATTGATAAGTGTTTCGTAATGGTATGTATGAATGAGATCACCTCGTTTGTAAACAAATTGCGTTGAAAAAGTTTTAAATTCAACGTCATAACAATTATTAACTAAAGCAAATACTCATGCACTACGAACGATAGCATTATGTCAAGCAAAAGAAAATAACATAACATGGTACTCATACCTAAACCAAGTAAGTATACCTCAGCTAGAAAATTATTTCAAACATTTCAAGAGTCTCACTCTACTTGAATTGAATTGGATATTCATATCTATGAGTCAGTCATCAAAACGATTTGATTAGTTCCAGAATACATATATACTATACGACGCAAAAAATTGAGTTTAGTCATGGGTATTAAAATATCATTAGTTCTCAATTTCCGTTTTAGATAATTTTATGGATGAGTACAGGAAACCACAGTTATTATGAAAATTTATACGATATATTCGTATTAAACAGTTAAAAAATATCAAATAAATTCATAACGTAGATAAACTTGGATGTAACAATTCAAATAGAAGACTCGTTTAAACGATAATTTGCAAGTTAAAATGCAAAAGCATAGTAGGTAGGTAAGCAACTGCAAGCAAAGGGTGTGAGCCACACAAAGTCCATAGATGGGTCTAAACAATAGTAAAATTGCTAATAAAAATCATAAACCCCGAATACATTGAAGGCAATAAAACATTTATTTTACAAATTTATGCGGGTTACACTCGCTCGGATGGCGGTCTCACGTAAAAGATAATATGGAGAGATATAATAGGTAAAGAATTTCATTTCAAATTTGTTCAGGCTCAATGATTGAGATTTTTTACAAACAAATGCAGAATTAACTTTAAAGGTGGATCGTTCCTTAAAAAAATCTGCCCCGATACGTAAAAAAGGCCGCTAACTGCAAAACGTGATTGTCGAGAATATGGCCAAAAAACGCGTCAAATGAGTTTTCTATTGTTTACTGGAATGCTTCTTTGAAAATTTCTGGAATTTTTAATAGAATTCCAGAAACATTAAAAAACCAAGCGTTCTTGTCATTATCTCGAAAATCACGTTTTGCACTTAAAGACCTTCCGTATCATGAAAGAATTATGAATTATAGCCTGAACAATTTGGAACTGTTCCTTAAACCGACCGACAATCTGAGCGTGTGTGACTGGCACACGTTTGAGAGATGCAGGTACCTTTTTCCGAATGATCTGGGCACGCACGTGCGCTTCTAAAATATGCGACTTGCGTATGTCTCCAACTCGGAATAGAAGGCAAAACTCGCCGTCTCTCAAACAGATCACCGCGTTCCTTGAGAACAGGAGTGTAGAATTACGCTTTTTGGCCCTCACCAGCTTCGCGAATATTAGACCCACCTATGGACAAGAGAGAAAAGAAGTTTTGAAACATAGTAGTCCAAAACTATGGGTGTCGAAGTCTGTTGATGGCATTGGATGCTAAGATTTGTGACTATAGAAGGAATAAGAATAGCCTGTTCAGAATTCGATACCCATCAGGTTAGTAGAGTGGAGTCAGTGCGAACTCAAGTGCCACGGTATCAAAGCGTGCTGACTGAAATCCCCAATCACTAACCAGTCTCCGTTTTGTCGTAATAATATACCTTGCGGCGGATTAATTGCGCTCTTATATGGGCTTCGACAATATGCGATTTTCTCATGTCACCAACTCGGAACATCAGGCAAAGTTGACCGTCCCTCAGGCAAATTACGGTATTCCGAGAATACAGCAGGGTTTGAGCACGTTTTTTTGGTCTAGAGAGCTTTGCGAACACGATTCCCACCTAAAATTAGAATAACCTTGCTGCACTGTCTGTTGTTGGTTGTGACAACCGCTGGAATGGATTCTATTACACCAATCTTACTCACGAATACTAATTAACTCTTAAATGTTTTGCCAAATGACCCTGTGTTTTAGTCAATTGTCTTTACACAACATGATGACTGTCATTGACATCTATTTCAATCAATTTATCGCGTCACTCTTTAAAAAACTTATCATAATATTTAAGATGATTTTTTCAAATGATTTTTAAGAGAGCATCTGGATCATAGAGAGTTCGTTACGTTTATATACTTGGCTCACCTCCAAGTTTATTTTAATAAGTATGAAATTATCATATTAGTATCATAGCAGGAAGATTTTAAAATATGTTTCAGGCAACTCTTGAAATAACTGAATAAGACATTTACATTCCTTTCCAAAATGCAGTTGTAAAAATGATTTATGTTTTTATTTCAGTTTATAGTACTATCAAATGCACATTAAAATATATTATTGCAGTTTCTCTTTCACACAAGTAAAAGATAACCAATGAAGCAAAGTTATAAAGAGTAATCTTACCATGAAAGCTTGAATGAAGACTCCAACGATACTTTGTATGCACATGATAAATATGGCTTCCGGGCATTCTTCGTTTGTAGTTCTCGATCCGTATCCGATGGTGTGTTGGGTTTCGACGGAGAAGAGGAAGCAACCGGTGAAGGAGTTGACATTGGTGAGGCACGGGGTGAAGGTGGTGTTGGTGTTGGTTATCATGGGGTTCAGATCGCCGTGGGTGAAGATGATGAGCCACCAGATGAGGGCGAACATCAGCCAGGAGAGAATGAAGGAAAGCGCGAACACGAGCAGAGTCCAGCGCCACTGCGCGTCCACAAGGGTCGTGAAGATGTCCTGCAGGTATCGGCGCCTGCGCTTGGCCACGTTCCATTGCACGACGTTACAGTCGCCGTGCTTGAAGATGACGCGCTTTCTCACGCGTCTGGCTGCGTAACGGGCTTGACGGTATCTGGAATGGAAAACATTCTATTTGAGTTCACTATGAATATGATGTTCATCCATGCTGTGACTCTATGAGTTAAAAGATATTGTCACTGTTTGTTCTCTGGGAAATAAAAAATAACTTTAAGCAACGTTCTAAACATCTTAGGCAAAATTAATGAAATGTATTATTATTTCGTTTTTCTTTCTCATGATGATTACAATGGATTCTATCAGTAGCAGTTCAATTTATATGATTTCAAGGGCTACATAGTTATTTATTGAAGACAATTAGCCACGAGAGAATTCTTCATCTCATTTATTCAGGCATGTTATTGATGAAATAAATATATGTTTTTGACGAAGTAATTGGATTCCTCCAATTGTTATCGGAGAACGGTCATTGTTCGGATGAATCTGCGTGTGAACATTAATCATTTCAAGTGGCGTTACCATATACTTAATCAAGGCAAGTCTAATTATATATGTTTACTTGGAAATGTTAAATGTCATATCAGTTTACCCAGTTTTATAATTTCGTGGAAAATATCACGTGTTTTGATAGCTATACACATCAGCTCAATATATCTACGAATGACGAGGTAAAGAAAGATCTATTCGGAACTTGGCGGACACACTCCCGTGTGTTCATCTAATGTTCATCTTGTGCTACTAAGAATCTTAAATCCATAGCCAATTTTTAATTTTATATAGTACGTTTTATGCAATTCGTATTATAGAAGTTATTTAGGTAAAAATGAGAACTAACTGCGCATATCGAAGACGCATTTTAATTTCAAATGCCATAAAATTAAATAAAAAGATAATATCCGTCCATTCTATAAAATAACTGAATTAAACTGAAGAACTGTTTGATGTTTGTTTATTGGTAGGTATATTTATCATGATGTAGTGGCATTAAAACTAAGTGCGGTTTAGCAACACAGTGCATTGGCGATAAAAGATACTATGGGGGTTTATTATGACACTTCAAACATTTTATCGCTTTTTAGTAAACCACCCATAAACTGAGTGCTGTCGACCACTCACCAGTTATCAACGGAAAAGCTTTTATATTGAAACATTTTTATCTCTAACATGTACATATTGAAAAATTATAAGGACAGTACATCACCATAATCCTTTTTTTGCTTATGCGTGTTATGAATGAATTATGGAGAAATAAGGAAAAATTATGACAAAAAAAACGTAATTTTTAAACTATTGATAATATTGGAAAATCCACACGTAGCTACTCGTAGCTACGTGTGGATTTTCCTTTTGACGTCACTATTTGGGCTACCCTATAGAATAGTAAACTAATTGTAAGTAGTAGTAGTAGCTCAATACCTTCTGTAGTTAATATGTAATTTTACTATAATGGAAGTTTTTTTTTGTTGAAAATGTATTGATCATGCATCACGTGTATCACGATCGAAAGTCATCAAGTATAATTTATATTATGATAGGTTGTGATTTAATTATAGTTTGTTAAGGTACTTATTTTAATTTTGAGCCACGTGATTAAACAATTCTATATTTAATTAAAGTATAATTCTATTGAATTTGTCCATAATGTAAACGACCACCACATTGGCGATGTCGATGGTTTGATGAATTTACTAGTGTTGGGTAAGATAATTTAAAAAATTGATATATACTTATTTGATGTAACATGTGAATTTAACAAACAATAATAAGTCTACAGTAGGTACACAAATAAAAATTAAATGTAACTTATAAAATTTCTTAGATTAGGCCCGTGTGGTTGGGTACCAAGGATGCTGGCGGCGTTGCTATGCTGATCCTTTGGGCGAGATAGCCGCCAGCCCTTGGGTCCCTCGTCGCATCAAAAAACGCTTGGACAGCTCTCGGAACAGTGACCAAGCTCCAGGGCCCCAAGGACCAAGGGTCTCTACACCAAATGCATATTATAAATGTGTTTGAAGGTTTTGTTATTCCGCCCAATATTGGCCTTAAAATATGCTCATATAAGTTAGATTGGGTTCACTTCGCAATGATACTCGTACGGATGATTTTAGGCTGTTTTTTCACAAACTCATTGGTACAGGACATTGCATGGTTTTGAACCCGGACTTCACACATTGGAGTATGGGTTCCTAGCTACCACCTACCACCTGCCACCGACTTTCATAAACGGTAACATAGTAAATATAAATTAATAGTTTTATTTATACGTGAATATCACTGACTTTCAAAGTCAATGTAAATACATTGAAAAATATAAATATATTTAACTATACATGCTTTTTGTTGTTTTTTATTTCAACGTATTATGTAGTTTAGGACATGATAAAAGTGAATTCCAGGTTAATTAAACTAATCTGATGTGATAGATCATGAAGAATATTGATTAATAGGTTTGTTTACATTACATTAAGAACAAGTTTCATTGAATTATACTATATTTTACTTTACTTTACTCGTATGGTTTCAGTTTCAGCGATACGCATGTTGATGAAAATATAATAGCTACTACGCTGAAATCATATATTTTTAAAGTTTCTCCCCAGGGTTATATCCGCCCTAAGGGGGAATATACTAATTATTAAGTTATTATATAATACAAGCACTGCAGTACTAGTGATTGTGGTTATTGGGCGGGTGAGAGGATGGGTGAACTTTTTTAATTTTTAACGACTGTGGACATGAGTTGAAATGGTCCTTTAGAATAGCTTGCTATGGTTTCATGTACATAAAAATTATATATATACTGTCACATAACTACAAAGTAGGTATTTTGAACTCAAAACAAAAAACTTGAGCTTTATCGCAATACGTGGGCTACGTTTCATGTTTATTACACCTTAATAATTATATCATCATACCGTTAAGTCCACCATAATAACCGTGCCGGTGGCCTGATATATAATAAACACGAGTAGCGTTAAGGCACGTTAACACTATAATTACTCTGCTTAATTGATTTGCAAAGCACCACTAATTACAAAGGTAAATCGTAAGGAAATTCCTTGTGGTTGTCGCGTTTTCGCATTTAAACATTTCGAAATACCCTGTTAGATCAGGAGGAAAAAGCGCGTAACATGGCTAACGCGTGTCACTACTAATTCAGGTTAATTTTATTTTAATGATCACGGTAAGAAGCAAGTAGTAATCAATAGGCTAGTATTAATGCTTACAAACAACTTCGCTTTCAGGTACGTCATGGACGTTGATACATTTCTTTCACCAAACGGTCATTGTTTTAGACGTTAGTTCGTTGTTAATGCCAATATTTACAATTCCGAGAATTTTTCCGAGGACGATTCCAAATCTATCGTTGCCAAATATTTCTCGGACCGGACACTTTCCTTTTGTTAGTTATAGTTGATACAACTGTGACGTCACTATCGGATATAATCTGTGATCTGCCGAGCCATAGAGGACGAACTTTGCTTTTCTATTGTCATTGTTTATTGTGGTATTACTCACTTGTGTAATTCCTCTCTCCATGCGGATTCCGATGAGTTGATCGGCTTGCCGGTCATAAACATAGACACTTGACTTATGCATCTTTTCAGTCCCGACATTCTACTTTCCAGCAAATGATCCAGTTTGACTCCTATTGTATTAATTTCTTACAAAAAACCTACGTTTAAAAACGTATTACTGCCAAACGATCAGTCTATTTAAAAAACTAACGAATCTAATAGCGAAACCAGCGCCTTTGTGAAACTTAAAATCTTAAAACTAGTTAACTATATAGTTATCACACAGGTAATACTTTCGTATAATAAATACGTCGCCGACAGTTACAGGATTGTCTCCACTCTGTCTTTCAGCAGGACATTAATGAGTGATTCACTGAACACTTCCTTGATATCGAATAGTAGCACCACGAATTTCCGCACCATCGTCCCCAAACTCATCTTACACGAAGATCGCGGGAAGGGAAAGAAAATAGCTGCGCAGAAAAATTGCGTTGATCGCAAGGAACGTGCGACAACTTTCCGCTCACACCGATTGTGAAGAGTATTGGTCCAATACTGAAACGGGCGGATGTTTAATGAAACAGATGCGAAGACGTTCACAAACAAATAATACTAAAGGCGTCCCGTGCCAACGCAGCCAGTGGCGCCGCGGCGCGTCACAACGTCGCCGCAACTAATTTTTGAAGAAAACTCTACCTAGGTATATCGCATATTATAGACCAACCGATCTCGTGCTTTTATGAAGATTTATGAGTGATCTTTCAGATAAATATTTGGACGGGACCTTTCAGTGAAGCGTATTTTAAAACAAACACTTGAAGCTCAAAGAGATGGTATTTTTATCATTGGCGGTAATTACGCGCTTTCGTTTGGGATAGAACTGGGAATACACAGACTGCGGTAGTTTATGATGCATACATCTACGCAATACTATAAAATACGGTTTTACGAGTACATCGTCTGAGATGAGATGATATGACATTAAAGGGTCGTTCGCATTTGTTGTACTGTTTGATAATAAATGAAATGTTTGTCTATTTGTACACTAGGTAAAACATACAAAGATTAAAAGGAATAAAAACTTTATAGGTACCCGTAGATCCATTAGGTACTTAAAAACAAGTACTGCGCAGATATCATAAAATAATTGTACCTTTGATTGCACATTTGATCAATCCATACAGAAACAAATAATTATTTCCTATAGTTTCATGATAATTATACTGGTATTCTTCACGTGACATAAAAACGTGATTCAGTCAATGTGATTGATACCCACTCGTATTATGGAGCTGGCCATATGGAAGACGATATGAAGAGAGACGTGTTTATTTCATCTATTTAGAACAACCTGTTGATAACTGAGGTGAGGAATTAAGTATTGAAACGTGACTGATGACAGGACCTTGGAAGGGAGTAGGTATCCTAAATAGTTACTTTGATGTTCATTAGTTACTCTTTGTTCGATATTGCGATAAATACGTGGATGTTATTTTTTTCAGCACGATTCCTTGAAACAATGCTGCCGGCGCATGCGTATTCTCTTATAAATGTTGTAGAAATACTTTTCCGGAATTTCCATAAAAAAAAACAAATATTGAGGCGCATCGTTACGACTCAGTTTCCGTACTAATTATCCACAGTGTGGTCACTGAAAAAAATAGTTTGGCTGTTTGTAGCTAAATAGTCTAAGTACTGAAATTTAGTAGTAGCTAAGTTTATTGCTGATTGGTGGACACCTTAACTATTAGCTCAGAAAATCTATTAAGTTTGAAGAAAAATAGAAGTATAATAAAAACCATACAAACAGACAAAAACGATCCTACTACTACAAACTAAAACCTGGAAAGATTTGGAAACGGAATCGAGTCCGATCCTATTTCGTTTCAATATCGCTGCTGTACTAAAGGCATAATAAATAACTAAACCTATTTATAAACTACTTTTAATATGTTAAATATACTTTCATCAGACCTTCCATCTGGGGCAAGTGTCCAGATAATGATGCCATTCGCCAGAATGATCAACCATCTTCTCATGGTCGTTGAAAAGAAACAGGTGTCCTTTTGGACTACGCATGCGTCATTTACAAGTACTTTCGAGCTCATCAACAGGAGGTAAATGTGCATTTATTTGTTATACAAGGTTTTACTCTTATACAAAATAGGTACATTATGGGAATTGGTATTGGTACCACTACTGAAAATAAAACAAAGTCTCCCGTCACGTCCGTCTGTCTGTGAATGCTGATTTCGGAAACGGATTTTGTTCTGGTTTTCACTGATGATATATATTTTTTATTGTATAACGGGAGCAGACGGGCAAACGGGCCACCTGATGGTAAGTGGTTACCGTCGCTCATAGACACCTCATCACTATGATATTATTAGAGGGTGTTCGATGCGCTGCTACCCTTGAGGACTTAGATAGAGTGCCTCATCTGCCGCTAATATGCTGGCTCTCTTACCCTTCAAACCAAAATACAGCAATGCAAACATTGCTGCTTTGCTTTGCTGGTGACTCTGCACAGTTATACAAACTTAGTATTATTAGCAATATAAAAGAGATAGGATTAACCCACTTACCTACAACTTTACTTGCTAACAGTACTTTTTGCAAAAATGGCAACCAGTGGCGAATTTACAACAACCTGTACCTACCTGTGACGAATTTACATATATTTATTTTTTGGGCCTGGGGCGAGTTTACTTCCAATGTATGGAACTTACAAAAATGTGACGAATTTACAATGGGGCGAATTTACAACAACCCTTCCGAAGATCTTTTTTACCAGTGCGAAGCCATGTGTCGCTGGCGTATTAATATCTAAATAAGAATTATACGATGACGTCGTTTGAATGACTCCGAATAATAATTTGGATCTTTATAGTTCACCCAAAATCAACGGCCTTTGATGAAAATATGACTCTCGTAAATTAGTACTCGTATGTATTTATTTATACATTTGGATTTGTGCGAACTGTCAGGCGGAAGTTCGAATGACTATGCTTTGAAAGATTGAAAGTCTAATCTGCGACACGACTTCATGTTATACAGAATACATCAACAAGACCATACATTCTTCATATAGAAGATTCCAACGAGTAAAGTAAAGTAAAATACACTTTATTTCACAAATATACAAAAACAAACACGAGATATGGAAATAGTGAAGTACAATTTAGGCGGCCTTATCGCTAAAAGCGATCTCTTCCAGGCAACCTTCGGGCAGAGGAAATGATTTTGAGAAAGAGGTAGTAGGTGCAAGGTTTATGGAAAACGTTATATAAAAGAATTTTATTTACAACAATAACATATAAGACTACTTTTTACCGACCATACCGGAGACATCAACGACCAATCAGGAACAAATCTCTGTTTTTGCATTAACCATAGAGAAGAAAGACATCAAGGATATCTCGTATTGCCCATATATAATTATAGTTTTAAGTATAAAGGACACCTCCAGTTCGATACTTTGTTTTGTCTAGTTTACTATTTGTTTTATTTAGGGACCATACACAACACATAAAGCACAAGTACCTGCGTACGAGTATAAATCCTTCATAGTTTACATAAATAGATTATCTTCGCATTTTAAATTAATTTTACGTAATCTGACGTCAACTCCGTTACCTTTATAGTACGCCTCGTCGACCAACTGTGACGTCAATCGTGATTCAAACGACAGCGTCAGAGATATTGTAGAAAACACGTGTTTTACGCATCATTTGCCAGCTGTGCACCACGTTTCCCGTCACAAGGTACCTCACTAACCAGTAACCTATTTTATTTAACCCACGAACAATTAGAGGTACTTGGAAATAAATTATTATACTTAGGGTAATCCCTAGTATAAAATTCTTAACTATCAGTTTGAGTATATTTACTACTAGTAAAGCGTTTTTTACAATTGACTAAATTCAAACGACTAATTAGTCAAGAATATAGTCGACTAATTAGACAGGCTGTAAATCGCAGACTAACCGTACTGAATGCATTTCAGTCAAGTGATACGTTCACAGACAGTTAAGACGAGGACTTTCTATTATTAAACAATTATGTCACCTACTTTTCAAAACATTGAAGTTTAAATTTGGAATTTTAAAAATTTAAATTTAGTGTTCAACATATTCCAAGATTAAAACCGGTTGAACTTCGTTCTCAATGGAACAGAAACGGTCTCTGTTGCCAACTCGGCTGACTCCGCTCAAGTGACACGTGTGTCGGAAATAGCTTTTCCTACTCATGATCGTCTTTCAGGCTGAAAAGAAGATTCAGTCAGGGACACATCTGGTTTCGCTACTCCATGCTAGATGGCACGGAGGAGCTCGTAGCCTAGTTGCGAATACGGTCCGAAAGTGATCGTGCAGGTTAAGCGACGTTGGCGCGGTCGATACCTGGATGGGTGACCGCTAGTGGCATATTTCATCTGAGCTCCCCCGTGCCTCGGAAAGCACGTTAAGCAGTCGGTCCCGGTTGTTGTCGTTCCACAGCAGTCGTTAAGCCATGTCAGAGGCCTACGGGCGGCCTGAACAACTCTGACAAATAGGTTGGCCACTAACCATACGATAAGCAAGCAAGCATAAGCAAGAACTTTGGTTATTAAAGTAGAAAGTAGAGTTTGGAGTATGTATAATACTAAAACAGCATTATCCATCATTTTCACTTTAGTTTTGTAATTTAATTACTAAAAGTGATAGTTATTTTAAAGTATCTAAAGAAATCAGGTTCGAGACCAGTCGGAGGAATATTTTTTCACATGTTCCCAATATTTGTAACATCAAATAATTTGAATTAAATTCTCAAGTATGTATTAAAAGACAAATACCATGATTTATCTATAGATAAAGATTCGTTTCATAAAAAATAAAGGTTTGAAAAAGGAACGAAAACGTCATAAAGTTCTTCATGAAGTTCAAATAGGTCAACGGCTCCGTGAACTGGTTTAAAAGATGACTCATTCTTTATTCGTAAAATTATTTTACTATACTATAGTCGTTCGTTCGTGAAGGTACTATTATAAATCGCGGACAAAAACCGAAGAGCAAGTAAAAGATGAACAGTCGCGGATGTTAGTCATTATTTACTTTTGACGTAGATACAATGATCTCCGAACTTTGTAAGAAAAATGATAAAAAATAAATGAAATATTTTAATAAAACAGTTTAAAGTCCGTTTGATAGTTAGAGTCCAAATATCTCATAAACGTAAAGTCATATAAGTAGATATACCATTTTATATACTTATTGTTAGTAATTTTTTGGGTATACCTATTTACATTGCATATTTTTTGGGTATACCTATTTACATTGCATATTTTTTGGGTATACCTATTTACATTGCATATTTTTCCGGTTGTCCTTATAAATATATATAACAACATCGACATCAGAAATAGATAAAAAAAATGCATTGACATTAACATTGAAACCAATAATTAAAGCAAACATGCAGGCAGATTGCGTAATCAATATCCGTACCTATCGTTAATCGAACTTTGTATGGGTACCGGGTTTTACAAATAAGCGATTAGCGGAATTAATTTATAAGGAAATTTAATATTGTGCAAACATCCACATAACTATGAAGTTTAGTTGAGATATACTCGTACGACTCTCGTTGTGGTTTTTACAATCAGTACCTAGTAAGGTCAAATTTGAAGAAACATTTGAAGGTTTTTTATTTTGAAGTTAGTTCTTACCTACTATGTCCATACTACTGGTACATATTGGAGAATTAGCCACTTTGAACACCGTGTGTGGGCCCGACCACATTATATACATTAAGCGCCGCGTGCCCAGAAACTAAACGAGACGCATTTTTTCGACAGCGGCGGTTAAATTTATGACATCATTTTATGATAAAACATGTCCATGCTTCAATGAATTCAAAAGGCTCGTGACCATGACTCAGCCTTACATAATAATTAGCAAGACGCTGCTTAACTTGCCTTTAACTCATTGTCAATGGGCTATGCAATATCTCTCTCTTCTAAGTCGTGTTCCTCATTGCTGAGGGTCGTGATCATTCTAAGGAATTAATCACATAGGACGACTCTCGTGGCAGATTTAATGGAGTGGTTTCCCATTGCCTTCCCCATTTCACACGCCGGTTATCTCAGTATGCAGGTTTCCTCACGATGTTTGTTTTCCTTCACCGTCAGAGCAGTTGGTAAATGCACGTAGATCTTTCGAAAAAAATCGAAAAACTCATTGGTACATGGCATTGCCTGGTTTCGAACTCGGACCTCCCGCATGGGAGTCCGACGCGACGTCCTAGCCACGACGCCACCGAGCTATGCAATATACAAGTGCTACAAATAGTAACTACTATTGATGTTATAATAGGTATAATTATAATCCCAGTTGATGGAATACCTACGTAAGTACCTATTGATGAGTACCTAATGATTAAACAAAACTTGTATGATCCACGATGACGATGTATTTAGTCAAGCAAGAAACAATACCCATTGAAACCGATCAGAAAACAGGTTTTTCCAAACGAGGAGGTAACACCACAGTTGCTGCAGGTAAAACGAGGATCTGACATAAACCTTGACGTAAATAATCTGATATTTAATACAAAACATTTTATTGTATGAGTCGAATAAGAAATCGATCACTCGGCTAACAATCTTGAATATATAATAAATAGTATAAGTAGCCTCGTTTATATAATTTATAAGTCCTATAATTCCTGTATAAATGAAATGGCTAGCTGAAAGTGGTGTGCAAGAATCAGTAACAAAAACGTTGTCTCGAATTACATGTCTTATTTGTGCTGTACTTTTCCGAAAATATTTCTGCGTTTTACAAATAAAGACAAATTGCGTTTTAAAAATAATAACGTTTAGTGTTTGTTAGTCGTTCTGGTGATATCAAGTGGGGCCAATGGACTAAATTACTGGAAAAATGTAGGCGCTACTTGGGTATGTATAGGGAATTATCCATGGTTCAGTTTTCAAGCATAAATGATTCACATTTTCTAACATCACTACCATGAAATACAATGATGATTAAATGAAAACAATGGTGATTCAGGAAATCTTTTTACACTTTTTAAATTCCTATCGATCACTGTCACATCTAAGAAATCAAAGAGGCGATAGATTATACGACTAAGTAGTTTACTATACATACTCGTACCTACATACCTAGCATAACATTTTGGACAAGATACAGGGTGGACCAAAAGTCCGTTAACATTTGAATAGGTCGCTGCGTCGGCGCGGGCGGGGTATTGGCGCGGGGGGTGTTACTACAAGCGAAAGCTACTAATAGGGATTTAGTACCATGGCGTCATTCAGCGGAGCGCAACGCGCATTTTGCGTACGCGAGTACTATCGAAACAACGATTCTACGACCGAAGCTAAACGGAAATTTTGTAATCATTACAATATACGGAACAGAAATCAAGCACCAACAATTCAAACGATTAAAAAATGGGTACAGAAGTTCGAAACAACAGGTTCAACTTTAAGTCAACCACGATCCGGCCGACCTAGGACATCGCGCGATCCAGTAAACATAGAGCGTGTACAAGCGTCTGTTCGAGAACAACCTGGTCTCTCTACTCGAAAGCGGTCTAGTGCTTTAGATGTGCCCAGAACATCTCTAAATCGCATTCTACACAAAGATTTACATTTACATCCTTACAAAATTCAAATTGTACAGGCTTTAAAGCCAAATGACCCTGCTCAGAGACTGCAGTTTGCTAACGAAGTGCTTGAGAGGTTTACGAGCTTCAATAACATCTTTTTCTCAGACGAGGCACACTTCCACCTAAATGGACATGTCAATCGACAAAATTGCAGATACTGGAGTGACACTAACCCGGACTTGAAGCACCAAAAACCTTTACACTCGCCCAAGGTTACTGTATGGGCCGCATTGTCAGCCAGCGGAATCATTGGTCCATATTTTTATGAAGATCAGAGAAACCGCGCCGTCACCGTTAATACAGAGCGATACATTGTGATGCTACAGAATTTTTTTGCTCCAGCATTACAGGACTTCTCAGGCTTTAATCGAAGCTCTTGGTTCCAACAAGATGGGGCAACATGTCACACCTCCAATGACTCTATAGCAACACTTCGTGAAATTTTTGGCCAAAAAGTCATATCCAAAAGAGGTGACATTCACTGGCCACCCCGCAGCCCGGATTTAACTCCAATGGACTTTTACCTTTGGGGATATCTCAAAAGTAAAGTTTACATCAGCAAACCAGTGTCTATTGAGGAATTAAAAGAAAATATACGCGAGGAAATGCAGAACATTTCACCAACCACTTGTCGGGCGGTCATGCAAAATTTCCGTTCCCGGTTACAGGTGTGCCAGGATGAACAAGGGTCACATTTGAATGATGTTATTTTTAAAAAGTGAAATCCTAATTTGTCTACTTTATTATTAAATAAACAGTTTTTCACTAAAGTAGCATTTGTATTTTTTATAACCATTTTAAATGTTAACGGACTTTTGGTCCACCCTGTATTACGTCTGGATACGAAATGATGAGGAATAAAAACTGTTACCTCGCTTAATATCAGTGTTGGTAAAACCCCGGTAAATAGGCCTGCCAAAAGTACTCGTAATCACAGACGGGAAAAAGTGTAACTGAAGTGTTTGTGAGGAAGATAAAAAAACTTAAATTTCCCAACCGATAGTCACCAATGTCTCACAAAACACCAGACTTCTATACTTCGGCAATGTATTGTATTAACTACATATACATGCAGTTGCTGCATATTCATTGATAACAGATAATGTACACAATACAATACGTAAACCAATATGATTTAATTACTTCTTGAAAACGGTGTGTTTGTACAATGATCCACATTTTAAACAACTTTAATAAAAACATAACGTAGTCAAGTAGCAAGAACCTAGAGACGAGGTTACCAAGAACTTTTCAGCATTTCTTATATTTGTACAGGTGACCCGCCGATAACGTCAATGTTTCGTAATGAACACGTCATTTAATGACTTCGGGTTATATTCTTTACAACTTTCTCGACCGAAAATAAGCTGTTTTTTTCTGCGAAATACTGATATTTTTTAATGGTAATGTGTTTTAAATAGCAGAGAGATGTCTTTTTTGTAATCACGAGTTGAAAGTTGAACGGTGCCCTGTATTTGTATGTACTTTTTTCTCTTAACAAAATATTATGTCAACTCAAGACGTTTCAATATTGATATACAGTATATATAGTTATACAGTTTAGTAGTGGTAGATCCTAAAGTGAAGGATCGCCTGGGGTGGTACCACCCTCTTATCTATTTCTGCCGTGAAGCAGAAATGCTTGCATTTCTGTGTTTCGGTTTGAAGGGTAAGAGAGCCAGCGTAATTTCCGGCACATGAGGCATTCCATCTTAGTCCTCAAGGTTAGCAGCGCATCAAAAACCCTCTAATATTAATAAAGTGAGGTGAGATGTCCATGAGCGATGGTGACCACTTACCATCAGGTGGCCCGTTTGCTCGTCTGCTCTCCTTATTTAATAAAAATAAATAAAATAAATAAATACAGGCAAGTAACTGTAGCTAATACTTACATATATCCATTATTAGTGGATTACAATAGATTTTGATAGGTCCAGAGGTCTTGATTATAACAAAAATACATGCTGTCATATTTTCTAGATTTTTTAACTTTATTTGCATATTTGGTTTCTTGATAAGTATTATATTCACAATCACTTCTTGTAAGCAAAAACCCGGATATTTATTTCTCAAAGAAGAAGAAGATGAAGTCCCTGATATGTGAGAAGTATTATGTAATTAGCGCACCTTAGTGTCAAGACAAATACTAATTTGGTACTTGTGTTAACTGGTTGCTTGTATAGTCTAGTCTAAAGTAATACATATATGTGTATATGTATTACTCTAGTAGGTATTGTGGTAAAGGTAGCGACTCTATAGCTACTACTATATACACACGAATCAATCACAAGTGTTTGTTTATAAACACCATTTTGCTTTCACGTGAACACTCACGTGTAGGATTTGTAATAATTTATGGTTGGTTGTAGATGTACAAGATTTAATTTATGGTTGGTTGTAGATGTACAAGATTTAATTTATGGTTGGTTGTAGATACAGAAGCCAAAATATAGGTACATCTTACGTATATAATAGTATATATACAGGGTGTAACAAAAACGCGCTATAGAGCCGAAAGAGGGGGGGAGTTCAGTGTCAACTGAACAATTTTCACTATACGGCCAACTGTGAAAATGCGAAAAAGTAGTTTCATCACCAATCCACTGCTCTGTCGTGTAAATCCAATACACTGTATGTGAAGATACAGTGTTTTGATTTAACAGCGCTAATTTGATTTCTAATTATCGGTTTAGTACCCTGTTAATGTACTTTCGAGCTCTGTGATTCTGATACAGATATATGATACTGACAATACACTGTATTTCTAACAATTACAATGGTCTAAAATGTATATTTACGCGATTATTTCCAATCGATGTTTCCAAGTTACAGTGTATTGGATTTTCACGGCAGTGCTGGTCATAGCCTTTTTCAAAGCGCGCTCCTGAACGATATCTTCGGTCCTCTATATCCATCTCTGCCAGACTTATGCTATTTCTGCAGGGGCATATCTACCTTTATCTAACCTTAAGTGACGTACGAGTATATCCGTAGCAAGTGTGACTTAAGCCACAGAATAACTAATAACATCTTTAGTGTCGCATTGAGAAGTTGCGCCCAGCGTTGCACAGTTGCATACTGCTGTCGCATTAACCCACAACTTTACTTCGTACAAAGTGGCAAACGCATGCATCAATGGGTCAGTAAATGTTTACCGTCTTAGATATTCAAAGACCGTAGTCTCAGATGCAGCTTATCTACAGTTTTACTATTATCTAAAACTAATAAATATGTAATTGTAGCTCATAGCTATCGTCTCTAGAAATGTGTATCGAGGTCGGTACTAGAAAAGCGGGCGATAAGGCACGCCTGGAAACCGATATATGTATTCAATGATTGCAAATATTGGCGTTTGCGCATACGCACACTACTACAACAGATTTGCATGAGGGGTCGATAGTACATTACGCTAGTAGGTATCTTCTTTGAAAAATTCTTATTAAAAGACTGAGCTTCTTACCTTCGGAATGATAGATTTAAGAACTAAATTAAATGGAATGTATCAGCCGTTAACCAGTAGTATATTATATATACCCATTATGCTGGCCTTACAAGCAAAGGTACAGCTACACAGGTAAAAATGAAAATGTAAACGAGGTAAATGTTAATGTGAAAATGTAACCTGTACGTACAGGTTATGTACGGGTTATTATTTTTAGTATGGGTAAATAGCGTGGTATCTGAAAGACCCCACCTGGCATCACGTATAGTTCTGGCACGAAGGATGTGAATGGCCTCGCGACGACGTTCTTGATACAACCGTGTTAAGAATCCTCACAGCTAAATAGTCCCAACCTGAACTTTCTAGCTACTTCACTCTTCAGTTACTGCTTTGGAAATGTGCCAATAGTAAATCTGGTTTCGAAACTTTATGGGACATTGTGAATCTCGGTTAAAACTCATACCACAGAAACTAATAGCTGTATTAAATGTTGATCTTGGCATTTGGTATATTACAAGAAGGTACTTAACATCGCAAATGGTGAAGAAAAACATCGTAAAGAAAAGAAACCCCAGAACTTATGTCGAAGTAAATAGATTCCACTATAAAACGCGTACGTTCATAATATGAGTATTCAAACCCTCATTTGTTAATGAGAGACGCAATTTTTTTTCTGGCTCCGAAAACTAATGAGAAATATCATAGCAATTATGACATGACGTAAATAAACCTTTCTGTATTTGCAGCTTCATGTGTAGTTGTTCTAAGCTAATGCCAGGGTGAAACTATTTCTATCTACTTTATGTGCTTAAGAACATATTAGGGATGTTACGGAGCTTCGACTCCGACTCCGAAAGGTCGGAACTTCCGATTGATTTTACACCTCTGACTCCGATTTCGGCTCCGACAATTTTGAATCGGAGTTTATACCGAAGATTTGTGAGCAAACATATTCAAATATCAATATTTTATTAAATAGTGTAGGAATATATTTATGTATTATTATTTTAATAATTTTAATATAATAAAATAAAATAAAATTACATATAATGTCAACTTAACATAATAATAATAATCTTCCAATAATGAAATAATTATCGTCAATCAAATAGCCCGCCCCTTGTCGTCCCCGGTGCAAAGGTGCCCATAACGCTCGCGGCGTTACCGCGCTGTATCGCTACGGCCAACCAAATGTATTATTATTTATGTATTCCTACACTACTCTCTAAAGGAACATGTTTTACTGCCGCAAACGTAATCAATCATAAAACAAAAATTTACAAGTTCAGCCTAAAAAACTAAAAAACGGTTTAAAATTTGAACTTCTTCTGAACATCTCTCTTCTACCTCCGCCTCCGACTCCGGTTCCGACTCCAATAAATCAAATTTAATATCTTCGGTTTCAACTCCGATTCGGATAAAACCACCTCCGTAACATCCCTAGTAAGTATGCTAGGATAACTGTATCGAGTTTAGCGATCTCACCATGCTGTGGATAAACACCACGTTTTTCAGTAGGTATGGTTTTTTGTCTGTGATTTATTTTTTATCGATAAAAAAAATATAAAAAAATTCAACTGGGGCTAACCTGCGCCCATTTTGTTTGAACAATGGGTGAGTAATAAAGGTAATAGGTAATAGTTCCAAGTCTTAGAAAATCGTGAGCAAGTTTCCTAATTATAGCTGCTGCGGCGGAGCCGACACTGGTGATGTCACTCATATGACACCAAGCTAATTTTCATATTTCATTGACCTCTTTTATTATTATAGGCTACATATAGCGAAGCAAAAGATTAATATCATACATAATAATTATAATTTTACGTTCTATTCTAGTACGTGTATGGTTTATTTATTTATACAAAATGTCTGACTCTTCAGTTATGTCGTTATGTAAGTACCTATTACCTAGACGTAGTTTTTACGATGTGTGACTTGACATCATGATAAATATAAGCAATGAAAAAGTCGGTTGATGCTTGATTGATGCCATGTTGATGCTGTGTTTACTTTGTTATTCAATCTTAATATAATTTATTTTTTAAATAAATACCTTTTATTTACGACTTAAAATTATTTATATTATAATTACAGAAGGAAAACATAGTATACAAAAGAAAATGTACAAAATTAAAATGAAATGTTACTTGTAAAATGTCTTAAATTAAGCCCGTGTGGTAGGGTATCAAGGATGTTGGCGGCATAGCCCTACTGGATCTATATGCTGACATTTTGGGCGAGATAGCCGCCAGCTCTTGGGTTCCTCGTCGCATTAAATATACGCTTGGATAGCTCTCGGAACAGTGATGAAGCTCCAGGGCCCCAAGTATCAAGGGTCTCTACATCAAATGCTACAAAGTTGTATTGGTTGCCGATAAATTAATTTAAGTTTTCCTCATTATGTTCGCGGTAAAATATTATGTCAGATCACGTTTTGGTCTACAATTTAAAAGATTTATTGTCTACTTACAGTGTATCGTTGTATTGTATTCTTATTTACAATTCTAGACAATATAACATAATCTTGATTTATGTCAAAGCCTTGTGTTATGTAAGTAATAAATCGTAATTGAATCGTTTTCTAATGAGTACACATCAGTATCACAGATCTAATTTGTTTCATAAATAACCATCGCTTTAAACCACAGGATATACCTACCAATCCATATATATCTCGCAAAATAATCGGTAATAAAATTAAATTTTAATTTAGTATTGAAGTCCAATGAATTGATGTAACACATGATAAGTATCCTGCTTACTATTGTCATGTCTTTACGCTACTAATAAGTATAATTAAGTCTATTATAAATAGAATTCTTGTATCTTTTAACAATCACAATTGGACATTTCACGATTTTGACGTTTCAAATTTTGGACGTAAACCTAAGACTGGTCATTTTACGACTTGGACGTTCCGCCGATTGCTATTGCTCGCTACTAATTTAATTTTTAATTTTAATTGAATCTCATCTCCTTAACCCACAGTATCTCAGCCTATATGCCGAACGAGATCCTGTGCCTCGACTGTACTTGACCTTCTGATGTAATTTAATCGACTAATCTGTGACCTAATAAGAAACTCTGTGCGTACTATTCCTTATCAATTACTGATAAGAGGTTACTTAGCGGTTTGTAAGATAACAAACACGTTACTGAGATTCAGTTATATTTATATTCCGTACTACTACTTACTTATCTACTCGTATCTACTATGGTATGGATATGAGGGAATGGAAGGGTTTCCAGTTACAACTATTTAAAGACTAGAAGTGATTAGATAAACGACTGACTTCTTATCTTCATCTCTATATAAGCAATTTAGAATCTCAGTCTATAAAGAACTCTCTTTTAAAAGTGCTACTACAACTCTCATAAAATATGAACTGATGTGCCTCTTGTCACATTAAGACAGAACCATTTTTGTATAGGAAAAATAAGTAATACCGAAATTCGAGGACAAAAATAACGAACAAATATACATTTATACATATTTCATTTTTTCGTTTATTAAGTATTTTGTTTGTATTTTGTTTTATATGTGTGTAATAAAGATTATTATAATTATTATAACAAAGAAATATACATTTGTCACTAGTTACTTTTTCAGACAAGCTAAATTACGTTCATTGCAGTGTATAAGAGGACAAATGCGGTAAACAGACGGCCCTGAAACGACTCGACAATAGGGTTACCAGATTTCTACCTAATAAAGAACACAACGAAGTCTCTCTAAATAAAATCGGAAGTGCGCTAAACAAAATATTATTTTTCCGACAGCGGGTAGAGTAAGTTTGTAGTTCATGTTATTTATGGATAATATCCAACACCTCTTAGGGTTGGTTTACACCTTTTCAAGTGATAAGGGCAGTGCGTTAGTCAAGTGGCAAGGACAGTGGTGTAAACCGGCGAGTCAAGTTGGCTTGCAAGCTGCCTTGCCAGTGGATACAAATTTTGTTCGACTTTTTGTCACTGGCAAGGCACTCGCCACTGTCTTTGCCACTGTCCTACTGTCCTTACCACTGTCCTACTGTTCTTGCCAGTGTCCTACTGTCCACTTGTCTAAGCACTTGAAAAGATGTAAACCAGCCCTTAAAGGCAAACGTGCGTTTTCCGTTACACACTGGAAATAAGGAAACTCTGTCTTGATAAATACAAAATGTATGGCAACTGGTAACCCTAGATGAGAGAGTAAGGCTATGTAGAGGTTTTCAACTCATTGTCAATGGAGTACCTATTGTTTAAGGTGCTGGCAAACGGAGTCGTGTTTCCTGCAAATCATTACTATTAGTACCATACCTACTTACTTTTAAAAAGGACGTCCGTTTCCTCCGTGCAAAATTTTGCATATAGACGAGAAAGTCGTCGCCGGTACTCCAGTACGGTCGATTTGGTATCGAATGTAATTTGAGGACGGAAGGACCTTTTACGAGTGCTCATTAAGAATCTAATTAATAATATTACTTATAAAGAAAAATTCATAACACGAAGCAAGCCATATCTGCATTGATGTTGTATAAATGGAAATAATAATTTTGTATATTTTAACCGTTTTCATCTTCGATTTGACTTGAGTGTGAAAATAGAAAGAAAACAGTGGGTACTATTATTTATTCTGTGATTTATGTACAATCTTTATCCCAAAATCTTTTTACCAGGAATATAAAATACCCTCGCTATTTTTCGGAATTAAATGGTACTTACTTTTTTTTCATAGCAAACTCCATAAAACAGATTATAAAAACACCAATGGCGCCCTCTTAACATACATTCCTGGGCAGGATATACGTATAGGAAGGTATACCTTTAAATAAAATTTTATTGTCAGTTGTCAAATAACTGCATTGTAACGTTGTTTCTATATATAGTTTATTTAAAACCCGATGACCTAATCGGCGTGAAACCCTAGGTTTCTAGTAAACGCGAAGGCTATCTACTCGCGGCTAGCAATTATATCTAAAGCCAACTCGAAGATGCAATAAACCAGACGAAGCCATGCTGACGCCATTGTTCTTGACCTCTATCCCATATACATTCTCCAATGAGAATTCCTAAGTGAAATTGTTAGGCACACGCTGACCTAAAATGAGTCTTGTGATAGTTAAGATATGAAAAGCGTGAAATCGCAGAGAAAAATTCTAAAATTTTTCAGTTTTAAAATAATTTCTGTAGGTATATTATTACGCCGGACTCCCATGCGGGTAGCCCGGATTCGAAACCATGCCAATGAGTTTTTCGGTTTTTTCGAACACTTATGTACTTTTACCGACTGCTCTAACGGTGAAGGAAAACATCGTGAGAAAACCTGCATGTCTGAGGAAATATAAAAAAAATCAGAAGGCGTGTCAAATCTACCAATCAGCACTGGGTCCGCTCGGCGGATCATGGCCCGTACCCCCCTGTGCAAGGGGAGGCCTGTGCCCCAACAGTGGGAACATTAATAGGCTAATGATGATGAAGTAGTATAAAAATTAACAGAAAAAAGCCGCCCGTACATAGAGGGTTCCCTGTCCAAAAGTGTAGGCACGATCAGAATCGTGCTTCTGGTAAATGTTTTTTTATTTTCCCTAGATAATGATTAGTGAAATAAAAATAAATCACTCACCTAAGAAGGAGATTGAGAGAACTATCATTTCTTGTCGTTGGCACGTCTTTTACACTGGATGGTTCACTGCGCACACCTCGTAGCGAGAGCCTCAGTTGCCGAGGAATCGAACTCAGGAGACCGCTGCTATTCCTCCGCTGGTTCAGGCTCTTCGATCTCGTCAGCTTAGTCGCCTCCAAGTCCGCGGCTTGAGGATGAGTCGACACCTCCTCGATCGTTGTACTCGAAGCATTGGTCTTGACTATGGTCGGAATAGCAGTCTTAACATCTCCTAACAGTTTCTCCCACGGCGACGCGAGGTCCTCCTCCGAGATCGTCTCGAAACTCCTCGGACCGACCGACGACGACGTTTTATCTGACATTTTCTAGTAATCAAGGACAGAACGGAACGTAGCACTTACAGACACCTACAGGGCATTTCGTCACTTTGGGTTTTTAGTTTCTTGACAGCACTTCACTCGTATCATAATATCCATTTGTAAATCATAATGTTTGGGGTAGAAATGTTGACACTGTAACAAAAGAAAGAGTTGCGTTAATTACGTATATTGAAACGAAAGCTTAAAAGGTAGCTAATACTTATTAACAGTGATCGGAGTAGGTAGAGCTGTTTTTGGTACTTGCCACATACGGTCATAATATGGATAAGTATGCCCAATAATCACGGGATTTCCGGGATTGAATAAATATATTATTTAGATTTTTAACGTTATATTTGTTTTGATATACATTTAAGATTGGTAGCGAAATATTTTTTTTAAGATTCATGGCGCTAGTGTACCTATGGTAGTGTTTTAACTTCTTCGTAAGTTCACAATTTTAAAAAAATCTTAATCCGCCGAGTAAGGGCGAGGTTTATAAAAGTAATTTACAAAATTTGCTCGATAACTTAAAACGGGATCCCGAAATCATATCCATATTAATATAACCTTTGAGGACAATGACCCGAAAGAGCTCTACCTACTCCGATCGCAGCTTATTAATTACGATAGATTTATAATAATGAACATTTAAACAAGAGACATTTTAAAAAGATAACGAAAGAGTGTTATTTAGTAATACTCATTGTTAGAGTTCAATTTAAAAATTATAATGTGAAACCGTTTGAATCGAAAGTACACCTTTCTTACTTTCGCTATTTTAATTTCTACTTTTACTTTTGCTGAAATTTCGTACAATAGAATTACTCTGCACCCATACATTGAATGGTTGAAAAGTTACGGTCTGGTAAACATTTCGAATGTATTCACAATTTCCGAAAGTATTGAGACAACACAGTGGTCGCCTGACGGGACATTAGACAACACAGTGGTCGCCTGTCGGGACATTAGACAACGCAGTGGTCGCCTGTCGGGACATTAAAGCCTTTCTAACAATCTCCACTTTATAATTGCACTTGTATTGTTTGAAGAGAAAGGCGTAAGTGTTAATGCTGGACTGGCCTTTACAAACACGAGCTAAGCTTAATTACCTAGACAAGAATGTTAGTTTACTAACTGTCAACTATACGGAATACTTACTTAGAAGAAAATAAGAATAAAAATAAGTGTATTTGTGCGGTAAGATTACAAAGTATTCATAGTCCATACACCAGTAGGAACTTAAGCATATGTTTATATTAAACTCAATAAAATTAGTGAGCAACAACTTAGTTATAATAAACGCTGTCCTCCGAACTAGGAAGTTCCTGTATCTTGGAGGACAGATCTCTTCTGTGACTAGTACAAATGAACATGTAACAAAACATGGGAATATATAAAACTGAACTAATTTGAAAGAAAGAAACAAATAATGCGTTAATTTGTATATTAGAAACTACACTTGCATTCTGCACATAATAATCAAAACAATAATCAAACTAGTCGGAGGACTTCCGACTTTCATTAGTGAGTAATCCGTATTTTAATAATCAAAATCTTATTACGTGAGTAAAATTGGTGTTTCATGCAAATTGTATTCTTGCTCTACCAATAATTTTAATATTACTCGTATATAGGAGCTTGGTATACCTATAAGAGTAGGAACACATTAGAAGCTCTCTAGTAAGCTGTTGGCTCTAATTTCTTCTCGTAACCTAAAGGCTCTGTGGTCAGGCTAACTGCCGTTCCACCTTTAACTATACTATAATTGCTGTCTTAATGATAGTGGTGATTTTCGTGAAAGCAGTGAAACACGTCTCGTCCCTAATGAAAGCTTTGTAAATGACAGAGAAAACACTTTCAAAGCTTGGTTTGATGTACCTAAGTATGAATTATTAAATACTTGCTTTATGTTTCCGTCTTATCTAATATTAGGTATAGAACGGATTACGTTGGTTCTTTCTCATTCTAAGTACATTGCAAGAATATTAATACTTGCAGTAGATATTTTATTGTCTAGCTAGATGTAGGTACGGTACACACGGGTGTACCAGTTTTAAAGCATGTCTGTGTAGATATGCTATTTTAACAGCCGTTTCTAACTGCACACATGATAATATACAATACATGCATGATAATATACAATTTGACACCGTTATTACTCATTTTGTGCCAAACATTTTCAGCACTTTTTCTAAGAATATCTGAATGATGATCTGTACAATGTTTTAAGAAATTTCCTTGGTGGAAATTCACCTGACGTCACCTTTCATGACTAAATGGTGTCCTTTAAAGACTTCTTAAATGAATCGTGTCTCAATATGTGGAACAAATCCATTTTGGATACTTAATGACTTCATTGAACGAATTCACGAATAGTTTTTAAATGTACAATGCTTGTAGACGTTATAGAATGAGACTGTTTATGTACCTACCTCCTAATTAAGAACAATATAATATTAAAAAATTGTGAAAGTTTAACATTCCTTTCTACTTTTGCCACATCAGTACGAATACATATGAAAATCTAATTCTGTCTGCGCATATGCCAAAAGACACGTATTTCTAGAATACCGTTCAAAAGAGATTTAAGAGTTCTAAATATCAGCTATACTGTTTAAACTTTAAAGAATTCGAATGTATACCGGAAGACAGTTCAGAATTAGAGTAATGGTACACCGTGGACCAAGACAAGATAAATTCCCCTGGGCAACCCGCCTCGCGGCAGCGGCACTCGGCGGTCGTCGTATTTTAGACCGTTGCGTCTGCCAAGTGTCCCGAGTTCGCAGAATGTGGGTCAATGCTCCAGAGAACACTTTGCCGTACCATGGACCGATGCAGGCACGCAGCCAGAGGGGAGGGAAGGACAAAGTCCGCCCACCCTAAGTCCCTAAAACATGCAATGAAGGGAAAACTGTTATCATACATAACACAATGAATGTGAAACACCTTGACATCATGATATTTCAGACGATAATGATACAGAAAATATTTGATAGAATAACCCCGAAAGCGGTACCTACATAAGCAACCTACAAAGGGTATAATGACCCATACGCCCATATAGAAGGATCACTTTGGATTATTATTTGTGAGCACCATATTTTTTTTGAGTTTACGATGCTATTAATTACTTTGGAATCATATCTTAGATATGTACTAAAATAGCGAAATCTATTCTCAAAAATGGTAAACTTTGACGGATATGTCTAATATTCCTAAGATGAATATCGATATTATTCTTTAGGGTATAGAAGACAATGATTATTTCCCACGGCCAGCTATTGCCCACGCGAAAAAACCCAGCACTTACCTATTTTGTCTGAACTCTTTTCAAAAAAACTCATGTATTCCTGAATCTCAGTGGCAATAGCTGTTACTTGCAGTGACCAATCACTGCATTTAATTATTTTTTTATAGATTTGGTGAAATAATTATATACCTACCTGAACGGAATAATGTATAATTTATCACGATACGTATGGTTTTCCTTCTGTACAAATTGCTTTGATCAAGCTGGCATTGCTCATTATACTCGTAAAGTCCTTGCGATATTAGTTGGCACAGCTAAAAAAAACCAGGATGAAAACGTTTACGATACTGACATGCTTATCGCTCCACAAAGGTCGCCTGGTACCGAGATATTCTAGTGAGACTCGATTATCGTACTAACTGATACATTAACATGTTCGTTTATCGGTCGATCGAATGCGCAGTAATGGGCGACAGTGTCCTATCGTGCCAACTAATATCGAAAGAACTATAGGAACTTATTTGAACATTAGCATAGCATAACTCTCACGTCCATAATCCCCGAGGGGGTAGACAGAGGAACCAACTTCATTATTTATTAATGAATTGTTTTACTTATATAATGTTATGTATGATAGTCCGTAAGGTATATATCTATGAGCCTTGTGTATAGTTAGCTATAAAATTTGTTGCCTGAAAATAAATAATTTATTATTTTTATTGTAGGTAGTTCCCACTTTTCGCCGTTAGATTTGGTGAACAAACGTGATAGGTGGCGAGACTATCGCCGTCTACCGCCACGACACAGCACTTTATTTGAACGGAATACATATAATTTGACACGATACTCGTATGTATGGTTTACCCAGGTACAAAATGCTTGGATCAAGCTGGCATTGCTCAATTGCTCATTACAGCATTCTCCGTGGAGGCCCCAAACTACCTACTTCCTGGTGGCACACAGATCGAGTTATTGAATTTTGCTGCAAAACAGCTATGTTTATCGATCGACAGAGTTTATTTCTCTCTCTTCACTCGCGTTGTTTTGGTGTTCTATTCTTGATATTGTGATTACAGGGAATTTGTTTTGGGTCGGTATTTCCGTTTTTAAAAGTATCTCAGAACTACAAAATTGTTCTATATTCCTGTCCTAAAAATTCAAAAGCCGATAGTGCAATGTACTCTACTCTATCTAAATAAAGCTGAAGTTTTTTTGACTTAAAAAACGAATCTTGGTATCCTATTTTACGAGTAAATAAACACAATAAATCTCGGGCGGACTGACGGGCGATGAGTGGTTGAGTTTGTTTTTTATTTTAACGGCCGTGGATGGTAGTTGAAATTACCCTGCCGTAGCTTGCAATAACTTTTAACATGTATGTAAAGCAAAATTATCGTCGCTTAAAAAATGAGGCACGCAGGCTCTACGTTGTACAGCAAAATCAAGCTTTATTCTATTAGACGGTTTAACCACTCGGAAAGCTTATTTCAAAGACAGCGGCAATATATTATCATCTGTGGGAAACCTAAGACAATGGTGTTCAAGCAATTATGTATCTAATCCTGTTCGGATCGCAGGACCGCAGCCGGAGTCACGTGCGGGGCTATTTGTTTACACTTCACGTGGATTGCTTTGGTATTTTATCATGTGCTATAAAAGTACAGTTTCCGGCACCGACGCTACGTTATGCCGATGTTGAGCTCTGAGTGTAGATACAGTGTTACAAGGATCTTTTGCCGCGTGGATGACATTGACAGGGGGCGTTACTGGGAAAAGAACGACAAACGTTGTAAAACAGGGGTGGTAGTGATATTTTAAATTTTCATTTTATATCAACTTACTACCTACTTTCATTGGAATTCACTAACCGTGTGCAACAATGATGAATTCCATGACATTTTTAAGCCCCGACCGATCGAGGGAGGGCGTGTTATAAATTTGACACGTTTGTCTATTTTTCTGTCTGTTTGTATGTGGCCTCATAAAACTTGATAACGGATGATCCGATTTGGACCCGATTTCTTTTATTTATTAGAGAATTTTGTCAAGACCCATGTCTGATAAAAATTGGATCAGTAGTTTTCAAGATCTTGGAGTATCTTTGATGGTAGATGGGATCTCTGGGACGGTAATAGCTAGATGGTTCGAGTTTGAGCTCAAATGTTTAGGGCCATGGAGCCCTTTCCACATCTGGAACCTCAAGGACCTGATGATGACTAGGAAAAAGTAAGAGGATTTCCACAATGGTGAGTCAAGAGTTTTTAAATTTTTTAATTTTAAGTTATTGTCAAATCGTTCTAGAATATCGTACTTATGGTAATACTTGGTACAATTTTAAGCGGCGAATGTCACACAGTCGCAATTTGCTGTCAGTTATTCGTAACTATACAACCAGAGAATTCGAGGCCAACAAGTCCGTATATGCGGAAAGCCTTATTTGCTAATACAATATTTAGAAATCTGTTAAATAAGGAATGTAACACTTTTTATGATGTCTTCCAAAAAGTATCGATTTGCGGCAAACCGTTCCACTCTTTAGTTAACCTAACCCCGGCGATAAACCCTAAAAGACCAGAGAGTATCAACATACTTCAGCATAGCTATCCAGAGGGGTAATGTATCTATATAATATATTAGTATTATATTATAATTCTTGGTACCCTACCACAAGGGGCCCAATTCAAGGCATTTTTAAAATAACTAAGTTCCTATCTGTACCTTTTCTCTAATTCTGTACCTCAGAAGGATTAAACTGTAAGTGCCGTAACCAATTTAACAAATGAGACTATTTTGTGTAATACGAGTAGATAGTCATGTTTGGACTTTGGTTAAGTATTAAATTGATAAACAAATCCTCAAAGTTTTTATTAACTTATTAAAGAAACTATTCTAGATTATAATTTGCCACAATATCTAAGAAACAGAAAATGGTAGAAAAGCATTCATAGTGTTATGCTTTTGAGGTACATAATTTAATTTGTTACTTTTGCCATACGCCGGGGACCTAGACGGCGTGTTCGTTTTATAGTTTAGATACGAGTATATAGATTTTAGTTATTTTAGTTCTTAATGTACCTAAGTGTTGTATTCGCACATAATGTTTATAAAGTAATAAATAACTTTTCCTTTTGTAATTATATTTGAAGAATTTTGTCATTTTAAGATTTGTTTTATTGCACCTTTTGTAGTGTTTTATTTGATGTTTGTACATTTTAATATCTAGAGCCTCTTGAATCATACTCGTATATTATGTAAACGTACACTTACTGGGAAATACTAGGGAAATACACAGATTTAATCCTCATATTTTATTTTATTAGGGTAGCTTACATCCTAATTTACAAGGTGCATATGCATATATAAAATGAAAAGTCATTTATAAGCTTCCACAGTTAATGTTAAGTAAATAACAAAACAACTCTTAATCTAGATAGGTATCATGTATGTACTACATCTGTACCTATTCGTATCTTGGTAGAGGAAAACTCGTTAGGAAGTTAGGATTTTACGGAATCAGGACTACCTACTATTGAAAAGACCTTGTGGCGACACACGACGCGTGCCACTACGATACAGTACCTACTCACATCGGCGGCGTAGAACGCGCTATCGAAATTTTCCTAGCACTTCGTATATATACGAGTTCCAAACATCCACAGTCGGACCAGCACATCTGGTCACCAGGCACAACACCCCGCCTGGTGGAAGATCTTCCCTTTTCCCTTTCATACAACTGACGTTACGTCATCCATGTCCTCACATAGCGCGTTCCTACAATTGGTGACCCCCTACTACGAACACTTAATTGGATTGGATCGTACCTACAATCTATATTATGTTTGTTGCTGACTAGTTAAATGCTGCAAATGCTCTTACTAGTTAGCTATTCTTTCTGTAATTAGTGTGATACTTAGGGACGTGAAGATAATATACGATAGAATAACACGTTATCTCTTTTTAAGTATGTCACATTTATAACTCAACAAAGAGATCAATACAATTCAACACTCCATAAAATAAAATAAAACATGTGACATAGCCAATAAATAATTTACTTTGTTCAATATATTTTATAGAACAAAGTAAGGTAAATATCAGAGAATACGCAGTACGTAGGTGCATAGGATGAAAAACAAAGACAGTAGAGACGACGAGTTAATCACGCGAGCTGAAAAATTGTTGTTTGCTTACACAAGCAAACGTTAAGGACAATTATTGTCGACAATTACGGAATTTACATGTTTATCTAAGATTCTAGCGTCATTAAAAGATTTATAGATAAACATCATCTAGTTACATTGAATCACTTACGCGTGAAACTGTGTACCTACTTTTTGATAGTACTTATACTACTTACTTGTTTACATTATTATATTATAAGTTATTTTCGATACGTCGGGTAATGACAATAATAGATATTTTTATAGTGTTTCAATTACTCAATTAAAGATAAATGGCGTTTAAGGAGGTACTTCATAAAACGATAAGCCCGTTATCTTGCTAATAAAAATCTTAAATTGAGTAATTGAAATACTAAAAAGTTATCAATTAAACATACATTTGTATAATACAAGTACTTAAGTAAGTACGTACTATCAATAACTTAGATCATTCTCTACCAATAAAAATCTCAACTAGCTACATATCAAACTTGTTGAGATGTTATGGTTTAATATGACAAATGGCCCAGATACGATGTTTAGACGTAAGAGCTATCTCACTCGCACATGATACTGTCTGTAGTTTTTACTTTTCCTGATTTTGTGTACAATAAAGTGTTTCTATCTATCTATAACAATAAACGAGTGTACCTATTCAAAAAGTGATTTTAATTAACTGCTGTGATCCCAGGAAGCGGCAACAGTCCTTTGGAAAGTGCCAAATCCCTACATTTTGTTGGTCCTTCGAGCCGGATACATAACGCCCTATATTGTGCTGAACATTTTCCTATTCTTCGTATAAATACAATGTGTCACATAACCTACCCATTTACTTTATTGGAATTAAGTATAAAATTCCAATAAAGTAAATGGGTACGTTATGTAAATAGAATATAGAAAATAGAATGTTGTGTTGAGGAAAAATATTAAGAAATGTAATTGTTAATGCATTTTATACCGTTTTCTTCAACTGCTTTTAATTCTTATGTTTTTGTGCAAGTTCCTAATTCAGAGTAAGTTCATGAAGTTGTAAAGATTTGAATCTGAATTTTTGTGCCAAATTTTTTTCACACAAAATGATGTGGTCTAACGGGAGATTACTACGTGATTCTATTTAGACTCCGAATGAAAGAGGATCATGAAGCTGTTTTTTATTAGCAAATAAAAAATTTATAGCGATCTCTTGACACCAATCGATTTCCGATATAAAATTTAATAGATTTTTCACAGAACATTATAAAAAATATAAATCATGAGGAGCTTTTCATACAAGAATAGGCGAAGAGCGGGATTTTGATACTTGACTATAATTTATTACATATTTATTGTATAGATCGTAATATTTCTTATGTACTCTATAAATCTAAAAAGAAAACTAAGATAAAATGAAATTCTACTGAACTAACTTTCATATATTTATAAATATACATATTTGAATAACACTACTTAAAATCGAAGCACTTTATGTTACAATATACCTAATATAAGCTTACCTACCCGTACCAATACTACTTACATCAAATAACAAAAGTTATAAATAATCTAGGCATATACGTATATCTTTAGGTAGGTAGGTAGGTACCCATATAGGTACATGACCGTTGACCGTGACAAAACTTGCAACAGAACGGAAGTCAATGAACCACCAGACTATTTTATCATCCAGCGTGCCATATTAAGTAGTTACATTTATATATTTGCACGAATTTGCTGTTATTTCCGGGAATCGTTCGAAAAACAGCACGTTGGCCCGCAGTTCGTTCACCGAACTCCTTCAGATAAAATAAAACAATGACACTGCGAATCCATTAATGAACTCGGAAATTAGGTTATTTTTATACGTTCTGTCCGCATCCAAACATGTCCGCTGGCATATTATTCCAACTACGAGTATATCGTCAAATTTTTTGCTGCGAGTATTTTTTTTTTTTTTATAATAGCCTATAGGCTGTCCCACAGCGGCGCCGAGGCAGGCCCAGGCGTAGGTGGAAGGACGATATCGACCACTTCCAAAAAGGATGGTATAAGGACGCCGAGGATAGGGAAAAATGGAAAGGAGGAGGGGAGGCCTTTGCCCAGCAGTGGGACAGCCTATAGGCTGTGAGTATATTTATCGAAAATTCAAAAATCATTTCGTTGGTCGCTCGAGTATAATTTTGCGAAGTTTGGATAAAATATATATTGCCATAGTAAAAAAATACATAGGTACACGGATTACGGTTTCGCCACTATACTAGCATGTTCAATTATTTGTTCAGGTATGGTATATAAGTAGATTAGACAGGATATGCGAGGTTATGTACAATAAATCGATTTCACAGAAATATTGCACATTAAAAAAAAACAGAAAAAAATTCGCATTTTGCGTTGTTGGCAGTTTCGTGTGCTGAACTTTGATCACAGAAAGACCTAGTTAGATGTTTGAAATTTGGCAAATATAGCAGGAAAAAAATTAACCATTAGAAACTGTTGCTAAGGTGTCAGGTGACTCATTGCTTGCTACATCAATGAAAACATTAAATATGTACCTACTTACATATTTCCTATAACTTGTTTCTAACAATGGATGGATGTAAGTACCTGTTAAGAACGTAAGTAACTATTTTTTTTATTATCTGTGTGACAAAGTCATTAACTCTAAAAGGGTTATGAGGTCATAAATTAACTCTAGTATGTACCTATATGTTTTATTATTCATGCAACTGCGCGTGTTTGTTTTGCAGTAGGTATATAATACTGTGTGTGTATAAGTAAATATACAGGGTTGAAGGTTTCGGCGGGGCACCCAGGTCAGCTACCAGATCCGTTGGAGCTACGAGAAAATGGTCTTTTTTCTAAAATCTTTGAATGCAATTTTAAATGCAAAAGTTAGGAAAGGTCTCCTAAGACCAAATAGCTCCAAATGATCTGGTAGCTGCCCTGGGTACCCCGCCGAAACCAGGCTGGAAGGTTTCGGCGGGGCACCCAGGGTATAGTAAGTATTCTGTGACAATATCTTATCGTAACATGAATTGATTTAATGAAAATCAGGTAGAGTCATATCTATCTTTGAAACAAATATAAAAATATACTCTCCTCCTAAAGGGCGCCGGTAGAATGGTACTTTGTTAATTGTTACTTTAACTATTGTTTCTATTGTCAAGCAATCTTTACAAAAAAATATTTCGACAAGGTTCCACGGAGTATAGCTCTATATGCCTTCACTGTACTCGTATCCATGGTATCTCCATGGTGTACCTAATGAACTTTTTGCCTTTTCTTCTTGTAAGATGATTTTTACATTTTCTCAGTTTCCCATTTACTTCAAACTGAAGTTCAGAAACCAGGAGGAGGAGGCCCTCTTTCAGCATGTTAACGCCAATAAAAAGTAACCGACGTGAACTGAAAATCGGTCGGTATTTTTAACTCAAAAATAGAATATTAATAAATATTACAATAATATTTTATTCGTTTTCAGAATATTCTTTCTAATCAATATATTTACTCAAATCAATATATATTCATGGCACGAGCGGTCATTAAATGATACATAAGCGTCAATTAGTGGAGTGGTCCACCAAAATTAATTAATGCCGCTGTAACGCTATCGTCTCGGACTGGTGGGGACATGGAACAATTGGAACGTGATGATAACCGGCGACCTTGCCCCGTTGCCAGCCCAACTACTACATGTAACTACTGGATGTTATTACAAAGAGTTACACTGGTAAGTTATACATGTAGATACAAACATTATACATATTATCTTCAAAGTATATTCTAGTAGTATATTCTTTACTGATTACCTAGGTAGAGAGCGCATCAATCTTTATGACGTATCTGAATATTGGCACGAGTCGCATTTCAGTACATGTGTTTAGGTGTTAGCGGGGTGTCGAAGAGTGAGGACATGCCCCGCTCCCTCGCTGGAATGCGACTCGTTCCTATATTCAGATACGCCATAACGATTGACGCGCACTATACTAGTAGCTAGAATAATGAGAATGTAGGACATGCGTGAATTTATCCTGATGCCTACACGATTGTAAGATTGTCATTTTCGTATGTCGCATTAATACATTGCTCGTTGTTTGTGCGATCACGGTATTCTGTCTTATGTATATGGGTAAATAATATTTGCCCTTTGCCTTCCCCATTTCACACATAGTGTGCAGATTTTCTCAGAAGTGCAGTAGGTAAATGTAGGAAAGTTTTCGAAAAATCCAAAAAATTATAGATAACATGGTTTTTGACTCCCTCCTAGGAGTCTGGCCTCGTGCCACTAGAGCATGTTAGGCTCAATTTACATTACCGCGGAATGGAATGGGAGCAAATTTTCGCAACGTAATTGTACATAGCTTAATGAACTTTATGTCAATAGTGTAACATACAAACTAAATACGAGCCAAAAAAGAAAAGTAGCTAGGGGAATTCTCGAGAATGCGCGAGGATTCCCCGGAAGACGCTCGCCCTCTTTTTGGCTCGTATTTAGTTTGTATGTTACACAATTCATAAAGTTCATTATGCTATGTACAATTACGTTGCGAAAATTCGCTTCCATTCCATTCCGCGGCAATGTAAATTGAGCCTAAGAGGTTTTATAATTTGCTGGCCATTTACGTCAGTCGTTTTATACATTACTAAGATAAACTTTACTCCGGATGCCAGCTGTCCAATCGTATACCAAGTTTAATTACCAAAATATTTACTTTTATGTAATGTTCCTTGGTTTTAGGTACGATATTCCGTATTATGGAAACCTGTGGAAATATTTTAGCTTCTACTATCATAGTGTCAATAAGTCATTCCTACTGGGTGGCCCGAGGTATAAGTGTTTGTTGAAAAGGACTTTATCGACTCCCGCAAAAGTTTTGAAGTCAACATCTCGTTCTTATCATGATTTTGCTAACAAAAAAAATCGCAAAGCCCTAATAGTATAATTTATTCAATACTAGGTGCTTAATATAACTATATAAGGTACTTTTTAATTAGATGCAAATATTTCAAGGGTAGCATGTACGGTTGTAACAACAACAATGATTGCTTACGTATATTCAACACAAATATTTTTTTAAATTAAATTTTCGTAAAATACAACACAATTGCTTTTCACTGCGCCATACTGTTTTTTTAATAGTTATTTTAATATATATTATAATAGTTATTTTATTAGCTATTTTATTAGTTGCAAATGTCTTGAGGAAGGCATGCTGCAGGTTACACTATATAACTATATACAAACACCAAAAAATAATCGACTAATTCACATTTTAAAATTTCCATACAAAAAATCGATATTTCTTTACATTGTTAATGTAAAGCTATATCGATTTTTTGTATGGAAATGATGATTACTTTAGGTAGGTACCTATAGTAATCATTTTTATAAATTGTTCATGTAAAGCGATATCGATTTTTTTGTATAGAAACTTTAAAATGTGAGTTAGTCGATTATTTTATGGTGTTTAGTGGCATATATAGTGTACAACCTGCAGCATGCCTCCCTCAAGACATTTGCAACTATTAAAATAGCATCCTATATATATTTAGTAAGTATACATTACATCAGTGACGTTAGTTAGTCAGTAACCATAACTGGAAAGATGACCAATAACCCCTTATGTACTCTGTTAATGATGCCATGGACCATGTTAAAATTATTGTTTTATTTCGATATTTATAATATCTTGTTCAAATTTTTTGCATGTTATTAGATATTGGAAAACTATAATTATTTCCAACACAATATACGATCAATCAAAGTAAGATTTTCTTTATTATGGACTACATACGAGTATTAGTAATTTTTTCGACCACGCTTTTATTGGACACGCGTGACATTCAAATGATTGATCAGTTGGACGGTATTAAACTGAACAATAACAAATTAATGAACAACTGAACATTAAATTATTGATCACAATAAAAAAATTAAAACCGCTAATAAAATCAAATCGCTAAAAAGTTACAAATAATTATAAATACAAATGAAACCCTACTATAATAATTATTTGGAGTCGTTGTCAAACACGCAATATTCGGAGTCGGTTAAAAATCAGTGGCGGATCCAGCGGGTCGGTTAAGGGGGGCATTTTATCTTATCTTATGATAGGGGGCCGGAAATAACCCAGCGGCACTTCGATCCTTTAGGATCTTTTGTGCCTACCCCTTTTTACACACTGGTTATCTCAATCTGTAGGTTTCCTCGCGATGTTTTCCTTCACCGTTAGAGCCGTCGGTAAACGTACGTAAGTCTTCGAAAAATACGAAAAACTCATTGGTACATGGCACTGCACGGTTTCGAACCCGGACCTCGCGCATGGGAGTCCGGTGTCCTAGCCACTAGGCCACCGATGCTCTCGGCATGCCCCCGCCCAAAATCTATAAAACCCTTATGGGGTGCGAGACTCGACTCACCCTTGACCAGTTTTTGGTACCTACTATTTTCCGATTTCAGTAACCGATGACCTCCAAAATTTTTCCCCGGATCCACTGCTAAAAATATTATATATCTACGAGATACACCTAATTTCATACCTAGATATAATCATACGATACATAATGCAACAATAAATGTCATTCGGGGTATTTTTGTGCAAATTGGAGGCGGACCACGAACACTGAATACCATCATCACGGTCATTACACCAACACATGCTTTATGCTTAAAATTGCTTAGTTATGTCAACTCCGTGATTATAACTAGAATGGTAACCATTCGCGTCCGGTACAGGCAAGTAAGCAATTATGCAAAACATTATTGAAATTTTTTATCCATTAATTATCTATTCTTGTAGGTCACGGACACGGGCATAATGATCTAAAACAATACTTAAGTAGGTAGGTAAATAACCTTCAGCTTGAAAAAAATACTCTGTAACTAATTTTTCGATACGATTCCGGATTTATCAAGCGCGGCTCCATTTTCTATCCGCAACAGAATTATCTTACGATATTACTAATGTCGTACTGAATAAAAATGCATGTATGACTGCGACTGTATCTGTCTTACACTGACAAAGAGGGATAACCAATTACTTCAGTTATTTTTAGAAATAATAGAACTTTGTAAAGTCATTATCAAAGTTCATTTGAAATTAAGAAACGTCGTTCACTACTATAATAATGACTTACAGTTACTATTTTCACGTTACAGGTAGAGAATTTGGTTACTTTACATATAACGACGACGATGAAATTATTCTCAGTGTGTGCAATTGTGTCTTCTTCTTCTTCTTCAGGTCCTAGAACACCTTGTGGTGCATAGGGCTGAGACAATATTCTTCCAACGCGCTCTGTCCGATGCCGCAGACTCTATGGTTTCCCAGGATACTTTAGCCGCATCCAGGTCTTTTTGAAGACTACGTTTCCATGTAGTCCTGGGTCTTCCACGTTTGCGAGATCCTCCTGTAGGTTGCCAGTTCAAGGAGGCATTGGCGATGCTTTTTGGGCGACGTAAGGTGTGCCCTATCCACAATCATTTCCTACGGCGGATCTTGTCAGATAATGGTTTTTCACGCGCCATAGCCCACAGATTAATGTTAGAGATTGTTTGCGGCCAAAATATCCTGAACATGTAACGCAGGCACTTGTTAAAAACACTTGCAGCTTGCTTTCCAATTCCTTGGTGTGCTTCCAGGTGCAATTGTGTATATCTTGGAAATCTGACTCTACGAAATCCCTGGTTTGTGCCCTATCTAACGTACCCTTATCCTGATGCTTGTGTGTGATTGTGCCTTGCGGGGGCGTAGGCAGAAAGAATGGAGCACCATGTATCTCTATCTTCGCACGTCTCCCTCGCTTCCTCCACATAGTCATATATGGATATATATACAGATTTTAAATTATTCTCAACTAGATTACCAGGACAACTGTTATATTTTAAGATTGTAGGTATACTCTGTTGATTCTGTTTTAAAGGTGCTATCTGTATTTATCCAAACAGCCGAGTCAATGACTGTTCAGCAGCAAAATTTTACTACAGAATCTGTTTACACAAATCTGTCTAATCCTATCTCCCAGTAGTCGAATTCCTCAAACACTATGCTAAATATTTACAAGTACTGCAAATGTTTTGCATCTATTGCAACATTAAAACACGTTTTCCTGTTAGATTTAGAACTAAATCCACACCTACAGATAGATTTTGTGATTAAACACATGTATCTTAAAATATACACTGAACACGTCATTTTATTTTTTATGAAGTTATTGACATTCTCATATCATTATCAACATTAATTTGTTATCAAGAAAACAAAATGACGTGTCAGTGTATATTTTAAAATACTTATGGTAATAGCTTTTTCAAAGTGAAGCAGACGTTTTGCGAGCTGTCAGACGAATTAAACCGTTACCAGTCTTTGATGACGACTGCATGACTCATTATAGTCTAAAAACTTGAAACTTGTTTGAACTTAGTCGGTGTGTATCTTTCATGAGTATGTGTGTGTATTTAACACGAGTGTGTTCTAAGTTTCTACGAACCGTCAGCCGAAATAACAGACCGATTCATTTGTATTTTTTTAATGTTTAGGATTTATTTATTTACTTAATACGTATTTACCTATTATTTATTAATGAACATTTACATTGATGATATCACATTTTTGGAAATAATAAACAGTTGGTAATACCCGAAATATAATAAATAATGTTCATCAGATTTTCTTGAAACGTTTTACATAGGTGGTAAATGATTTCCCCGAAACATTCTATATTTTAAGTCATTAATTTTAAGTTCCAACAAATTCCAGATGTTATTATTAAAATTTTAAAATATAACTAAGTTTGATATGAATCTAGTACCTTTCCTACTACGTCTACTTATTTAGTTGAAGTTATATTAAATTATGTTCTATTCTAAGCTTTAATTAAATAGAAAACAGCTGTAAGTAAGTACTTATAAGACAATAACAATATAAGACAATACAGGGTTATAAAAGTTATATCCTGAAAATCAGCAACAAAACGGGTAAATTATCTTTATTACCTACAGTTCACAGTAATGTATTCACTGTACTTACTCAAAAATAAGTACCCAATGTATTGGATACAATGTACCTACTTACATCATTCTAGGTATGCCAGTACATTATATATTTTCAAACGTGATAACTTGTTCTAGTTTTGTTTGATGATTAATTTAATTTTACGTAGTAGAATTAGGTAGCAAGTATGAGTAACTACCTAGTACCGTACCGGTCAGAAAATGTTTACCGCCCTAAGGTTTAATATCACGTTAGATTCATAGATATGAGGTTTTTCTCCCGCGCTTTTGTCGCGTCCACACCAGCTTTTTTTCATTGTTTTGCAAATTGTTTTACAGTAGTGCTTTTCAAGTAAGAGTGGTGTTTTTTACTCGAAGAACGTCTACTAAATGTGATTAATGTGTGGGACAGTGAAGTAAAGTCAAATAAGACGCTGCAGCCCGATCCGTACTTGGCTGCATTTTGAAGAGCCACACTGCGTCCGGGACGCCTTCTTATTTGGTTCGGATGGCGCAGAAGCGTGGAAGATTCTCCCAGATAGCATTGAAATGTGTCACACCAGCATTTTAATGAAGACTTGCAAGAGTTGTTTACATCAGACATGGCTGTATGGGCTCATAGATATGACATTGCATACATTGAGAGTTGGTATCAAATTTAAAAACTGAAAAACTTTCTAACCGAACTTTATGCGAATTGGATTTTTTTGCTAAAATAACCAAAGTTAGACATTTTTCGTATTGGATATTTTGCGTATTGGACGTTTCTGCGTGTACCTAATTCGTATATTTTGTCGTAAAATATTCATATGACGTTTTTACAATGTGTTGCTTTTAATAATAAGATTTGAATTTTGAACGTAGTATGGATTTAGGTACGTCAGTTAATTAAAATTAAACTTTACATGAATGAATCAGAAATAGATAGGTACCTTATCATTATCAGTAGGTATGTTAGCTATGATAAAATTCATAACAAAGGTACGTATTGTTAATTTTGATTTTAAATCGAAGTAGTATACCTAGAAATTACTTGTAATCTTAGGCTAAAGGCTCCCTTTACTTACCTATAGATAAATCGACAATACAAGTTATGTTGCTTACCAAAACAAGGGTCACCATGGACGTAACTATAAATAAACATATTTAAAAGCTAATTAGCCTGTTATCGTAACGTAACTGATAATAAAACAGTAAACTAGGTCAATAGATAATAAAATAGCCAACTCACCTTCATATATGGACCTATCATAAAGAATTTTTTATTTTATGTTTCGCGAAATTAAATTTCACGAAACGCGGTTAAATTGACGAAAAAAGTTCAATTACACACTGGTTTGTACAAAAGTTTCACAGCAAAACAGTATCACAGATTTTTTTATTAAGCGAAAACGCATGCAGCCCAGTCTTTAGCACGATTTCACAATTTAGCACATGTTCCAGCGATTTCGTGGATTTTCAACAAAATATTGATTTGAAAAGTTGTTTTTATTTCTTTTTAGGCATATTTACTAACAATATCTTAAAAAATAATGACTGTAAAGGAACTTTATGTTTGAATTTCGAACTTGTGCTTTTTATTTTTAAATTTGCGGCGGGAAATCTGGCAGCTCGCGCGCACGCGAATGTCGCCCGAGTGTTGTCCAAACGGTGACTGGCTGAACGCGGCTGAATCCTACACTTGTATATTCGCAGTCGGTAAAAAATAAATACGACGAGGTGTGATGATGGAAGGCCTGTGGAACGTTTCCGAGGAACTGTTATCTAACTTGCGTATCCAATACATGCCTCCGGTTAAATCAAGTGGCGCCATCAGTTTCCTTTCTCAGCTTGTGATTCCTTTAGTGACGTTGTTAAAAGTAGTGAATATATATAGTATATATATGTATTATGACATGCACGACAATCAACGGATATTTGAAATTGCCCTGTACAGTGACCCACAAATTCAGTTATAGACAGGTACCGTAGTAATGTCTAGTTCATGGAAGCTACAATGCACCTTATTAGAATAGCATTAAGTTCAATTTCAACTGTCATGGATATGTAGAGAAGTTACATACTGGCACATGTGTTAATTGGAAATATTCATAAGTTGCCTTCCGAACAATTGGTGTTAATTGTTCAACTTTTGGACAAGCTGATGATGTGCGAAGCGAGCCGCCGCCGTATCAACAGACGCTTTGCACTCTACATAGTAGGCCGAAACTTCCTCGCTTGGAGGACTTCCGACTTACCTTTCTACTCCTCTTGCAGTTTAAAACCGCGCACAGTCTTATTTTAGGGATTTATTAAAAACCCATCGAAATGTTGCGATAGGGAATCGATCTATAGGCGTGTGACTTTTGGTTAATATAAAAAGAAGTCAAAAGTGTCTCTAACTTTTTTTTTAAAGAATATAACTTTTAAGTATGACTAATTTATCAAATTAATATTATACGAATTTTATCATAAGTCGAAATTATCTCGTCTTAACAACCCTAATAAGTAAGTCACTTACAATTTAGTAACGAAATCTCTAGATTTCTGTACAGTCTGACACTTATACTTGTATTGTTATCAACAGTTATTTATCAAGATTTTTATGACCTAGGCTTCAATGAGTAATTCTGGTAGGTAAGTATTTACCTACCTTAGGACGCTTTATACGCTTTATTCAACTACCTAGTATAAATCACGTATATAATGTCTTTTACAGAATAGTGATTATCAAATTTCTGAAAAATAGGAAATTTATAATTTAATCTGTCTAACGTGAAAGTACTTACAATTAATACATAAAAAATAAATTTTATTTGACAGTTATACTAACTACGTTCAAAATATTTACGCTGCTTTTGCATTCCTCCGTTTCAGCCCGTAAATGCAATCGGCAGAATCAACGTAGTGAAAACAAGACAACAGCCTAAGCCGGGTTAAATCACAGAAACATCTCGCACCAACGCAAACCCTGAAATTTTTTGTAAGAAACCATAGACAATTCGCGACTTAACCCAGCGTTAATATAACCCGGCTCTCAAAGTGAGGGCTGACTATAATAATACATGAGCTTCCCTTCCCTTTTCTTAGTGACCCTAACGAGGCTGACATGGTCACCTTGTCGTGTACCAAAGCCTCTAAACTGAGATTTAATAAAAGAAAAGAAAAAAACATTTAAACCGCACTTTCGCTCAAGCGGCTCTTTGTTACTGAATATTCATTACCGGCTATGATGTTAAAAACGTCAGTGAAAAACTGAATAACCAGTAACGTATATTCCGCGCGCGAGTTCATATTCATCAGGGCTTAATACAAAACGTGGTTGTACTACTCCAGAGCTTTCCTTCAACTGCCTTGCTGCATTAATCTGCAGTCTAGTCCTCTGTGCTACCCTTGACGTGTATGCATGGTTGTCGTAACATAACACTTTACGAATATATCATACATTAAAAAAACTCTAAATTAAAAATTTTAAAAACCCCCGACGTACCGTTACGGAGATCTGCGTACTTTTTCCTGGTCGTCATCAGGTCCTCAAGGTTCCAGATGTGGAAAGGTCTCCATGGTCATAAACATTTGAGCTCAAACTCGAACCACCAATAACTGTTACCGTTCCAGAGATCCTATCATACTCCAATATCCCAAGATACTTCAACATCTTAGAACCACTGATCCAATTTTCATCTGACATGGCTATGAACATTCAACAGGTTAGACTTGCGGCGCCTGAAGGCGGGGGGACGCTCCGGGCTTCGCCCTCGGCCTCGCCATGGCTATAGCTCCACATAATTTTCATTTATTTTTTGGCCACTATCTTTAAAAAAAATTCTCTTGAAATGCCCTAGGATTCCCTACGACTTTAGTTCGAGAAGACCCCATCTAACTATCTTCCAATTCTTCAAGTTTCATATTGTGAAATTGAAGTCCACTTAATTTTTCCTGGTCATCATCAGATCCTCAAGATTTCATATGTCGGAAACGCACCATGAAACTGAATATTTTAGCTTAAATTCGAACCATCTAGCTATTACCGTTCCAGAGATCCCAACTGACATCAAAGATACTCCAAGATCTTGTAAACCACTGGTCCAATTTTTATCAGACCTAGCTAAGAAAACTATCGATAAAATTCTTTATTAAAAATTTAAAACCGGGTCCTAATCGAACCATCCGTTCTCAAGTTATGATGCCACAGACAAACACGCAAACAGACAGACAAACGTGTCAAACTTATAACACACTCCCTCGATCGGTCGGGGTCGGGGTTTAAAAATGAAAAACCTCAGAGATGGACAGAACTCACGCGCGAAATAATAGACACGTCGATATTGATCACTCGCCGCGTCATCATGTCGTGTCGTGTACGCCTTTGGTCGTTAATATTTATTTAGGCCCACTTCATTTTAAACCTGGATTATGTCGCGAATTGTCTATGTTTTTCATACAAAATTGACAGTGGGTTCGTGTTAACCATATTAAAGAGTTCTAATAACGGTTAGTGCAAGATAGCCGTATGCATTTAACACACTGCTATTAATACTACTACTACTAGTCAACTGTTTAATGTAATTTTATATAATATAATAATATTGAAATTTAACAAATTTTTGAAAATATTTGTATGTCAAACGACGGAGCATAGTGATACCAACTCATTTAAACTGTATACTTACTTATTATTACCTATGTTCACGAATAAATGATTGATTGATTGATTGACTGCAGTGATTTTGAAACAGAATCGGACCTAACCATAGAAACCTATTTTTTATTTTCTAGGTTTGAATGAGTTCCGATTCCGTTTCAAAATCACTGGCATCATGTTATTTATTAGTGATTCTATTAGGATTCATATTAACTATGTTTCTCCAAAATTTACATATTTTATGAAATATACCGGCTATAGTATAAATTATTTATTTAATTACCACATTATAAAAAATCTTAAAATATCTACAGGCTATAGTATTGTATTAGTATCAACAGCTGAATATAACGTAAATGTTATGACTTGAAAACGTAAAACACGTGGAGCGTGGTAGAGCCAACGAATCAATATTGTATAGCGTATGAAAATCGCTGAACGAACTGCAGACCGAATAATTTTAAACATGGTTTTTTAAAATTAAAATATTAACAAATGGTTAAGGATTAAAATATTTTAAAAAAAACCAAAAAGGTACTTTCCCGTACCGGGAATCGAACCCGAGCCTCCTGGGTGAAAGCCAGGTATCCTAGCCACTAGACCATACGGGATGTACAAGATAGTTTGAAATAGTCGTTTAGTAGCCAATGTTATACCTGACATAAATAAATTAATATTTTGTGTAATTATTTATTTATTATAAATATATATTATTTGACGTGTTAAACTTTACTATCAAAAATTAATTATTGTTCAATTTCTCTTAATCTACACAGTAAAATGATATTTGTCGCTCTTACCGCCATCTATAAACGAGTAGAAGGTAAAACTTAAACTTTATATTGTATCTTTACTTACATTTATAGTAGTTTCCCTATCATCCAACAGATGGCGATACACTCAGTGTTATACTTAGTTGTCACTAGATGGCAGCACTAATACAAAAGTTTTGAAATTGTGTTTTTTTTGTCACTAGATGGCAGCACTAATACAAACGTTTATAAATTGTATTTTTTTATTTGGTAAACAAACAATTTACGTGATATGATATATGACCAGTGCACTTAACTGTAGTATGTACTAAGTTTATAACCTTCATATTTCTTGCCTACTTATGTGTCACAAAACAATATCTAAGTACCTATTTCATTTAATGTTAACCATAGTTCTGTTATTTGTGGTTATTGAATACACTTGCGAGCGATCAACTCCATCAAACCTTGCACAAAGACGGGAATAACTTATTGCGCAAAAATAAAACCTAGTTCACCTCACCTAATTATTTTGTTGTGATCCCCGTGCAAGCGTCAACTTAGTCAGTTTACAGAAGATGAAGGTGAAGGAAGGTTAACGCACTACACACGTTCCATCCACGATAGTAGGTAAATGGATACGTTAACCGGCGCAGGCGCCGCTGCAACTGTGTATTAAAGCGATAAAAAGGTGATTATGATAATGCAGTGAAGCTCAGCTCACTGATTTCACGCAATCAACACAGATTTAAAGAGAAATATGTATGTTACTTATTGAAATTGAAAAACGTTTATTTAGAACTGTAAACACCAGAACACAGCAAGTACACAATTCAAAAGTATATAAGGATATAATACATTCAGCACAAAATATCCGGTACACCAGATCAGCATAATGCTGAGGCAAGTCACAGCGTTGATTTTCAATATTATTTACTTATTGAAATAGGATTATACGTTGTTCATTCATTTTACACAACAACAATTGAACCCTCAGGATTAGAAGGCACGGGAATTTTCTTAAAAACGGCTTAAGCCGGTTTAAACCTAGAAATAACAAATAGAGCTTAATAAAAGTTTTTCATTTGAGTACATTGAAATGATATTGAATTTGACTAAACAATGTTTGGAATGTGATTTTTCTTTTGCTTACGTAGGTACTTTTAACAACCATTTTTTTTTCCAAATTTATGAATACTCACTTTATGTACTACTACTACTTAAATTTTCCCACCGTAGATAATTTAATTTTAATAAGGAGAAAGGTCATAGAACCTATTGGCACACCTACTTTCTAAGACTTCTACTTTCTTTCTAAGTTAAGGTCCTAGTTTAATAAAACGATAGAGGACATTAATAGAAACATAAAGCAACTCTTGAGAAATACTCCTAAAGTATCTCTGAACCCAGGAATCTTACTAAAAAGGTAATGCAACTTTCAACATCAAATATCTGCTTTCAGTGATACTTTAGGAGGATTTTTCATGACATATTTAATGTTTCTATTGATGTCCTCTATAGAATTATCGAGCTGGGATCGATCGCCGAGAAATCGTAATTTTATCAAAATCACGGAGAATAGGAGTGCCAGGTTCCATAGTAAAATGTTCCATGCCCTTTATAAAATTCTAATAATAGTACCTATACAAACTCATCCATTTATTTTTCGTTTGGTGGCACTTAGATACTCTACTAGGACCTAGCATATTATATTTGTAACGATGTCGACTTCATCGTCCATATCAGCCTCCTTGCCATCAATTTCAACCTCATCGTTAGCGTTTATCTCACCTCATTTCGTGTTGGCATCTTCATTTCTTCATCTATATTTTCAAAATTCAAATCATATTCCCATTCCATTTCTAAATTCCATTATTCAATTAATTTCATTGTTTTCTTTGTTTTTTGCACTATCTCTTTGTATTTTGTCCTGAACCTATTTTCTACATTTACTATTTTCTGTGTTGTTCTGTTCCTTAAAAATATATTATCCATTACCAAGTTCTTCTATTACTTCATCTGTACACTGACCTAGAACCCTGCTAGCCGGCACCTAGAGGACAGACTGGAGCATATTTAACTAAGTATAGAGAGTATTTACTGTGTAGGTACCCAGTCAGTGTAGTTTCATTAAATTATTCGGATTGCGTGCATTGTAAACCACAATGTTAGGAAACACTAAAGAAATCGTTTCCTATCACTCAATTATACATCGCTTATGCAGTTATGTACATTATAATTTAGTACACCTCAGTCAATTCGTTTTAATATGACGAGTCTACCTTAACTTGGTATTAATTAATTAGAAAAAACCATTAAAATAAAACGAATTCATTAGTAGATAATAAAAATATAAAGGACACTGAAGGTGCGACTGGTTCACAAAGATGCTCGGAGTATCTATGTCGTATTATCGACATAGCTCATAAGATTAGCAAGCTGAAGTGGCAGTGGGCCGGTCACGTCTGTCGCAGAACCGACAACCGCTGGGGGGGACGAGTTCTGGAGTGGAGACCGTGTTTGGGCAAACGTCCCCGTCTCCCTGCTAGATGGAGCGACGATTTGCGCAAGGTGGCTGATAGCGACTGGATGAGAAGAGCCGAAGATCGGGCTCAATTGCGTGCCCTGGGAGAGGCCTATGTCCAGCAGTGGACTATAGTAGGCTGCTGATGATGATGATGTAAAAATATAAATAAAACCCTAGCCTGTAAGTACAAAAACAGATTCAATGTATAATACATACGAGTATCTAGTACATTGTGCTACAAGTGACCAATGCTCACGCGTTTCATACAACGTTTTTCAACACACTTGCGAGAAAATAATAATCCATAAACATGTTTTTAGACATAGAAACTCTTTGCTGAGATTAAAAAATAAAATAAAGTAAAAAGCACTGTGCGGTAATGCAAAGTAAAAGGCACGCGTGTTTTATAAACTGCATTATGAACCTAAAAGCGGTGCAATAAGAGCCAGTTTACGAGCAAGGGTGTTGAAAAATAATATTACATCAATCACATAAAAATAAACAATTTAATCCGTCAAAAAATATTTTGTCTATATTTAAACCTGATAACCAAATCTGTGAACCCTAGGTCGTAAGCGTAAAAAACAATCCGCGCGATAAAACCGATTATTTGGCAAAACTTAAAAATACCTATTTATTTTATTTATTTACACTTTAATGTACAAAAAAAGGTGTACATGAGGCGAGCTTAATGCCTTGCGGCATTTTCTACCAGCTAACCATGGGGTTATGCAGAAATATTTAGGTATGTGCATATAAAATGGAAGTTGTTATTATATTAGGTTACATAAACTTATATAAGTAAAGATATATAAATTCATAATACATATTAAAAATACATGTACATAAATCTTAGAAAAATGCATACTAATATAAAGTATATTGTACATAATATATAAACATATAAATGCTAATATATTATGATGTACAAATTAATAAAGGTGTTTATTCAAAATAAAGTAATACTAAAATAACACTAAAATAAATGCTTAAGCTAAAATGACAAAATACCTAACTATTTTACAAATAAATATATAATTATAAATATATATACTCGATAGCTAAACAGATAAATAGTGAACTAGCACAATAATACCTTATTGTTTTGGACATCCCATCCTCGTCGCCAGTTTGATATATATCCTGGGATATCCCACAGGACTCCTAAGGGAAGGCTCTTCAATGAAACACTTGTGTAGCTTATCAACGTCTATTGAGGAATTGAATGAATGGAACTTATATTTATCTACCCTACATATATCACAGTCGTAGATGTTATCGGACCAGGATTTGAACTGGAACTTGTTGGGGGCTCTCCTCCTAATTCTGGCACTTCTGGAAATTAATCTTATTTCTGAGAATAAAAGCTGAAGTAACAGTGGACTAATCACATCTGCTGCACAAACGATGTTTGAGACTCACAAGGGTGCGTTTAATAAAGATTATAATAAGGATATAATAATGATTACTTTTACATAATATATAGGGAATTGATAGTTAGAGCGATTAACTGTGCAAACTAGTGCAAACTGGTTAGCAGTAACTGAATGCAAAGAGGCGAAGACGCCAATAGGCATGCCTCGGGTAGAGGCCTAACTATAGCCCATCTGTTAGGGCACGGGTCTGATTTTCCATGATGGGCAGCCATTCTACTCGTATCTATCATGGCTGCCCAACTAAGGATGTTTGGAACTCGTATATATACGAAGTCCCAGGAAAATTTCGATAGCGCGTTCTACACCGATGTGAGTAGGTACTAATCGTTGTGGCGCGCGTCGTGCGTAGCCACAAGCTTTCAGTAACATGTTAGTTACTGAAAGCTAGTCTTAAAACTACTTAAAGTTACTGAAAGCTAGTCTTAAACTAAGTGTTAGCCTTAAAACTCACTCACTGGGTACTGACTGAAATCGAACCCGGACCTCTTCTTGTCGGTATCGGACCTCCGGCTCTAGCTACTATATACCACCGATAAACATTGATGACGATGAGAATAAAATCTAGTCACTGTGCACTTACATATTTACCTACTACGGATAACTCTAGTGTAGGATTCCGGATAAGAACCTACTCTTGTACAGATATTTTTACATCATGTTTTGTAGTTATTTATAATAAATGTGAGTAAAACAATTGTTTATCACGATTATATCTGCATTTGTCACTCGTTCTGATTCATTCTGTGTTTTTACATATTATTATTTAGGTATAGTATAGTAGGCACAACACACAACTTTATCTTTGACATACTGTTGCCAGCAAACTTCGTTCACGTTCCATTCCTAACTTTACACCCACGTTTGATAGAATTTTCGAAACATCATCAGGACTTCTTGAAATATCCGTGAAAACTCCACCCAAATCCGATCAGTAGGTTTTACGTGATGCGCGTTTAAACAGACAAACAAACAGAAAAATACTTTTTACGATTTTATATGAATAGATTATCTTTGGGTCTGCGTTTTAAACTTATGAGTTTTACATTGTTTTAGATGTTTAGTTTTGTTTGCACTCACTTCACTCTAAGTACTTTTAACGAGGTATGTACCTATTACGATTCTATATTAATTAATTGAATTAACAGAAAGCGTGCGTGTGCGGAACATCCTTCCTTCCAACTTATGGTGTTGGATTCAATGCATTTCCACATAATATTACCTTCGAAAAACCTTAAGACAACCTCTAGAGAGGTCAAAATGCCGTGAGCTGCTTATTCTCAATAAGGTCACGGAGGCAGATGAATGCCATACGATGCGTAGGCTCCATTCCATTATCCATAAGGCATTCTGAGTTTGTAAGTGTGGGTATATCCTGATAGTCGATGACTCATGAATACCCATGCATGATGCAGTTTAGAATCACTCGAACTAAGCAATATTTTTCTGCATGATTAAACCCAACAACAACAATAATATAATAATAATAGTAACAACATAACAGTAGTAGAATATGTAGTGTAATAGTATATTGTACATATCCGAAAAAATAGATGTTTAGATGCTAGTTGTGTTTCTCAAAGAATGCGAAGAAATCGATAAAAATACTTTTCATCCCCCCGGAACACTAGCTAACTTCGCTACTGACCAATTCAGTTCCCAAGATCTGAAAAACATTTTTTTTCCAAATATTTACTAATATGTATTTCCTAATTTTAATTGTAGGTAAGTACTTATTACTAATTTTAATTAATATTGTCTACCAACTTTTAATACTAAACTTGTTGTGACTACCTTAATAAGATATGCTTTATATTTCGATAAGTGTTTTTGTTTGTAGTAGACTACTGGTTGTCCTAAACATTTAGGTTCACAACGTCCACTTCCTAAATGGTCCACTTCCCATAACGTCTACTTCCTAAATGGTCCACTTCCCATACCGTCCACTTCCTAAAAGGTCCACTCCTAAAAATACCATTTCCTAAATGGTCCACTTCCCATAACGTCCACTCCTAAAAGATCCACTCCCTCGAGAGGTAGGCAGAGAGGACGGAGCGCCATCATCATTATCATTTTCTCTTCACTTCGTTCTGTCTGCCTACCAACAGACGTGCTTGAACAGATAAACTACACACCCACATGCTAGTTAGTGGAAGCTGCACCTTCTGATCCCAAGAGACTAACAGGGCTAACATTTTTTCATTTTCTTTGAACTTGCAAGTTCCCTTTAGGTTCACTTCTCGAGTGGTCGTTTTAGCACAGGACGTCTTAGGAACTGAAGCAACAAAGTGAACAATTTAGGAAATGGTCTTTTTAGCAGTGGATCATTTAGGAAGTGGACGTTATGGGAAGTGGACCATTTAGGAACTGGACGTTGTGAACCTAAACGGTCCTAAATAAATAAAACACAAATAACAAACCCAGTACCAAAGAAAAGTGAAATGGAACTCTACAAAGTTATAAAAGAATGTAGTTACCTTGGAACAAATTGTATAAAATCGATAGTAAAATATTGTTGGTGATAGAACCGCTAGAATAGAACCGAACCTTATCATTTGCGTGCCCGACACGCTCTTCTCCCGTTTTGTTTAATAAATTGGTGGTAATTCTAAAAAATTAAAACATTCTGCCAGGTTTTTAATGTCAGGTACTATTGTACGGTAGGTCTGTAAGTACGTTTCTACCTATAGTATGTACGCACATAATTATTTAGCTATTCACTGGACATGATCACATGGAGCCTGTGCATTATCATCATGAATCATGACCGTGAGCTTTCGTATTAGTTGAGTCATTAAGTAATGACCAATATTACCATAATGTTTTCAATAATGTAGAATCATTAAATTATTCTGTTTATACACTACACCAGTGTAGTTACCTTAAGCTACCTTGACTGAAGTATTAATAGGTACGCTGTTGTTTACTCAATAAAAACTAGATTTCATTTTTTCTAATTATTGCCCACATAAAGCCTTGAACGTCTACTTATAATAGTAGTAATCTATAATAGACAAAAAAATATAAAGAGATCTTTAAATTAGATCTTTTACGGATTTTTGCTACTTAACTCGTCATAATCGTCACTTACCACCAGGCGAGATTGAGGTCAAATGCGGGTTTAGTAGTAAATAAAAAAATAAAAAACTTCAACTTTAGAACTTAGGTTTAGAACAGATATATTTGACAGATGGAACCAAACAAAATTAAGAATTATGGAAAAAATAAGAATTTTTTAGTCTGGATTTATCATTAACCCCCACCAAAAGAGCAGTGTTACGTGTTTTATGTGTTGTGTATGGTTGCTTGTCTGTTGAATCATAACTTAACAACCGATGGTCTGATTTATATGCGATCTTTATTAAACAGATAATTTTGTCAAGTGTTCTTTAGTCACATCGGAAAAAATTGGCCAATGGTTTCCTAGATCTTGGTGTATCTTTGATGTCAGATGGGATCTCGGGAACGATAATAGTTAGATTTTCAAGTTTGAGCTCAAATGTTGAATGTTTTTATTACCATTTCCACATCTGGAACTTGAATGAAGATTGATGATCATGGTCATCGTTAGATTCAAGGGAATCTCCTCAACAGTAAGTCTAAGGTTTCTTAAGTAAGTCTTAGGTTATATATTTTTATTTATAGTTATTTGTTATTTGATTGACGTTACGTACCCGTAGGCTTAGCTGTAGAATAATGATTTATGTGAGTAAATAGAAAAACGTTTATTTGTTATCTGCAACACACAGTATGTAGTGAGTATTTAATTGCTATTAACATTTAAGTGGCGACTGTTCAATAACTAAAACGTTAACAGACCGTTACAACTTCACTCCCGAGTCTCAACCCCTTGAATCGATTGTGTGAATGGGAAGGAGCTGCGGCTAGACGAACCCTCCGTCTGGCAGGGGTGAGATGGGCGACCTTCGTGCACCCTTGCCGCCGCATTGCTCCATTGCTCCTATGTTATAATCTCTACAGCAACCCCATTGTTGTACCACACACAGACCTACAACAATAACATACACGGAAACTCGACGGTAAACCGGTTAACATGACGTTATGCTCCACCGGTAGGAATACCAAATGAGCTACATAGTCGCGCTAATAGAATAATTTATGGCCCATATAGAATGATGTTTATCGTCAGGTGAGATATGAAGACAGCACATTAGTCAGGGTCCGATTGTTTTTATTTATTTGTGTCTACAATGACGTAGCGTAGTGGTGTGGTCACGCGCGGAGCGGCCGGCGGCGGCGGCGAGCTCGCGTGGCGGAGGTGCTCCGGCGTCAGTCGCATCGCCCGCGCCGACCGCGCCGCACGCTCCGCCCCTCCGACGATGCTCCTGCTAGCCCTCCTCGCCGTCGTCGCCGCCGCGGCCGCGCAGAACGAAACCCAACCCCCGCGCCCGCCCGCGCCGCGCCGCGATCAATTCCGAGTGATCTACGAATGGAACGCCATCGATTTCGAATGGGAATCCCCAGCGCAACGAGGGGACTACCTCAATACCAGCCGATACATACCCCAAAACGTCCTAATATCTGGCATAAACTTCTACGGAGAAAACCTGTTCCTGACGATGCCGAGGATGCTGGACGGCGTGCCGGCGACGCTGGCCACCATCCCGGTGCAGCAGAGCGACACGGCGCCCAAGCTACAGCCCTTCCCTAGCTGGAAGGACAACGCCGTCGGCGACTGCTCCGCGCTGCAGTTCGTGCAGAACGTGGAGGTCGACCGCAACGGCATCATGTGGATCCTGGACAACGGCCGCGTCGGTACCCTCACGCACAGCCCCGACACCAAGTGCCCGCCCTCCCTCGTCATCATCGACCTCAAGACCGGCAAAAACGAAATGGAGCGCATTCCCTTCCCCGCGGACACAGTGAGCTCCAACACCACGTATCTGAACGACCTTGTTGTGGACAACCGGGACGGTGATTACGCTTACATCACGGATAACAGCGCCGTCGACCCCGGTATCATTGTTTTTAGTCGCAGTGATAAAAAGTCGTGGAAGCTTCGTGATGATCAGTCGATGAAATTGGCCGAGGATGCACAGTTTTTCCGTATCAACGGTACCTTTGTCAGTCTCCCTGTCAATATTGACGGCATCGCTCTAGGACCGCAATTTATGACCGAAGATGATAAAATTGACAGAACCGTATACTACTGTCCACTCGCCAGCTTCCATCTCTACGCGATTAATGCCTCAGTTTTACGAAATGAATCCCTAGCTCAAAAGGGTAGCGGTGCGCTGCGTCCCTACGTAGTGGATCTGGGAGCCAAGCCTTCACAAACCGATGGAATGAAGATGGACTCAACAGGCGTGTTGTTTTTCGGTCTAATAGGTAACTCGACGATCGCGGAGTGGAACACCACACTCGATTTCCACCTCGGTCAGCGTACGATCGCACGCGATCCCAATTACATTCAATGGGTGGACCGCTTTACTTTCGATGATCGCGGAAACGTTTATGTAGTTGTCAACAGATTGTTTAACTTTGTCAAGAATCAAGTGTCACTGAATGATGTGAACTATAGGATTCTGAAGTCGCATACGGGTTCGAAAAGCTACGTGTTTGCGGAAGATTTGAAGCCGAATATGGTGCCAGGCGCGGCGACGGTGCCCGCGCTTTGCACGTCGATGCTGCTGCTGGCGCTGGCGCTGATGCTTGACTAGTCTCCGCGAAGTTTCTCGGTCGCGGTCCAGGTGTGACCCTGACCCTGAAAACCAGTGTTCATTAGGCGACGCTCGAACTGATGCGTAACATTACCAAATATTAATAGTTACCTTGACCTCACGGTCCTCCCAGTGATAAAGTGCATGTAGTGTAGATAGCTTTGTATTCTATAATATCGTTTTTAAAATATTTAGGAGAGTATAGTTGTAAGCGGATTTGAATTCGAAACCTTTGCAAGGGTCCGGGTCACAGACGTGCTGAAGATGGTTCAGCCGGTAGTTAGCAGATGCAAGCGAAACAAAAGGTCGAGGACTCGTTGCCAAATGCCGTGTTCAGCTCAACAATGAACATTCCACCAACTCATTCTCCGAAGTGCATCTTTTTACACTATTTATTCTTATGTAAATTTATAATAATTATAATATAAGCAGCCAGTAAAAATTGTAAATGATCATTTATAATGACTTTTCTTTCTGACATTAGCTCAGTCGAAATAGTTGGAGAGGCAAGTCATTTGCTCGTATGTAGATAATAAATGGAGGTAATTATCTTGGGTAGCTCTAGTAAGTAACTTAATTGTATAAAAAACATGCATTATTGTAACTAAAATTGTATGGCTGTGGAATGAACGTGACTGTGTGTTTGACTAAATAAACGTGTTTATCATATTATAGTGTTTGCCGTTTTTATTTTCACGCTAATGTTGAGCCCGCGGTCATAGCATATAAACGGATTTGAAGTCATCTCATCACCTCTGTGCTAGATATACCTACTTAATACAGACGATTACTTACGTAAGACAATATTAACTATTTTTAACACAATTCATAGATACAACATAATACATGCTAACACCTGTGATATTACACCTTATTTGAAATTTAGGTACTTACTACTTAATCAATTTATTATTTATTATTGCACCTATAAACAGGTGCAATAATAAATTCTACAACTTATAAAGGTTGTTTCTAGAATTCTATAGAATTGCTATTTTACGATTGAAGACGGCCTATGTGGACAAACAACAAATATAGTTGGCCCTCGCAATACAGCCGTGTTGGGCGAAGGCCTCACCGACTGTTTTGACAGCTATATACTACAGTCAATAGAATTACGAAACGGCTAAAACATAGGTATGAAACATACACCGAAGAATGTGGCGCAAAATAAATGACGTCGTCTCTGAATATATATTTTTTTAAATCCCACCACACCCCAAATCAGACTAAAATTACACAAAGTAAAAAATGGTTTCTATGACATTAACTTTTTTCTATTCCTCTTTATTTTCTTATAAAGAATAAATTGTAATATAATATTTCAATCCCGTTAAGAAAATTAACTATTAGACAATTTCTAATCCAGTTTTTTTTATGTTGATCTTTCAAGTAGAAAATTTGCAGTATTAAACTTACTGGTTGAAAATTATCATTGCCATGACGACAGATTTATAGTTTTTCTGTGACCAGACAACGAGCAGAAAAAATCAATATTATAGATAATATGCGTAATGTTGTTTTTTTTCTGATCGTCTCGTCTACATAAGTATGTTTCGGTCGAGCTCCATCCTTTAAAGATTATTTGTTTCCATTAATTCGTAATTTGTAACAAGAAATATTGAAATAAGGTTCCTAATCCTAACATCCATTTGGATTGTACAACACAACCAACAAACAAATTAATTCAACAAATTAATTCGCATCACATCAATTTAGGAATCTTAAACCGCTACGTGCTGAACAATGAACCTCTACCTTGGAGTTGAAGCTCTTCCGTGATGACGATGGGCATACGAGATGAGGATATTATTTAAGTATCTACATTTACCTAATCGATAGACGTAGACGGAACGGTTGGATATAAGTACCTATCACTGCGTAGAAAACAGAATTTTATATATTTACTAAGGCATGTATAGGTGATATACTTCTGTCACATCCTTTTATTTAGAACTAGTGACCCGACCCGACTTTGCACAGGTGAAAATGACCATCTTTGGGAAGCGATCTAGGTATAAATCGTAGCCACATGCGTAATGACCACTGATCGGAGTAGGTAGGGCTCTTTCGGGCCAATGTCCTCAAAGTTTATATTAATATGGATATGATTTCGGGATCCCGTTTTATGTTATCGAGCAAATGTTGTAAATTACTTTTATTAACCTCGCCCTTACTCGGCGGATTACGATTTTTTAAAAATTGTGAACTTACGAAGAAGTTAAAACACTACCGCCATAGGTACACTAGCGCCATGAATCTTAAAAAAAATATTTCGCCACCAATATTAAATGTGTAGCAAAACAAATATAACGTTAAAAATCTAAATAATATATTTATTCAATCCCGGAAATCCCGGGATTATTGGGCATACGTATCCATATTATGACCGTATGTAGCAAGTACCAAAAACAGCCCTACCTACTCCGATCATGGGTAATGACGCATTTCACGAAGTGCTAAAAAGTTAGACAGATACTCTAATAGTCGAGTTTTTTTTACTTTTTACAATTCTAAGATTTTAAGGCACTTCGTAAAGTGCCAATAGATCGTTACTTACTTCGAGTTAAAACGAAATGGTATTGAATTGTACTGTGTCTAACTCGGATCGGAGTACATACATAAAACATCAAACACCAGTAAAAAGAATTCAATATGATAAGTACTGTACTACTCGCTCGATTAATACTTAATTGAAATGGTACAGAATATCAAATGGTTTTGTGAACGTCCCATTTACTTTTTATTAAACATTTTCTTTCATTTAAATGAAATTGAAGCCTTAACTTGAACGCGACAATATTGTCGAGCAGCCGTTGCTTAAAATTAACCGTAAATTGCCAGAAACGTCTTTAATTTTAAGATTTTCTAGTAGCAGAAGTAGAAATCCTTTGAAAGGAATATAGCGTGTATTTTAATGAAGACTTAATTTAAATGACATTTCGTGCAACTGACGGCAAGTTACATAGTTAAATATAACACTTACATTCAAAATCCATGTGATCTATCAATATTTTATTTCTTTCTTTCTAACAACATAAGCGTTAATGATGATATACGCGGGGCTATCTTTAAAATATTCGACCCAATTCTTTATGCATATTTTTTTATCAAATTTCTCGAAAGTCAACTCTGTTAGTGATAATTGGTGTAATTGACAGATGTCGGATACTATAGACTGGTTTATTATCGGTCTTCACATACAAAAGCCGGAACCGTGAGTACAAGTTCTCTATTTTTTGTCCTCCATGTTTAGAGAGGATAATGTAGAAAGTAAATGTTGCCAACGAAAGTGACATGGAATACCTATGTCGGTTTTTTCCATAGTAAGTTCCTACCTGCATGTCTCCGTTCACGATGTTTCATAGAGTGACCCTAAGGGAAACCCCCTGAAAGGCATGCGTAACTGAAGACGGTTAGTCCCAAGTGATAATGAAGGTTATAGAATGAATAAAGAGGTTAAAGTTTATGACCGCAATTTTCACATATGTTTTGTTTTGTACTGTTTACAATACCTACGAGTAAATGGAAAAAGTTATTTATGTAGGTGGGTATGCAGTTTTACAACTAATATTATAATATCAATAAGCTCAATCTTGATTATGAATCAAAGATTAGATGACTTCGCTGGTGTCTTTGGTTAGAATATGCCGAGTGCCTGACTCTACATTTCGATACCTACTACCTACATGAGTAATGAGTTCATTGATCTAAGTAAAATACTTATATTATATTATTATTATTTGCATCTAAGGGTAAGATCACTGCCCATATAAAAAAAACACTTTGCGATCTAAAATATCTATTCTGGCTATACCACATACCTTGTTAGTTACAACTCAACCCCAAGGCCAATTGAGTTTTAAAATCCTAGGAGTGACCTTCTAAAGGAAGACCTATATTGACCACTTACACTATGACTCACTGACGATAAATAACCTCATATCAATTGAAATTTGAAATTGGAATGGAAATCTTTAGTTTTTGGAAAAAGTTGTTTAGGTGCACAGGTGGTACAATGCGTCAAAAAAGATTAGACAGTGATTTCACGCGGAACTAAAAAAAATACGTACGTTTTAACAGTTTTCTTTTGACAGTGTCTCCCTCATTTACTCGTATTGTCTACTTTTTTTGACGCACTGTAGGTAGATCCTGATGTGAAGGATCGCCTGGGTTGGTACCACCCTCTTATCTATTTCTGTCGTAAAGTAGAAATACTTGCATTTCTGTGTTTTGGTTTGAAGGGTAAGAGAGTCAGCGTAGTTTCCGGCACATGAGGCAATCCATCTTAGTTCTTAAAACCCTTCAAAACAGTGAACTGAAATGTCTATGGGCGACCCTTACCATCAGCCAGGAGAGCAGACGAGCAATACGAGCACCTGATGCCAGCCGTTTGCTCGTCTGCTCTCCTTATTTATTTTTACTTTTAAAATGTTATTAACGCCGAGTCGCCCTGCAAGTGACTAAATACTGGTATAGGTATTTTTGTTATATCCGGCAGTTTCATTATTCACTGAACAATTTAATTACAGTTACACGTATGAAACAGTTCATACTTACTGACTGACACGCTAAATGAAATAGATACTTGTAATGTAATGATAAATAACAAGTTCTATTTTACCGTCGTTATATCATATTTATAAATAATTGATGAGATTATGAAGGTCATACAGCGATTCGATCATTTTCGAATATACGACATTATGTACTTACCAAGTACTATACAAGAATATTTGTAACGCATTAGACATCTATAGTCTAATAGCACCCCAAATATGATCAAAACAAAATTCAAAGAGAAAGTTTGTATTCAATAACAACCTAACCAACTTACAGCCACCTAATTGTGCATTTTATTGTCATCAAACCCTCTAATATTAATACAGTGAGGTGAGATGTCTATGGGCGACGGTGACCACTTACCATCAGGTGGCCCGTTGGCTCGTCTGCTCTCCTTATTTAATAAAAAATAAAATAAAATAAAAAAAATCAGTTTTTTGACATGGAATCTATTTCATGTCTTACACACTCGCTTTGTATGTGAGTGAACTTGTGAGTCACCGTGACGAAAATGTGTACTTTCAGCATACCACTAGCTCTTAAACTAGTTAATCTATCAAAATGGAAGTTATACCATTGGATAGAGTCATTCGGCGCCGTTCTAACGATATCTAACAATAACTGAAATATTGGTTTCCCGCTTCGCTACAGCTTTCCGAAGTGGGTCCCGTTTTGGGCAGAAAAAAATTACCGACTTGTATTAAATTCTCAATAACTTTGGAACTATTGTAGATATCAAAACAGGTGAAACTGCGTTGTGATGAGCTTGAACTACGCCACTAACTAACTAACTAACTAGATGTTACTTCGCACCTGGTTTCAAAAGTTAAAAATAATTGACAAGTTTCATCAGTTGTGACCTCATGCCTCGCATAACATGCGGTGATATAAAAAGGAAACGCAGCCGAATTCGACAAACACCCGTAACTAACGCAGAGCGACAGAGCATCTACGAGCAAACTGGCGGCTCTTCGCGTGTTGGTCCAATGTTGGAGTTGCAGAATACGAGTATATTCCATGTTTCGGCAGATCCATTCGCTTGGCAGTTTTTTTTTCTTGTATTGTATTCTATGGAGAGTTGACAAGAAAAAACGGGCCACTGTCGCCCATAGACATATCACCTCACTATAATGTTATTAGAGAGTTTTCAATGCCCTGCTAACTTCATGGAGTGTTTCATGTCATGTGCGTATAACAACAATACCTACACCAGTACCTATTTGCAATTACGCTGACTTTATTTTTTTATTCAAACCGAATCACAGCAATGCTTGCATAATAGTGTAAACATTGCTGCTTTGCGGCAGAAATAGATTAAAGGGTGATACTACCTACATAGAATTATACTAAAATTATTATTGACATACAATATCTACTAGTATATTGTTTGTTGTATTAGACGCCCTAGTAAATATATAATCTGCCAAGATTTTCAAAATAAATAATCAAATCATAACTATCAAAATAAGTAACTGAGTAAAAAACTGAAAAACGGTACCGGTAAGGTACGGTATTTGTAAAAATTAGAACATGCTGCATTTTAGTATGTAGTACAATGTCATAGACGACGTAAATACCTCTAATTAAATACGCAATGACGGTTAAACGCACAAAAATGACCATAACACCGACCTAATTCGCGCTTGTACGTAAAACGGGATGTAATAAAGTAAAAATATCGTTACTACGAGAGGTACATCGGTCGTGTTAACTTACTAAACAGTTAGTGTACGTTCAAAAGTTTCGAGTCACGTCATTCATTACTTTGAAGAAAGCTATACTATTTTAAACTAGGTACTCGATTTGTATTCATTTTTTAAACTATGAAAAACCGAGTTTAATCGCATCGGAGTTTATTTTCGGTAAACGAGACTGTAGTTACCTTTGTTCGAAGTTCGTTCAGAGTATTATATTCAAATGTACATAAATTATACCATCAGGGAGGGTAACCGTATTTGCATATTTACTTATATTACATATTTACTTACGATATCAATGCATTGCATTCCAATTAGTGTTGCATTCCAATTGGTGTCTATATTTTCATGTAAGAAATACCTATTTTACTTTGTTGTGTACTGTTACCGATGTGAAACTGCAATTTAAATATATTAGATAGTTACAAATATCAGAAACAAGTATACAAACAAGTATTAGATAGTAATTAAACTGAATACATTTTTTTATTATTCCTCATACACCACAATAAACTAGGAGCAAAATGTATTTAATGGAGTAATGATGAAATCGTGACTTTTCTAAGCATTTCAAGATACTTACCTACGTAATTTCAAAATGTAGAGTCTTGTCTTTGGAAAATTACTCTAAATGAAGTTAAAATCTTATAGAGCTGACTTTATTATCAAAACGTTGAGTGAAAAAGAAAACACTTTGAATGAATGAATGAATACTTTCTGCATTCAAAGTGGAAAATTATAATCGCCATTAGAGTTAGACATGGCTATCGCATTGCTGTATTCTTACAAATTGGTAAAGTCATGCGTCAATGTATCACCTTTTGTGAATCCCTTGAAGGAAAAGGTAGGTACGCTAAGGGAGCCGGCAAAATTATTCGCAGGGGGGAACTGCCTTATGAAGTAAATTGGAAAAATGGGATTGCGAGTTTGTGAAATCTAGAGGAAAGAAAGATTATAGTAAAAAGTAAAACAGCTGTTTCATAATTTTTTTTCTGACTAACGATTGCTGTTGGTCCTATTGACCTTTTGTACTTTTGTATGGAACAGCTGATTATTTTTCGCGATTTCAAAGTTGGCACTTTAGTGAAAGTTATGGATACTGATACCTTCGGCTCTATAGTTTTTGTTACACCATTTATAAAGACGAAGTACGAAATTCGGTTCCATAACAATAAGGAAACTACATAAACAAAAATCCGCTAGAAAAATTCCGTTAACTAAAAATAAAGATTAACCGATGCTGTTTACTCTATTTATTGACGTTCAAGTCGTCCAAAGCCACCGTCAGCTGCCGTCCCTCCATGCGTGAAGGTCGAATGGATTCGATTCATCAACTTTTTGTATTTTTTCTATCCAAAGTCAATGCCTCAACAAATGTAAGTTTATTTGCCATCTCTGTCGAATTTGTTATCTGTGTGTTTAATTAATGATTTATCCTAGTCGCTTAAGTCCGGAAGGTTTGAGGAAATCGTTTCCTTTTCCTCATTATAAACCATTAGAATGGATGCTTCGATACTTTTCCTCACTTTTTAATAGCCTGAATATAATATGTAAGTAGTTAGAAATGTATGTTTATGAAAAATTAGGCAATATTATATTTCAGATTAATCACTGAACTTGGTTTAGGATAATATTTCGCATTTATCGTATCAGTCGGTAAATGTAGGTACATAAGTATTCTAAAACAAATCAAAAACCCATTGTTATATGACATTGCATGGTTTCTAACCCAGACCTTCAACATGGGAGTCTGTTTTTCGCGTATAATGCGGTAAACATAGACTATTTTTTATGCAATTAATGAAACAATTTCAATTTTCCATGGAAAACTCAATAACCACGGTTGACGCCGCGGGGTATAACCTAGTTATATTTAGATTGTTTCAGTGACCAATTAGTTTCGAAATAGGACGTAGCTTTAGGTGTTTCTACAGGACAGGTTTTTGTCTATTTTTGTTTATTAGTGTGTCTAATTTACATTACTGAAACGAAATCCTCTTGGTATTTAAAATTCACTTTCATCAACGGCTTGCCTCACCCGATAACAAGAGCTTGTCTGGCGTGATGAAACGAATTTAATTTGTTGAGTAAAAATTATGAATGACAATTGACAATGAACAAAGTGGTTCAAAAATTAACTACTATAGTAAAGTAGTGTTTATACTTATCTATGCTACAAACCACATATTGTGCCTAATTTGTGGATAATAATAACCTGACAATAAGGAATAATCAAACTCTTCGCTTATTGTAGATTGTAGAACAACACTTTTTGAAAAAGCAAAAGTAAATAGTTCACTACATGTAAATGTGGCTTTGGTGTCACTACTCTGTGCTATTACCAAATATACCAATAGTTTTGTAGTAACTGTTTTCAAGTTACAGGTAAGTAGACAAATATTTATTACACAACGAAATACTTATTTCTCTAAGTGTACAGTGGACAAACACTGATGTGTTTGTACTGATGTACCTAGTATACATTGTCGCTTTAACTGATTTAACAGATTCATTTGAATATCAAGGAATCATAACAAAAAAATATTGCGACAGAGTTCCACTGTAGATACCTAAAATCATCTCCAAAGGAAAATAAACTATATATAAGCTGATTTTTTGGTATATTTTAAAATAGGTTAATGCGTGTGCGCCTATATAGATGCAGACTAACCTAACTAAACGCTCTTGTTTATCCTAGGCAGACGGTTTAGTAATTGTTTTATCTTTACAATAGTGTATGAGCGAACTATTTTGTTTATATTGTTGTTATTTACAGTTTACGTTAAGTATTCCTTTGTCTGAGATTAATATAACTCTCAACAACATCTTTCTTCAGACAGACTGCTGCGAGTCACTGTAGGTATTGAGTCTTCTATGCAGCTCTTTGCTTTCTAATAAAAGAATATCAAGTGAGATTTTTAATTGTTATTTTCCGGTGAAAAACACACCGCACCGGTCATAGTCGAGGCGATACACTTCAGAGCGATCTCTTCCAGGCAACCTAAAGCTAATATTGAATACACATTCATAAATTAGATACATTTGGAACCAGACGCAAGAACTGGATACATGAAGTCGTAGCGTCCGGTTCAGCTTTCCGGTGTAGCAGTCATCTCTTCTTCATAAAAGCCATACGAAGTCTGCTCTGTTCTCTCAGTCAACTTTTCATGGGGGCCACTTCAAAGGATCTCCTTATTAACTTCTATTAACTTAATAAACAAAGGCTTGACATTCCTAGGAATATATTACCTACAGAAAAGTCCTTACAAACAGGCTCGCCTGTGAACAGAAAACCATTGTTTGGTGCCAATGTCACGGTGGCACAGCGACTATTGTTGTTTTTGTGTGGCGACTAATAATTACATCGCCTGTAGCCCTGATATTATTGCGAGGGCAAAGTGAATAATATTTTTTAATATAAAACTATCCTACTAACTAAGGAGGTTAAATACGTATCTATAAATCCTCAACGAAATGCGTTCGAGATTGTGTTCACTTTGCACACAGCATCGCTGTAGTTTTCACGATGGTTTGACATTTTTTATAAACAGGATAAAGTTAAGAGAAATTATCTTGAGGTTATCATAGCATAGATAGGGGGATGGTCCAACTAAATATGCGTCAGAATAATGATTGAACATGCCCCCTAAAATAAGGATCCTTAATAGTTGGACCACGGGATACACTGCTGCAGCTATTTTGAAAGGGAAACGAACATAATCGTTTTCGTCGGAAATCCATAGAAATCTATTTTTCGGTTATCTAGATTTCTATATGGGTTTGGTCCGATTCTGTTTCAAAGTCGCTGCAGTATGCTAAAGGCGTTAAATCGGTTATTGATGGGATTAATATTATTTATAATATAGAGACTATAGAGATAGTACCTACTTTTATTTATTTTTCCTTCCAGTCTTCTTTTTAAAAAATGGCCCCTGCAGTTTGCAATTTGCCAATGTCACGTAGAAAAAAACACTCGAAACATCGGTTGTAGAGATAATCACAATCAGTTAAATTGACGGACGCTTTAACATTCAGTTTTATCTAAAGATTGTATTGTAATGTACGTAAGTCTATTATAATAGGTCCTTACATATGAAATTGGCGTTTTGTCGTACTGGCCACTTTGATCTGAAATATCTTTGGTTATGAATTCCAAATTCAAATTTATAAATCCAAAAGAAAACACGGTACGTTTTTGGTTCCAACGTTTTCGTTCTGAAAATTTCAACCTTCAGAACAAGCGCCGTGGACGACCGGAGACCAAAGTGGATGATAAAGAATTAAAGGCTATTGTGGAAGCGGATCCATCGCAAACCACTTCAGAGTTAGCTGCAGGCTTCGGTGTGAGTGATAAAACTGTTTTAATCCACTTGAAGCAATGTTCTAAGCAAAATTCTAAAATGTTTGATTTGTTGTATTAAATAGAAATATATATAAATAATTTTGGAAGTGCTGTTTTAATTTAATAATGACTAAATTTAAAATTGCAAAATATGTGACGTCACACCAGGGAAGGGGAGGTCACACAAATGTGACCACTTGTGACAAGGTAGGGGGCTCCAAAAATATTGAAATTCGTGTGACGTTATTTTTGGATGGCCCCTAAGATCCACTTACTATTTACATATATTTCTGGTCATCCATCATTGTAATATACTTACATAAATTATCCAAATAGCCTAACTGCTGCTACTTAACAAACTTTCTGTCAATCACGAAGGCAATGTAACGTAACACAAAAGCAAACGTTTGCGTTTAGTTTTCTAGTTCAAAGTCTATAAAAAAAGAAAAACTTAAATCACCTAACATAGACTAAACAAAGCATATAGAAATCATGTAGCAAAACAGAGCTCTTTGTAACACCAGGTTACATCATTTGAACGTAAAAGTAAAAAATAATCGAAATAGTATTGCCAAACGACTAATTGCATGGGCGTTGAACCATGGAGCGACTGATACTTTGAAATTGATATTTTTACCGTTTTTACTGTTTACCACCTGCAACCTGCAACGAAACAATGATCTATAAAATAGATTTAGAGTTGAAATTGTAGTGTATTGACAATTAAACTCCATCGTCAATAGTCTCAGGTGCAAAACAGACCAACTTTTGACTTTTATATTGCGTAATTTATTTTTACCGCAGCTTTCAGATGCACAAAATATGTAAAATATTAAATATGTCGATAAAATATGTCGATTTTGAAATTCATTCAGATGGGCGCTACTAGTCCGATTTCTGTAGCCAGTATCAAAAGCTAAAAATCAAGTTTTGGTATGTACAGTCGACCATAAGCATACCAGTATACCATCTGTCAAAAACCTTGGATTAAATCTCAACCTTATGCCCTGCGCAATATGATAGATACATTTTTTATTTATTTTTAATACATTTATAATTTTACGACTGTTCAACTTTCAGAACAGTTGGGATACTTAGAAAACTATCCCTACCGGTAGGGACACTTGGAAAAAAAATCCATCTATCCCTACTAGAAAGGATATATCAGTAGGGATACTTGGAACAGGGGATAATTTTGACGTTTTGGGTAGGTTGAACTGTAACTATTGTTTATGTGGTATTCTGCCGCCTACTACGCACAAAGGGCGTAAACGTAAATGGATTTTTTTAGAGAATCGAGTAACCCAGAATAATAATAATTATTATTCTGGCTGTATATTTAACACTTGATGTAGGCACTCTTATCACATCACACAAGTTGGGTAATCCAAATTATGTTTTGCTTCTTACTGGACGTAGAGAATTAAGAAACGTCCCAATAAAAACGTGACTCTCACTCTCTCATAGAAAATGTTGTAATCATGCGACTCTACTTACCATGAAAAAGGCATAAAGTTAATAAAACTTACTTTTAAATTTATGCAATTCTCTGGACCTTCAAAGCTCATAAAATAGTTTCTAACCACGAGTGTACTTTAGATGATTTTTTTCTAAGAGCTACTACTTTTAGGAGGCATTGTACTCATAATGCCTTTATCGATTTAAAACTACATGCTTTCGTCGCCACTCTTCTACGTCTTATAAAACATTGCGTGACCGTTTCCAACGCCTAATGTTAACACAGCGTAATAATTCACTCCACTCTACTTTTACTTGCATCTACTTTAGGGCATAACAAAAGCTCTCACAAAATAATGGGTAAGTTACCTATATAAAGGACCAGTAGGTGGTAGGTGGATGCATTGACGGTGGACGAATATTTTTCTTATTTTTTATTTTAATAACGGCTGGATGGGCGTAGAAATAGCTTGCTATGGATTTCAACTCGTTTTCTAATAAATTATCGCAGAAAAATCATGATCATGATTTATTGATTACCCTATTCTTCTTCTTTTAAGTCGTATTCCTCATTGCTGAGGGTCGTGATCATTATAAGTAATTAATCATATTTGTGTGGTTTGCCATTGCCTTCCCCATTTCACACACTGGTTATCTCAGTGTGCAGGTTTCCTCACGGTGTTTTCCTTCACCGTCAGAGCAGTCGGTAATTGTACGTAAGTCTTTCGAAAAAAATTAAAAACTCATTGGTACATCACATTGCATGGTTTCGAACCCGGACCTCCCGCATGAGGAGTCCGACGTCCTAGCCACGACGCGCGACGTCACCGACGCTCTTGATATGCGACGCCTATATATGGCCTTAAATGTTGATTATTCGCTTATCGTACAGGCCAAAGTATATACTTACGTAAATTCAGTGAATTAGTTACATACTCATCACCCATCACCCTCCCACACACTCAGTACCTCACATACACACTTATATCCTTATTCATGCAAACAAACACATTCATACAACACAACACGCACACACTGTTGCTTTCTTCGTCCGTGCAGTCACTGAGGGGCCAGCTGAAAATCAGCGCTGTGGCTTGCCTCAGCATTATGCTGAGCTGGTGTACCCATTTTGGCACTGTACCACACCAGATGTTCTGTGCTGCATGTATTAAACTTCGTATACTTCTGTATTCTGTATTCTGGTGTTTACAGCGCTAAATAAACGATTTCAATTTCAATTTTTTTTCAATTTTACTCGTATTTCCAAAATATTTAAATATTATGTTGTCTCTTTTGGCATCAATCTTGCAAAACTTTAACCGCATCTATTACTGCTTGTATAAAGTAATAAGTAGATCCTTATAGGTAGGTACCCAATAACATAAATCAAATTACGTAGGAGCAGAAAATGCGATTATTTGGAATAAACCTTAAAAACTGTCAAATTACTTTGGCTAATATTTATAAAACTGAGTACGTAAATAAACTCGTGTCCACTCATAATATGTAAGTGATTATTAGATGTGTAAACTAATAACCATGATTTCCTTAAAATTTTCAACAAAATAGCTTGGTACCTTACCTATTTCATCAGATATTTTGTTTCTAACATTAGGAGAATGGCTGCTTCCGAAAAAAAAACGAAAATACTCGTAATAGGCGTGAAACTGTTCAACAACTTCCCGGCGAATCTCCAGTTAGTAACAAATTACAACACATTCAGTTTACAACAAGTTCTTTAAAAATTAGAATTAAATTATGTAAGATATATAAAAATACCAATTTGCCTACACGTATTCGTAAAATACGTGGGGTGGTCCAAAAATTGTTGTCAACGGCTTGTTATCAACCACAATGTTTTACTTTTATTATCCCTTGGACGTAATTTTTTTTACAAACTCCTTAGCCAAATATCACTTGCCTAGCGAACTTTAGTTATTGTTTAATTAATTGTTAAAAAACATGTCTGTCACTTTTCAATCGCTACGATGGAGGTAACGCGGGAAGCATTTCGTGCTGTGATCTATTATGATTTTAAACGTGGGTTAACATATAAGGAATCACATGAAAATGTAATCAGTGCTTTTGGGGAATTGGCTCCATTACTTGCCACCTCACCTATTGGTTTCGTGAGTTTAAGCGTGGTCGGAGCGACCTAAAAGATGACCTTAGACCGGGGCGACCACCAACGGCAATCACTCAAGAAAACGTCATCAGAGTAGGCGGCTTTTTTTCGACCTTCCGCAAGAACAGTTTTTCACATGTTTTGAAAGCTGGTTCAGTCGAATGCATTGATGCCGAAGGAGTATTCTTTGAAAAGTTGTAAATAAACATTTATATTTCTTTTATTTTCTATTTGACTAAAAAATAATGGATCTTGGCAAAATGTTAATTGACGTCCCTTTAAAGAACTTGATTGAAAACAAGTAGGTACATATTTATAAAATATTAGTTGACAAATAAATGAATGAATGAACTAACTAACTAGAACTTTCGTCGTAGAATGTGACAACCATAACGGCGTATATATAATACGTAGGTAGATCGTGTTTATGCCGAGTTACCCAGTAAAATAAAAATGTAGAAATAACCTTTATAATGCTACAATTTCAGAGATGTTCATTTCATTGCATTCATTCTCAACAGCTAATAAGTGGTTTTTAAATTGGCTGGTGGCACGCTTGGTCATTCCATAGTCGACACGACATCGCAGTCACCATCACCACGCCATGGCGTCTGGGAAAATCAATAACTAACTTCCTGTAAAGTGACCACCGTAATTTTCTACCATTTTTTACATAACAATACTAGGAATTGTAAATAGCTTTGACCATGGTTTCTCTCGCATAGTGAAGATGTACATTGTACAGCATCTATCGTTACCTTGTAAGTGGTAGGCATGGTATGTATAACTCTGTGCCAACTTGGTATGGTACCACCCTTATATAGAAAGATACACTATATTGTACACAGATACAGGAAAAGTAAAACTACAGGGATAGTAGCACGATATGTACAAAGGTGGCCTTATCGCTTAAAGCGATCTCTTCCAGGCAACCTATGAAGTCTGCACCCTTTTACATATTTCTGTCGCTAAGCTACATATTATTATTATTAGCAACTTATTTTAATTTTGAAATGTTAGAGATCCAGCGCGATTTCCGACACTTTTATAGGTATTCCACCTAAGTCCAGGTTAGCAGCGAAAGAAAACCTTAGAACAATATAGAGAGGTGGAATGTCTATAGGCGACGGTGACCATTTGCAAACAGGTGGCCCGTTTGCTCGTCTACTCTTCCTAACGGTGCAATAAAAAAAGCGAAATTTACATAAAGATAAAAAATTTAAATAAGTATTTGGTTGCATTACACCTTATATATATAATATGGACAGCACTGGTAGTGTAGTTTCCTCTGTCGAGCATCTTTTGTAATATTATTTGACAAGATCAATATTTTTCACGACCGCTGGACACTCATTGTGTAAAGAATGGTTGTCAGGGTTTTGACACTTCACGCTTCACGCTGCCGATTCCAATGTTAAGTAGATTTAGCATAGACGATGTAATTGGACGACAGGCTATCGTCAGAGATGCTTTTGTTAACAAATTTTCATATTATCTTAAATGATGATCTGGTGAAGACAAAATAGACATTATGATACTCAGCAGAAAGATACTTAATTTAATGCTAGGCGAAAACAAATTGTGGAATAACGAGAAAAAAATCCATTTTTAAAGGCGAACGTAAAGCAAATTTTATCAGTAGATTTAACCTTTTTGCTAACAGCAACCGTTTTAGAGCCTATGCACACCGCGTTTTTATACGCGCTTCAAACGAGATTCAGATGCAGCCAGTAACCTTTGCACACGTAGATCCGCGTTTGTATCGATACAAACGCGCAGGTAACGCGCGTCTGCATCGCGTCTCCGCGTGTTTCCATCGAAACAAACAACAAACAATCTGCTTTTTACGGCGCCATAAACGCGCAGAAGACGCGCGTTCTCGAAACGCGCGTCGTCTGTGCGTATAAAATACACGGTGTGCATAGACCCTTAGAGATATAAACGAAACGAAAACACGCCGAAAACTATATAATAAGCAAAATCTTGTTAGCCATCTTGGATACCTCCTAATAGTAGAGGTCCTATTGGCTAAATCAGCTTTGATTGACCCAAGGAACATCTGTGTAAAGTGGCTTGCTTTAATCACATAATGCAAGGGTCCCATACAAACGTGGGCAATAAGGTCCTGGACTATAAGCAACAGCTGAAAAGGGAAAGGTACATAAGCAAATCATTTAGTTTTGGGTAACACCCAATACTAAATGATTTGCTTATGTACCTACCTCAGTTACTTACCTATATAAATTACATACACCTCAATAACAAATACTTTTAGAAGACGATTAGGTAGGTATTGAAATAATGTCTTCAGACTAAGTATTTAATTTAAACGACATTTTAATATTTGTACGTCATATTATGGTTACGAGTGAAGAATATTATAAATTAGTTAGTTAGACATAAAATGTAAATTATCTTTTGTCACGTCCATGTGAGTGACTCAGTTATAGTTTTTCATATGGAAATTACTTGACAAAGTATTCACAGTTATTAGCACAGATGGCTAGGTATAATTTTCATTAATAAAGACCTCTGTAAAGTTTTGTATTTTCCCATTTTCATCGTCGTGTTCTTGAGGAAGCGAGAGGCAGGGTATGTCAAGCTAAATTTATTGCCTAAAGTTCTTAAATATTGTTACGAGTATTTCTGTTTGTGCAATTTGAAATGATGATATGGATATGATTGAGAATTAAGTAGTCTATTTATCCTATTTTTAAAATCATGTACTTACATATTTGAGTGTCGGTGGCTCGTGGCTAGGACGTCGGACTCCCATGCGGGAATTCCGGGTTCGAAACCAGGCAATGCCATGGACCAATGAGTTATTCGTTTTTTTCGAAAGACTTACGTACATTTACCGACTGCTCTGACGGTGAAGGAAAACATCGTGAGGAAATCTACACACTGAGATAACCTGTGTGAAATGGGGAAGGCAATGGCAAACCACTCCTTTAAATCTACAACGAGAGTCGTTCTATGTGGTTAATTCCTTAGAATGATCACGACCCTCAGCAATGAGGAACACGACTTAGAAGAAGGAGACTTACATATTTTTCGATAAAACTTTTTGCTTTTCGCTTTATTTTTACTTGTACTAGGTACGTACCTACTTTATTACGAAGAAATATTATTATATATATATGATATCGCATTTTTACTGCTTTTATAATAAGTACTTACAGTGACAAAGAATTATTGACCCTGCATCTAAATACAATTTTATGTAGGTAAGGAAATAAATAACAGCGCAATCGTGTTTATTGTGCTATTTAAATATAAAATATTGGCTATCCAGTCTCGAAGAGACAAGTCAGTAGTTACCCAAGTCTGACACCGTTATTTATAGGTATTATTTTACTTATATATTTATAGGTATTATTTTACTTATATAGGTAGGTACTTGCATACCTACATGAAGGATCGAACGCCCGCCCATAGGGGAGGGACACTATTTTTTAAAAGTTAAGTCAAATTTAGAAACAGGATTCTGGAAAATTGAGGTAAGAGTCCCTTTTGACCAAGGAGTCTGTATTTTCCTACAATAATGTTATTAGGCGTATACTCTATGGTAAAGTCACGTGATGAGACCTACATAGTCGTCGTACTAACTGGCTAAGTTAGGTGCTAAGTAAAGGTCTGAACGCACTTACGCTGCACTGCGCGGTGCGGCATGTAACTGCAACTGCAGGTAACTGCATTGCAGCGGCGGTTCTGAACGTACTTGCGCTGCGCGGCACTGCGCCACAACTGCAAACACGTATGTGACTTGACTATTCAGTTTTCACAGCAATAAGCTAAACCGTTATTTTTTCAACCTTGTGCGTATGGCAATAAGCTAAATCGGTTTTTTTTTCAACTTTGTGCGTATGGCAATAAAATAACCGTAGATAATCCGTTATACTTTTAATGACAGTTAACTATTTAGTCTGTGATAACTATATATGACTGTCAGAACGTCAAAATTCAAAACGCGGCAGTTGTTTCCCCCGCACCCCGCGGCTTAATCCCCATCCCTGAGAGTTGCCCTCGCGGCCGCGACGTGCCGCGCAGTGCCGCGCAGAACAGCGCAGTGCAGCGCTGTGCAAGTGCGTTTAGACCTTAAGATACAGCTATGGTAATAAATAAATAAACACTGGCACCGCATGCTACCTGATGGCCTTGGCCTGAATAGCGTAGGTGCACTAATATGAGCTGAACATTTATGTAATCTTTAGTAGCAGAGAGAATGATAATTGGGTACTTAATTAGACAAATAAATACAAATTAAGTTACGCTCACCTGTTTTCCGCACTGGTTGAACAACTGGACAAACTCTCTCCGGTTTTGAGGGGACGCGCGACGTCTTGCTCTACAAGTTACAGTTGTCTTTTGTTCCTAAAACACAAAGTGCAATGGGAAGCCAGTTTCGGTTAGGTGGTGGTGGGAATGGGAGTTTAAAATGAGTGTTGGTGCGTGGATGAGAGTTAAAATGGCCCCGCCATAGTTTGCTATAGTTTTCAACTCGTCAAAAATAAAATTACATCGTCGACTAACAATCTTTCAATAGAATTGAAACGAATTTTTATCAATAGATAAATCAGCCCTATTTATTGCTCTTGTTGGGGTCGTGATCCACCATGTGGACCGAGTGCTGAATCCATTAAAATTTTTCGAGTTTAATACACGAAATTATTTAAAACATTTCAGTTTTAATAATTACCTATTCATTAATTAAAACAGTTTAATACTACCGTTACCAAGAGCTGCCACTGCAACTGTTCAAAGTTTTAAAAACGTATTGTGGATTTGTGAAAAGAATCTTTATAGAGAAATACCTAAATCGAAAACGTTGATGCAATGCAATGCTTCATAGTCAACGCCTCAATATCACATGATATCATTTTAATGACTCTATTGTTCTGAAAAACATAAACAATTTCGCGATATGACTACATATCGAACGAAATGAATGCATCGTACTTACCTTACCTTATAAGTCATGCATATTTTTTCATATTTATCAATATCTTTAATAATTATGTAGGTAAATAACTCGCGGTAATAAATAGAACATTAACTTATCCTCCCCCTATTAAGTGTATAAATTGCACATTATGCACATAAATAAAAGTTTATCAAATATTTGCTTAAGTATATCTAAATACCAAGTGGTTTAATAGTCCAAGAATAATTTAATGACTAGTGGCCTACGTAGGTATATCTAATCAGGTACATCTACATGAAAATAATCAAATCAACATTGATTGAAAGAAAAAATAGTCCTTCCAGAGGCGGGCGTTCGTTCCTTCGTGCATTTAACAGACACGAGGGAAATATACTTACATCCACAGTGAGTGTCGTTATAGGAAACAAAATCGATGTAATGATGTATTTGGAACTTTCAGGGTCTTCCCCATATTTTACTCGATGGAAGTAAAATTCTGTTCGATATTGGGTATGTATAAATGATTAAAAGGTGGTCATCATTCTATGTCATTGGCCATTTTCTTCGTCTTTGTAAATGAATCAGTCTATGTGTCACCATTGCTTGGTTTCATTATCTTTATGTAAGTATGGCGTATAACTTAACACAACAATGATATTTTGTGACCAAAATACCTATATTGATTTCTTATAGGGTACCTAACTCTTTAAGAGTCGATGGCTTAGTTAGTGGATACGACGCGGCCGGTCTCCCATGTGCGTGGCCCGTAGTCGAAACCAACAATGTCATGTACCCACCAATAAGTTTTCGGTTTCGAATGAGTACTTACTTATCTAATGGTGAAGGAAAGCATAATGAGGAGACCTGCACACTGAGATAACCACTGTATATAATGGGGAAGGCAACGGCAAACCGTCCATTGGATAGCTCGGGAAGTAGTACTTTCGGATTATGCACAGGTTTCTTATGAACCGTGCAGTTCGATTAAAGAATGTGAAAATTTGCACACGTATTTAGGACGCCCAAAGGGTCATTTTAAAGAATAGAACCCACGCAGATCACCGCTCCTCTACGAGGGGGATGGAGTCAAAGTAATTTTATATCGTTAATTCCATAGGACCTTTAAGAAGAATAACACTGATTCAGAAATTATGTACGTAGTTATACAAGTACCTACTTACTATTTTTCTTATAAAAATACCGCCACGGAGCGTCATCGTCGGTGGCATTTGTGGCTGCTGACTAGACGTCGGATCGAATACTCAGGGGAAGTTTCGAGATCAATCTCTAGTAACGCCCATGTATGAATAATTTGTTTTGTTTTTTCGCAGACGTCAATACATTATTGACTACTCTACAAAAGAAAACATCGTGAGGAAACATGAATGGAAGTTTTCGAAGTGTGAACAGTCAGTATGGGAACCTGTGTAAAAATTCAGGGCCGCTACCCTTCCTCACCCCCTCTAGAAGTTTACGTAACAGTTTCCCGTTGTCAATAAAGTTTACCAGAAAAGAGATTGCTATAAGAAGTGGTTAATAAAATACATCGCTCCTTATTGATATTTATATTTAGATTAGAGAGATTGGGTTTAGTCACAGAAATCGGACTAGTGTCGTCTTCTCCTCTAGCATGATGACGTGAGCATTGACAACGAGCCACGGAGTTGACCTATAGGTCACTTAATTTCATTCTTTTGATATTTCAGTGCCCGAATACTGTATAAGATAATGCTCAAATCGCATGCGCGAACTGGCAGACGCGGTTTTCTTATAAAACTTCGCTAACGAGCAATATACAGAGGGGTGAATTTTAAAATATTTAGGTTTAGTTTAGTACGGGTTGTTACTCTTACAGCAAAAAGAGTCCTTAAAAAAAATTAGAAAAAGGGTGTTCTTATTTCTGCCATTATGAACACGTCTAAAACTGAAAATATATGTATAAAACTCGTAGATACGATCGAATGATTTATTGATCGTTTAACAATTCATACATAGGTGTTGTGTGATACTATAATTTGTGTAGTATTTGCGTAACGGTTACGTTTCACCGACGTAGGAAAAGGAAGCGAGATCCGACACGTCACGGTCAGACGCGCATAATGCGGGTTCGGGAAAATATGTCTTTAGGTAACTTCAGGCCCACTATACCCAAGTCCCTATACCTATAATGTGGTCTTAGTAAAGTACTGAGGAATTATTCATGTTATTGAATCACTATGTTGATTAATTACTTATTTGCCATACACAATTTTGCAGAAGCATTTGTGCAAACATCGTGAGACTACGAGTAAGTATGTTTTCTTTCATCCAAGGTGTTCATAGTTATCACATTTTTATTGACCAATAATGATTAACCCTCTTTTTATTCCGTGTATACCCCAGGATCAGGAAAAGAAACACCCCGTCAAGATGGCCGATGGCGCCGCGCCGTGCCTCAGATATTATTACGGGAGTTCGCCATGATACATACATACATACATAAACTCACGTCTACATCACAAAATATATAGATATATTATGTCCATAATCTCCAAGGGGGTAGACAGAGGAACCACAGACAGGTAGTTCCCACTTTTCGCCATAAGATTTGATGGACAATCGTGATACTAAGATCTTGGTTGAAGAGAACAATTTCTTGGTTGAAGTTAACAAGCCGATATTATGCTCGCATTGAAACAAGTTCTTGTTTGAAGTAAACAAGCTTTTCTTTCAGTGTAGGTGGCGAGCCTATCGCCGTTGGACAAATCCCATTTAATTCCACATAGCGAGGGTTTTTATTTTTCTGGTCAGTGTTTATATCACGTGTCAGTTGCACTAATTCATTGCTATTTTCTACCATGCATGACTCAGTAACATTACGTAGCTACTTAACATTCTCAGTTATATCTTGAGCAATAACAACACGAGAAATAAAGATAATTATGTATATTTCCATTTTCTTACAAATATTTACAACACAATTATTATGCACATATCCACTGTCATATAAAACATTACAATTGAGATAAATTACTATGTCTGATGCGAATTTACAGCTTTTCTATGCGCTCTACCACTAAGCTACCTACACTAGTAACAGATCAATAATTTTAGGCACCATTTGCTAAGGACATACTTCATCGTGACTTGATAATTAGACCGTACTGCAAAGAAATTGAATGTTGTTCTGTTCCATAGTCAGATAGTCTAGATGTATATAATAAGTTGATACAACCCAATCATAATACAAAACATTTGAATATTTATGATAATGGACTTATTACACATGACTGAATTCAGTATACTGTTTAGTCAACGATTTAAACAGGCTTCTTATATGGTGTAAATCGCAGACGCAATCAGTCGACTAACTCATTCAGTCAGATTGAATTCAGTCATGTATAATAAGGCCCAAAAGGAAAAAAATATTCCAACTTTATAGAAAGAAACTAAATATTCGGGAATTAGAAACAACAAGTGCTAAAACGATGAAAGACAATCCAGCAATGCGCCTTATAAATAAATTAGCAATTTAAATATGCCGGTTTAATTTATACCTGCATTCGCCGGCTGAATGCTATAATGGCACTAGTCAAAAACGTAGTTTCGAAATTTAAGCAAATTGGTATGTGCAAGATGTTCTTTATCTCAATATTTGTTTTTATATAGAGCCCAAAGTACTGTAGTTTGATTTTTATTACGAATCTGACGCTAACATAAAAGAAAATAAATTAATAGTGCCACTATTGCATTCAGCCAGCCATTTTAAGACAAAACAAATTAAACGAAACACTATGTGATATGGGCTTGCTACACTTAACTGAACTCAGTCTGAATTAGTTACTAGACTGATTCAGGCAAGTGTAATAGCTTTCAGTACGGTTAATCTACGATTTACATCATATGAACTGAAGCCTGTCTAAATCGTAGATTAAATCGTTGACTCTGAATTCAGTCAAGTAAGTCCAACTTATATTGTCAGCGATTTTCAGGCCGTCTGTAGGCCTTTGACATGGCCTCTGATATCTGTAATGATTTGCAAGGTCCTTGCGTCGATAATAACAAACACTTTTTTTAAATTTTATTTTACACTTTTGTGTACAGGTGAGCTTAATGCCTTGCGGCTTTCTCTGCCAGCTGACCTTTGGGCAGGCAGATATGTTATGGCGGTGCACACACACTTGTGCCAAAAATAAACTTGAAACAAAAAATATGCAATAAAATGGAGATAATCTTGCAATGTTTTACCACTAGAGGCGCCACTAGCACAATGGTACGTAGCCAATCAACATGTAGATACGTTCCTTTCCACCAAATCTTTTTTTTACCCTTCAGACTTTTAGATCTGCAATTTTGAAATGGCCATTGATGCCATGATATCATCACAATTTTACAATAGCTTTGATAAATAAAATTAACCCAAACGAGAAATTTGTGATATCTTCAAAAATAACGTTTCGTTTTGCTTTTCTGTTTACGGAGTGTGCTAGTGGCTCCATCTACGCAACACTTTGCGTTTTATGTCCTTAGTGAAGTTGCTTGGCATAGGTGCCGGGCGAAATAGCCAGCGCACTGGACAACACATCAGGCTATATACCCTTTAATACTTTGTCGTTTTAACTAATTAGGTACATTCATACGAACATGGTACAGTACATACAGGGTTCGGCAGAGTATAGCTTGATGTGTCTTCCACAGTACTTTAACAGCCCGTACGGATAATGCGGATTCACGAAGTCTCTTTCGCCTGACGCTCTTAAATCGTGCCGGCACCCATAAAACAATGTTCGGTTATCGATACTGATTCTCCGTCGACCAATACCTATATTTCATCACACCTTTGTAATTAATTAAGTAGGATTATTGATAATTTAGCGTAATGAAAAATAATTGCACCGAAATAAAAAGGAATGTCAACTAATATGTTTCACCAAACAAAACAATTTCACACTAGAACCACATCATTACGTGTATAAAGCCATATTTACATTACCATAAGCAAAGGATAATTTTACACTAAAATGTTAAAACTATTCTATTTATACACATAATATTATAATTACAAACTATACCGTTATATTGTACATTACAATTACCAAAGTAATACTTTCATAGAATACAAACTCCCACTCAAAACATTCTGAGTAATAAAATTATTGTCAACGACAAAAAATAATGTTAAAAATCCTATTCATTATAATATTATATTAACATATACAATAAATTGAACTACGGACATGTCGCAAATTATTTTAAACAATAATTTGGCTACACGTGCGATTTGTGGCATTCCAGAGAAAAGTGCACTTTGGGAACTTACACCACACCGTTGTTAGTTTCCATTGAGATATCTATTTTATACTCCAATTCCATACAAAATTAATTTTCGAAAACAACATCGTTTTGACCAAGTTCCCAGAGTGGTGTACCAATCAAAGAAAATAATGTATAAAAAGTACATTATTATTTTCAGTCTTACCTTCGTTATTTACATGGACAGATAGCCCATAACCATGAGACTCGCGCGTTCATAATAGGGATGTTACGGAGCTTCGACTCCGACTCCGAAAGGTCGGACCTTCCGATTGATTTTACACCTCCGACTCCGGCTCCGATAATTTTGAATCGAAGGTTATACCGAAGATTTGTGAGCAAACATATTCAAATATCAATATTTTATTAAATAGTGTAGGACTACATAAAGGAATATGTTTTATTGCCGCAAACGTCATATTAAAAAATATTGGCCAGTACAGCTATAAAATATTTTTTTTAAAAACGGTTTAATATTTGAACTTCTTCTGAACATCTCTCTTCTACCTCCGCCTCCGACTACAGTTCCGAATCCGATTCCGACTCCGATAAATCAAATTCAAAACCTTCGGTTTCGACTCCGGTTCCGGTAAAACCACCTCCGTAACATCCCTAGTTTATAATACCGTCTCTACTTTGATATTCTATGTACAACAATGTACAACGTATTTTTTTTATGTTCCTCGCTCATCATGGCTGTAAATATCACATTTTATTCGTAGTCTGACTAATAAATGAATCACTAATGCCAAACAATACATTAAATTTAAGATGGACGTCTAATTTTTTACCGTTGTTTTGGTGCGATTTCAAATTACTTTAGAGTTCCTGATATTTCACAAAGAATATTGAATATATATAATATGAGTATGCTGCAAGTAGATTTCAGAATAGGTCTCATATTTTTAAAGCCATGTTATGACGTGGTTAAACATTTAAGTTACAAAAGAAAGAAAATTATGTTAATTTCCTGAAACCCCTTTTAGTATCAAAAGCGATGGCACACTGTCACACACGATTGTACACATTTCAGCGAAGGCCGTTTTGGATTTGCATAATCGCACCATACCTTATCCAATTAAATTGACTTGCGCATTACTTGCCATTTCTAACTTAGATTATGTGATTGTGACATCTTCATAACGTCTTTCATAACTCATAAGCTACCCGTTTTTCTTCCATCCTTCATCTTAAATATAGATACCAATATAGATACCAATTTTCTTGTTCCTTTATCCTTTGAATTGTGTATTGAAGATAACTGATCTGCTGCTTCCACTCTTAGAAACAGAAACCCGCCTTATTTGCTCTCCGTTTCGGTTCAATATAAAGGGTATACTTGAAGTATAAGCCATTTAATTACATGAAGGCAGTTGAGAAGTAGATTCTCTGTTGTCATTCCAGGTTAGGGTTAAGACGAAAGCCACTACTCACAGCGACCTAAAAGGATCGATTACGACTTCGTAGTGTCAACTAATGTTTAGCCCAAATTGGCGCGTCCAGTGATTCAGTTGTTTCAATATAATCTATCACCAGGATAGTTTAACTATTTAATAGGTCTGAGTAGAGACTAGTGTGAGCTGGAGTGCATATTGTGTTGGGCTTTCTTCTTCCGCTGCGCTAGCATGTCGTAGAAAGGGTTGTGGCTGATGGAGCGACGGAGACACTCGATCCATTCGTCTCGCTCTTCCACCGTCGCTGCTGACATTCTGTAATATGAAATACTAGGTATAAGTATCATGTGGGTGCCACCGTGAGTTTAGAGCGGCAGACTTTTTCCGTCTATGGGACGGATCAGAATATCCCTACCGCCATTGGGCAAACGTGTCGTACGAGGCGACTAACTAGAGTAATTTGCTGGTGGGAGGACCCTGAAGTCTTCTACAGTTTCTACAGTGTTTATAGAAAACGCGCACTATATGTTTAATTTATTGCTTACAATGACAATAATTTGATAAATAATTAATGATTATTTTGATTAATATTGGATGATTTTACAAGATTTTTGTTTAATAAACTTTAAATTAGCACATAAAGCCAGATATCAACATGTAGATACGTACCTTTCCACCAAATTCCTTCAGACTCGCGCCACGTTGTATTAACAGATTTTATAGGTTTGCTATTTTGAAATAGCCATATGATGCCATGATATCATCACAATTTTACTACAGCTTTGAGAAATTAAATTAAATTAATCCAAAGAACAAGAAAATTGTGATATCTTCAAAAATGATGTTTCGTTTTGCTTTTCTGTTTACGGAGTGTGCTCGTGGCTCCATCTACACAACGCTTTGCGTTTTATGTCCGATTCACACACTCGCGAGGCGACTGAGCCGTAGCAGCAGCAGATTTTTGTCATAATCATTTCGACGAACTTTCAGGAGCTTGAGGAGCTCGTAGCCTAGTTGCGAGCATGGTCCGAAAACGATCATGCAGTTAAGTAACGTTGGGCGCGGTCGGTGCCAGGATGAGTGACCGTAGGCAGATGAAATATGCCACTATTTCATCTGAGCTCCTCCGTGCCTCGGAAAGCACGTAAAGCAGTCGGTCCCGGTTTGTGTCGTTTCGACAGCAGTCGTTAAGCCAAGTCAGAGGCCTACGGGCGGCCTGAATAACTCTGACACATAGGTTCGCCACTAACCATACCATAAACAAACTAACATATCGATGAGACAGACAATGACGAAAGTCTGCCCTGCGGTCGTTATGGACCCAGCTACTTATTTACTTATTAAGAGTGCGTTCCAAAACCAGTTGAAATTATTCACGTTGACAGCTGTACACTTTCCATTGCTTGTTTTGAATTAAAGTTTAATAAATATTCAGCTGTTAACGCGGTAATGGAACATGCACAGTTGTCAACGTGAATTATTTCAACTGGTTATGGGACGCTATCTAATTCGGTAAAGTAAATTTTATTAATATTAACCTGTACACAGTATGTTTTCCTTCCACGACCTTCCCCTCGGAGTCAGTTTTGCAAGCCTTGATGAGATCAGCTCCGCCGCTCGCGTACAGCTCCAGGCAATGCGGCCTCTGTCGATCGCTCGCTGCCCGGACCTGAAAGTCGTACAAGCATATAAATATCCAGCTATATCTAATGTGGTACTATCTTTTATTTACACCTAAAACCGCGTATAACCTCAATCTTTTTACATTTGGTAGATCCTGATGTGCAGGATCGCCTGGGTACCACCCTGTCGTAAAGCAGAAATGTTTGCGTTTCTGTGTTTCGGTTTGAAGGTTAAGAGAGCCAGCGTTATTACTGGCATATGGGGCACTTCAAGTCCTCGAGGTCAGCATCAAAAACCCTCTAAAAATAATACAGTGAGGTAAGATGTCTATGGGCGACGGTGATCACTTACCATCAGGTGGTCCGTTTGCTCGTCTGCTCTTATTTAATTTTAAAAATCTCACTTGGTGGTAATGGTAAATGACGATGAGGCCAAAGATGGAGCACACGGGCTTAATAAGTACTGGCTCTTTTATAAACACTACTGAAACACAACATCACCAAAGCAAAGACATCACGACTGACTTTACATAGATATGGTCGTTAGCCAGACAGACCCTGGGGTTCTTCCACCAGCAAGTTACTCATATTAGTCGTACGACAAGCTTATTCGGTAATGGCGTAGGTATGACGGTACGGATACGATAAACCTAAGACGTAACATTTCTAATACCAAAGATGTAATTATTTTTTTCTACGCAATTAGACGAACAGAGTGTAGGATAGCTATATTCAAAAGACAGTTGAGAAAAAGAGACAACAAATAATTTGACGTAGGGCGTTTTGACAAGTGTCGATCTGAACTACTGTAACGTTTATATTTTAAAGCTTATTTTCCTTAAATACTTAGAAAATTCCGTCAAGAAAATACCGTCAAATTGACGTTGTTACTTTTTAGGGATCCGTAACCCGAAGGGCAAAACGAAACCCTATTGCTGTCGCTACTCCGTCTGTCCGTTCGTCCGTCTGTCACGCGGTTCTAGCGCCTAAACGGAATAAGAATTTGTACTCACAGATATGTTTTCTAGTGGAATGATGCCTCTCGGCTCCTTGTCCGTCGTATATTCGAAATAGTACAGGCAGTTATCGTTCAGGATAAACCACCGTCTCTTCCACGACTTGTATCTGGAATCACATAATATAAGAACATTTCATAAAATGTCTAAAACAAGTTAAGTTTTATCAGGTAGGTAGACCGAGTGGGAATAGATGTCATCATGCAAGAGCAGTCTGACCCGAACAGTATTCGTGAAACGTCGAATGTATGCAAACGAAGCAAAAGAGGTATGAGTGTGACAAGGTCATGCATGACTCATGACCTTGGAAAGAAGTTTAATAAGACAGTCTTGTCATGACATTGTTTTCTTTGCTTACCTCGCGTGTGAAATAAGTTAAAAAAAATATATTTAAACATTGGTAATAGTGTAAGACAATATTCTTCAACCATACTTCGTTATTTTAGAAAAAAACGTAAACAAAGAAGCAGTAATCGCAAACCTGAGGTGATGTTTATGCAAAGCAAAATGGTCTGTCAAATATTTGACAGGAAACACGACATTCTTAATTTGCCGCTTCGTTAGGTCTTTTATAGTGTAAGTTTTTGAAGACGATTGTTGAATTTATTATCATTAGACCCATAACGTTTCAATATTGAGAAATACGTATCGAAGTAACTTATTAATTATATAAATAAAAATATGTAATTTTTAGCGACTTTTGAAGTGTTTGCACGTCATATTTGTAACGTGCCCTATAAAATACCTAAAACTTGCTTCTGTCTAATGCTAAAAAAAAGAAGTATAGGCTAAAATGGCGTTGCTAGGCTTGATCCATCACAATGATCCACAGATGGATACGATCCAGCAACGCTTGCGCCGCAGTCGTGCGCTAACCTTTGAGCCATTGGGCGTTTTCACACGAAACGATAACGATACCGTCGGTTGTCGAATCTCATACATTTAGTCGTCTCATACTTTCACACTTTGTCGTCCACGACACCATATCGCTGTCGAAATCGCCCAATGTGAAAACGCAAATTGTCGTTTCATTTACATACCTGCCACCTTGTTTCCATAGCCACCCCTCCTTGTCAGGGTTGAAGAAGGTATGCATGAGATCATTGCCGTCGTCCTCAGGAATTTTGAACGGCTCCGTCTTTATAGACTCGTATAACGACTGGAAAATGAAAAGAGAACAATGTTAAAACAGCTAGTGTATTGTGATACTTTGTTCCAAATGAAGGGAGCTTGAAATTATGTCACTATTCGATAGATATATTCTAGAGCAGCCTTTCCCAAAGTGGGCGATAACGCCCCCTTGTGGGCGCTGCAGGCCTAAAGGGTAAGAGACCCAGAAAAAAAATGGGGGCGTTGTGTAGAGGCTTGGGGGGTGATTCATTTAGCTAAGAGGCCTCTTAGACACCGACTGCATGCGCTCTCGACTCTCAACTACAACTTGTGAACATCAACTAATATTAGTTAAGAGATTGCTCAAACTCGGTTCGCTATTTCTCTCCGCGTAGTTCATATATCTGTCCTGTTTTACTGTGTTATTGTAAAAAATGGGGGCGCTAAAAAATAATTTATTCTCAAAGTGGGCGGTAGACAAAATAAGTTTGGGAGCCCCTGCTCTAGAGGTTATTTTAACTTTACTATAAAATACTTTATTTACTATTATAACTTAATTACTATACCTTATTCATTTTCGGATGATCCTTTAGAAGTTTGTTTAACGTATCATATAGGGACGTCTATTCGGTGCTCGAAATTAATTAAAAGATCGATTAACTATTTTTGATTTATTAATTTCCATCCAAAAATTATGGTAACAATCTTATTTAAAACGATATACATGAAATAATTTATAAATTCATAATAAATTTGAATATTAATAGTGTGGCGACGCACGACGCGCGCCACTACGATACAGTACCTACTCACATCGGCGTAGAACGCGCTATCGAAATTTTCCTAGGACTTCGTATATATACGAGTTCCAAAACATCCACAGTTGGACCAGCACATCTGGTCACCAGGCACAACACCCCGCCTGGTGGAAGATCTTCCCTTTTCCCTTTCATACAGCTGACGTTACGTCATTCCATCTCCTCACATAGCGCGTTCCTACAATAGCATTTTTATGTATAAAAATATTTAAAGCTGTTTTCGGTAGAAAAATTTTAAGTTCTTATTTTGAAATTATTCGCGAAACGCGACACATTTACATGGTGTGGCATATCAAAAGGATCGTTCCAAATTATTTAAAGTATAAGTGAGTTGAATTATATACATGACTGCAAATAGCTGTAGCTATTGCGGAGCAAATTCAACTCCCATCCACTTAATGAATGAATTAAAATTTATTTGCACACATATACAACACGATAAAAATACACGATTACATTTCATTAGGTACTTAAAAGAGTTACTTTTTTACAATTTCTAGAGTAAGTTTACAATTGTGAACTTGCATATGTGGCAAAAGGGTCCCTGACTCAGCATTATGCTGTGACGATATGGCTAAACGCTAGCCACCGCCGCAGCGCTGGTTTTCAGTCAGGGCCCGGTGACACGACGCCACGATACGTAATGGTGAGTCAGCATTGCACAACTATATATACTTATCTCAATACACAATAGGTGTAAAAGAACCACTTCCATTCCAATATTAGATTTCATTTATTGTTTAATTATTTTTCTTTTCGCAACCATAATTAATACTTTTGGATTGACAATAAGTATGCCTTAATTTTTTTACTAAAAGACTGCACTATTTAACTTAATTAAAGTAGAGATAAAATTGTTATTTCCAGTGTCCTATATTTTAAGTCAATACGATACGGTTAACTCCAAGAATCTAGATAGCTTTAAAAAGACTAGCGAACGACTCCAATGAGGCAAACAAATAGATTTTTCAATATATCTATAAGTCAGTTCAGTTCATCAAACGATGGAAGCTATTTAGGGCGGGCGGGCCAAACCCGTAATTTAAATGTAGTCTTGAATTACATGAGCATTCCCACCATCATGAAATGTGCATAATGTACGTTTTAGAAGTTGACGAACAACAACTAACCAAGACTAACTCCTGAAGCATGTCACCTCCTTTGTAGATACGGTTCATGTCTACAACCTGCTCCGGCGAAGGTTTATCTTTCCCATTAGGGTTGTGCAGTGACGTATTCAGCATGATGATGGTAAAATTTAGCAAATGCCATGTCACTTTGACGAGTTCTGGAGTGGAGATCGCATTTGGGCATGCGTAGTTTGGGACGCACCCCTGATAGATGGAGTGACGATCTGCGCAAGGTAAGAACAGCGACTGGATGAGAAGAGCCGAAGATCGGGCTCAATGGCGCGAGAGAAGCCTATGTCCAGCAGAGGACTAGAGTGGGCTGCTGATGATGATGATGTCACTTTAAAAATAGAAGTAAACTCAATAACTTACCAAGAGCAACTCCTGAGGCAGATCACCTCCGTTGTTGATACCGCGGTTCATGGCGACGAACTGCTCCGGCGAAGGTTTATCCTTCACACTAGGGTTGTGCAGTGACGTATTCAGCATGATGATCGCGAAACTGAGCACGTAACACGTGTCTGCGTTCGTGAAGATATCAGGGTTGAGTTGGCAGTAGCGCTGGGCGAAGCACTCCATCATTCGGTCGATCTTCTGCGCTTCGCCGGGTAGACGGAAGCTCCATAGGAATTGCCTGCAAATGAGTTTTGTCTAATAACTCCAAGGGTATGTTATTCCACGCACTATAGTCTAAAAGATTTTTTAAATATTTAATTATGATTTTAGTTTAATATTTAATTACGAGTTGAAAGCCGTAGTAAGTTATGAAGGGGTCATTTCAATTATCCTTAAAATTAATGCTCAATATCCAATCTTCCGCCCACCAACAAGAAACAAACTTGTGCTTTATAACAAGATATTTTCAAGCAATCAATTAAGAAACTAATTAAAAGTTATAATATCGTATTGCTTTCATGTATTCGCGTCACTTACATAAAAGAAATACGATATTTTAACTTTATTTGTGATCTTGAATGATGTCTATCAGATATTACTGTGTCAACAATTGAAGCGAACACAAACAGACAGTAGAATAATATCCGATGGGTAACGTTTAATATCCTCGAATATTGCTTTGCCGTTTACGAGCCAACGGAAATAATTTATAAGAATATATTTACTCGAATCAGTTTCAGAAAATACTTAGCTCTATTGTCTAAATGTCGTCCAAGTAAATAGAGATATCATAATAAATAACGAAAGCTAAGAATTCTGAGAATTGTTATCTCTGTTTGACGCACAGGACAATTTTAATTTTGAGAAATATGAAAGCAATTTTTGACTATGACGAAAATATAATATATTAGAATTCTGAGAAATGATAGTATCAAACACCAGTTGGTAAGTAGTAGAGTAATCTGAGTGCTTGAACTAGTGTAAAATCGGTGAAATCGTGTAGTTCCATCCAACCCTAACCTACAACCAATACACACCAGTATCAAACTCTAGTAGATAAGTAGTAGATACTAACCTGAGTGCTTGAACTAATATCAAGTCTGTAAAGTCGTGTAGTTCGACAAAGGCCCGCAGCACCGCCTCGTTGAACTCCGACCGCTCGCCCAGGTAGTCGCCGATGGCCGTTTTACTTAGCCCTTCGCCTTTGTGGAGGAACTGTGCTACGTCCTCCGGCGTCCTCTGAAGCAACCCGTTTTCATACAGGTATTCGATACCTAGAAAACAAGGGAAAATGGTCATACGAATTGTAATTATAACCTATCTTTACAAATAAATAAACGTCAAACACCAGGTAACTACAGGCTAGTTTACCCAAATTAAATACCGACGCGATTAAGCCCCGTTATCGACGTTAAAAAATGTATAAATTTAATTTGATTTGGCTCAGTTCAGATGCTTGATGGATGCAGATATAACGAGTATAGTAGAGAGCGCGTCAATCTTTATGGCGTATCTGAATATAGACACGAGTCGCATTTCAGTACATGTTTTTAGGTGTCAGCGGGGCGTAGAAGAGCGAGGAATGAGTACGGGCCGCCGCGCGGTATGGAGGAGGACATGCCTCGCTCCCTCGCTATTCTACACCCCGTTAACATCTAAAAATGCGACTCGTGCCTAAATTCAGATACGCCATAAAGATTGACGCGCTCTCTACGCGCCAAACTTCTACATACTCGTAGATCGATCTGAAACTAGTCTACGTGTACTCTACCTAACCTAACACCCTACAGTTCCCTCACTGCGACATCTGCATTTTTTTTGTTACTGTTCAGAGTTTCAGGAGTTTGGCGTCTAATATAATGCACACAAAACACCTAAGCCTTGACACACACTTGGTATCCCGAGTCTAGACCTCAGGGTACGATTAAATGCCTAGCAAAATATCGACAGAGGGTATACTTTAGCAAGATATCGAACCCTAAACCACTTGCACAGAAGACAAGTAAAATACTGACTATTACGTCAAAGGTAGCTACTGCGCACTTCATGTAATTGAACAACCATAAAATGGGGAGTCCTCTCTTCGGTGACACGTTTTCACTTGTCTTATAACCTTTCGCCTTTCACTATTGGCAGGAAAGTGATATTACAGCTTTCATATCACACGAATTCAGTTTTAGTACCTACCACTAGATTAACTCTTGAATATTCATTTATCGCTATCATCACATCAGTGTCAATTTTCTCTTTCAACATGTTAAATACTATGAATGTAAACTGAGATCATTTTCATTAAAAATTAATTAGTAACAGGAGGCGAGGCTTACTCGCAAATTAAAATTAAGTAAGGTTATACTTTGCAGTAAACATTTAACAAACTCCTACATTATTTTATAAAGAGTTGAAAGCCCAAACCCACAAAAAGCTCCAAAGCAAACCCTAAAAGCTCGTCCTTCTGCCTTATTGCCCGCCTGCCTGACACACTTAATTATCTTTTATATAATAGGATAGAACGGAAAGAAGCTCGCATGCATGAAGGAACGAACATATTTTCTTTCATCCATGCTCTCACACATATTTTTTTATACAATGAGTCTATTTCCTTGATGCTTATCATAACTTCACTTGCACTTTTACAATTACATATGGCAGCCGAAAGCTCAGCCAAGTGGCACACGCAGCGTTATGCAAAAAGCAACGAATGCAGTTTGTATGTGGCCATATGCAGCCGTTTCCGCTGCCCACCAGTGTAATGCGAATTCCGATTAAACAATGCACAGTAAACACTTGCCGATAAACCTCAGGTACGACCTGTCGTGAACTTTCGATAAACTTAGAGGCTTAATTGTTAACTTTATCGCTTCTAAACTATTGGCATATTACATTAGGTAGTATTCGCTCAAAATACTTAATTAAGTAACTATATCAGTAATGGGTCCCTCCCTATTGCCATATTACGCTTGTAACCAACATCAGTAATAGGTACAGGTTACATGCATTAGGTACATTTAGTCAGTTGAGTGTCTAATGAATTATTTAGATCTTTTATGGTAATTTAATTACGCATTTAATTTTTTTGGCGATACTAAGGCAAAACTGAACAGTAACTATTTAGTCTGAACACTAATTGAACCAATCCCGTTTCTGTGGACATTTAATTGGGTCTGATTGTGCCCTTTTAGGATTCGATTATATCAGCGAAATGTAAGGGGTTTGCGTAGGATTGGAACTAACTCTAATTGTCCTAGAACGAAACTACAAACATAGTTAATTTAAGACCTGAACGTACATGAAGAATCGATATGCAAGCTAACATAGTAACAACGCAAAAGTGGTGTTAACTAGAAGATGATCTTGAAAAGATTATTTTATCGCTATCACCTTGGTCGCAGGCTCCACTTTGGTTGTCGACTCGGTATTTAATCTAACTGACGTCACAGCTATTAATGCACAACCTCCCAAGCTCAAATTACTATCACTCAATGACGTCTTTCATACGCCTGCCCCCGTATAAGCCTAGAGAATGTGGGGGTTGCAAGCGTGGGTTGTATGATGCTCTTATCACGCCAATTCCATTACACAGACAATAAAATATCATTTTACTCCGAACATAATGTATCATTTTCTTTATTAATTCTGCGAAAACTATTTTATTTATTTTCTAAGTATTCAATCATTAGTTAGAAAAAGGCAGTTTACTTTATCCATCAATAAGAAAACTCTATATCTGCAACGTCATTATCCTTGATGTGCTTGGAGAGGAGAGGAGCCATTAATCCTCCATTCCATAACCAATGGACGGAGGATATAAAAACATATTATTTTTTAGAGTCGTTCGAAGAATGCTCAGTTAAAATCTGTAATGTTAGGGACTAGGGATATAAAATTGCAGATATCATGACAGATTATCGCCAAGAAAAAAACAGAAACTGATTACGAAAATATAAAATGACGCGACATGGATTGCAGTATTTATTCTGCAGGATGTGAAATGTATGACGTCACATAACGAGGTGGTTATAATAAACCGTGGCTAGGTTGATGTTGAACGACACTAAGTTTTACGTAGATGTCTCAGTAAGAAATAATACTAATAATCTTGATGTACAACATGATTAATGATACGTAGTAGATTCACAAGCATCGATATTTTCATCGCAAAAACTCATATTACGATATAATATAGAGCTGTAATACGACATACATACATAAGTGTGGAATAAAAGAGGTTTTTCGCGAAGTTAATTCCAGGGGGAGAGAAACCCCCAAAGTCACGTAGGCGAGTCGTATTATTTGAATTATGCATGATCATTGCATATGCAAAGGATAAAGCTGAAATTATGCAATATGGCCAGGACAGTCATGCTTATTACATATCTATATCCAGGACGCAATAAGATAAAAGTTACTGGCATTGTTTCAAACAATGCATGCCACTATCATCACAACATTATTTAAACAGAGAGTAAAAATAGTAGCAAATATAAAGTTACCTTGATATTTTGACATTTGATATCAGTATCAGGTACTATACTAAAATTAAATATTTTAGCCGCCCAATCCAATAGATACTAAATAAGTGATCCAGTGAAGTAATTACTACCAATAATCTATTCATCATAAATTGAATGCAACCTGTATTTAAAATAATCTACTTATTCATAAATATAGGTAATTAGCTTCTTGTACCAACTCGTATTCCTCATTGAAGAGGGTCGTGCCTGTGGAATTTTAATAACCAAATAAATTAGGTGAAACCCTAAAAATATCAAGTATTTTATTCGAATACCGCGTTTCCGCTTTTCCTTGCAAACGACGAGGTTTTTTTAATCTGCTTATGGCTAACTCTGAAGCTAAGCCAGCTTTCAATAAACACCAGTGCTTTATAAAAGCGCAGCCTAGCCTTATAGGTAATTAAATTACAGTAAATTAAATTCCATGCACGCACACGGGGCATACCGAAATGAAATATCACTTTTATTATAGACATCAGTTTTACGATTCCTCTTTGTTGTCTTTGTTTATGGTTGTAACGGACAACGTCAGAAGTAACATGCTCCTCAACATGAAATCTACAAGAAAATTCTCGCAAAATGGAGGGCTGTATGTTTGTCCTGAATATCGTCAGGGAGACATCGTTAGGAAATTGTATGTCGCATGTGTTGGCTGAGAACTTTTGTGCTTCTCAAGAGAGTTGTTGAGAATGAGCCGGCTTGGAGTATGTTTTCAGAAGGGTTTGTGCCGCTCCAAACTTGTTTGCGTCTGCTTTCAACTCGCTGAACTAGTTCTTAGTGACTTCGTAACCTAATTAGTAAATGTGAAGTGATTTGCAGAAGCGATAGACTGAAGCCAGATGCCTTTTCTTCAGTAGTTTCTTATAAAATGGGAACATCTTTTAAAAGGATAAAACGATTTGCTAGCAGTTGGTCCAAAACAACCATTGACCTATTTGTTATCTAAGAAGAATTCTGTAATGTCCAAGTAACAAATATCAAGTGCATTTCTTAAAAATTACGGAATAGCCATAATTTGATGGTCAAATGTGAAAATAGAATTAAAATTCGTTGAAAAATAAAATAGCTAAATGCAATCAAAAAGCAGACGATAGAAATAAACGGCAATATTACATTATGACGTCACTGTGTAGTAGTGCCATATAAACAGATCCTGGCTACATATAAAGAACTGTTGCTAAAAAGGGACAGAATATATCTCCAGTACTAACTTAAATCATTAATATCTCTGATGTTCGTTGAGATATCGAAAAACAAATTTTAGATCCTTCATCACGATGTCCATGTAAGTTGATTAATGGAATATTTTTTTTCTCAAATAACGAATTGTAAAAAAAACAAGCAAAGCCCAAGCAAATACACTTCCATCATTTGAAATCAAGATCGCTGTGTAGATTTGTAAAATAGCTACATAAATGACATCAGTAATAATGACGCATAAAACCTATGTGACCAAGTGTGATCTAAGTATTGGTTTACCTGACAACTATTAATCAATCAATAAATATTGATGAAGTCACGCAAATAAAATCGATTGCGAAAACACAAATACTACGAGTATGTATTTAGTAGAAAAATAAATTGAATTCTGTTTCTAATTCTAATATTTTACATTCACTTTTTTAGTCCATCATTGAGGAATACGACTACATACATACATACATACATACATACATACATAAAGTCACGTGTACAACACAAAATTTACAGATATTTTGTGTCCATAATCCCCGATATAAATTTTGTATAATTGAACAACCCGCCTGAGTATGGAAACTTTTTGTACTTTATTTCAAGTTTTATGAACTTGAAACGTGAAAGAGAAACCCGTAAAGCATACTCGTGTGCTCACATGAGCTTTATCAAGCTCTACAATTGTTCCATACAACCCAATAAAAATAATTATTAAACACTGACAAAAAGCTAGCTTTAACTCAAATATCTCGATCTTTACATATCTTAGAACAGCATAGCATAACTCTCACGTCCATAATCCCCGAGGGGGTAGACTGAGGAACCACCGACAGGTAGTTCCCACTTTTCGCCGTAAGATTTGATGGACAAACGTGATAGGTGGCAGAGCCTATCGCCGTCTACTAAGTTAGAATAGTGTCCACAAAAACCCTTAGTCGCCTCGTACGACACCCACGGAAAGAATTGGGGTGGTGCTATTCTTTATAGCCGGCAAAAAGAGATTAGTTCATCAACTACGTAAGTGAAAGGATTACTCGCACATGTAATGGAAAGTTATAGTTTTATAAACCTTGCGTCATTTACCTGCAGATACATAATAGAACGTACTTGCCTATCGCTGCACAAAAACATACCTATTTATAACGTCCGACCATCAGTAATTTATACCGTTACTTGCAGAAATCTACCTAACCCACATCAGACCTTCGATCTAACTTAATTACAGTCCAGGATGTTGATTGCGGATAGGTACAAGATTGCACCTAATGTAATGGGATACCATCAGAGTAATATCAGTACACCAACCACAAACACTCCAGTTCAGTCGCCGAGTAATAAGTAACGTTATCTCGACGACCCAGGAATAACATGAATAAGTTTACAGGAACATGGTAGGAATCAGAATATGTTACGCTGTTTTAGTGTTGGCAGGCTGTGTTAGACCCGAAAAGAAGTTAATTCACGCTAATGTAATTAACTGTAACAAGAGTCTCACAGGAATTCATGATTAATTACTTAGCCATTCATTTCGTAGAACTTGTGGCGTTAAGGATTATGTAGGTACTTAGAGAAAATAGGTACAGTGTCTTTTGATGGATACGGGACCATGGCCCGGCAGTTAGTAGGGCATGCAACCTGACTTCGAATTCGGCGGATATACCTGTCTTAATTTTCAGTAATCAAATTAAACGTGCGACTTAAAATCAAGTAAGTACCTTGTTTCGCATTTACGCTGTTAATTTGAACCCTCATATATGTATCTCAAATTTTAATTAAATCCACGGAACTAGATTTAATGATGAGCATAATAAAGTAGCATGATGAAATGTTTTTCCTACTAATGAGCAAGTTATTCGAGTTGTTGGACGTAAATGATGGTTGGATTCCTCAAAGCGTCCGTTGGCAGGTGAAAACTGCAGGAATAGAACAATTTGCCATGTATGTCGCCTGGACAGGTCCGTGGGAACGCTGCACCTGTCTGCACAAGCTTCGGAACTAAGTGACATTATACACGAATGTCAACATTATTCCAATGAGATACGACACACGTGATATGGTTGACTGGTTTCATTTCAGACCGTGCACGCCTTGAATAAAATATCCCACGAAAGCTACTCATGCAATGTCATTCTTTTAATTGGGTTAATTTTCAGTATAAAAATATTATTATTGTCGTTTTTATTTGCTTTCTTATGGTTCTAAAGATTAATTTTCAGTAAGTAAGTAATATGTTTATTTCACACAGCAATGACCGAACCAGTTATAATTATAATAAAATAATTATGTAGTCAAAGGTGTGAAAAGGGCCTCAACTGAGGTTATTCTTAAGGTTAGCTGCAGACAAAAATGCCTACAGCGCTGGTATTCTGATGGACCATGATCGATAGTAGACGGTTAAAATTATAAATTCCATTATAAACCTTCGGAATTATCTGTGGACTTGAGCGGGACCTATGTCTGGCACTAAATCTAACAGTAATCGTCAACTATAAATAAGACAAGCGATGTAATGTTGTATAACGAACGTGGGATTTTATCAAACAGTAATATTAAGTAATTTCACTTTGGTCAAATCATAGAAATTGCTCAATGTGGTGTAGAGACAACTCAAGAGAAATTCCTCACGTATTAAACGTAGAGGAAATCACGTCATCACGATTTATACGTGGGGAGTTTCAGAGTGAAATATGAACGGAAATTCATACACGCAGAGCTATTTCCATTGTCAACATCTCATATTTTTTGGAGAATAATTTCCATACGATTTCAGTAAAGGTTGGACATACCACCTAACTAATATTTGCGAGGCCCACGAATTAATCGTCAACGTTAACTTTTCTGTCGCAAGAAAGTATCGAATAACGAAAAACCTTTTAAAAATCGCCATTTTTTTCGTTTTTTTTTTTGGTCTTGAAACCAAATTATTTCGGATAATAATTGTGATAAAAACTATATTAACCCCATAATTTCAAATTGTTCTATACAGGCTGTAACATTAAGAACGGTCAGTATGGGAAAGTCTGAAACTATAAGACATACGAAGATCTGTTCTTAGGAACCATGTCATCAATTTTAGTAACAAGAAACACTGTATTCATACATTTTTTTTAAAAACTGTACTCAGCCTGGGAATCGAACCCGGTTGTTTTGAAAAAAAAATCCAACACTATTTCTATTTAGATATCGATTACGTTAAGGATGAAGTGTACAAAACAAGCTACGACACAATTGAAGACCTAGAGACCAGCAGCCATAGAGACAATTTTAACGCAAATTCACCACCTGAAGATACAACATTCAATAGTAAGATCGTTACCTAAACGAGTTGAATGTTGTATTTTACAAAATGGTAGTCATTTCGAACACCTACTAAAATAAATTAAAAGATATGGAAACAATGCGTTTTATTAATTTTAAACATCACGTTTCATACTAACATTTATTCCTTAAGACCTACACAATCGATATCTAAATAGAAATAGTGTTGGATTTTTTTTCAAAACAACCGGGTTCGATTCCCAGGCTGAGTACAGTTTTTTTTTAAATGTATGAATACAGTGTTTCTTGTTACTAAAATTGATGACATGGTTCCTAAGAACAGATCTTCGTATGTCTTATAGTTTCAGACTTTCCCATACTGACCGTTCTTAATGTTACACCCTGTATAGTATTATTACATGTTACATAAAATAATTTAACAGGTTTTGCGCTATTTCACCAACTCATTTTGACACTGAACTGAAATAACGATTGATGTTGATTCTTACCTTTCTTAGGGTCCATGTTAAACTTCTTTCTGCCTATGCTCATCTGTTTGGCTTTACTATTCTGTTTGCACTCCTCCTGGCCATCCAGGGCCTCCAGCTCGGCCACCACCTCGCCGAGTTCATCTTTGAGTTGCTGAAATGAAAAACAAACAAACATTTAACCACTAATTTTAATTAATGCATCGAAAATCGTCTGCACTGAACTCACTGGTATGGTATCTAACTGGCTGGAAAATTGTATTTCATCGAAATGAAAGTTTCTTGACGACACTACAAGGTATTAAGGCATTAAGAGTCTGTCTATAGATGTCAATGTCTTTAACATTTCATCATTTACCAACTTTGACCTCAGGGAGTGGTTTAAAATGTTCCGTGAAAGCAATTTAAAGAATCAGAATATCCAATGATCGCTCTTACCGGAGTAAGAGATGGCATCGAAAAAAGTAAAGGGCCTATAATTAAGTTATTTAGTCGTATTACATGGCATTATATCCCGCAGTCGAGTCGTGCACAAAAATAAATCACAATAATTCATATTATAATAATTTATATTATAATAAGACTAGTTAACTCCACTGGATCGCTACATTTTCACACTGCCAGGATGCCTTCATACTTGGGAATGTAATTTTGTACATGCACGCATATAGCTACATATTTGACTAAGCAAGTATTTCTGAATATGTAGTTCTAAAAAGTCAAGTGCTTTGTCAAAGATCGAGGAGAAATATCTTTTATCGACGGGTTCAAAGGAATGCATATTTCTGCATTCCTCGCTTCAGTCACAAAGGCGACCACAAGGTGAACCGCACTGCATTTGAACAGCATTCTACGCGTTTGTATTGTAGAGTAATGTAGAGTAGGTGTAAGTATAAAATGACGTTACAAATAAGTTTATTTGTTGATTTTAATACAACAAAATATGACTCAGAAATGAGCAAGGGTAATGTAATGAATCAAATACATAGATCAATATCATACCGCAATAAAACAGAACAGTTGAAATACTATCTCTAAGAACCCACTTAATAACTCAGCCTGGGATGACGCCCGAGTAATCCTCGAAAAAACTGAACGAAAAATAAAAGGAATTTCTCGCAAGCGATGTAAATGGTAGTCACTAAGTCACAGAATTGCAAAACAGGAGCAGTTTTGCTTGAATTACGTTCAGTTCTAACTGAAAGAGAATTGTACTTGCTGCAACAAAAGTGACTGGAGTTGAAAAGCACAATGTTAACGATCTGGGAACAATGACCGCACGAGCATTGTAGTGCGGGCCCCGTTTTGTTGTTGACTGTATCACCCTGTCCTTTGACTTTTGAGGGGACTGCTTCGACATTTGAAACTTATGCTTCTGGCAAAGCTAAAACACAACTAATATTAAAGATTGTCTTTCTGATTACACTCTGATCAGGGTCATAAACTAGTAAACAATGTAGGTTATGAATTCTATAATATATATTTACATATTAATTAAAACGGTACCAAAGCTAAACAAAGCAATAGTCTATCCCCATTACGTGTCGCCTTCAGGCCTTGCCCCCAGGGTATTTACACTCATATTTTATGCATCACCAATTCCATTTGCAAGACAATATATTTCTTTATCATTATCAGTCCCCGGTTTTGGTTTGGACGTTCCACAACAATTACTTCTATTTTAGCTACATAATAAGTCGTTAAAAAAACTAAAGAGGAAAACATTTGAGATTGTCGTCAGAGTTTTTTGCAATGGATTTGATCAAACAAAACATGACTAATGTCAGCACTGTTATAAGTACAGCAGCTTACTCGTATTCTACAATAAATAAGATGTAGGTGTAGTAGGTGATAAGGCTATGGATTGTACCTACTATAATCACAAGTAGGCATGAAGTAAATACAAGCGAGGCTCTAACAAGCATACAATGCGCCGCCGCCGCTACGGTCTGGGTACGCTGAGCTAACATAATTTGCAGTCGGCTACCTATTCCCCTAAGGGATATGACACCGACCGGGCCTTCCTTGTCTCGTCTAGACCACGAAATGGTAGCGTAAACTTTGACGTGTTTTCAACATATCACTATAGGGAGCTTATTGGGTACATTATTTGTGTAAACCGAATTACTTAATAAATAACCCACGATTTAGAAGCCATATCTTGCCAATATCGGTTAATTCCTTCATTTCTATTTTGTCATAATAAACTTTCAATCTAGGCCCACAGATTCAAATCTCAAAATCGCATTAGAATAACAGATAAGTCCTTTGGTAATAGTACCAAATCGAGATTATTCCAGATTAACAAGTAATAAAAATTTCTTCGATAGCAAATTGCGTAACAGAAAGAACTAAAATACGCTGGATATTTTTAGAATACGAGGGGCGGTCCATTAATTTTTAGTCAAATAGAAAATAAAAGAAATATTACAAATGTTTATATACAATTTTTCAAACTATTCCCCTGATCAATGTACTTATGCATTTGACTGAACCAGCTTTCAAAACATGTGAAAAACTGTTCTTGCAGGTGGAAAAAAAACCCGCCTAAATTGGTCTACTGCTTCGTCCGCAGTCATAAATTTCCTTCCCCGCAGAGATTTCTTCAACGTGGGGAACAAAAAGAAGTCACACGGAGCCAACTCAGGACTGTATGGGGATGTGGTAGCAATTGCACGCCCGAATGGGTTAAAAAATCCATGGTTTTGGCGGCCGTGTGAGCGGGAGCGTTGTCTTGGTGTAAAATTATACCACGCGTTCCGCTTTTCCAGCTTCTGGAAGGCTTGCGGCAGGCAAACCTCGCTATACTATATAAGTGATGGATCCAATTCCCCAAAAGTACTGATTAAATTTTCATGTCATTCCTTATATGTTATACTTATAACACCCTCGTTTAAAATCATAATAGATCATAGCACGAATAGCATAATACTTCCCGCGTTACCTCCATCGTAGCGATAGAAAAGTGGCAAAGTAAACATGTTTTTCTAACAATTTAATTAAGAAATGACTAAAGTTGTTTGTAATAAAATTTGCCTCCAAGGGATAATATAAGTAAAACAATGAGGTTAATAACAAGCCGCTGACTAACAATTTTTTGTCCGCCCCTCGTACGCCTGAATTCAATAATCTTGGGTACAATGTTCTGTCAAGGACATAAAAAAACATTTTACTTTAATAACTTGAACCTAATAGCCTAAGGACAAGGCACAGAGGTGACAGGTAACATAATCCATTTCATTTCGATTTAACAAAGGTACCATCTCGCAAACAAGGTTATTATAGGAAGGCTTACAACAGAGCTCGCCTCAGGGGGATAACACCCTTCACCCCGAGTGTGGATACTGGCCCCAATGTCAACCACTCCACATGAAATAAGGTTGAAACTTGGAATACCAGGCCGGGCTATCGTCTTATTCGCGAGCATAGGCACATACAATGTCGTTAGGAGTCGTCTAGACGAGTTTTTGTTCAGCTGCAGGTGTTTGCATGAGTTCAAGACACAAAGGGCACGTGCAATTGAAATTACTCCTATTGAGTAAAACGAAGCAATGATAGGAAAGAACGATCTTCATTGTTAGATTAGGTCGTTAAAATTAAGTAAATTATTTTGTCAAAAAGGAAACATGGATTAGTCACTGTGACTGGTAAATCGGTCGAAACTAGATAATCGGAGGTATTTCCGACTCACAAAATGTCTCGCGTAGAAAATAAAGTCCGTAACATATAAAACAAACATCAGAAAAAAACTTTATGGACGATACTATAAATGTTATCCGTACATAAATCAGACTGAGTGCATGTCACAACCAGACAGGCGAGTCGGTCGGCTCGGTTCCCCTGCCTGTAGGTATTGCTGCCGTTTCAACACAACAATGGCCGCACGTTCAATCTATCAATAAGTGACAGGTCAACACATATTCTATTTCTAGTGGCTATAAACCCGCTATAAACTGCTGCGTGCCTACAAATATACACTATTATTGTCATTCATTTTGATTTGCGTTCTCATGTTTGTATTAGACCTATAAAGATTAATAAGAGATGAACGCACTTGCAGTAACCCTCTTATCTGTTAATGACAATACTAATTATATCTCGAATACCTAGTCGCTTTCGTTATTTATAATTGAACCTTTCACCAATATCATATCACCAAAAGTGAATGTAATAGATTCGACCTCGCCTCTGAAAGTTATCTTTGTAAAAATGGAGATTGGAGAATAGCATTTCTACTATTAATACTTTCACCGATTGAAATCGTTATTTTAATCACATATTCTTGTCATGTTGTAATCTAGAAGGTATTATCGTTAACACACTCCAGAGACAGGAGAGATTCGTTGGAGATATCCTACCTATTAGTTAGAACCATCTCCAAATTGCAACACATTTGCTGAAAGCGTCTACGAAACAGGAAAGTATTACAGTACATTTGAGAAGATTAATCGCAGGGAGACCAAGGCATGCAGACAGCAGCCGTTCGATCAAGAACTTTATCTCACTTGGACGCATTGGGAACGCAGTGGTGAATTTCTGCGGCAGTCTCAATGGTTTGCTGATCGTCAATTACATCGCACTAGTTCATTGATTAATCATTCGAGGTCGATAAAGTAATGATTTCATAGTTTATCAATTATTATCATCAGATAGGTTGATAATAAATATGTCGATGAAATATTTGACTTTCCGTCCGCAATCCGCAATATATATATATATATATATATATATATATATATATATATATATATATATATATATATATATATATATATATATATATATATATATATAGAGAGAGAGAGTAGGGCAGCCTTGAGTCAAGAGTTTTATCTCGTCAAAGGCAACGTTTATTTTTGGTTCCAAAGTTTTGGTACTTATGGCTGCGTTCTGTTTTAAAGATAAGATTTCGTTTTAGATTAGTCATTCTTGGTCGCATTATCGCAGTCGCATAACAAAACGCTAGACAGTGTAATCACCCTGTCAGTCAATCCGTGGATTCTTGCAATTAATCTAGTTTTTTCCAATGTTCAGTATCCAAATAACAATATTTTATAAATTTTCTTTTTTTAGTTTGTCTGATAGTGAACATCGGGATTTGTTGTGACGGCAACTCATTTGGATGCTATGCAAGCTGAGACGGTAATGGGCGGCGATTAAGTCGCACGCCGTATAAATAGATGCGACACAAACGTGCGGCTGCGACGTCGGCTCGGCGTTTAGTTGTTGCGACAATGGTGAACAAAATAGCGACACCACACGTGTCACCGGTTTTAAACGCAGAAGATCACAGAGCTTTTCTCGACACGAACTAATTTCTTCCTGAAGATTATCGGTGTGGTGTGGCTGTTCCTAGCGTTTCGTTCGCAAGAAATTCCCACGAAATGTTAGTTTTGGTATTCGAACCGTGAGCTAACACTATTTTTATGATAACATCATTTCCATAAGGTCCGACAATAGACATAATAATTGCCGTAATAATCATGTACGTCACATCCGTTATTATTACAAACAATTGAACTGTGCAGTAAAAGTGTGATCCGACGATTTGACTATTACAGCCATTACATCATAATCGCAAACTTTCTACAATTTAGGTGTATAATCTTAGAGACGATGGCAACTTAGTGATCTATGAAGAGCGTGTCAAATTCTATTAGGTTTTGTAAGATATTATTACGAAATAAAATTTCGTTAATAGTCATTAATGAAATTTTTAAGCCACACGTTAAGTAATTCTCTTTCGATATCGGTCGAATAAAATGCAATTCACTAGAGCAACGATCAATAGGATGCTTTTATGACCTTCGTTTATAATGAAATGGGCCCTCATCGCAGCCCAAATTGAGGGGTCAAATTCAACTAACAATTGATATTTGACCTAAAGTGTACTGAACGGTATTGAAATGTTGCAATGATTTATCGGAGTCATATAAAGCGCAGCCGTTCATACCAGTTCATACTATAAGCCCACATTGTAACTATTTAAGACAGTAACTTTTAAAATGTGTCATATTATTTACATCCAAAAAAGTGTATAGTCTATAGGTATACAAATAACAAAAGTTAAAGATGAAAAACTTGACCTAAGTTTAGTTTGTTCTTAGTTTTTGTTCTTTTCTTAGTTTTAAAGTGGTCTTAAAATTTTAAAAAACAATGTTCTTGCATAATGTGGATTAATATTTATATACAATGTCTAGAAACTTGATAAAATCATAAAAATATTACACTTACCTACTTGCCCATGTTATATAAATGTAAGAATTCTCAAATGTACAAATAAGAATAAGTTTATTTGTGCGGTAATAATGAGTATAGTTACAGAACCAACACAATTCCAGTGTAATTTAATTACAGAGAGCCCAACATTGTAAAGGAAGTAAGTGTGTATTAGGTACGTAGAAAGTCTACAAATGCAAAATGTTTTCGGGGGAAAGTCTCGAAATTTCTTTAATGTATACTAATCATATTAAATATACCTGTCTATGCCACTCTACTTCCAGAGTAGACGAGTATTTCGGACATGTATTAAATCTTACGCAGCAGATATTTAAATCGTGATGGAACCAAGCACAAATTCTTAGAGTGAATATCTACAATTAAGGTTGTTTTTCATACTCTGGTCACGTGCCAATCCTAAAGCCACTCGAACAAAAACAGACATTAACTGAGAACAAGTTTTAAATATGAATAACGTGACGTACGACCAAATGAGGGGAGACCGGGAACGATGTCGCACGTGACCCACATACTCAAATCAAAACGCTGTAAAATTCCCAATAGAGCGACATCAGGCAGGCAGGCCCACTATAAACGCAGCTATTTTCAATCCACTAACAGGATTTAGTAAGCATTTTATTCCGCTACGCTCATTTAGTGCCAGCTAACGAGAATTAAACTCTTTATCACAGATAACCACGTTTTCACAATATTCAATATTGTGATAAGTACAAGTAAAGGTATCCATCCATCCTTTCTTCTTCTTCTAAGTCGTATTACTCATTGCTGAGGGTCGTGATCATTCTAAGGAATTAATCATATAGAACGACTCTCGTGGCAGATTTAATGGGATGGTTTGTCATTGCCTTCCCCATTTCACACACTGATTGTTTCAGTGTGCAGGTTTCCTCGCGATGTTTTCCTTCACCGTCAGAGCAGCCGGTAAATGTACGTAAGTCCTTCGAAAACAACCGAAAAACTCATTGGTACATGACATTGCATGGTTGAACTCGGATCCCCCGCATGAGAGTCCGACGTCCTAGCCACGACGCCACCGACGCTCTTCCATCCATCCTTGGATGGATCCATCGGATGGACCCTTTAAAGAAATATAATTATTTATTTTATTACATAATCGAAAAGATTGTGAGGTGAATGTGAGTGTACATATAATTATATTATGTACCTACGTACGAATATTCATAATTTTTTTCCTGTTTTGAACAAAACTGTTTGTGCAGGAACAGTTGATGTGTCAACGTTCAATTATGATTGTTGTCGTAACAGGAAAAATCTCGAGATCCCTATTTTATAACCTTGTTAGTATTCAACGAAAACCGTCTTGGAGTCACTTTGCAGTCGTTTTCAATCGAGTAAGTATCACGTGCAATCATCTCTATAAAACTTATTGAGAATGGTCCATAAATTCATATCAAGAGTAACGATGCAGTGAGCAATCATGTAATTCAAACTGCACAGCTCTATTTGCAATTTCATCACCAATTGCGCTTATTTACTACGTTTATCCGCTATTAGTGAACCGTAATTTAATTTTTAATAAGATAATATCAGACTGCTTTACATATACACTGAACTATTTATTTAATAGCTGTTAGCCCGTGACCGTTTTGTATGCTGAAATAAGTTTTAAACAGGAACTCGACCTGTATTTAATCAGCACTGCAAAATTTTAAATTTGGCTACAATCTGTTGAGTTTAAAGGGAGTTAGAGAGACTTTATATTAAACTAGAATGAAATTCCTGGTTATTTTCTAAAGGTTGTAAACTCATTTTACATCATGTAGATGTAGAGATCAGTTAAAATTTATAATGCTATGTATCTTATCTTATGATAGGGGGCCGGGAATAACCCCAGCGGCACTTAGACCCTTGAGGATCTTTTGTGCCTACCCCATTTTACACACTAGTCATCTCAGTGTGGAGGTTTCCTCGCGATGTTTTCCTTCACCGTTAGAGCAGTCGGTAAATGTACGTAAGTCTTCAAAAAATCCGAAAAACTCATTGGTACATGGCACTGCACGGTTTCGAACCCGGACCTCCCGCATGGGAGTCCGGTGTCCTAGCCACTGTGCCACCGACGCTCTTAAAAAAAATGCTATAACGATATTACTTTGGCACGGAGCACGTAAGAGTGTGGCCACGCAAATCCTTTGAGACTTTCCCCTATTTAATTCACTTTAGTAGTCGTTCAGTTCCGCAACCAGATTCGCATGGGATGTGACACAAATGAATAAAATCTAAGAAAGTCAAGGAAAGTTCTATACGAGTAGAAAAGGGTATTTGACTTTTTTTTATTGCATCAATAAACTTACATGGACATCCTGAAGATCTGAAATCCGTTTATCGATATCTCAACTAACATCAGCTATATTAATGGTAAAAGTTAGTAGTGGGGGATGCTCTTTCCCTTTCCAGCAAAACAGTGACGTCACAATTATCTATTGCCGTAGCTTTCTACCGTCTGATTTTTGATTGCCTGCTAGCTATTTTATTTTTCAACGGATTTTAATTCTGTTTTCACATTTGACCCTCAATTTATGACTATTTTCTTAATTTTAGTATTTGATACTTGTCAAATACCCTATTGAATACAGATACAAAATGGAACTGTATGCAAAACTAAATTTTTGCACAAAACATCTGTTATCCTTATCACAGTGGGGGTCGTTACTAAAAATCAGGCTAATGATGGTGGATGATGCGAATGTAAACAATTCAATACATACTTATATATATATATATATATATATATATATATATATATATATATATATATATATATATATATATATATATATATATATATATATATATATATATATATATATATATATATATATATATATATATATATATATATATATATATATATATATATATATATATATATATATATATATATATATATATATATATATATATATATATATATATATATATATATATATATATAATTCAACGTTCCTAACACGAGTACCTATACATATACATACTTTAAATCTAATTTTAATTATTAAGCATTTCTCACGCTCAGTATACTTAAATAAAATCCTACTCTCGATAAATTTTTACCCTTTTTCCTCGCATAACTGAGAAGAGAATGGAAAAGACAAACTCACGACACAAAGTTACTTTATCACAAATAAACACCCGAGGTCATTCATAAGCATAATATTATTTTAGAGTTAGACGGATTAGCGAAGCCATTTGTTTTAGTTATATTAACTACTGCTAAAGTTAAAGATCACAAGATATAAACGACCTTCCTGTACAATATTATAAATTATATTCAACCAGGATCGACTTACGCGGCGCCACGTGAGTCTGCCACGTGAACAAACAAACAGACCCTTTGGTAGGAAACTATTATAGCTGTTTACGAACTTCCCCTATCCGTCGGCAGTCAGTATTATCTGTATAATTACCTAGCTGAAAATTGATATATCCGAGATCCTCGCTTCTTACAAAGTAAAGGCGATGTCATGGCAAGATTTGAATTACCTATAAGAATTCTGCTTACATATCAATGAGATTGCCAAGTGTATTTGTAAAAGATAATTCATTCCCAAAACTTAGGTAAGTTAAGTACTTACAAAATAGTAGTCACGAAATATTTCAAGAGAAAATTTCGTACCAATAAGATCATTATTTTGAAACGGAAAGGTTACTCATAAAAGTAATAGTTTTGCGTTGAAAGCTGGGGCCTAGGCAAGAATTTCCAACAATAGGTTCCAGGTCATTACTCAGCCTTTAACGATCGTCCATCGGCCTAATGGGCTAGCTAATGTATGCCAGGCTATAAATAACACAGCCTGCATTATAAGGGCTGAAACATTTTCCGATCATAAATAGTTAATGAGTTATTTGCAGATAATTTGTATAGTAGTCAGTCGTATGATTCATTAACTTTTGTACTTGGTTAATCCAGAATATTTTTCTTTCCGGATAATCCAGAATCCTCCTTATCCGGAAAGAAAAATATTAAATGTAAAGATAAAAAATGACGATTGTTTTATCTGTGTTGTAAATTCATATAAAAGATAAAACTAAAATATAAATAAAACAAGCTTGTTTGAAAATATTTCTGGAGAACATTTTTCATGCTTACATTTAATATGTACGAGTATAATATAGAAGCTGAATGTATTTTACTCAATCTGCGCATATATGAAACACGTGTTAACTTTCCGAAAACAAAAACCGGCTTCGTTGTTTTCGTTCGTCACATCGTCGGTAAATTGTTTGACATTTCCGAGGAGATTTACCTTCGAGCGTATTCTGAACACAACATGCTGGCAATGTTCCCAACTGTGCGAAATATACTACTGTCACTGCACTGCACATATAGACTGCAATGACCTTCACTGTTACACCAAGCGGAGAACCGCGTATTTCATAATACAAAATACAGTTACAAGTCAGATCGTATTCATGGAGAAGTCGGCGAAAATATCGCAGTCGAAATTAATTGGAATGATTATGCCGCGAACTTGTTTCACAGCGACAAACTAAATACTTGGAAGATGACGACAGGGGTCACGGAATATTAAAAGGTTTAATTGGAACGACAGGGCCTTTGAAACTCGCACCCACTCAACAGTATTAGTATCTTTCAAACGTTTGTGAATAACATCTTTGCCGATTTATTTGCTTTGATTTCAACTTCAAATTGTCATCTTACTTTGTTGCCTGTATAAAGAGAGCAAGAATAAATTCTAGAAACGAATATTTTTCAAGGATGAAGCGTGTTAAGTCAAACTAGCTGGATGAATCTAGCTAACTTTCAAATACCTCCATTATGATCACATTACGCCAGTATGACTCATTTAGTATTTTTATGTATACGAATAACCTCGGCTCTAGATTGGCTCTAGACTCTAGATCCTTTGCGTTTTAGGCGAAAACTTCATGAATAAAATTCCGGGATCACGGGTAGAGTAGAGATGCGAGCGCCAACTGCCCGGTAATTTATGTCCACTAAGGTTGTTGCTATATTTTGGTAAGTACTCGTACTTTCTACTGGCCCAGTGATATTTGCGTCTGGGGCGTCTGTACGTCTGCCAACTGCTCTACCTCTAATGCTGGACGCGCCATTTTTGGATGAACTTTGATCTTTGTAAGGAATTTAGACAACGTAGAATAAAATAACAAATATTTAATCAATTATTTCACTTCAGTCTCTCGTATAGATCACGGTCAACGATGACATCAACTTGGATTATTCGCAGAGGTATTGCCCATGCGCAGTTCAAAGTCAGATTTCAAAACCTGTTCAATGATACCTACACTATACGGGTAGCTAACAGTAATGCAGTTAAACTTAATAAATACGAACATACCTATAGAATGCCTTTTTGTCTAACCATTGTTAGTACGGATCCATGCTAAATAACTCCATAAATAAATTAGACATTTTGCGTGACCCTCCGCTTATTTTATTGACCCCATTACAAAAAAAAATATCTTCAATAGTTATCGTATCATACACATAAATTGCTTTCATTAATATATTCAAAACAATCATGTCACCGAGGCCAAGAACAATTGGAATTATGTTATAGCAGCAGTGTAAGCTGAATTGTGAAAGGAACGCTGAACGTCAGAGTTGAATCTTCTGATTCGCTGAAGGGCAACTGAAGCATATCAGAAACAATAGCGGACGCAATCCAATCAAGACTGTTACATAATAAAATTAATGGTTCAGTTAAGACAAACATAATCGGAATCACAAGTAACAATCACAAGATGCGACAACTGTTTGTTTTCCTTTATACCTGTTAGTTCGACACTTGCTCTTGTAAATATTTTTCAATGTCACCCAAAGCTTTTACTTATAAACGCAAAAACTTGTTGACATGCTAATCTGCCATTAACAACTCTAACTATCGGGAACTTTAAAAATCTGAATAAGTAATTAATAATTATATCGTCAGATGCTACAAAATACTAGATAGGTTAGTTATTTTTATAAGTCTGTATAAGCCCTTTCAGGGTTGCCTCTAATCAATCAGTCACGCTTATATAATTCTATTATAAATTCAAGAAAGTAGCAAGCAAGTAAAAAATTTAAAAAATGCAATTTACTATTCTTAGACCCACTAAGACTAAAAGTTACAACCTGTTTCCAAACAAGTTTTCATTAAATATTTATTCAGCAGTGTTCCTAAAACTCTCTTTGTTGAGAAATGACGTATGTGTGTTAGTGTATATCGAGGTGCCTGTCAGGTCGCGAACTAAACTTGTCAGTATGCATCACCATGCATAGCGTTCGTTGAAACTGATTGCTCCATTTAACACAGAAATTTGTTACTATTGTTGATGAGTTACGTACATTACACCAACCAATACATAATTTTCAGTGCACATGTAAGCAGAGTTGTAAAATGAGCGTTATTTACTTAAGCTGACCGTCAACTATCCGGTCATTTATCTGTCATTGGAAATTTTGGAATTTTTAAATAATTCTAGAAACAGTAGAAAACTAAATTGACGCGTTTATTGCCATTTTTTGACAACCCTATTTTACAGTTAACGGCCTTCCGTATCAGAGCAGTATTGTCCGTATTGGTCAAATATTATAATATTAGACCGTAAATGACCGGTCATTTACTTTAGTTGACGATCAGCTAAAATAAACTCATTTACAACTAAGCATGTAGGTAGGTAAATACGTTTACTTTTATAACCTGAATTTAATCGATGTATTAGATTGGCATTGAATAGTAAATACACTCGGGCTAATTACTGTAAAGAAAGTTAATCAAGAACTTGGCCTAAAGCAATCATACTGTTTTCCTCCAAATACTGCCCCGTCATAACTTTTGCAATCTCTTCAGACGACTGGGAAACTTTGTTATCAAGAAACTACATGGTAATGGTAGAGAACTAGAGATTGCTCGGAACTACTTATAAAATTATTGATACTTACTTAACAAGATGAATATCCAGTACATAAGTGTAGCTTCTTACATTATATTTAAGTCATTTGGCAATCACGTTGAAATGAAATGAAATTTATTTTATTCGCACAAAACACGGTACATATAAGATAGTAGCATTGTTTGAATAGATCATACATGTTTCGCCATTATTTTGGCATGCAAAAATTTTTTACGACATGAAAATAATAATAGGTTAAAAATCACAATAATGGAATAAAATTAAGTCCTCCAACTAGCCATAAGGTTAATGTCGAATTTAATTATTACTATCAAAAATTCCTTTATTGAATAAAAACATTTTTCAATTAGCCATGCTTTAAGTTTTGTATTTAGACCTTTCGAGGGCAACTGTCTGATATCTGCTGGTATGTGGTTATAAATCCTTACCAGACAATAAAGCAGTTTTTTCATACAGTGTCGTCCGACATACGTGTCAGGTCTCTCTCAGGTAATCGCGAATCTTGAACCGGTTTTTTAAAAAGCTCTGGGTGTGATTTTACAAAGTTACCTATTTCTAGAATGTATAGTCCTGTTAGTGTTAGTACTTTTAATTTCCTGAACAAAGGGCGCCACGTTTCTAATGGCCCCTTTCCACAGATAGCTCTAACACACTTTTTTTGTGTAATGAATGCTTCATGGATGTCTGTGCAATTTCCCCAGACTATCTATATCTATATACAGACGTTTCCTAGCAAAGGCGAAACAAAATAAACATAGTCTCTATGTAATTCCGGATCTGTTGGCACTTGACTAAAGTATCAAGAGATGGACTCTTGATCGCAAATATAGGTACTAATAAAATACTGTAGGATACCATATTTAATTCCAGTAAACTACAGATAATAAACAAGATAATTTCCGTAAACTGTCATAAATAAACATTGGTTAAATTCTACACTGACACTGTACTTATGTGGTAATGGTAAAAGAATTCCGTTGACAACGGACCTCACATCATGTGTGAGAAACTAACCTTCATGTTCAGGTGTGATTCCGAGAACAACAACTGTACGGATACAAAACGGCTTGACACACCTAACTCCTTGACTCTCTTGTTTGTGCCCTTGGCTCTTTCATTCTCATTCAAAGTGACTGAAAAAGTGTTTATTAGTCATTTATACAGTGACTAATTATTAGAATTAAACACTTGTTAGCCATTTTTTAAGATCAAATACGCTCAAGGAGTGAATAAGGTTTAGAAGTTGTTATTTTGCTTTTCCGTGTTCAATACTGGCCACATTGAGTTTTTTTATAAAGTTTTACGTAACTATAAAAATTACTTCACAGCTTGAGCTTAAAACACATGCAATGATGCAATGTGTATTTACACTTATTGGATTATATTTAACCTTGCTTGTTTATGTTTTAAAACGTTTACCAGAGCATGTTAAACATAACAAATATGATTCATTTTTACGTGGTATACGAAGGGCGGTCCATTAATTTTTAGTCAAGTTGGTGGTCGCCCGGTCTAAGGTCATCTTTTAGGTCGCTCCGACCACGCTTAAACTCACGAAACCAATAAGTGGCAAGAAACCGGTGGCAAGTGATAGAGCCAATTCCCCAAAAGCATGCTTTTGCTTTTAATCAGTGCACTGATTAAATTTTCATGTGATTCCATATATGTCGTTTAAAATCATAATAGCGTTACCTCCATCGTAGCGATTGCAAAGTGAGAGACATGTTTTTTAACAGTTAATTTAAAAATATCTCAAGTTCTCCAGCCAGTGATATATGGCCAAGGAGTTTGTAATACAATTTGCTTCCAAGGGATAATAAAAGTAAAACAATGAGTTTAATAACAAGCCGTTGACTAATATTTTTTAGACCGCCCCTCGTACTTAGGTAGAAGATCGGATATTACTTCATGTTCAATCAAATGTTATTTATCGTAGCTAGGCTAGATTCCATATTATTTTCAAAACGATGATCTGTAATTCAGAATCAAATCTTTGGACCTTACAACACGTACGTATTTTACATAAATTACGATATCTAGGTAGATAGATAGTAATAAGCAACAATTGAAAACGGTTCACTTTGAAGATATTTGGACTTTGTCCTGTTCCGGAGATTTTGTACTAAAATTATGTCGCCCAGCCGTGCGTAAGAGCATTCCTTACAAACGTTCCCACAAAACGCGCCTATATTAAGCTTACTATTCGCAAAGCTCCTTATAATATTATGACACATCCAACAATATTTAATTTAATTTATTAACAAATTAATTTCAAAATTCAGCTACCACTAAAATCACAAATACATACACCGGTATTTACATTATTTAAACTTTGTTTTAATTGTTAAAAGACGCAGCAGCCATTGTTGGATTTACGTTCCTTTCAGACATGTTTAATAATTTAGTACATAACAGTTTTTCTGTAGATTTTCACATACATTATGATCGAGACTCGAGAGTATTGTTTCCTGTGACTGGAAAAATATTCACAGTACTATCTACCGTCGTGTCTTCCTACGTTTCTGACACTTAGTTTCATTTTAGAGAAAAAGAACGTCTTTAAATTATTCAAATGAATAACACAGACTGTAGCCTGCATAGCATACCAAGTCCATGCCAAGAAAGCATTCGAAACAGTAGCCCGCCCCGGCTCTGTGGTGACTCAGTAATTCACTTGCGCCTAGCATTCCAATTTTCTGAGAATGGCCAACGCGCTCTATTGAATTTGAAACCACATCGAAATCAAAACAAATAACTTTTGATATTTACAGTGAAAGTTATTCGGGCAGATTGATGCTTGTTCGACCTTTACTAATGGCCGTGTTTACGTAATATAAGGGAAATTTTGCTACGATATAATTTAATTTTATGTTTACGCCTCAGACTAAGATTTCTCCGGTTTTATGCGCGACCTATGCGATCGTCTGGTCGCAGACAGTTGCTACCAACTATCACTGTATTCTAGAACCACACGTTCTCAACCCAGCATTATAAAGTTAAGGTTAAAAAATTTAGAACTTTAGTCAACCATCATTTAGCGAAATAACTTCTCTCACCATATCCATTGAATTAACTCCATAATAAAAACACGTACCTGAAAAGATAAAAAAAACACACGTTAATATTTCATCGCAATATGATGAGGATGTTGTCTATGTTTTGTGTGTATGAGATTACAAAGTTCAAATACCAGTTAGTCATAAAAATCTCCATTTATCACAGTTACCGGAATCCCTTATCATAATATTATTAATTCTACCGTTAGCTACTGTACTGGCTGGTGATAAGAATAATAATGTTTTTACAAGTTACACTTAATCAGAATGTAAAAACCCGAAAATATTCTTTGAATTTTCAGAAGCAAAATATAAAATAAAAATATAATAACAAAAACATTAAAGCGCAAACCGGGCCAGTATTCTCAGTGCACAAAAAGACGAAGCCTGTATACAATGGGTACATATTTCCGGTCCACGGTCGTGGGTTTGAGCATTGCAGTGATTTTGCAAAGGCTCCAACAATCTGCGTGCAAATGAAAGTCGAGTCTGAATATGGATGATAGCCAAAAGAAACTAAAGGAAAGAAAAGAAATGGCAATGGCAAGGTCACGGGGAATAAATCGAAAGAAGAAACGAACACAGCAGTAACTAAGAAAACATATAGGGTCACAGACATGAATGTTGGCATTGGCATTTTGCTATACCTACGTACTAATCTTAACAACCGGTGAACTCGCTTTGTGAATTTAATCATACATTGTACTATTGGTATAACAACAGAGCACGAGACGCTTTACAAGTTCAATTAAATGGTCAAGTACAGCTTCCTACAAATAAAACAAGTGCGACGTCCGTCGACATTATATCGATAACGAACGAGGGTTAAACAGAAAACGAGCAAAAAACAAAAATGATTCGCCGAGCAACTAACAAGATTTTACGTACATATGTAGGAGGCATTCGGTAGAGAACACATGTGAAGCGGACGGACAACGCCCCCACACAAAATTCAACAACGCCATTGACATAAATGAGATTCGAAACGCCAATAAAATAATAGTCTATCAGAACTCCGACCGCCTGTATAACAATAACAATGCGTAATGACAGTATGAAATAAAATAGACCATCGTGCCTACCCACTTATTTCCCCCACAATGGAAATGAAAGAAATTGAAAATAACTGAAACCTACATTATTGTACTCAAATTCTCACAAAGACCAAACGTGGGAAACTTCATAAAACCGCAATTAATGCAACAATAATTTCCCATTTGACCTGCCCGAACAAAATCGTTACAAAGTCTGGCATTATAAAGTGGTATTCAATTAAAGACGTAAGTATGTATAAGTAATTGGCTTGCAAATGCATTTAATGCTTTGATGAAACTGCATTTGAATAAATTGAGCAATGCAGTAACAAAGCAGCAATCATTCTATCATTCATACTTCATAATATCATAGAAACTAGAAACTGAACATCCTTTTCACTTGGTTTCGTCATACAAAGTGTTACTATAACGAATTCTGTTGCAGCTGTATCATCAATCACCTGAAAGTGGAACTAATTGGATTATACACAGCTAAGGAATATAATAAAATCGTGATATCGTATTATATTCAGACGTTATGTAACGTGACGAAACTGGCCCATTCGTTTTGAATTATATCTGTTTTGTGGTTGAATTATATCATAAAAGTTTGCATGAAACCTGTAACATGGTCAATCGTAAAAGATTGTGCATAACAACCATGTTCGAAACGAGCACCCAAGTCCCAACATACCCTGTGATCTGATCTCTCACCTAACAGTGGCAAAAACCACCAACCCTTATAATCAACTTTTTTAAACTGTACTAATTTAGATAATATTGAAGATACACTCGATATATAAACTCGAGTTTGGTTAGTTTATTTTCATGATTGTTTGGTTTCGAGTGGTGTGATAGAGAAGCCGTATGGCGGCTGGGGCATGTGTTGTATAACCAACCATCGACAATGACCGTGACCATGAATCTTGAACTTCCTTTCAACCGGATTATGTTTTTTTGAATATGGATTACAGCATAGACAATTTGATACCTGCGAACAGTACATTATATTCATTCCTTAGTTTTGTAAAACCAAGAATAACTAGTAGTAGTTTTATATAAGATTCGTAATTTATTAAGTGAGGAAATGCGCATGCGACTCTGTAACGTCGAAACGAAAAAAGTTATATCAAAGTAACGCATATTATAGCTTGAACGAATTCATGTCCACAAAATTAAAGCACACTCTTTCTCTGATACATTATTCCTTACTAACTATAGAAATTCAATTGTAATCGATTATTATTTTTTATTTTTTATTTCCATTATCTGACGGTGTACAATACTGTACCCGTTTTATTTTAAGTATTTGACCGACACTATAAATAAAACTGTTATTTTATATAATTTGAATTCATATTATTGTTTGAGTATATTTAATACTGCTGTTAATGACGTATCTTGTAACGGTTTTAGTTAATTTAAGATAAATAAATACAATACAATACACACAAAACGATTTGCTTCTTCGTTCATTATGCGAACGGCTAAGGAATGGAACAGCCTGCCGGCGTCTGTATTTCCGGAAACCTACAACCTTGGGATCTTCAAGGCCAGAGTGAATAGGCATTAACTGGACCCGCATGCTCCATCGTCGACCTCATCGTCGCTTACCATCAGGCGAGATCGAGGTCAAATGCGGGTTTAGTAGTAAATAAAAAAAACTAAAAAAACGTGTCAAACTTATAACACGCCCTCCCTAGATTAGTCGGGGGTTGAAAATGAGAGATAGTTCAAGAGCGAGGAGAATACAAGGTCGGGCGATGGAAATAGAACATTAACATGAAACATGTGGCTTGCTTGACAGTTACAAACTTGAGATTGTGCTTGAGACGTTTGAAGAGTATTATTACACGATATTTTTAAAATAGGTGTACCTAATTAGATCAACAAGAATAAAACGTCAAGTTAAAACGACTGACGTAAGATTTATATAATCCACAATAGCGATATGAAAACATGCTTTATAAATTATGGATGAATAAATGATTACAAATATAATACCACAGCTAACAACATTTGAGTCAATATACCTTTGGAGAATAATCCAATAACCTGCAAGGCAGTTTAACAGACCGCGAAAAACCGACGAAGACCGTGCAAAAAGTTGTAATAATTCACTGTCCCTAAACAAATATTCCTGGGGACGCTCCCATAATATAAGGGCAATTATGTCTTTAGCCGGGTTTTGAGGGGCATTAGTGCGCCCCATGGGAGAAACACAAGCTGTCGTCTCACTCACGCCTTTCCAAAACGACGTTTCAAGTGGCTGGCTTTCGTCGCGCTTCATTGAATAAACTAATAATTTCGTAAATGCATCTTTGCATTTTGAAGACATGGTTCATTTTATATCGTCAGAAACCTAATACTGGACCAACACAAAACAAGTATAAGTAGAAATACTTTTGGGACTAATTTATGGAGATCCCATCTTCAGGTTTCCTCCCAAATTCAAGACGTTTGATGAAGCATTACCTGTGGTGCACATAAAGTTATAAAAAATGTATTATGAAGTGCGAAGTCAGCGGTTGTGACATGAAAGTCATCATCATCAGCCTATTAATGTCCCCACTGTTGGGGCACAGGCCTCCCCTTGAACAAGGGGGGTACATTATTCAGACATGCAGGTTTCCTCACGATGTCTTCTTCACCGTTAGAGCAGTCGGTAAATGTACGTAAGTTTACGAAAAAATCCGAAAAACTCATTGGTACATGGAATTGCATGGTTTCGAACCCAAGCCTCCCGCATGGAAGTCACCTTGCCACTAGGCCACCGACGCTCATGACACCGACGACATGAAAGTAATTTGTTAGTATTACCCGAGTCCCCCCTCATCTCAACCAGTGGGAGGAGGCTGACTCTTTATGAAACGAGGAGAATTTACGACACGTTATTTTGCAAAACAAATTAAGAGTGCAAAGCTAATGAACCTAACTCATGGTTAAACAAAATAATGACTTCGTTTCTGTGGTTATTTTATTTCATAACATAAATAGTTAGTACTAGATAAAATATGATTCTGGGAACTGTGTGAGACTCATAATCGTATCTTTCTATTTTCCCGAAAGTTGAGCTAGCGTATAGCGGCAATAGTCACGTGACATACGGCTTTCGACATTCAGTAGCTAGCTACAGACAGACACAGCACGTAAATCTCTGACTTGGTGATAAGTTGATAACACCGAGTGTCGAATGAAATACTAGTTTTTATTAACTACTCGTGACGTTTAACTTCACGAATATATATAAATAGGTATACAATTATGTGGTGCTAAACATGCACAAGATAAATCTAGACGGTTAAAGATGTGAGATTCAAGAAATAAAATTTAAAACCGATTACTCAGTACCGTTCATAATGACATTTTAAAACAAACGGTAACTGCATTTCCTAGAACTGAGTGCGCTAAAGACCCTCGCGTGTTGAGTTACTGAACCTGTTCCATAGCTTTCTACGAGAAAAATCACTTGAAAAACGGCAAAAGAATTCAAAGTAAAAAAAAAAGTAAGTAATACGTTTATTTCACACACAGCAATGACCGAAACAGTTATAATTATAATAAAATAATTATGTAGTCAAAGGTAAACATATCTAAATCATGTATGATGGTCTGCTGTTGTTGTGAAAAGGGCCTCAACTCACCTCAAGTGAATCTAGTGCTCGGGTGGGTAGGGAACCATTTTAATTCCAAAATATTTAGATGGTATCGTGGTGGTTGCTATGATATATAAAAGCAATGTAAATAGAAATGAAATTATGTCAAATGAAACTTCTTTTAGTTTTGTTAAATTAAATAATAATGAGTCTCCATTTCAGCTGAGAAATATATTTATAATTCGTTTTCATTACGAATACGACATGAACTATTTATAAGAAAATTAAGAACTTCTGTGAAAAGCAAACTAAAATCGAAAGGTAGAAATTGAAACTACAAGGTTGATAATTAGTTTAAAAGCAAGCGTTACTAAATCATTTCAAAACAAAGCTTTAGGGGCGTTTGATCTGACTGCTGTTGGTACTAGTTGGAAGTCAATTATAATGCAATGGCAGTCAAACCAGTCGGGCGAGTCAGTGACCGTGCGGAGCAGACGTGCAGTTCAGACCCTGCCTCCCTCACACCCGGCAAGGTCAAGGCACCCCTCCTTGACGGTCGCTGTTCCCGGAACGCTCCCATTCAGATCCCGATTAAGTACTGATGGATGCCTTAATTTAGATTCAGCGTCGTTAGTTCGTTCGTTCTACTGAGACCGCTGCTGCTAATTGAATAGGATCCTAATTACTGCTTGTTTTTGCCGATTTCTTTATTGCTTTATTAGGATTTCTTTATTGCACTATTTAGCAGATTCTTTGCAAATTAATACGATTATACGTCAAAGATTCACTAATTTGCAATAAATTCCTAAACTGAATAACGTAAACACCCACGGCGGTGGAGCGAAAGCATACGATGTTGAAATGATTACATTACATATACAAAGTGTGCCTTATTAGAGCATTACGTGTAGAGTAGAGAAGTGGATCACGAGAAAATTTGCAAACGCGTGACAATATACAAAGGTTGTTTGCCGCCCGTGTCACGCAAAGGCTAATAAACCTGATTAGCACCAGGATAATAAGACGGCAAACATAATGAAGTCGCAAGAAAGGACCGTGTCCTTTGATTTCGAAGTAGTGTTTGGAACATTCATAAAGTAAAGTTATGATAATGGATACTAAAGATCGTTTATTAGAACTATGTGACGCAAGAGCGCTAAAGACGGTAAAGGTCACCTCAATTCGCGACCACTACGCTACTCCAACTGTAACATTGTTCGGAAACGCTACAAATTGGCAAATTGTCGTTTACATAACTGTCTCGACTTATTCGGAACAACGCAATGCAGATACCAAAGGTCTTTTACTTTTGAAACTGACTTCAACTTGGATATTGCGAATATCTATCTGTTTAGGAGCGTGGGTGGCGTAGTGGCTAAGACTCCCATAAGGGAGGTCTCAGTTAGAAGCCATGGCAATAGAATAGAATAGAAAATACTTTATTAATAGACCATTTTTGGCTTAAAATACTACATTATGTGAATACATTTTTAAAATGATATGGTTTAAAGTAGAAAATATATAATCTATAAAAAAGGGCCAAGTTCAGCTGAGTGTCGTTAGATGTATAGATACCTATACCTCTGCTACAATCTGTCCTCCAGGTGCCGGCTAGCAGGGTTCTAGGACACTGTGCAGATGAAGTAATAGAAGAAACTTGGTAGTAGAAATAGTAGATATCATATTTATCAGGAACAGAACAACACAATAGTAGAAAATAGGTAGTAGTAGGAGACAATTTTATAAAACGGACATACGTTCAAGACAAAAATACAGAGAGAATAAGTAAAAACAATAAAATTAATGGAATATTGGAATTTAGAAATGGAATGGGAATTAGATTTGAATTATTAAAATATAGATGAAGAAATGAAAATGGCAACACGAAATGAGGTGAGATAAACGCTAACAATGAGGTTGAAACTGATGGCAAGGGGGTTGATATGGACGATGAAGTCGACATCGTTACACCTCTACCGACGCTGGTTGCAATGTCATGTTCTAATGAGTTTATCAGTTTTTTGAAAGACTACGTACGTTTACCGACCGCTCTAACAGTGAAGGAAGACGTCGTGAGATAACCTATACACTAAGATAACCTGTGTGTGAAATGGGGCAGGCAATGGCAAACCACTTCAATAAAGCAGCCAATAGTTAGTCTATGTGTTAATTCTATAGAATTATCACGAATTTGAGAAATACGACTTAGAAGATCTGTATATAGGTAGAACATATAATATGTCAGAGGCCTACGGGCGGCCTGAACAACTTCGACAAATAAGTTGGCCACTAACCATACGATAAGCAACATATAATGGCTTAGTCCATCTAGTTCTACTATTAGTTCTACGATAGAACAAAATGGACAAAAAATATCCGGACAGTTCTACTGCTTTGACTATTCGTTCTACGGTAGAAGAAAATGGATAATAAAATCCACTTAGTTCTACTGTTCAGGACTCGGGTTCAAGCGGACTATTCTCTAACCAGCGACCCAGCCCGGCTTCGCCCGGGTATAATGTATTACAATTTGGTTACGATAATGTACATTACATTTGTGATAGTGTCGTGTCACTTATAAAAGGGCAGAATATTAGGCCTCCACGATGTCCATTGCTTGTTTTTTGATAATTAGTAAATTAAATTATCATTTCATATTTATACTCCTTATAAATAAATGTATAGTAGAACTAATAGGATTGTAATGAGCGTGTCCATTATGTCATACTGAACAGTAGAACTGTGCGGATATTTTTTGTCCATTTAGTTCTATCGCAGAACTAATAGTAGAATTATATTGACCAACCCCATATAATATGCAGAAACTGGCATTACATCCATACCTGTTGGAAAGATAATCTATTCTACATAAAAAATATGTACGTGGAATAGGCAACTAAACATATGAGTAATACACGTAGCTAATAAGAGAAAATATAAGACAATGTGGTGCTAAATCGAATGGATGACGCAAATAGATAAATACTCATTACCTGAACGTACCTACTATGTAAATGTAACACAGATCGTTATCAAGACTCGACATTTCTAGTTAGTGAGGCGAAGATTTACGTAGATACAGAGTTACTAAAGCTAGTACAGTGGACCAGACGTTTAGACCGGTAACCATGCCATTCGGTCGAAAGGAAACTAAGAACAATTTGCTTATTGACAGTAGGATTGTTTATTTACTTTTTGTTATCGACAAATGGTACAGCGATAAAATAGAGTAAATAATTTAGTGTAGGTACACGCAATTGCCCGAATGACGTCAGTATGTGGTATCATTTGCCAAATCTTTTGAATATGCAAACAAAACATTCCCTTTGGTAGATAAGCATTTCAAAAATTGTTAACACATGTGTATTTTAAATATGTAAAGGCAACCCTTACTGAAAACGGTGTAAAAACGTATAAAAAATTTAAATTCTATTAGTAAAATAAAATCAGACTGTATGCATGTAACAAAAAGACAAAATCTAAATTAAAATTTTTCTTCAACTACTATTACTACTAATACTACTATTACTACTAATACTACTATTACTACTAAGTAATTCGCCTTTATAGAAGGAGTCGCTCTAATACTTCTAGTACAATAATAATCGCAGAACAAACTACTGAACATAAATTGTTTGGTGGTACTGATTTGCGAATGGAGTTACCAGTTCTAATCTATCATAGTTCAGCAAACGTCAAAAGCTTTGTTCTCATTCGGTACGCTGAACATTCTGCGAAAAAATTGCAAGCAAAACCGACAGAATTTCACAAAAAACTAACACAGAAACGGAACGCCATACATGAGCGAGTCTTTTATGCAGGACTTTTATTTATGCTATAGAGTCAACACGTTCAAAAATACAAGAACATTCTGAACTATGAAATCTAGGACAAACATCTAAAAGCAATAAATAAATTTCAGTTTTATTACTTAACCAGAGCTGAGGCAAAACTTCGACTGCTAAAATTAATATTTCCGTACAAATAGGGGTCGTCCCATCAGTTTACGAAGGGTCTTATACATTAATCAAATTAATAGAAACCGGGCTAATATCATATACCTATGTATAATGCATACTTATAACATTAAATATTCTCCGTTGAACTGCTAGAAATTTTCATGAAAATAAACAAGAATTTATTACCGAAAATTAGAAATCTTATCCGCGTGCAATAAAGAATTTGGCATTCCAAGTTGTTTACACAACTTCGTACTAAACAATACATTCTACTGACATAGTTCTACACATAATTCAGAATGTATGTAAGTATGTTATCTACCTTTACCTTGCTCGTTAACTTTTAACTTTTGCTAAGATGTGAGTCACGCCCAATGACCGCAGTCGATGCGGAAATACTTTCGTGCAAACACCACCAGTTCACAACTCAGACCATGAGCGACAAGCAAAACAAACCGATCCATTGCCGTTTCTTTAGAACAAAGGACGATTTACATACGAAAGCATAAGGAGCACGCAAAGTAGAAGTCATCAAGTGTAACAGAAACTATGGAAACAATTTATACAAAGAAATATTGAAAAATGACGGTTTGAATGTACTTTGATCTAATATATCCGGTGTCATTTCATTACGCAAGCAAATTTAATTAGGATTCACTTTACAGTTAATGTGGAGCAAAATTCATGCAAAGACAATACCCTAGGTATATTGTATATCGATGATGCCGCAGAATAACTTCGTTCTCATATCAATCTCATATATCATGTTCATGTGCACATTATTATAGGGTGTATAAACAGTATTTTAGCCACACAGAGCCACTGTTAGCTTAATGATGTCATACGACACGTTTTAGGGTCATCTTTGTTTTATAAGATATTTGTAAATTAATCTAATGGTTCAATGTTTACTTTGTAAAATATTTTATTTATTTTTTATTTTATTTGTTTTGCAGGAAATCTTACAGCGTAATAAATTATACATAGTAAATGTTCTTTAAATATCTGTATGCCAAATCAGATTCCACTCATTAAATATATTTTTTTTAAATAACAACATAAGAAGGACAGAAAGGAGAATAATAATAGGATAATATATTATATAATACATATTAGTATTTACGTATTTACTATAAGTATAGGTGTGTGTGTGTGTATGTGTGTGTGTGTGTGTGTGTGTGTGCGTGTGTGTGACTAAGAGCATATAATTAATTAAGTATGATCAAATCTGATCAGCTACTACAAGCCAATGCGTGAAAAATAACTAATCAGATCCGAACAACTCCACTATTTGCTTCCTAAAAGAGCCCGGCCTTAAGTGAAATATGTCTATATCGGAGAACCTGGTATTGTACGTATGAGCGCAGCGGATCATGACAGAGTTCTGAACGTAATTAGTACACGTGGGAGGCTCGCGGAACAACCGCGCGTGGCGCGTGCGCGTGCCAGGCACGTTCAGCGCGGCGCGCGCCAGCAGTTGCGGACAGTCCACCACGCTGTTGACTATATTGTAAAAGAAAACCATGTCATTAAACGTTCTCCTGTTCTCAAGGGACAACAGCCTAAAGTCGCGTAACCTCTCAGTGTAGCTCAAAGAGTTGTGTCGATCACGAAACCGGTAGCACAGTAGCGACGTGAACTTTCGCTGTATGCTCTCGATTCTGTCACTGTGCACCTGATACTTAGGTGACCAGATAGGTGAGGCAAACTCTAGTATACTCCTTACGTACGCGTAGTATAAGGTTTTTAGTGAACTCACTTCCTTAAAAGGCTTCGTGACTCTTATAATAAAACCTAGCATTTTATAGGCCTTTCTTACTATGTGTTCATAGTGCTCAGTGAAGGTCAACTGGCAGTCGAGCATTACCCCGAGATCCCTAACGTTTGAGACTCTTGGTATCACGGAAGTGTTTAAAACATAATTAAATTTTATTATGGTTTTCCTCCTGGTATATGTAATGCACTGGCACTTTGATACATTTAAGTCTAACAAATTTACTCGGCAGTAATCAGCGAGTCTGCAGAGATCCTCCTGTAACCTATGGCAGTCGCTTATGTTAGTGATAGCTAGATATATTTTGTTATCATCAGCGTACATAGAGAAATCGGCATGTCTGAAACACTGTACAATATCAAAAACATATATATTAAAAAGTAACGGGCCAAGATGTGAACCCTGAGGAATGCCTGATGGAATAGTGACAAAGTTAGATAGACAGGATCCGACTCTCACCGCCTGAGATCTATTTTCCAGGTAAGACTGAAACCATCGAAGCAAATCCCCGTGGATCCCCAGTGCGTCTAGTTTGGATAAAAGTATGTTATGATCCAAGCGATCAAAACACTTAGAGTAATCTGTATAAACGGCATCCACCTGTCCGCCATTATCCATATTTCGGGTTATAAAATCAGTAAAAGTTGCCAAGTTCGTTACCACAGATCTACCACGCATAAATCCATGCTGTTTATCGGATATCGAACGCTGCATAAACGGATAAATATGGTTATGTACGATCAGCTCAAACAATTTACTGCATACGGACAAAATTGACACTGGCCTGTATTTGTCAAAGCGTGATTTAGGACCACTCTTATGTATAGGGACCACAATAGCTTCCTTCCATTTAGCGGGAAATACACCCTCACATATAGACCTATTGAATATTAACGATAGAGGAATAGCGAGCTCCTTTGCGCAACTCCTAATCAAAATTGACGGAATACCATCACTACCTGGCCCTTTCTGAATGTTAACACTCCTACAGTACTTGAATACCAATCCCTCATCGACAACCACGCCACCTATCACAGACATTTGACCACACGAAAATTCTGCATTCACTGGCGCAGCCACAGTTGCGGATGGGCCACACCTGTACACTGACTGGAAATATTCTAAGAACCGTTTACAAATTTCAGTAATGTCAGTCACAGGCGTCGCACCATCCATCATCTGCCTCGGAATGGTACCACTATTTCTCAGATCTTTTGTGTATTTCCAGAATGCTTTTGGGTTCTTAGATATTGCCTCCTCACAAGACTTAAGGTATCTATCCCAACACTCTTTTTGTATTTTTTTCTGACGTCGTCGTAGCATTGAGAAAGTGTCATAATCGCGAGGATTATTAAATTTTTTCCATCTCCCATGATACTTAATTTTTTCCCGGACTATATGAACTAATGCCTTAGAAAACCAACTAGGATAATGCTCGTTACGAGTGGATACAAAGCTAGGGACGTGTCGTTCTATGGCGTCATGTAATATGTCGTTAAAAACAGCAACTGCATCGTCCACGCTCCCCGTGTTCAGTCTCGTACTCCAATCGATATTCCCGAGCTCCGACGAGATAGCCTCATAGTCCCCTTTACGAAATAAGTAGATTTTTTTAGGAGGCTCCTTGATAGGGGCAGCGCAAAGCTCAGATAATTCTATTCTAAGAGAGGGATGATGGGGCATGTCTTCACGGGTGAAGGGGATATACGTGGATATGTGAGCCAGCCATTTAATAAATGAAAGGAAGTGCCTTTGGGTCGCTAAGTTTGGGCGCGTTTGGGTCAATGGACAGAGAAACTCTCGAAACACTTTGCCAAAGAGATTCCTTTACAAAGAGAATACATGACATGGCTCCCTCGGTCGCCGGTCGCTGTAATACGACTTGTGTTTAATTAAATTTATAGTTATTTTTGCAACAACATTAGAATTCCTCACTCGTACTTATGAATGTGCTAAATAAATAATTATCATAATAATAATAAATTAGTGTACAATAATCGGGTGATTCAACTTTTTCATGAGTCATACAAAATGAAATTATTTTGCAATCCGCACTGTCTATAACGTCTTGAAGTATTTTCAAATGTTAATTAAAATGAAATTGGTACAAAATCTGCGAAATCCATTAGATATGTACCAATTTTAATAATAAAAAAATACAATAGCGGACCATTTGAGTATGTTGGAATATACCAACAGTATGGTTTGGCGGCATTTTCTCCTGAAAACATCGTTCGTTAGCAACTAAAAGTGTTGTCTGAGCATTATCTAAAAGTTAATGGAGATGTACTCGTACAAACAAAGAGATCAGTAAAACACACAAACGTTCCAGTGGCTATTATGTTACTGTGTCCACAAGGGTACGTCATATTCCCCCTTCAAAGCACCTACTTAGTTAAGCACTAGGCCCGTAGTGAATAAAATCGCATAGCTCAAACGCGGATGCAACGGCTGTGGCTTTGAAGGGATACCGCACCGGTCATTTAGCGTCCATCAAATATGGCACAACGCTTTAAGGTAACATTTTATAGCTTTACATTTTATTTCAAAGAACGTGTACCTACTATTTGAAGATAAAAATAAGTAATTACTGTACCATAAACTTGTCTGGTTTTAACTATAAATTATAATGCTTACGTTTCTGTTGAAAATATTGATGTAAGTAATCAATCAAACAAACAAAAAGTATCGGATCGGCTCCCACCTAACATTGTCCCCTTGCATTGTCCGATAATATGATTCACACGTACCTATAGCTCTAAATATTTCCACGCTTCTTACAACAAATAAAGCGGTATCAGTTGATAATATCCGCTCGATCGTGGGTACAGTACAGATACAGAAACCACAATAACTGATTCAAAATTATTATTTACAGGAAATCGTTTATCAACGTGATACTGGCAGAAAGTCCAGGTAGACTGCCAATTTTTTTTAAAAAAGGACTATCATTGTGTCAATATGGCCGTGTATGGCTATCTCATGCGTGATATAAAACTTGGTAATCTTAAAACAAACAAAAGAGGACAAAACAAAGTGGATAAACAACAGAAAGCGCAAATCTTGTGGTAGAGATTACTAGAGATAATTCCGTATATGTATACGCAGACTCAAAAAGCGTGATCGATCCAGCGCATTTGGTTGGATGACGGCCAACCAAGTAGTGTCTCCAGCGCAAATGTGCCATCGTGGTTTTGTAGCAATATGATTGTCGAATGTGATATACAGACCAGTCTCGAGACGATGGTGAGGTCCCAGGCGGATCGCGTCTTGCCACGTGCTTGCGTGCCATCCTTCCGCCTGCCCAATGACCCGTAGTTGGACGGCACGGCAATCTCCTCCCGTTTGCGTCTCCCGCCGCGTCGCAGCGATGAGAACCAATTTGATACAGAACCGCGGCGCTCCGCCTCGGCCGGTCCGGGCCCAGCCTTGATAAACATTACTCCGAGCGCCAGGGCACGCCGCACATCACACTCCGAAACAAACCGCGGGCGTTGACCACACGAACACACCAATATTAGTCAAGCTATGCCACACGAACCTATAAGCCCACAACGGATTATAAAATAAAAATTTGCAAGACAATGAAGCAAATAAAGTGGAAAACTGAAATGACTGCTCGTCGCCGGAACCATTATCGGAGTAGTTGCCAAAACATAGCTCAGGTGAAGCTACACGATAAGGAATTTTGTTTGCGTAGTGCAAAAAGCTGCGTCGATGACACACCTGATCATACTCGTCGTCGAAGCTGCGCGTGGCGCGTACGAAGCGCATCAGCACCGGCCACCACAGCGCGCCGCACAGCAGGCGAATATGAAAACACATCGCGCGCCATACACTTCCCGCTAAGGAACGCACTCGACTGAAGACAGTCGCGGGCGCCACCGGAGTTTGGCACACTGACAGCTCTACGTAAGTGGATCGCTTATCTTTCTACACGTATGTGACAAGGTCCTCGTCACACCTAAGTACTATTTATTTATCACCAACATAAAAATATCAGATATAGGCAAGTATCAATCGAAGATTAATCTGTTTTCTGAGAAGCTGAGTGTTGATCAGATAAGCAGAATAACAAATGTGAGAAAACCATTGATTCAGGACCAAGAATTAAAAGGACAAAGAATCCGCCATTATTGGCCGAGAATTCCGGTGTATATTACAAACATATTAGGATTCATTAGTTGACGGTTGGTACATGGACAGTTCGTTATCTTTTGTAGTCAGTCACGCTGCGGAAACGGTAGAGGAAACCGATAAAACCGATGAATCGCGGACACAGTCCGGTTCGAGGGAACTCCGCGCAGCAAAACAAACTGCAATGAGTCAACTTCGAAACTACCCACTGTGCAAGCAAACTGTTCCTGCTGTGCTGAGCTACGTTACAGAACTGAGTTATTGTAAACTTCACCTAACTTTATTTAATTACGATTTACGACATTAATGAGTTAAGAATTGCAATTTGCAAGAGAGATTCACTGAAATCACTCAGTTTTGATTGAATATTTCTTGGGATTCTGTAATAGCTGGTCATTTAATTAGAGTAATCAAATATATGCATAATAATTAACCGAGGACCTCTTCTGTCATGTTTGATAATATCGATAAGACTGAGAGCGTATTGTATGATAAGAGCTACATATTTTATCTCCTGACGTCAACATTTTTACAGTGATTGATGAATGACCTAATATCTTAACTGGTAAAGTACTCAAATTACTAATCACGTATAAGCTACAAAATTTAACCACCAGGAATTGTTAATTATTAATTAATAACCGTAATTTGTTCTCAACTTATTCTTCTTCATTATTTTCTTATACAAGCTTTCTTTATAATTATAATGTGTATGAATATGGATTTTAAAATAACACTTTTAATCCAAATTTAAGTTTGGAGTAGACAAGCAAATTGTAATAATAATATACATATTTTTAAATGCGAAAATAATACCTGACTGCGAATCTATGACGCCATCAGCACCTTTGTGTCACAGAATCATGGCAACAATTTATTAACAGACCTTTGCAATAGAACATTAGCAATTCTTAAAGGTTGACTTGTTTAGTAGGAACTCAGTATGTATCAGAGCTATAGAATTATAATTGTTTTCCGTATTATTCCGTAGAATCGAAACTGCATACAGGATACAATTAAGGATAATACCAAATAAAATACAATGACGACATAGTGAGCCGGGGACAAAACAGAAAAATTCTGTAAAAATTGAGACAAACGAATATAAATTTCTGAAAAATACCCGACATGCCAAAACCATTGAATTCGTAGCAACAAAATAGAACCGAAGACCGACGACGGAGTCATAACAATTTCCACTTATCCACCTTATCACTTGAGAACTTACACGTGATAGCACAACACTTAAAACACTTGTATGAATGAAATTAATGTCCAAGAGTCCTAAGTAATTTATGTGAGATATAAATTACCACAACACTACCAATCAGGGTGTAGCAATGATAATGATAACACCGAAAACGAAGACCGCGTGACGCGACTCCCCCGCGTCGCGGTACAACGGTTACTGGCTTGGCTTACTACCTCTCTAGTAAGCTGGGCATTGACGGCTTACGTCAGACCAGTTGGGTCGCGTATTGAATGAAGTGGTTAGGGGAGCCCTTTATTTCGCACTAAAGTTGGTTACTTTTGTATAGCAGCAAGGTTTCAATTCAAATAATTCTTAAATGCATATATCGTCTCTCATTCATAAGTTCACATAATATACGCGAGTTAGAAATACGAAGGATGATGTCAATGAAAAGTTAACAGTTATGTTTACAAATTGAGTCATAAATTTGAGTCACGCAGTAAGCAAATATTAAAACAAACAAATCTCAACTTAGAGCAAAATTAGTAACCCGGTATTAGTAATGTGATGAATATTTCAATTAGATAATAAATAATGCAGTTATATTATAGCTGTACTATTTATTATTTATTTAATTTTATGTTGTGAAAAAAATAATTTACCAGTACTTACATAATAAATATTTCATTAAAATTTGATGTGGAAACTATTAGTATTATTATAATAATAAAAATTAATTACAGTTAATCATAAAATTCTACAATTACTTTGGGAAATTGGATGATGTCAAGCCTCCTTCCTCATCTATCTCAAACATAAATTAAAAATTTATCTAATTCTAGTAGTTTTCTTAATTTATTTTTACGGTAGTTTTCTTCAAGAAAAGTTTCTGTCCCTAATTCCTGAACATTGTGCTTGCATCTTGAAATAATCAATGACAGAAAACAAGATGAAAGGGGCATTGGCAAGGGCCGGCCGACCTTAGGTTCTCAGCCTAAAGATCTAAATAGCAAGATTTCAAAATAACTGGCTAATTCTCCTTCTGTATTTTGTCTGACATTGGTGGAATTATTATGCCTTCACCACAATAAAGGCCATTTTAAAAAAGTGCTTATTGTGATTGTAAGATTCTCTCTGCCTACTTTACGGAGGATGTAGATGCTTGAATGCAGGCAAATGGATGGATTGACCGTTGCTTGCATAAAGCCTCTTAAGAATTCAATTTCCATTAAAAATACAACATTCCGTTCTAAGGCATAGCTCCATATTTGGCTAGATTTCCAGCCAACCCAGCTACTCTCAAACCTACTGAAACACTATAGCCTATTGAAGTAGTGATAGCATAAACAGTAATTGTAAATACTTTATGTTTATGTAGGCATCTCATTTGCAATAATACTTTTTAGAATGAAAAGAATTTGATTTGTAAATGGGAAGCTTACTGCCATGTTTCATAAGTGGATAAAATGCAGTTGGTCATTGAATGATTTTATTGCGAGTCGAGTTTGCTATGTAACGGAACCATAGCAACCACTATATTTTGAAACTGGAATGCAATTCCAATAATGCTTAAGTTTTGATGTAGTGTTTATTTCATTATAATCTGTAGATAGATAGAAAACATAAATCTATCTATTTAAGAGCCCATGTTAATCCACCATTATTTTAAAAAGCCTCTACAGTTTCTAGCTCTGATATTGAGTATTGAATAAAGTTAGTTTGTGCATATAGTTTAACTTCACATGGAAAACAAACCAATTGTATAATCATAGTGACATTTCCCTCTTCCATACAGAGGCCCAAAGTTGTTTATAGCACAAACTTTGATTGTCGCTCACCTTTGGTGCTGGTGGTAGTTGAATCAGTGATAGTACTGAGTGGGATATTTTAAATTTAGATTCATCTATGTAGAATTAAGTTGCATGGCATGTATTGTTGATGACATAGATCTAATGATGTTCTAAGAGTTTGATTCGATACAGTACCTGAAAGTCTGTGTTATTGATACATGTACACAACATTGGATTGGTTTGGATCAATGATTCACTCATTTAAATGAGTACAAAAATAACTAAAAGGTGTTCACTAGATTGGTATAGTTTTTTTTATCTCATTGTTATACAAAACATAGGTCATCTTATAGAGTCACTAAACAAAATATACGCTGACCAAGAAAAGAAAAACCCTGTCACAAGGCCACCACTGCTGGTACTTTTATCATCTGTGTTATGGAGATTATGATGAAAAAACTAGTTTCATTTCATTCCACAATATGGTGAGGGTTTTTATATTTATTTTGGTCAAGCTTTACAAGGCTAACTTATGGTGGTTAGGGTGTTGCTAAGGGGGCACCGAGGGAAAATGTATTAGAAAAATTCTGACTTGTTAAAAAATGAACTATGTCAAAACCATGAAACCTAGTGGATGCGAAACCGACTCTGGTATAGTAGATTATGTTAGGTTGCATTATGACAACCACGATAAGCTTCGCACCTTCGACTTCTCTTTGCACCCCGTTAACGACACTTTGACCTCTATGGTGCCTCATAAAAACCAAGGTCACCCAAATCATCAGTATGAAGATCATTCTTAATGAACCTTGAAAAGAATACTAATCTAACAGGTAGGTAATGTGATACCTACACATTGTTTACAAAATATGGTTGCCAGACAATAACAACTCGGCTGGTGTTATAGGTGTTAAATATATTGGCCACTAAGTATTTTTAAACCAAATACACCAGCATTTATTAAAGAACGTAACTAGACGATGTGAGTTCGTGTCGTTAGTCTAGTAGGTACCAGATAGGGGCAACAAAGCTTCTTGTTTTTAACTGACCTGTATCTCCAAAAGCAACTCGGTCTTTCGACGCCGTATGTCAATCAAAGTCTTTTGCTGCTCAGGTGTCAACTCTGAAAATTACGTCAATTAAAATAACGGTATAGTACCTATTAAAAACGAAGCCATTGAGGTCATATTATAATTGGAAAACAACAAGTCTTACGTCTGCTTAAACTAAACTATAATTTTACCGGTGTGTGTAAAAGGATCTCCGTGATTACTTGCTGCATTGTTTCCTCCAAGGGACAAGTTTTCAAATTCACTTATCATTTCTTTTTATTTAAATTTTAGAAAACAACAAAAGTTTACATCGTTACAAAATACGAGGACTGGCGGCCATATTTATTTATTTACTATTCTTTTTTTCTTTTTTAATTATTCATGACCATGGATACAAGTCCTTCAGTCGAAATCTTAAATAATAATAATCTTCAATTCTTCATTAAAATGCTGGTGTGACACATTTCAATGCTATCTGGAACAATCTGCCACGCTTCTGAACTGTCCGAACCAAAGAAGAAACGTCCCGGACGCAGTGTGACTCTTTAAAAACCAGTCAAGTACGAATCGGGCTGCAACGTTTTATTTGACTTTATTTCATTGTCCCACACATTAATCACATCACAGACATTTCCCGAAATGGGTAGGGATATGCCACGGAGCGCAGTCCGAGTCATTAGTTCATCATTCAAATTTTTGATTACATTGCATTTTATGGTCCGTCATATAGACAGTCATTTATGGTCATACGGTTCGCGGGTGAGTGAAGAGCGGCTTTAAATTGACGATTGAGGGACGTTTTTTTACTCTATGGGGTAGACACAAGACCGGAGACCAATTCACACGCTGTGATATAAATATCACAGTAGATAAATATCGAAAAAAATGATAAATATCGAAGGACTTGTTGCTATTCTCGTATTAACACTTTCGATATTTATCGAGTCCTAGCGATCGACATGCAATGAGTGGTCCTTAGCAGTCGATATTTTCCGTGATATTTATAGTCGACATGTGAGACTGGATATTTATCAAGTTTCGATATTATATCCCGTTTTTGAGAATTAGCCCTCTGGCTGTAGGCCAGCTGGCTGATGGCCTTTGTTATCAAGCCGAAAAAAAGAAGCACGCTGACTCGAAAGTGCTATTTCGAGAGAATGAGTCAGTGCCATCTACCGTAATTTCCTTGTATAAGTACAAACTAGAATAAGTACCAAGTGCTCCTGATAGATGTCGCACGTGTTTTTATGTTATTTATTAGACTTACTTATAATAGATTTATAAATAATTTACAGTGTCAAATGCTTCCCTTTTTCCAAAGAAATTTTATATTATCTATATTTAACCTTTTTGTCTTTACCCTTCCCTGGCTTTTTAAACAAACCCGGATAAGTTACATTTTTATCTATCGTTTGTCAAATCCACCTTGCAGATGGAAATTAGGGGAAAAATGAGCTAATGCGTTCCAGAACGTCAGTCAGTATACATTTTCGCCTGACAGATATAAAGTACACTTATAAAGACTTTACTAAATGCTTATTCATTGAGCCTCGATACTTCCTCGATTCAAAGAGCATATTAATAAGAGACGGAATTCTCACATACTGGCCAACTTGTATACAGAATATATTACCCTAATTAATCAGCGGTCAACAAAAAATCGAAATGTCAAAATACAACATACATAAGAACAAGTTAGATAGCATGTGTCCGCCATGTTCAAACGCCATGAAATAAGGGCTAAATCTGGCGACCGTTTCTGTTCTTCATCGTTGAGCGAGACTACTACTAACCTTGGCCATGCACGATTCCTGCATGACCGCTAAGCTTAAATTTAAGTTCAGTTTCGATCTATCATCAATTCATCAACGTCATAGAATAGAAGAGGTCTACCTTAATACAGATTAAGTGAATTCTACAAGAACCTCTATTAGGATTGGAATGCAAAGCAAGAGGCATCCAGATCCATCTCCCATGCATCCTCGACGTTTCGAATAGTTTTCTATGTAACATTGGCAAATTCTTAACTGCAGAGGCCTATTTTTAAAAAGAAGAAAATCCTATAGATTTAGTGTGATAGAGACAGTTATATAAACAATTCCTCTCTTTCGCACACTTTTCTCTGAAAATAGAAAAATAGACCCACCCCCTCCCCTAGCTAGCAGTGAGCGAATGAGCGAAGTCGAACAATGAGAGCCTGCCTGCTTGCCTGCCTGCAACGAGCGAGCGGAGCGTATTAGCGGAGCGATCAAAAGCCGCCATATACTCTAATCTGTGCAATCGACAAGCATAGCAAGACAGAAATCAAAACCTAAGCAAAGCTGAACAGTGAAAAGTGAATACGCACGTCGCAGTTTAAATTTAAATCAAAAATAATTTTGTTTTGACCTGTTGATAAGTGCCCCAGGACCATTGATGTTAAAATGTGTTTACTTTAAACAAATGGTTGATTTTTGCATTGCCGGTGTTATATTACTATAAAAACCTAATAATGAATGACAATGGATGTATACACTTGAATAATTTTAAGGCTGCGAAGGGAACAAATCCATATAAAATCGTTCACGCATTTTTTGTGTCGTGTACGTCCTTCGAAGCTAGGCGATACAAGGTAAGTACCCCATACAATTTGTAAACCATCGACTTCACACAGATTGAAGATTACCATATATTTCTAAACAAATTATTCCAGCTTGATAACCACAATTTACAAGTATCTAAAAGGAAATGGTGATCAGCTGATTAATGAACTTTGTCCTATTATCAGCTGTTATGATGACTCATGCAAGCTCATACATTTTGTGATTGTTTTGAAGGAATATAACATGTTCATTATACCTATTTTACATTGCTTTGATGAAATATATGGTTCATGTTGCTACTTATATTGTACCAACCAATGTGTACAATAAGTGTTTGAATCTGTTCTGATTTGTTATTTTTGTTGTATGTAAATAAAATTGATTTACAGAATTGTCGTGGAAAATTACAGAAAAAATAAAACTACCTGTACATTATCTTGAGTACTTGTTTGCAGGCGACATCATGTCTGTGCTTTACGTGTGGCCAGCCTGGACCTCGCATGCACTCCTGCCTCCACTGTATCTACTTTGCCTGTTATGGTGGACATATCCAGGACCATTCCAAGACTAAGAAGCACTTCCTCTATGTGGACCTGAGCTATGGGAACATATTTTGTGCTCAGTGCCAAGACTACATCTATGATCGGGAGCTAACTGAGATTGCAATGACCCATAGATTAAAAGAAGCAAAGTAAGGATGCTTGTTTGTTTACATTGGCATTTTTAGTTGAATTTTACATAAGAATTTACATACCTACATTTATATATACACTACGTCATGGGTATAGCCACGGTGGGAAGGGTGGGGCACTTGCCCACATACAAAAATTATACTACCTAATTAAAAAATGTCGATGAATCAAGCGCATTTTCAACAACTCAGTACCAAAACTAGGTAGTTTTAATGTTTTCAAATGCACACATGAAACTGTTTTTAATAAGTACTTTATATTAAGTTTCCTTGTTTTTGCCCCTCCCTGAAGCAAATCTTGGCCACGCCCTAGCTGACTATGTCCCTTGTGTGCATAGAGAATGGAGATATAAGAAAGAATATATAGTCCATTCACTTAAATCGTCTCTCTCTTTGAAAATGCCACCCGGTTTGTTTAAAAACCTATCCTTGATGTATGAAACATTAGACAATCAACATAGTCTTCGTTTGACTAACAAGTTGCGAGTACGGGCGGCATTTTCAAAGAGCGAGACGATTTGTGGGAATGAACTTTACATAAGAATTTGATCTTATTATAGATAGTAAATGGGTATGTCATGTATTTATAGTACTCTGTTGTGAAATAATATAAACAAGAATACAATCTACAAGAAAAATTGTGGAAGACATAAAGAGGTTCTTATAATCTTAAATTTACTAGATTTCACAAGCTGATAAGGACTTTATCATGTCATACGAGGTGTGTGATACCACAGGTAGTCTCTAGTTTACTATTTGGAAATGTGAATCATTGTAGGTAGGTCACGAGCCTGACATGTGAGATACTGATGGATGACTGACTTGTCTGACTTTATTTTTCTTTGTAGGTCAATGACTTTTAATAGTGTCAGCTAGAAAAAAATAAAAGGTCCAGTCTTACATAATATTGGGTATCTAACTACGTGCCTATGTGAACTTTTTCTATAGATTTTTTGGAAATTGGCGGCTCTATCTTCCATTGCCTACGACCTTGACGCGGTTTCCAGTAAAAGTATTTTTTGATTCCCTCAACTGTTTTACCTTAGAACCGGGTTTCAACTTGATCTGTTTTTACTATAATTCTTAACCACATATTTTTGCATCAGATCATTGGGAATCAGCGTTCCATTTATGCCATGGCTGCCTAACAACAACGAAGCTCTGGCGCTCAGGCGTCTCCGCAAACGCCGCCTCATCAGTCCACACACCACTATTGGTCTCCGGGGTCTGCAGAACCTAGGATCCACTTGCTTCATGAACTGTATAGTTCAGGTAAAGAATGGCGGCTCTATCTAGTTACGGATTTTATTATCATACTAGCTTCAGTTACATTCTTAAAATTACAGTTTTATAAAGCTTCAAGTGCATAAATAAGATTTATTATGAATATCTCATTGTAAGTACCTAAAGTACAGGAAAAGAAGTTTCTACAATTAAAACCAGGAGGAAACATCCTCAATTTTCCTCAAATTGAATATTATATTCTGTTAACATTTACTGGTAATTTTGACCTACTTTAACTGATTTATTTTTAACACGACCATCTGCAAAAGGGCAATGACATCTTAATTATCATATGCAATGTTCTCATAAATTTCAGACTTTGATTCACACGCCATTGCTGAGAGACTATTTTCTGGGAGAAAAGCATAAGTGCAAAACGCAAGGTTCCGGCAAGTGTCTCGTTTGCGAGGTTTCCAAATTATTCCAGGTAATAAAAGTTCTCTGAAGCTGACAACGTGATTTGAGTTGTGTAATAAAGTATTGATTTTGAAGACTGCGCCGCACCGCGCCTGCTTTTAAACATATGGCGATTTGCGACTTGTTTTGCAAAGCTATTTATATAATTGCGTCTATTGATTAGCTCTTAGATTTATTTATTATACCTTTATGTTTATTTACCTAATGAAACATATTTGAGGAAAACATTCGAAGAATTAACTTGATTACGATTGCGTGTATACGTAAATGTGATCTCACATGTTATTTATCCTTGAAAAGACTTTGTATTCATCGATTACTAGCCATTGAAGCAACATTGTAATAGCTACAGTGATTCGATGAAAATTTAAAATAAATCACTTCTCAGCTATGTGTAATGTAATAATGGAATGAGATTTATTTTTTGCCATTTTGTTATTGTTAAAAGAGCCTTCCTGGAAGGCACGCCATACTAATTTGAATGCAAATTTAAAAAAATCTTGCTCAATAACTTGATGACGTCCTGGCTTAGGCTCAATTTACATTGCCGCGGAATGGAATGGAAGCGAATTTTCGCAACATAATTACACATAGCATAATGAACTTTATGTCAATTGTGTAACATACAAACTAAATACGAGCCAAAAAAGAGGTCGCGCGATTTCTGGGGAAACCTCGCGCATTCTCGAGAATTCCCGTAGCGGTAAAGCGTATTTAGTTTGTGTTACACAATTGACATAAAGTTCATTATGCTATGTACAATTACGTTGCGAAAATTCGCTTCCATTCAGTTCCGCGGCAATGTAAATTGAGCCTTAGTCGCTAGTGAACCTGTCTTTTATACAAGGTGCCTTTTGTACAGTTGAGCGCAGGTCAACCTACCCAAAATGTAAATGTTTGAGTATCTGAAGTACCTATAGCATATTGCAGAGACATGGTTGAGATTTAATCGAAGATTTTGACAGATGGTATTCTCTAGCCAGTGATCGACTGTACTATGGGTCATTGGCATTTGATAGATTTTGTTTTTCCAACTAAAAGGTCATATATACACATACTCTGATTTGAAGGTGGTAGAACCTGATGTGCAGGATAGCCTGGGAAGGTACCACTCTTTTATCTATTTCTGCCGCAAAGCAGATCCTTTCATTGCTGTGTTTCGGTTTGACGGGTAAGAGAGTCTAATTACCTGCACATGAGGCATACCATCTAAGACCGAAAGGGTAACAGCGCATCTAAAATCTAAACCCTTCTAATAACATTCTATTGAGTTGAAATGTCTATGGGCGATGGTAACCACTTACCATCAAGGGGCCGCCCGCTTGCTCTCCTTATACAATGAAATAAAATGCACATACTCTTCATACTAAAAAGAGGTTTTTGGCCGATGTACGATATTCAAGAAATAGAGGGCAGACAATTTTACTCGAAGAAAACAACCATAAATAATTAGATAAATTGATTTTACGTGGTTGGAGGCTAGAGACCATAGATCACCCAAAAGTTAAAAAGTATAGTACTAGGTTACTTAAAATATAGAGAAGCCCGTAGCCTAGTAGCGAGCACGGTCCGAAAGTGATCGTGCAGGTTAGGCAACGTTGGCGCGGTCGGTACCTGGATGGGTGACCGCTAGTGTAATATTTCATCTGAGCTCCTCCGTGCCTCGTAGAGCACGTTAAGCAGTCGGTCCCGGTTGTCGTTCGATTCAATTCTGACAAATAGGTACGATAAGCAAGCAAGCAACTTAAAATATGAAAATCTTATTTATTGGAAATAATAGCTACTTCATACTGTTCCCAGGAGTTTTACTCTGGCGCAAAGTCTCCGCTGACTTTGCATCGTTTACTGCACCTGATCTGGACACACGCGCGCCACCTGGCCGGCTACGAACAACAGGACGCCCATGAGTTCTTCATCGCCACTCTTGATGTACTGCATAGGTGTGTATCGAAACGTGTTTCAATAGGGTATATGCATATATTATTTTTATGGTTTCAGTTGGTACATTACCGTAAAAAAATATGATTTATATAAATATGAATATTTATTATAAAAATAAATATTGAAACCTGCAATCAAATCGGGCGATTTAAACGCCTCCAATTTGGCGCGGTTTCTGTGACGTCAGCGTCCACAACAGTGTTTAGCCAAAGCTAACTATTTGTTTGTTGACAATCCAACATGGACGCTGACGTCACGTTTCGGTCTAACCAATAGCGTTGTGTTTTGCTATTTTGAATTACTCTCACATTTTTGCCACTTTTATACATTTAAATTCCCAATTAAAAAGCGAATAAATTGAAAAAAATGGTATAGGTACAATTCTGTGTATAGACGTGCAGATTTCCTCACAATGTTTTCCTTACCGTTAGAGCAGTCAGTAAATGTACATAGGCCTTCGAAAAAACCGAAAATCATAGGCATTGCATGGTTTCGAACCTAGAACTCATGGAAGCCTAGTGTCCTAGCAACTACGCCACAGATGCTCTATTCTATTATGCAAACCAAAATTGATTTTATTATGCAAAAACTAGCATGCGAGTATCACAGCAACCAACCAATCGCAAGCAACCTGCAGCTTGCGTGCAAGTTTACCTTTCCACTATTGTGTGCAAGTGTTACAACTTGCATGTAAGTTTTTGTTCAATAGAATCGCGACTTTAGTACAAGCTTTTAGACGATTACAACTTGATCTCAATTGTTGTCCTAGATAAGGAAATCCACAACAGTTCATTGCGCGTGTTTTATGTTTTATTATTTTACCGACATCGTTAAACATTTTAGGCATTGCATGAATGGCGTAGAAGACACGGAAAAGAAGGAGAATGGCCGTTGCAACTGTATTATCGACCAAATATTCACTGGAGGTCTACAAAGTGACGTAGTTTGCACATCTTGCTCAGGAGTCTCCACGACCATCGATCCATTTTGGGACATAAGCCTTGACGTGGCAGGCCCCGGATCTCTACAAGCGTGTCTCGAGCGTTTCACACGAGCTGAACACCTCGGATCCGCAGCGAAGATCAAGTGCTCCAACTGCAGAGCCTACCGCGAATCAACGAAGCAACTGACACTAGAAACATTGCCGATTGTCGCTAGTTTCCACTTGAAACGCTTCGAACACTCGTCTCAGATCGACCGGAAAATATCTGCGTTCGTTTCTTTCCCGGCTGAGCTGGATATGACGCCTTTTATGTCGTCGCACCGTCGCGCTGTTGACGTTGGAGTAGCTGAGAATAACAACGCTCCCGAAGGCGTGTTTGAAGACAACCGTTACTCCCTCTTCGCGGTGGTGAACCACTTGGGGTCACTGGATGCTGGGCACTACACTGCTTACGTGAGGCAAATGAAAGGGAGCTGGTTCAAGTGCGACGACCACATGATCACCCGCGCCTCTCTGCGCGAGGTTTTAGATAGCGAAGGGTATGTATTGTATATTGTACAGTGGGAGACACATCAAGCTGTACTCTGTGGAACCTTGTTGCAATAGGTTTTTGTCATGATTCCTTGACATTCGTATGAATAAGTCAAATATGTTAAAGCGACCAACCAAAGGGAAATAGCTGAAACCACTAGATTAGTCTAGTGAAATAGTGAATGGTCGATTCATCGGTCCTGAGTAGTGATTCCAGGCAATCATATACAAACAGTTTTAGCAAGCTGTGCTCTCTACGCCTATTTGCCGCCCTAGCCTTCAACCTAACTCATCCGTGTCGGTTTCACTCCGACATGTTTCCATGACTGAGGCTTGTTTCCTCCATTCTACGTACCCATAGAAGAATCACTGCTCAGGACCGATGAATCGACCATTCACAATTTCAAATCCCTGCTTTCGTCGCGACATATACATAGCCTGATGTGTTGTCTACTGTATATTTTAAAATTCTAATCTCTCATCAACCTTTAACGTCCCCGTTGTTGGGGCACAACCCTCCAGTTGCACAAAGGGGGCCATGATCCACTGAGCGGGTGCAGTGCTGATTGGTGGATTTCACACGCCTTTGGTAACTTTTTTCCTCAGACATGCAGGTTTCCTCGCGATGTTTTCTTTCACCGTTAGAGCAGTCGGTAAACATATATATAAAGCAAAAATGTGTTTTTGGTAGATTGGCGGATGAGGAGATGGGGGAGTTTATTTTTTATTTTTTAACGGCTGTGGATGCGATATGAAATGGCGTCGCCATACCTAGCTTTCATCTCGTGTAAAATAAAATATAAGAGATAAACCTGATTGTAGCATGAACACTTTTTCCAACATTGCCGTCTAGTATTAAAATGTTGGTTAATCTCTCCCACAGCTCTATGGTCTCCCATTATACATTTTGTTAGTATATTTTTTAAATAACATGGGCCATTTGTCTATTGCAGGTATCTTCTCTTCTACCACAAGACTGTTCTGGAATATGAATGCGATGTTTCCTAGGCTGGAAATGTAACTGATCAATGTTATCTTAACAAATGTATACACTATGGATATCCGATGTCTATAAGTCGATCCTGTCCTAAATATATAGATTTGCTTTTAAATTCGTATACAAACAACTTGATGTGTTTAAATGAAATAATGTAAGCAAAAAAGTCATGTTTCCTCGTGATATTAGTGTCGTTAGTGTCGATAATCTTGTTTGATGTCTTACGCGGAATTATTCACGAATTTCTTAGTATTAAGCTTTAATGTTAACTTGTAGACAACTTCATGAATGTTGTTGAAACAGTAAGTTTTAATCAACTGAATGACTTCTCACCTACTATGCGTAGTTATTGTTTCTCATGCTTACAAAGATTGCTTTATTGAGCTGGCCGTTGGAAGCCCTCAGGCTGAGAACGACAACTTCCTAAAATGACAACTTCCTAAAACGACAACTTCCTAAAACGACATTTTCCTAAAACGACAACTTCCTAAAACGACAACATTTTAGAATGTCAACACCGTCAGAGGCTGAGAACGACAACTTCACTATGAAATTAGTAGTTGTTTACTATTTTTATTACTTGCTACTACGGAACACTTCATGGTTGAGTCTGACTCACACTTGGCCACTTTTTGTACGTTATACACGTACTACAAACTAACAAACAATTCATACTCGAGTGAAGTGCACTTTACTTTTCTCGAAATGCTACTTCCTCATACGTATAAATTAGACATTTTTGACATTTCATAACTAAGGGCATTTTCGGAATTTGTCATTTTCGGAAATTGTCTATTTTGGAAGACGTTTTAGGAAGTTGTCGTTTTCGGAAGTTGTCGTTTTAGGAAGTTGTCGTTCTCAGCCTGAGGGGTTGGAAGTACGTTTTGTATTTACGGGCTTTGTATCTCTTAGGTTCGGATGCCGCCGCCTTGGCGGGGCGCCCGCTCAATGTAAATCGAACCTTAATGTATTTTTATCAACCTGTAGTATAAGGCGGCACTGTTAAACTACGCTGGGTTAAAGAGACTGAAAGAATCCGCGAAAAAGTCCGTCTTTTTCACCTAGCGCGCTTTTACCGTGCCGGCACTTATATCAGTGACTGCATGATGCAGTTAGGCCTGGACTACATGCGCCGGTTTCAGCCCGATTCGGTTCGCTGCAGCCAAACACGAGGCGCTAAATTGCAGTGGGGGGAGGGCGGAACGCTTGTGATTGGCTGCAGCGAACAGAACCGGCGCATGTACTCGTAGTTCCAGCCTTACACTATTTGTGTCTATTGCGTGTATTTTAGCTGTCGAATGAAATTGTTTTATGTTTTAGAAATTGTATTGTAAATTATATTGTAATAGCGTGTCCTTTTAGCATGATTTATCAATATTTTAAATGATTGGTTGGCCGAACAAATGTTTTCTATCTACCTCGCTATTTTTATCATTCATTTGCATTTCGCTTGACGCAGTCATTTGGAGAATAACGTTGGAAAAAAATCTGAATTGTGAATATTGCTTGTTGTAGGTATGTATTTATAAGGTAAAATACACATGAGCGCGATATAACGATATTTTAATATTATACTGATATATTGGCATCGCTACAACTAAACGAAACGTCCCGCTCACTTGTACACAATCCAGTATATGAGTGAGCGTGACAGTTTCGTTTAGTTGTAGCGGCCAACCCGGAATCGATGCCTTTGATGAATTTATGTTAATTCTAAACCGGGTGTTAACACCCAGTAAAATACCTGGGAATGGGGATGCGAGGGAAGGGGACCGCATTCCTACCATTTCCTAATTACGTTGGTGGACCTAAAACTGGTACCTAAAATTGCAGGCCACCACAATATTTTGTGAGAGATTCATTTATGTATCTCTACATTTTAACAATTCCACAAAATATTGTGGTTACATAAATGTATCTCTACATTTTAACAATTCCACAAAATATTGTGGTGGCCTGCAATTTTAGGTACCAGTTTTAGTTCCACCAACGTAATTAGAAAATGGTAGGAATGCGGTCCCCTTCCCGCGTCCCGCCTCTGTCCCCGGTCATCCCCATTCCCAGGTACCTGAATCTTTAGTACCGTTCGCACAGTCATTCATTGAGTAACGCAAATGTGACTCGTTGTCAACTTTTCATACATGTTTGTTCACTTCTGTCTTTAAGGGTGATATTTTATTTGCTTCATACTTTTTTGCAGATTGTACATGTCTGGAAGTTCGACGGATGACGTCACGTTTCTCATTTACGTTATTTTACGCTCAAGTGTATTTATAGAAGCGTGGTTTAAGTAGTTCGTACGTAACCTATGACTGAACTGACATTAGCTTAATGTGATATTTAATATTTATGACTCGTATTAAAGTGTAGTTAGTTTTATGAATTTACATTTTCTGGTGTAGTATGTTATTTTATTTGATTTTATTCATTGATTTATTTTAAGAGTGTATTACTAGCAAATGTGTGATGGGCATTGTCGTCTTCCCAAAGCAGTATGTACAGGCTCCATTACAAAAATATAATTATTTTTTATTTATAAATAAACGAAAATATCAACGTTGGTACCGATTCCCGGATGTCACTAGCTGAATGATTTCGTCCCGCTCACTCACACAATCTAGTATAGGTACCACATAAATAAATCAAGATAGAACGGTGAATTGCACCCGTGTCTCAATCTTGCAATATAGGTACTGCAAGATTTTATTATTTCATCGCCTAGTTTTCGACGGGGACCGATCAGAGCGGCTGTGCTAAAATGCCATTTTGTGCTGTTCGTAACTGGAAGAACAACAGGTACGTAAGTGAATCGATCAAAAGGAGGTATTTCGTTCATAATCACGTCACTTTCGGGGCGTCGCTTATGAAAATGTTGACACGCGCGATTCATATAGCAGTTCGCCCGCGTCACCTTTCTATCTTGATTTATATCCGTTTGAGTGAACGAGACAGTTTAATTTTAGGCTTATATTTAGCGGCGACGCCGGAATCGACACCACTATATTATTATGAAAGTTAAAAACCAATGTCCATTACTTATTCTGCTAGTAGAAAGAAAGAAACAATATAGTTTGCATTTAATAATTTAGTAATTTGGATCCGAGCCTAATCAAGTAATTATAAACATTTGTAGTCTGTATGTTGCGGACAATGTGATAGTAAAGTTGTATCCCGGATATGTTGTAATCTGAAAACAAAAAATTTAGCTGTATGGACAACACAAATTGTATTTTATGTATGTAGCGGTAATACTATGTTGTCGGCCAAAAGGATACGGTAATTACTTAATATCAAGGCTCGATATATATGAAGAGGTCCAACCGCCCGCCGCGCGACGCACTCGTAAAAATACACGGCTTTTATTACTCGATGTATTTGTAACCGCGCGATGAGGCGGTTCGCACGCGACGTTTAAGAACCCGTGTATTTTGACGAAGCGCGTCGCGCAGTGGTCGGTTGGGCATTGTTTTTATATAAACTGAGTCTTATAGTGGTTACTTGATTACATTACAGTGTGCATATTATAGCACGAAAGAACTGTTATTTTTGGCCGATTACCTTGCAAAAAATCCTATACATGTATACCTGAAACCCTAAAATAAGCTTTCGTTTCTAAGTCGCTGTAATAATTGACAACAAGCAGCAACAAAATCTGCTATCATAGCGATGGCACTTTTCAACTAAGTCTCAGTGTTCATGTCTTATTTAATGTCACACATGGTGTATGATCTGTGTAATTAATAGGGAAATAAATAAACAACTATAAATTACTAGTTTTTATTAACGAATCTACAATCCTATACCCATAGAAATCGGACTAATAACACTATCTATAATAACGCCATCCTATACCCATCAGGGAAAACAACTAATCAGAAAGGGAACTATAATGCTATCCATGTCACTATATGACACCCATAACCTCATATCAAGAATACTAATCTATAAAGAGCGGATTTGTAGTAGTTCAAGTAGTTATTGGGTTTATATGGATATGACCAGTGTCATTTTTTTAATAGCCTATAGTGTCCCACTGCTGGGCAAAGGCCTCTCCATTCCATTATACTCTATCCTCGGCGTCCTTATACCATCCTTTTTGGAAATGGTCGATATCGTCCTCCACCTACGCCTGCCTCGGGGCCGCTGTCCGTCTTGTAGCACCCAGCGCATGGCGATCTTTGCCCACTTTTCCGGATGCATGCGGCATACGTGGCCTGCCCAGTCCCACTTCAATACAGATGCTTTGGTGATTGCACCAGCAATGCGTGTTTTGGAAATAAACCAGTGAAATAAAAAGGAAAATAAATGTTATTCTCATTAAAGGAGTATAAAAACATATAAATCCAATAATAGCTACTTCAATCCGCTCTTTACTAATCCATATATGTGCATACGCATAGATATTATACAGTTAAGACGCCACAATATTATTATTAGACTTGACGAGTATTCTTGATCCGAGAGGACACCCCATTGAAAGTATTATGTCACTCTGTACCTATACAAAGATGAATGTGGCAAAAAATACCAAAATATTATAAAATCAAACAAGCTTTTCGTAACTTTAAAATTTATTTTAAAATATCACAAAATAAGAGTATAATTTTATGCTTCCAGCAATGTTTATTAATACAAAATAATTGTGATTTCTGAATAAATAAGATCAAGGTGTTTTCTCCCTAAAACTAAGGTCATTTTATGACATTTTTAAATAATTTTCTTTATTCTAAGCATCGAATGTCTTCCGAGTGTAAGGTCTAATTCTGTTTAATTTTCTCGAGTATTATGCGTTTGGTGACACATGGATTTTAAGCTTCTAGCTTTTTTAAACGGGAGACAGTGGTTATAAAGACTAGATAACATTGTTCTCAGGATATGAGTAGGTACTTATGTAAACCCTCAAACAGGATTATAGTATTACCTGCACACTAAAAGAAAATTAATAGTGAAAATATCAATATGAACAACTTATTTCTTTTATGCGGGATTTTTACACTAGTCAAAAATGTCACAAAAGTCGAAAATTATTTTATTTGTCAACTATATTACTTTGTGTTCATTCCACCGAAATAAATCAAGATAGAGCGGTGACGCGGGCGAGCTGCCATGTGAATCGTACCTGTCAACATTTTCATAAGCCACGCCCCCAAAGTGACGTGACTACGAACGAAATACCTCTTGATCGATTCACTTTCGTACCTTTTGTTCTTACAGTTACAAACTGCACAATAAGGCATTTTAGCACAGCCGCTCTGATCAGTCCGTATCGAAAACTAGGCCTGAATGAATAAAATCTTACAGTATATTAGAAGATTGAGACACGGGTGCCCCCGCCCACTTCACCGTTCTATCTTGATTTTTTCTGTGGTTCATAACCACGTACTACATATCTTTTTTGTGAGCATAGTTTTTTTATGTGAATGAATGCAATGAAGCACACTAACGTATTTTGTGGCACACGTGAATTGCAATTTGCATAACATACGAGTACACAACGCCTCATCGTTCGTGCTAATTAAATAGTTTTATAATTTGTATAATAAATGTACTTAATTTACTAATTTCGAGAACATTTCCAAACTATCACATGACAATCAGACTACATTTTCAAATCTTTCAATAACAACAATAATATGACGAGATACAAATATTTAAGTGTGTTAGCTAACATAATATGCATTATAAATAGTTGCTTTCTATATTATCGCATAAACAGCGATGGGTAACGAATATAATGACTGCTGCACTATACTATGAATACTTCAATGTCGTGAAATATAATTTACTTGTACTCTGGGAAATCGTTGTTCTGATGAAGTTTTAAAGCAATAAAACATAGCATCAAATATAATCAGGTAATTGACGAAATTCCAAAGAATGTTCGACTAGTACAGTCAAAACAATAATGATAAGCTACCTCTCATCACATATTATGTGTTCCACTGTATTCCCTGACCAGGATCGTCTGGTACTTTTATATTCCATATTATGGAGTTTGCTATGAAGAAAATAGTTCCATTTAATTCCGCAATATAGCGATTGTTTTTATTTTTCTGGTCAGGTTAGGTGTCAGAATAGGTGTGTCGTGAAGATCAGTAGACTAACAATTTAGCACAGAGTGTTCTTAAACCCTTCAGAACGGCTCAGAACGTCTATTAAGCAAATCGATCTAGAATTTAATAACTTTTGCTTCTTTTGTAGGTTTCGCAAAAATATCATTCAACTATTCATACAGGTCAGCTGATGTGGAATGAAAACTTAATTTCGTACAAAGCTTCGTAGTTCGGTTATTGATACTGAGTCACTCTGCTAACAATACAGAATTCCTGCATAACATTCTGTGCTAAGTTGTCAGTACTTCGCCTCAGTGATTAATCATTTTAGATTAGACCATTTTAGACAAAAATCTAAATGCCCGAATTATTAGAAGCTACTTACCAACATTTACAGAGCACAACATTTACCAACACTTACAGACGATCATCCCTCAAAAATGGCCCTGAAATGGTACCCATCAGGTATACGCAAGCCTGGTCGTCCGAAATCCACATGGCGCCGGTCAATTGAAAACGAGGCAGCCACAATACGAATGTCCTGTCAGGAACTCGAAGAGGCCGCGCAAGATCGCAATAAGTGGACAGCAATTGTTCGAGCCCTATACCACAGCAGGGGGTGACAGGAAGAGAAGAAAGAACTTACCAACATTTTGGTATTCAGTTTTTTGCTGATACAAATGTTCAGTTGGTCAAATAAGCACTTAGACACAAAATAGATAGGTAATTAAAAGAAAGGAAGCTTTACTAGCGCTCTGGCTCCAGGCATTTGCACATTGCGCGCCGTCGCTTATGCCTAGTTTACATTCTAATTAGTTATGTATACTGAGGTTAGTTGACGTGAGAAGCAGACATAGCGTCCACACGTACTGACGTAGGCAACGATACCGATCTCGCTAAATTAAAAAATAGCTAAACAAAATGTCACACCAACTCTTATACAATCTAGCATATGAGCGAGCGAAAGTTTAATTTAATTTTAGCTTTAGATTTATCGACAATTTATTGAGAGTTCTTTTGATTTCCTCTGAGATCGCCTGTACGCGGAGCGCGTGTGTGTGTTTTCGCGCGTTTGTATTGAGCTGACCTTCTGGTGTATTCTGTGCTGCCAATAGAGACGTTTTTTTCTGTTACTTATCTATTTTGTGATTGAGGCGAGTAGATTACTTGTGTGTGAGATTCTAGTTGGTATTGGCGGTGGGGGCGGGTGGTTCGTCGAGCAAGCTCTCCAACTGCTTGACGTCGGTGATGGGCAGGGAGCACGCGTAGCGACGGCAGACATACGCTGTGGGCACGTCCCCCGCCGATCGGATGCGGGTTAGCACTGCGAATGGTTAAATTATGTTAGGACACTAGCATCGATTCCGGGGTGGCCGCCAAATTTAATGATGATCGCTGAACAAAACTTTCACTCGTACACAATCTAGTAAATGTCTAAAGCGGGCTCTTCACTCGCGCGCGAATCGCGCCGCGACAGCAGGAGTGTCTTCGCATTCGCGCTTCGCGGTGAACCCCGTCCGGTGTCGGTTTTTTGTCCCGCGACAAAGGGTTCGCGGGGCGCGTACCCATCGACACTCGTGGTATTGTCGCAATAGCGTATGAGACGCGGTGACGAGCGGTCGTGCGTGTTATATTACTTGTAATTAAAATTAGCGTTTCGTGGAGTAATCATGTCGGATAAGAATCAGTACCATTATGAATATTCCTGTAGCTGATTTGAAGAAGAAAAAACCTCAATAATGCAGATTTACAGAACCTACAATAGTGTGACACTCCGTTTGTATCAACCATTACCATCATCCAACGTGGCACGGACACGGACTTTAGCTAGATTGTGATCTAGTCTACAAAAGCGACACTAATTGAGAGTATAACTCACGTATGTCGGACATACCGGCGGGCGATTCAGCGACGGGGTCGGCGACGGCCAGCACTCGGCCGGGCAGCAGTCGGGATCGCACCACGCGTATCAGCTCTAGGGTACGCGGGTCTGACCTGCCGCCTGATATTAGTACCTGTATGAACACAATAGTCTAGAGTTAGGCTACCTTTGCGAGGAAGCGAGGCGGTGAGCGAGGAAAAAATCCGCCAATAGGATCCGCTGTGGTTGGGCGTCAAGTGCCCAATGGCAAGGACAGTGGTGAGTGCCTGGCCAGTGACCAAAAAGTCAAATAAAATTTGGATCCACTGGCAAAGCAGCTTGCAAGCCAGCTTAACTCGCCACTATCCCACCGGTTTACACCACTGTCCTTGCTACTTGACTTACGCAATTGACTGGGCACTTTACCAGGTGTAAATCAGGCTTAAAGGCTACAGTTAAGAACCCTGTTGCTGCAAATTCGTTCATTAATAATTACACTCAACACACCTGGGTTGGCGAATCATTATAGAACATCAGTGCGGACATCATTTCAGGTAGAGCGGTAGGCGAGTCATTCAATCTTTTGGCGAAAGCCACCAGTAACTTCATGGCCATGTCCCGCTCTTGTTCGCCGCCTTCAGTTGAAGAACTCTTATCGTTGTAGGCGGCGAGGCGCTGCAGATTGTGGCAGGACACACTGTTGCCAGATGGTTCTGCGCCATCTTGGTCTGGAAATAACTCTAAATTAAAAAAGGGCTCCATGGTCCTAAACATTTGAGATCAAACTCGAACCATCTAGCTATTACCGTTCCAGAGATCCCATCTGACATCAAACATACTCCAAGATCTTCGAAACCACTGATCCAATTTTTATCAGATATGGCTAAGAACACTCTTGACAAAATTCTCTATTAAATAAACAAACCAGGTCCATCCGTTGTCAAGTTATGAAGCCACAGACAAAGGTGTCAAACTTATAACACGCCCTCTCTCGATCGATCGGGGGTTAAACAAAATATTTTACAGTTCGACCGCGACTGCTAGGTCTTTGGGGTAGCGCCGCGGCGAGAGGCGGATCTACTCGCTTTGCGTTTTCGCCCCGGGCTACATCTGTTGCAATCGTAAGTGCAACCTAAAGGAGGGTACTCACCAGAAGCATTCGCGTGTAATGTAGCAGCTGTCAATCGAGCATTACAGTGAATACGTCGAGACGCGCATTACAGTGCGCACACTTGTAATGATACAACTTCAAACAATGCAGTAGTGAGTACGGAGCCGAGCATTACAGTGCCCACTACTTGTAATGTAACATGATAGCCTCAATGAATCTGTGCCGATACTCATACGAATGTTCACCGACGTATCACACGCTTGTAACATGCGCGTGTAATGTAATGCTCGAAGCTGATCTGTTACAAAAGCGAATGCTCCTCCGGTCAGTAAGCGCCATGCCTGCCATCGAATTCATATTTGTTACAGTACACGAGCATGCTGCCGGTGAGGTTCTTAAGGTTCGGCCGAGCCATTGCGATCAGACTATAAACGTTAGTTGACATGTTTATCTTACCTTCTTTCAACCTCAACACAACAGTGGTATCTTCTTCAGAACATGTAAAATATCCTCCATTTTGTAAGTCCCAGAACAATTCGTTCTGTTTCTGTTGCAGCTCGCGCGCCCAATTCCGCCAGCTCGCATCCAGTGATGCCTCATAAAGATCTAATAAACCTTTGATGAGGAAAGCATAGTCATCCAAGAAGCCTTTGATTGGCTTCTCACTAAAAACATTAATTTACAAAGATTTACGTTTAATAAACGTAAATTAACTAAGATTTACGTTTATTCTAAGTTGAAAGGCACTTACGCTTGAGTGATAGTTCCATCTTCAGCTTTATAGCAAGAATGCAACAAAGTCTTTGTAGTAGAATCATACAGGTGTTTCTTTATGAATTGAGCAGTTTTAATAGCATCCTCCACATAGTCCTTTTCTCCCAGGCCTTGGCCTGCTTGAGCTAGACCAGCAATCATTAGCCCATTCCATGAGCAGATCATTTTACTGTCAAGATGTGGACGAGGTCTCTTCTGTCGAGCTTCATACAAGATGTCAACACAATCCGATAGGACTTTATTTAACTGTTCCAGAGTAAGATCATATGTTTTAGCAGTTATTTCTTTACTCCCATAAACAATCAAAACATTCTTATTTGTAAGCTCCCCATGAGGATCACTTTCGGGAGAAATGTTTCCATCTTCCTCAACATGGAAGTAATCACAGAAAACATCTAAATATGAGGCAGAATCAATCTTTTTATCACCGAGTAATGTTTTCAATTCATCATACTCCCACACACAAAATGCTCCTTCTTTCTTATGAGCAGCACCAAAAGTCGGATACGAGTCTGCATCTTCAGCACTATAAAAGCCTCCAGATTCATGTCTCAGATCCCTATTTACGTACTTAATAATATCACGAACTACATCAGCGTAAAATTCATCTTTTGTTGCTAAATAAGCATCAGTGTAGGCAACAGTCAACTGTGCTTGATCATAAAGCATTTTTTCGAAATGTGGCACATGCCAATGATTATCCACAGAATATCGAGCAAAGCCACTAGAAATGTGATCATGGATACCACCATTAGCAATTTTAGTCAAAGTATACAGACACATGTCTAAACATTTTTTTCCTTCAGGGTGAGTCTTGTCACGGGCATAGTAATGAAAGAGAAAGTTTAATATAGAAGCCTGTGGAAACTTAGGAGCCATACCAAACCCACCAAATTCTGGTTCATATGTGGACATGTATCTACGGACACATTTGTCCCACGTGGCTTCTCCAGGTACAGATGTAGAAGAGTCAGGATCAACTATTGCTATTTTCTGTAATGCGTCTAAGATACTGTGGCTAGCTTCAATAAATTGAACACGGTTTTCTTTCCATTTCTTGGCCAGAGAGAGAAGAACCGTCTTAAAGCCTGGTCTTCCCCAACGATCTTCGGGTGGGAAGTAGGTGCCTCCAGTAACAGGTCGTACATCAGGAGTGAGGAAGACAGACATGGGCCACCCACCACCTCCTGTTGTGGCCATAACAAACAGCATGTAAACTCGGTCAATGTCTGGTCTTTCCTCACGGTCTACTTTAATGTTGACAAAATGTTCATTCATAACCTTGGCAATGTCTTCATTTTCAAATGATTCTTTTTCCATAACATGGCACCAATGGCAAGTAGAGTAGCCTATTGATAGAAAAATCAGCTTATTTTCTTTCTTTGCCTTGTCTATGGCCTCTTGACCCCAAGGGTACCATTCCACAGGGTTATGAGCATGTTGCAGCAAGTAGGGTGACTTTTCATTTATCAATTGATTGGTGTGCTCTGGTTTCTCAACTGGGTTTGCTTCAGCACTGGGTGTAGCCATTTTTATTATGTTGTCACTGAAACTCCTTGTAAGTTGTGGTTTAGCTAAATTGCTGTGACCAAATGATGACAATCTGTAAATAGAAGGTTATGTGTTATTTGTGAAAGCTATTTACCATAAAACAAAACTAAGAGAACATCTATTTAACTACAATCAAAAGATTTTTAAGATTTTCCATAAAAGAAATTACAGTAATTAGGTAACTACAAAATATTTGACAATTTTGTTCTGTACCTTTGGAATAAAATTACAACTTAAATCTTCAAATGTCTTCCTTTAGTTCAAAGTACTGTAATCAACATTATAATCAATGCAGTAATTAAATACAATTAGGGAATTACAATTACGATTAACAGAATATTATCGAAGCTCATAGAGTAAATACCACAATATTATAATTATAACTGTAAAAATTTAAGAAAGCCCCTACTTGCCATTGTGGAGATCCCCTTACTTTTTCCTGGTCATCATCAGGTTCCTGGTGTGGGAAGGGTACCATGATCCTAAACATTTAAGCTCAAATTGGAACCATTATACCATTCTAGAGACCTCATCAGACGTCAAAGATAACCCAAAATCTTGGAAACCACTGGTCTAATTTGTATCAGATATGGCTAAGAATAACTAAAAATAAAAAACCATGTATTAATCGGATCATCAGTCGATAAGATATGATACCACAGACAAACAGGTCAAACATATAACATCCCTTCCTCGGTTGGTCAGGGTTTAAAAATCAGTAGGTAAAAGGAAGTCATTTTGTAGTAATCAGTTTATTAAAAACAGCACAATCCAACTTTAGTCTTGTAGTTTCCCAGGAGGTTTTCATGGACTCATTTTTGCGCATTGAATGCAAATGTAACAATGCATGGCAATTATTAGCATTTTTATAGCTGAAAGTTGTCGTATTTAAATGAACAATTGTGAAATCTTGTATAGTCAGTTAGGTTTTTAGACCTCATTGCATAAGTCAAGGCAGGCTATGTGTTTGCCTTTTACTATACATAATATGTAAACAAAAACAAGGTCACATGTTTACTAATACAGATAGGTCACGTTTATTAGTACCTAAACTATATCTGGCATGTCGTAGATAACCAAAGTTTTAATATACAAGAAAGTGAGTTTCTAGAGCTATAAATACCTTTTAGAGAGGCCCAAATCTCTGTGGCAACAAACCGGGTTCGGCAGCAACTGCTGCTCCTTGGTGCTCTGGTTCAAATTGAAATTCTTAAACCTGTTGTCCCCTGTCGACAGACGCCGCAGCAACAAGACGGCACGGCCAGTAGGCATAATAATGCACTCTGGTAGGAATTACTGGTTATACAACATTGAATTTACGAAAATTATAGCAGCTTGCGTCACAAAAAGAGAAATATTTATTTTGATTGATTTGACAATCCAATGTCACAATTGACATTTTCTGGAAAGTGTTACTACAATAAAAAAATAGTGTTGCCACATAGAAATGGTAGAAAAATCTACCTTAGTCTACCATCTAGAAATACAGGGAGTACACAACAGAGGCCGTTACTTGCTCGGATAGAAACTCGGCCGATATTTCAATGTAGTTATAATTTGATACATGTTTGTTTACCGTACATACTTTGACCAAAGCTGTTTTAAATCCTCCTTTTGGGACTAAATCCGAAATAAGTAAATGTAGGTATCTACTATTACGAAAAGTTGCTTGGCAAAAAAACATGTACCTATAATAAAATTCTCCAAGCAACAAGATTCTCCAAAAAAATCACTTTTATTACGCTGACAAAAATTGTTCAGTTAGGTAATATTCAAAATCTTTGACCCGAAAACCAGCGTGTCGCTGAGGTTTCGACCATTTCATTAACATAACTGTGTTGTACCTTTTTAGTTACTGTTGCTTGCTTATCGTATGGTTAGTGGCCAACCTATTTGTCAGAGTTGTTCAGGCCCCCCGTAGGCATCTGACATGGCTTAACGACTGTTGTCGAACAACAACAACCGGGACCGACTGCTTAAAGTGCTCTCCGAGGCACGGAGGAGCTCAGATGAAATATGCCACTAGCGGTCACCCATCCAGGTACCGACCGCGCTAACGTCGCTTAACCTGCACGATCACTTTCGGACCGTGCTCGCAACTAGGCTACGAGCTCCTTATTACTGTGATATGTGTCAATGAATAAATACTCTTTTATTTATTTATATCGACCTTAAACAGCCCTGTAAGTATTCAGTAGGTAGGTACATACTTTATAACCCTGTATAGATTTATTTTTAGTTTCTCCCCAGTATTACTCGTATATCCACCCTGGGGGGAGTGTATTAATTATTAAGTACAATTATCTTTCGCTAACGGTATACGTCCGACAATTATATAAAGTTTAATAATTATAAAATAATGAGTAACTAAGGGATGGAACATGATTAAAACTAACAGTTAAAACTAATTACACAACAAATACCCTGTTTACACGTCACGCTATAGCAGAGTAGTGCAAATTAACTAAACTGTGACACTAGGACACTCGGCATGAGTTCATGACACTCTCTAGATAGGGGTCTCCAAAAGCCACACTGCATTATGTCCTCCAGCACACCCTCTTATGATATAGAGGGTGTACGCATGCGCTGAAATTCGGACGCCATTCTCACTTTCACTGCGACCGGACGTGTTTTGACGTATCTAAATGTCCACCGCGTTTGATTTAATGTGTTCTTGACACGAAATGTGTGATATTTCGGAAATGAAGTGCCGTGTGAAGTCCCCCTTATGATAGTGGTGTGAATGATTACAATTAGAGAAGCCACGGTGAGTGTTTATTGGTTATGTGGTGGTCGGCATCGTGGGTTGTTATTGGCTACCTTTTTTGCAATGTAAACATTGCCTTATACCTAAATGGGATGTGAAGAGCAGAAACACCTATTAATAGGTTCGTTTAGTTTGAGCCAGTTTGAGGGTTCCGTAAAAAGTTAAAATGCATGAAATATGATGATGAATAACATGTAAACCTACTAAACTGATTTTTTGTTGCCTCTTAGGTAACCGTCATAGGAAAATATATTGATAAAATTATTAGTTGCCTAATCTACCCCTCGGTGGAATAAACTTGTAGTTAAAGATGCTCTACATATTACTTAGGATTCTACCTTTACATAAGTAGAGTAGTAGGAGTAGAGTAGAGATGTTTGCTGATATAAATGCATAATTAAGTTCAGTGTCAGAACGTGAATTTCTTTCTTAGTAGATATAATTTAAAACATTCCACATTTGTGTTATAAATGCTACGAATAAATGCAAGTATTTGGATCAAGGTGTAGCGTTAAGTGGGGTATGAAATTAAAGTCCGTTGCCATGGCAACGTCAAGAGGGTTGAAGCCCCCTGGACCCGAAATGTTGCTTCCGTTGCCCTCTCTCCTCTGATTGCCTATCTCAGTAGGAAATTTAATTTTGCCCGAAGTTAATGAACATAAATTGAATAGTAATATGATATTATTAATCACAAACTGTACTGTACTTATCATACAATATATCTCTATGTTCGAAGGTCTAGCTGGAAGAAGTCTCTAATTTAGAGATAAGCTCTACCTGTGTATGTCTTTCTTGTAAAACTGTCCTTTGTAAAAGTAAAGTAAAGTAAAATACACTTTATTGCACAAATATAAAACAACAAACATGAGATAGAAAAAAAAATGTAGGCGGCCTTATCACTAAGAGCGATCTCTTCCAGGCAACCTTCGGGCAGAGGAAATTATTTCGAGAAAGAGGTAGCAGGTGTGCAAGGTTTATGGAAAACGTTATATAAGAGAAATTTATTTACAACAATAACATAAATACCAAGGTAATTTATGTTTGTGAAAATAAAGTATAAAGTACCTATAACATAGTCCAGTTAGACAGAGCCGGATATGTAGTATGTAGCTACAAGTTAACTCTATTACCTACTAAGATCTCAACTGACTTTTTGTTCATACCTACTTACGTCCCTATTATGCCTGCTGAATGATTAACGAAATGAATAAAGTAGGCACCGAAGTCGACCTAAACGATCCAAAGACGGCGTTTAATTAGAATTTTGTTCATAAAACATTCATTGTTTTACCAGTTGCTACCCGGGGGTAGTTCCACTCAAATATTTTACTACCCGACCTACTTTATTATTCACTGGCCGTAACTCCGAGAATAATTGAAGAAACTGGGCTTTGGGCTCGGCTCGGTATGTTTATTGTATGTGCTCACCCTCATGACTTGTAAATAATAGGCACTCCCTCTTATTAGACTCTTTTAGGAAACCGACTTCATTCTTGTTAGAACAGAAACTTGACTTTGAATTAACCACAACGATTGTTTGCGTTCCAGGTGCGCCGTTAAGAAGCCTAAAGAAAAAATCCAAATCACGTGCCTTATAATCTTCCTCCATTTCTCTATATCTTGTTACGTAGTAGAATCAGTCAATATTTCCAGTCCAAATTGAGAAGATCGTCCATTTTTTTTAAAGAAGACAACTTTCGAATCGACTATTCTGTCCAAAAAGCTTTTTCGACTAAGTATTTTATCCAAATAGAATCTTGTTCCAAAATTGACTATTAGATTAGTGATTGTTTATAGAAATTATAGAAATCAAGTTATTGTAGTATCACTATTTATAATTTAAAAGTAATACTCGTAAAGTTCGGTGAGTTGAACAATAACTGTGAAATCATGTCAGATTGAAAATAAAACGGACAGAACGAGTATAGCAGAGTGGATGGTGTTGACAGTAAGATGTCAGTATGGGTGGGCAGTGGCTGCGGCGGCGGCGGCGAGGTGCGGCCGCCTGTCACCACTGCAGCCACCCTCATGTCCACCAACACCTCTATGGAGTCGGGAATCGAAGCAGGAGTCCTTCCTACGGTCACGGGATCGCTCGCTTCGGCGAGGGATTCTCTGGGATCGCTCTCCCGAGCAGCAGAACCCTTGTACGACACGGATCACACGGATCTTGGCTCGGAGTTGGATGAGGCGGAGATCCGGAGGGAGTTGATGCATGATGTAAGGTTCATGAAACATAACTCTATGGGGTAAACGTGTCATGAAAAACTTTAATCTGCATGTTTGCTTTCAGAAATGGCGTCTCCTGTTTGATAGGGTAAGTAAACATTTATAAAGATAAAGTTTAATTTCTCGATAAAAGGATAATAGCAATGACGTTGTTGTAGATAAAGGGGTACGATTTTAAGATTTATTCCGGATTGGTCCCAAAAATTTCGCCCGAATTTATGTTAATATGGTATGGAATAATTTTATTGAGGTTTCTCAAGGTTCGCTTTTAGACCCATTATTTAATTTATCCATTGCAATTGCAAAATTTAGTGTGTATTGTATGTTCTAAGATACAATCTCAGCAGATCACAAGACACATCAAACGTTTTCGCTCTTCGCTAGACAAATAAAACGATATAGACGTTATTTAAAAGCTCGTAAATATGGCGAGTCTGTCACCATAAAAGTTCGAGTTATAACACGCATATTTCATAAAAACTGTCATTTACGATAGGGTAACAAATTTCACAGAATATTCTTTGTTTTTGACTGATTAAAATGTACAGAAGCGGGTATATAAAAACTTTTATAAGCAGATAAAGAGTGGCGGTAGCGCCGCGCTTCAAACGTTGTGTCGTCACGTATGAAACATTGAGATAATGCAGTTGGAAGATAGGGGCGCTTAACTTTTTGTTCCACTCTTTTTGGAATCGCACGAAGGTATAACAGCCCTAATATACACGTGTGAAATAAAGGTTCCGCGCGTGATTATGACGTCCTGGGTGCTCTTTTGAAATCACAATAGTGTTTCGTACGTGACCATATCGTTTTATGTGATTAATTTTATTTTAGGGGGGTTTCCTTATATCAAATGTTGTTGCAGTTTGATCCGGAGGGTTTCGGAGAGATCCTGTGGTCGGATTTCTTGCAGACTATACAACATCCGGATTTTGTAGCACAAGTTTCGTCCCACAAAAGAGAGGTAACTAATCTTACTTACTTACTAAAATTTACTTTTTTATCTTGTTCATAAGCGCAGTAATCTGAGCTCATTTAACTATTTCAGATTCTACTGGACAAAGCTAGGAGTGCAACGAGTGACGCCATTACATTTCAGGAGTTCGTCAATGTGGTGAGTTTAAACACTAAATATTGATATACATACTTAAATAAGTGTAGTTTATACATTCCTCATCCTCATGAGCGTCGGTGGCGTCGTGGCTAGGACGTCAGACTCCCATGCGGGAGGTCCAAGTTCAAAACTAGGCAATGCCATGTACCAATGAGTTTTTCGGTTTTTTCAAAAGACTTACGTACTTTTACCGACTGCTCTGACGGAGAAGGAAAACATCGTGAGAAAACCTGCACACTGAGATAACCAGTGTGTGAAATGAGGAAGGCAATGTCAAACCACCCCATTAAATCAGCCACGAGAGTCATTCTATGTGGTTTAATTCCTTAGAATGATCATGACCCTCAGCAATGAGAGACACGACTTAGAAGAGATACATTCCTCATTTTACAGAATTGATGGTCCAAAACATACTTTACCTACCCAATTAAGTTCCATAAATTCTTTTTTACGCTCACGTGTAATAAATACAGCGATATATGCGTCAGTGTACCGGCGCTCTTTACCTTCGCAGTGGGTTAGGTTATGTCCCACAGCGCCCGCCTCCCACAAATACAAGACAACTAAATTAAGATGCAACGCCGATTACGACCAAGTCGCGCGCGTCCGAAAACAACACGAGTCTCTATAGAAAAATTATACATATAAAAGTTTCCGAAGTCCATCTTACCGAAATATTAGGGGTACGAAACGTAAACGATAAAGTTATAGGAAACGTAACTCTCATTCCGAAAGGATCCAATTCCTTATCGGATTCTTACTGTCGCGTCTCGAAAGACGATAAGGTCCGGCACGATTTATTCGGTGGACATTTATTTTTGTATGGTAAAATATATTATCTTAAATGCGTATTAACACTGAGCACCGTCGTTTATTTTATTTGAATTGGACCCTTAACTTTTATTAAATTAGGTAAATACTTAAGTACATAATTAATTCGTTTTGTTCGTGGTATATCAACTTACGCCAAGTATCTAAATCTATTTAGAACAGTTTTATCAGCATGTCTTTCAATCAATAGATAGATTAATGATCTACTGCATGTCAAATTAAGTAAGTACTTAATTTGGAAAAAGTAAGTACAATAGGCGTAGGTATCTCCTACAAACTCTACATTAAATTCTCCAGTGGAAAAAAATAATTTCTTACTAAACTTTAACGAACGAACTATACGAATATACCTCATACATAAAAAGTAAAGTGAAACATAACTGAGATTTAAGAGCTGGTTAAATTAATTAGGCGATCTGATTAACCCTCATATATCACTTTAATGCACGAATGTGCCAAATGCAAGGGTACCCTCAATTAATTCTTACTCCGAGGTGTATTTTTACCAATATTTGCATAAAGGAATCTTAAGAAGCACTTTGGCGACCTAATGCGGGTCGCGTGATATATGAACATCCTTCGTCCTTGCTTAAATTAATTAAGTTATTAATTTTGTCGCGATATAAATATTCGAAAAATTTTAAGATTTGCCTTCTTCGTTTATTTTTAAATGTCTTTTTTTTTAAATATTAACGGTCACCTACCTATAATAGAAGTTTATGCAACTGACACGTAATTACAGCCTTTGTAAAACGAGGTTTTAGTTTTTGAAAAAAATTGAAAAAAACGAGTTTTACAATGGCTAATTACGTGCAGCTGCATACAATACTTTTTCTACGACCATGAAATACCTAAATAATCGAAAATGCAAACTATTGTGAAGCGTCCAACACGCCATGACTGCTCGTCAAAACTCCGTCGACAACAGTGCGTGGTCCAAGTTGTCGTCTTCTGTCGACGGCATTTAAATAAGTGTTCATTACGTAACGACCCTTAGGAATTAAGTAGTTTGTGTTGCTGATTGTGGTTTCACAATGAACAAATTACCAAATGGGAGTAGAAAAATATTTTTGTTTACTCTTAGTCTTGGTTTGTCTCACAGGCGAATGCCTCCCCATGCCTCTTAGAAACATCCCAATCTTTTGCTATACTTGTATATTTTCATGATACCTTAATAAATTAGCTTTAAAAAACAATATGAAGGCTAAAATAAAAAATAAAGTGTGTAGTTTTAAGTATATTATGCATTTCCTTGGTAGAACAAGCTGAAAACTCAGATTGAAAATGTTGATAGTGTTGAATAGCAATAATGGTACGATGACTGTTAAAATCGTCGCCTTCTCGAATTCATTTCTTAGTCGTCTTTATGGAAAAATGTTTTGCGTACAATCGTGAGGACAGTCGTAAATCAAAATTAAATTCGACGTATAAAGAGACAACGAGGGACAGTGGAGGGTTCGTGGGCGTTCACGGTGCGGCATTCTTATGCTAATCCCTCGAACCACATTCAAACGGGGTGGGCCAAATTGTTATTTATATTGTCACCTCGCGCTTTTTTGTTTGGACAACTCCTGGCCTAAATTACTGGGCTGACTTCATTGTATGACTCTAAGAGTATACCTACCTTTTGATTTAGTCATAATAATCATATAATCTTCACATTTTATACGTATCTTTCGATAATAGGAGATAATCCTGCAATGTTTTACCACTAGAGGCGCCACTAGTACAGTTACAAAAAACATTCAAAATTATGACGTACCGTGTACGACTTAAAGATGATTTTGTTCTAAACATAAGATAACCTAAATATATTGCTTTCAATGACAATAATTTGATAAATAAATAATGATTATTTTGATTAATATTGGATGATTTTACAAGATTTTTGTTTAATAAACTTTAAATTAGCACATAAAGCCAGATATCAACATGTAGATACGTACCTTTCCACCAAATTCCTTCAGACTCGCGCCACACTGTTTTAACAGATTTTTTATTTTGAAATGGCCATATGATGCCATGATGTGATCACTATTTTACTATTAAATTAATCCAAATAACGAGAAATTCGTGATATCTTCAAAAATGACGTTTTGTTTTCTTATCTGTTTACGGAGAGTGCTCTTGGCTCCATCTACGCTACGCTTTGCGTTTTATGCCCTATTAGTCAAAGAAAACAGTGTAGAACTACGTCTCTACGTCATCCTGACTCCTTTTTTCGTTTCGTCAACGAGGTATAACATAATTCATCTAATGTTGTCGCCTTACCTTAGTTCGCCTTGTATCTCGGTTGCTCGTCCCATTTGTAGAGCATGATCTATGCAGTGTTGCCACCTAAGTTTTGTAAAAATCGCTAGGATTATATACCCAAATATTGCTAGTGTATGGAACACTGGCTATAAAAAAGTGGTTAAAATGTATGAAACGCCAGCAAAAAAATGACGCTGACAAAGTCAAAAAACAGCTAGATCTAGCGACAAAGTCGCTAAGGTGGCAACACTGTCTATGCCTATATATACGTCTATAGTGTACCTTGTTTGTACCTATCCTATGTAGGCAATGATTTGAAATTCACGGACAGTTAGTCCGGTTTCTGTGGTTGTAGGTAATGATTTGTTGCTACCTCTCAGTGTCAATGTAGAAACATCCTGCTTGCTATATTGTTACCGGACATAACGTACCATGAATGTAGATTTCAAGTCATTTCATGCTACGAAATCCTGCCGTTTCCCTCAAAATCTCTAGTCGTTTTTGTTATGAAAATATGCTTTCACTGGCCGAATGCGAGTGATTGATGTAGAGACGGTGACTCGAACAGAAGCTTTTAGGCAAATCGCACTCGGTCGGCGAGGCAATTTCCTAACAGGAAATTAGTTCGCCACATTGTTATACACGTCCTTACATAGGCCATGAAAACGTTCACTTCATTTATTAGCTATTAATCTAAATGTTAATTTACTCAAAACCAGTAACAGCTAGATATTTTTATCGAAATCTTTGTTTGATCAATATCAAAATGTAATGTTAACCCTCGAATGGGAGCAGCTACGTATCAATACCTGTCCCATAATACAAAAAACTTTTGAGCGTCGCCGCTGACCCTTAATCAATTATGGGGCGCTAACTGGAACATGGAAAATGTATTAAAGCTCGCTGTGGGAACGCCACACGCCTACAATTTTCGAACACTCATAATGTTTAATTTGAACCTTTGACTATCTAATCGTGTTTAGAATTTACAAGTGTGAATCTTTGGCAATACTTCCAAATAAAGATAAGTGGAAAGAGATAGTGATGGGAAATACAATGTGACTGGCTAGTGGCTATGTACTATCTATTACATTATTCTTTTAACCAATTTAAATGTAAAGTTAATTGAAAACTAACGTGCATTTAGTCATCCCTACTTCACGGTGCGTATCAAATCCAACATTGGGAACAAAAACAATTACTTAATAAAACACACCTCAATCAAAATTAATTGCTTTCCGCATTAATCTCTTTATCTACCCTCACTACAAAATAACGTGTCCGTCCGTTCTCCAAGGTAATGGAAGCAATCATTCCAGATAAGATCCCTCTAATGTGAGAAAAGGTAGACGTTCGGTTCGGATCGTTAATTTAATTTGAAATAATAAAAGTTATATCCATCATTTATCACTTTCGACAAATTTATTTTTAAATGCCCACTTCGACGTCCTTCTTATCTGTGACTGGCCAGCAGGGTAGGGGCAAAAAGACGAAATGCTGGTAATAAATAGGCGTAGGCGTGCCGCTGTCAGCGAGGCGTCAAGCCGTCATTAATTCGAGGTGGCGGTGACGCGTCGGCGCTGGTGTGTGCCGCAACCCGTCGCTGGCGCTGATGTTGGCATGGCCATGCGTCAGGTTAGAATCATTACCACCGATACCACTAAAGGGTTAACATTGCGAAGAATTTCACTTATCGATGCGCCAGGGCGCTACTTTCAATTTCAGACATTTACAGAAAGTACTTAAGTACTGATGTTATCGTCGATGAAATAATTCAAAAGCTTTTCTACAATTTTTACTTACCCCCAATTTCAAATCTCGACTGAATTGCTAGTATACAGGAAAATTCTTCTTGATCTTGACAAAATCAAACGGGGTGTTTTTTCACCGTTGCCTTCACCACTTTCAGGCACAACTACCTAGCATGCCGGTTTCTGATTTCAGGTAATCCAATAAAAATTAAAAAATAAATAAGAATCCATTTACGTCAAAGGCAATTTGGTGTGGGCACCTAATTCGTTAGCAGGTCCTGTCGAGGGCGCATTCCTCCGGCGAGTAGGTTTTCGTGTTCGGTCGGCGAGCCTGTCCGTAACTCACGCGGTATCGGTGCCATCTAAATTGAGATTTTATTGACGATTACTGTTCTAGACGATATCGTTGCGATCTTGGCGCCCGTCGGCCCTCACCGCGCCTTTGATCCCACTGGGTCCCACTTCCCACTCCCACACCTGATGAAACGCTGAGATTTTGTTTACTCACCTAAGTAAAACAAATAAATCCAAACGGAGGGGAATGCTTTACTTTCAGTACTCGTAATTGGAGAAGATTTCAGTTCTTTTATCCGGTGGAAATATTTATCGCATAAAGAAACGTAGATACCTAATGTGTTCATTTTTCGTTCATTAAAATTACGACTGAAATAAATAAAAACATATTTCAAAGCTATTAAGGTCGCTAAAAAAGAATAACAAATGACAATCAAAATAACAACGAACCCTAAACATTTAAACGAGTGTCAATTGACATTGATCCAAACATTAATTTCTATATCACCTATTGTTTGGAAGGACAATGTGAGGCATTTCAAAGGGCCTGGCATTTAGCGAACTCGAAGTGTTTTTCCCTTCTCCTGGACACCGATAGCCATCTCTGAGATTCACAATCAAATTATCATACAAAAGCGACAGCACACTGTCTTGGATAAATACACGCCCATAGACGGTGGAGGAGGGGAGGGGGGCAGGTTTACAGCCCCCCCCCCCCCCCCCCCCACTTGGCGCTTTTTGGACCTGTAGGTATCTTACTATTTTTTTATACATTTCGGTCGTGTAGGTATTGAGCTTTTGTATGATACAGCTCAAATTTTCGCGATTTAGGAGTTGGTTCTATAGGTAAAGTTGTTCAGTTATGGATACTGAACTGAATATCCCCCTTTCGGGACTACAGGGGGTTTTTGTACCCTGTAGCACCTGTAGGTATTAATTTGAAAATATTGGACCCTCGAAATCTTTGGATCCTCCACCCGAAATAATAGTTCACTTTCCTTACAAGTTCTGCAACTTTTTACAGGGAACCTCACCACAGTCATCATTGTGAATTTGGGTTGAACAAAAAAGGGCGGCATCCCTCCGAGTTAATGCACCCGGGAGGGACAAATGATGATGGCCGGAGGTCGCCGTGGCGAATTGTCGGCGGGGGTTGATGGTCCTTGTAATCCTAATATTTTTTCTCTACTTGGGTAAGACCAAGACCACACCGGAGCAAATTTACAGCAATTTCACGCGTGGCGCGTTCTCACGCACCTGTGCTCTTACAATGGGTTTGTTTACGTTGAATGTTTCAATATTAGAGTTAAAACATAATGCCATTAAGCTTCATTAAAGCTTCGGTTTCAAAGTTTCCATTCTGGCGCCTTAAGGTTGAAAAGTTTTCATGATATAAGTGGGTAGTTACTTACCCTAATTCAATCAAAGGCACATCAATTTATAAAGTGTACCTATCAGTATCAGTAATTAAGTAGGTACCCCATTTCCTCTGATATCGTCGCTGAAATGCAGAAGAATAATAAATAGAAGTATACCTACTATAGTTATTTATATTCAAGTATCATAAAAGCTCTCTTAATTAGTAGGAAATGGAATCCTTAACGGGGAGGCGATTTACGACAAATATTTAAATTGTCAACCATTATTCGGCTATACATATAACCTTGGCTTTAAATGGTTACGTAATTGAATAAACAATGACACTAATAAGCCATAATAATTACAAGAAGCCCATTTCTGTCTTTACTGACCTTATTTGAATATTAAGTAGGTGGGGTCATAGAATATAAATATAATATATATTAATACTGTATAGTACAGGGTCCTTTATACCATATTCATAAAGGAGAGAGGAAAACAAAAAGGAGAAAAATATACAAGTTGTCAAACAGAGAACATTTTTAAAGCACGACAAATATGGAAATGTTAATCATATCCTGAAATAGATAAAATCTAAGTTGACAATGACATTCACGTTGTTGAGCCGGTGAATGAACTGTTGCGAATATGTGGAGGTGTCGATCGTAAAGTTTCCAAAACGGGCCCCCTCATGATGATGGCATGGGCCGGTGACATCACCCGGTAACAACAATAAACACTGCTCCGAATAGCACCTCACCATCGCCACCACGCAAGTGACATTTTAAAATAAGAAATTGTAATCTAAAAAGGATAACAAAACAATTGAACAGTTATCCGAGAACAAGGCGGCTGCACTTGGAATGCCGCTCTCTATATTTAGCGAGCTCGTTTGCGTTGTGTCGAAATGAATAATATAATATGCGAGAACAGAAGTTGAGCGGCGCGTATAAATTAGCAGATAATCGACCGGCATCACCTGCCGAAGCCCACGACTCGTATTCCGAACCTTGATTTACGGCGCAATCTCTTGCTATGATATCGAGAGCACGTGCTTGCTATCTGCCATCAAATTTAAATAAATAAACTTCGTTATTATCTGTGCACGGAAGTTTTCAAGTGCTGCTCTCTGAGGTGCCACATTCTAATCGTTATTTACAGACGTGTATCCTGTTTGTTGTCAGCGCTGCGGCACGCGGGGTTGCCCCTGAAAACGTTCGCGCCTGATCAGGAGATAAGAAAAGGGCAATGCCAGACGCCCTGGACTAAATATTTACAGTGACTGTGAGGAAACATAAATAGTGTACGTCCGACAGCATTCGTTAGTGCTGTTAATTGGATTCGTCATGCAGCCGCGGGCGATTACTGGCTGACAGTCGCCTGTCGACACCAGCGGATCATCGCTCCGGATAATCACTGCCGCCCGAAATGCTCGGCTCGACACACAATAAACCATTGATTACGATGAACGATATTGACCACCACAAACGTAAAAACAAACAACACAACATAAGAAAGAAAATTGAAACGAAAAACAATGTTTAAATAGAGAGGAATGTAGAAAGCGCGGTATGCATTTTAATAATAAAGAGGCAATGACTGCAAGTGGGAATGCTCAGAAGCGCGAATTATCCATAGTTATGCACATAGAAATATAGGGTAAACGCCCCTAATGCAGGCGCTAGTGTGTACTTGACGTCCAGATAATAACACATGTCGTACCTTTAGATGCAATTAAGGTCGCATTCTCAGGAGCTACCAATTAAAAGAAGCAGTGGGATCGAACCTCGACCTGTAGGAAGTGTCCGATGAGATAGTGATTGCTGTTCTCGGAAATAATAGGCAATGTAATCACATGAAGGCTGTTATTTGTCACGCTATTTGACCACCTCTCTATATTACTCGAAAATCTGAGTAAATCTTAAAGTCGTTACCTTTTACTCATGCATTTACTTTGGAATGTTGAATGCAACGGAAAAATATGAAAGTCATTAAATTCATTATGTACAGAAAGTGGTAATCTCACAAAATTAATCAGCATTCTACGTTATTGTTTTTGAAATATACGTGTTTAAATGGTATAATTTCATGGCGGATGAGCAAGGGCAATTAGCCAGTGTGCGACGTGAGAGTGGCTGAGAGGAGATAAGGATCGGCTGAGTGTAGCCAGAGTTAGCCTCGGAATTCACGGGTCTGGTTCCAGCCCCGGTTCGGTTCGCTGCAACAAATCATGTGCGCATCGCCCTTCCCCACTTGAAATTAGCGCTTTTTGATTGGATGCTGCGAACCGAACCGGAATGGAACCGATCCCGTGAAGTCCTAGCCTTTTTGTTACAGTGCGTTGGGCGACGCGTGGTTGGCCGGTCACACACTACTGTGTACTGACGTGCTTCTTGACCCAAGATTCACACGAAAACCGCTATGCGCTGATTGTTTTAACAGTTTTAGCTAATATTTTATAATATTGCTCATTGTGTGAACTAACAGCAAAAAATGTAGACACTCGATGAAGAATATAAAGGCCAATGCCTCGGTGTGAAGTCAACATGTCTACAAATTCAATCCACCATTGGTTCTCCTCGGTTTTTTTCCATATTATTGTTGAAAACCAGTGACCGATTGTATAAAACATATATAACCTAGTAGTATATTGATATTTTTTTGGATCCAGTAGCGAACCAAATAAATTATGCATTTTCTGAGTAAATAATTCATTCTCCAGGATAGGATGGATTAAATTAGGATCCAATATAATGAGTTTCATGAAACGCTATTTAACTTATCATCAAATAAGCCGCTTATTTTTAAGATACAATTTAGGTATATGCTCGTACAAACAAAACGTAAGAGGAAGGTAAGGACACGAATGGAATGTCTCTATGTTTAAAACTTTAAGGTTCAGACATTATGCTTACAACTTTACACTCTAGCAGTTTTGAGATTTCATTTAAAAGTTACTGCGAGACATGTTAAAGATTTTCGTTTTCACTAACTGCCAATTGACCTTATAGATAATGACGTGTACAAACTCCAAGTGTTTGTTTAAAATAAGCTCAGCGGCTAGGTGGCAAGCCCCAGTGGTTTGGACGTGCGTGTTTGACTGGTGTATTAGCGTGCGCCCGCGCCGCCGAGCCGCCCTCGCGCCTTTCTCACGCCCACGCCCTCAGCCTTTCTTCTTTATTGCTCACTATCCACGTGCATTGTTCTAAAACTTATCCATCTCTGTGCATTATAGAGTTATTATATCTATTTATATCGTTATGATTCATAGACATTTACATTGCTGATTGTGTCTGAGGTGCCGAATAAAAATGTTGATTCAGTAATTTCTTTAGAACTATCGATGATTTAGTTTAGGTGCACTATACCAGACAGCATTTCATCAGCTTCTCAGGAGATCAGACGTTAATCTCTTAGATTAGTACAGTAGTTAGTACAGTAGTTTAGTACAGTCGCTGATCTCCTTCGCTTTTCCTTCAGTTAATATTATTGGAAGTTAGATAGGTTTTAAACATATCGGTGAATAATAAAGCGGATTCATTCTATTTACATCCGAATCGGAACGGAACTAAGCTTGTAGCTCGCTCACACTTGCCACACAAGTAGACTCTTTTTAATCTCCGGTTACCGAGAAAACGTCAGAAATAAGTCACAGAGGCGGCCGGACATAATGTTCAATTGTTACAGACCACTGTAATACGTTGTTTACTCTACATTAGTCTCAGTCGCAGTACAGAAATAGAGTCTTTGTCGCGCAGTTACCGAGGAAATAATGGCGGATAAAGGATTCAACGCTAAATGCGGTGTGACCCATTTGGAACTTAATCCGATAACACCTCCAGGATTATGGGCAGGGTTGATATTTTTTTTGCATTTCCCGTAGGTACAGAAGATTTTTTTGCTTTACTATACGACAAGAGTGTAAAATGTTTAGAGATCTTTCTTGCTGAAGCTGAAGAGTTCCTGTTAACGACTTTACTTGTTTTTCTACAACTTTTGTTACGATAAACATATTAGTGGTAAGATTTTTTACATTACCAACCATTTACCAACCAATTGTTGACAAATGGGTAATGGGTATCCATATGACCTTCGCTTAGTCTTAGGATGGTTTGGGTAATGGTTTATGTCTTCAGCTTTCAGAAGAGAATCTTTCTTCAGATCTTTACCTATATCCGTATGTGCCTTGTCTGGTTGATATTATTTTTAATTGCAAACATGAGTGAACGATGTGGATGACGTCACGTCTCCAGCTCGTCTCGCACGCTGCATGTGGGTAGACAATAGGTGAGCAGTGGGCGGCGCGGCCAAAACTCGAGCCTACGCGGTCACGCCCGCCCTGACCCCGCCGTAGGGCTGCTGCGAATACTATTATGTTTTACGACAAAATTAGTTTTTTATTTAAATAAAGGAAAAAAAAAATTTTAAGCGCAAAACAAACACAGGCGGTGCGCTGACGGCACGTCGATCAGCACACGTCTTGTGATGTTTTGCGCCGCTTCCCTTTCATATAGTTTGTTTGAAAATAGTTTGAAGGGGGCGGAACTCGGGCACAACGGCCGGCGCGCCGCCTCTTAATCTACTTGCATACAAAATATATGAAAGCGACGGGTGCAAAACAGACAGAGGCAGCGCGCTGACGTTGCGGCACGCCTCTTGTATATGTTTTGCGCCTTAGCCTTCTCTGCCTCTCAGTCACGATTCTGTCGCTATCAAAATTTTAAACAACTGCATCTCTATTTACCGATCGCACAGTACCTACATTGTGTTTTAATCATATTTAACTTTGGATAGAACAATAATTCAGATAGGTATTTCTAATAATATGTCCAATGAATTGAATTTGGTGTAAATAATGTAGAATTTAACCCTATGTTGCTTGCACCTAACTTAATTTTTTATTTGTAATCTTCATGTTACATTTTTTAAATGAATTTACGTAATTAAACATAGGTTATCTGTGTCTCGGTCGAATTTTGTAGGTAAGTAGCATAGCATATCTCTCACGTCCATAATCCCCGAGGGGGTAGACAGAGGAACCACCTTCATTATAGGTAGTTCCCACTTTTCGCCGTAAGATAAGTAAGTTTTTCCCGTAGGTAGGTACGAGAAAGTTAATTTTATAATTACTCATTTGACAACCCTATAGCCGCGTGTTGCTATTACAGCTTTTTATTTGTGTTATTTATTGATTAATTAGCATACTTCTTTTACACTAGGTACATAGCACACTACAGCTATATACGCCGGCAAGTTAATCGCGATAACTGTTGAACCTTCTACATCGGACGTTGTTTCTTTTATTGCGGCGGTCTTTTCGGTGGCCTACTTTAAAAGAAAGAATAGCAACATTTAAGTGCCTACTTTTTATCTGGCAAAACCGCTCAATACTGTCCGATCTACAACCATCGTTTGCTTCAATTATTTCTTTTGATATATCTTTTGTTTTAAGGTAGCTTGTAAATAAGATATCTAACAAATCTATCTACAATACGTATTTATATAACCACATACATATAAGTATTTTGATAGATATCAAAATTTAATAAAGCGTCTGTTTGTCATTTGTTCTTCAGCTCTTAACTTATTAATTGCCCTTAAAACTTTAAACCAATTTGCATAAATGACATTTAGTAGATTAACATCTTGCGTGGACGATCTGATTTTCCTTAATGAGATAAAAACCAGTAAAATTGCAGCTCTATATCATGTTAACTTAATGACTGTCCGAATATAATAATGGCATATATAATGGTAATGAGATGCTATCCGTAATAGGAAAACGCCTTTTAAGCCTTTCCTATTAGAAGAATATTAATTATGAACAGCCTGTGAATGAAGTTTTGTTGTCACCAACGCGAATACAATTTTTATGGTTTTATGAACAAGTATTTTTTTGGAGACGTATTTGTTAAATTATTAAGTTATTTTAAGCTCCTGCGTGCCAAAATCGTCCGAATGATGGAATCTCCAAATCTTAGGAAGTTCCTAAATTTCGCAAGTTTTAGTAAACATCATAAGACAAAGTCCAGAGTTACTGCGTCAGTTTGGTCGGGCCTTAGGTATAAAGAAAATAAAATGTAAGTGGTTATAAGACTTATAATAAGTAATGATAATATATCAAATGAGTATTGAGTCGTTATGACCATGTAGGAAGGAGTCAACCGTTGTTATTACCAAATCACAGTGCGGTGTGGTATGCGCACACGCGGCCGCGGTGGCCGCCCCCCGGAGACTTTGTCGGCGCCCCCCGCTGCTACCGTCCCTACTTACGTGAAATATTACTATAACTACCTTTACAACACTTCTAATCCTACCTCGCGTTTTAAATCGTAATCCTTTCATAATAAAAACGTATATGAATGTTTATTCTTGGTGACTGTTACGATGATTTCGAATGTGAGAATGAAATTCTGCGTTTGTTTTGTCACTTGCACGTAAACTACCTATAGTCGAGTGCCGCTCACGTCTTAATAAAGAGACTGTGTGGAGTCTCGTTGGCCCACGTGTCATTTCTCAGTCTGGACTTTGATAAATAAAGGCAATAAAGCTAGCTCGTCCATTTAATTCTACTACGTAGACGTAATACTATTATTTATTCTGTGGTTCTACTTTTATTGGGTACATACGGTTAGATTAATAATAACTACCTAACTTACTTCATTATTGTAAAGTTTAGAGCTTGTACTTAATTAAGAATTATTATGTATCAATAGTATCATAAATAAATACCTACTTAACCAAAGTTTCTCAATGTTTGCTCAGAATTATGAATTGAATAAAATGACTTCTGCGGATAGATTTTTACTTTCAGCTGTATTGATATCAAAATATTTTTAGGTAAGTAATCACTATGTCAAGAAATATACCTACCAATCAGGGTTTCCGGGAGAAAGTGGAAAACTGCACTATACGAGGCGGAAACCCAATCCATCGCGAAGGACTAATATTTGGCCCTCGTCAAGGTCCAACGAACCAGGATCGAGATTCCAATTGGGATCTCGATACAATCGAAATTATTTCATCAGTTGCGAAATCGATTCGTCACCGGTCAACGATGTGATCTACCGTCGTGACAGGTGCGGGACCGTACCGACACGCTCCGGATCAGTAGCGATCGGCTATTCGATCGATTATTTACAAATAATTGGCTTATCTCGGAACTCGAACGCTACCGAACGATCACGTTTATTACCAAAAAATCGATTTTGTCAGTCGTGCGGAAGGCTGTGATCGATTATGTAGAACCAGTGATCGTGGTGAAATCTTTATTAGCTACATCTATAGGTACAGTATGTTATAGTATCTACATCTATAGGTACAGTATGTTATGTAGACTTGTCGGTGGCCTAGCTAGTGGCTAGGACACCTGACTCCTATGCGGGAGGTCCGGGTTCGAAACCGTGCAGTGCCATGTACCAATGAGTTGTTCGTATTTTTCAAAGACTTACGTACATTTACCGACTGCTCTAACGGTGAAGGAAAACATCTTGAGGAACCTACAATAATGTAGGTACATAGATTATTTACAGTGTGGCGTTCCAATATTTTTTCTAATTTTGATTTCCTATTATATTTTTGTTTTGTTATTATAAATTAGTGTTATACTACATACTCGACACACTCAACAATCGCGTATATTTTTGACAGACCTATACGTTTTTTAAATTTCTCTTACATACCCGATTACGGTGGCTATCGCGAGCCAGCCGGACCGCGCCGGCAGATGCAACACTGCACCGACATACTGTCCTCGCCGGCGAGGGCGAAAATCCCCTAATAATCCTTCTAGTGTGTACTCTACACGCTATCGGCACATTCCTGGCCGATTCTCTCCGACTCTGCGTTCCGTAAGCAGTGGTCTAAGCCGAGTTCCGTGCCCTATGGGTGCCCTTAGGCCTATATAGCTCTCTCTTCTGGCGCCTTCAGCGCTAGCCCCAAAAGCCCGGTGAAACAGTAAAGGCCACCTGAGGCCCCAACAGTGGAGTCCGTATCGAAAGATAAAGTTCTCTTACATTTTTTGTGTAATATCTACTTATAGGAATGAGAAAATCCTTACTTTGGGACATTTTGCGACTAATGTAAGACGATTAATGTCGAAAAAGTGCGTGTCTCAGTCATACGTAGCCATTGATCTCGCATTACTTAACATCTGCTGATTTTTTTAATCTCCGGGCATATCTCAAACGCGAGGTGTATAGGAGATTCAGCGGCGACTTCAAATTAAACATTTGAATCGGAAAAGAGCCCAAGAATGCTTGCGTTATTTGAATGATGTGATTTTTTTTCTCACAAATATCTGGAAATAACCGAATTGACCTAATATTATTTCAAAAATATTACACTTCTCGCCCACGCTAAACTTTTACTTATCAGTTCACATTGTATTTTTTGAATATGGCACTGTTTGTATGTGAGGCGGAAAGTGTAAATAAAAAAGAAGCTAAACAACTCACTCAAGGCGCATCAGCATGCAAAGCAAAAGCTCTCGCATCGCAGATAAATCACAAAATCAGGCGCAGGTAGCGCGGTTAGGGATGGGGACAACGGGCTGTCGATGGAAAAGCTCCATCTCTCTTTAATTTTATGATTTGCCTCAATAAGATGAGATATACACATAATGGTGAAATTTGAATCATTTGTTTTATCAAATGAATTTCTTAGATTTTAATAAATTCTTTAGAATTACGAGTACCTATTTTATTTATGAATTCGTCGATATAACTAAATAAAAATATAATAAATAAATTTATTTAACGACAACACTATACAACGGAAAGGTACAAATAATACTACAAAAATTATATAAAAAACATACATATCTCCTAATAACGAGCCTACGATTAGCAACCACACTAGGTAATCCTGTGTCGTGTGTGTGCGCTGTGGTGGGGAGTGTGTGTTGTGTTGTACCTAAATGTACTGTATGTTATGTGATTTGGCGAAGTAGAATTGTGTGAGTAATGTTGGTGTCTCTATTTGTAAAACTAAATGATTTGAAAAATAATTAACAGATAAAGCTATGCGAATTTTAAAAAAAAACTAAAAAGTAAATAAAGCCCAGTGGGTATTTCCGCTAAAAATACCTACCCGATACCCAAACCGTCAAACAAGATGTACAACAACAAAGAGGTCTGGTATGACAAATATAATATAAGAACTGGACATGTATATTAATTTCACATATTTAATTAAATTATATTTGACTAAAAATGACTAAGTAGACCACACAAAGACCAAAAACAGACATTCTTTCTTACATTATAACTCACTGATTATTTTTGCCAATGATATAATTTTATAGTAGTATATTATGAAACCTGTCCAATTCATATAATTTGTAAGTATGTGGAGGTAAATAACTATTACAGATATCGACAAACCCATAAAAACAGACTCCATCACTGCTAAGCCCCATTTATAATTTATAATAAGTTAATTTTTGACATGCCCCGTAAACCGATTACTACTAACAAGGTGGTCCGTGCAACATCCACGTCCCTTTCATTCCCTCTTTCCATTTGTAAGTTTGTCTCTTTTTAAAGAACGTGATGATATTATAGTGTAAACACATAGTAAGATCTCACCGATTGCCACCTTTAGAGGATTGTATCGCAGTGTGAAAGAGTGTCTACTTTTATAATTGTTATTTTATAAAAAGTGTTTGATCCGCCGCTACTTTTATCATTTTTGTAAGCAGTGGAGAATATTTGCGAATGCTTCAAAACGTATAGATATACTTCTATACACTACACAATGTCATTCGTTTATATTGTACAGTCATGTACTCGTACAGTAGAAGGCACATCAGGTATTTTGTCGCTTTAACTTAGTTGACACATTCATACTAAAGTGCTAAAGGAATTATAATAAAAACTTATTGCTTGATGTGTCTTCCACTGTACTACCAACTCACGTCTGAAATTTATTTCAAAAGTCACAAAAAATATACATATAGGTAGGAATATCAACATAGTGCATAAAAGATATCCTACAAGTGAGAAATACTTCCGTTGATTGCCATTTAGACGCTGTACAAGAGAGCAAAGAGGACTCTGGTGCTATTCCTGTCTTGTCCCGGACTAGCCGTTCCCGGAACGCGGCGGAAGTCCCGCTCGAAGTCCCGCGAGCCGCCTCCTTATTAATGGCCTGTTTAGACGAGCTCCTTTGTTACTTGCTCACGTCCTGCCACATCAACACACCGCATACCTAACGTCCACACTAAAACGTGTTCCATATCCTTTACCGCTTTTATTTGACTCCACAAATAATTCGCCTAAGTAAAAAAGTAACGGATACCGCTCCAGCTCTATGCGTCGTTGTCTAAAACAATAGGTTGAAGGATTAAGGTGTGCTTTAGCGTATTCTGTCTCAGTTTCGACTAGTTTAAATGGACGTATCCTGTTGTCAGATTTCCTGGCGTTAATCCTGTGGATCGGGTGTTTAAATGAGTCACGAGCCACTGCTGTTTGTTTCTTTGATGTTTTAATCGATGTTTTCTGTAAGGGATATTTTTAAGACGTTCGATAGTTCGTGATCAGTTGGACCGATTTCCTGCCGACAAAATGTCGCATTCTTCGGGTACTGCTTGATCTGAGAATTCGTATCATTGTACCTTTGAGGGTGACAACGGTGGTTATAATGGATTGATACAGCGGTACTCAAAATGACCGTGAATCACTGCATGCCGTGATCGTGACTCAAATCCGGCGACATTCGCAAGGCCGCGCTACTGGCTGCTGGCCCTCTTATATCCTGCATCCTGTATTTATTATAGACGCAGGACTAGATTGTTACATAATGAAGCAAGACTATAAGAAGGAAAATATGTGTTGCTAGAGTAAGAAAAAACAAACGACTCGTTATTGTTCCAGTGTTTCTACACAAAAAAACGCCAGGAAAAGTCTGGATTGCTGAAAGACGAAACTGCTTATGCGATTTGTCGGATTTTGTAAAAAAAAAATTGGGGGGCAATAAATAGCATACAACCCGACGAATTTCGCTAAAAAATCTGGCAACTCTTGCTCTCATAGGAAACTCTATCTTTGCTTGATTCGATGTCTCTACCTTGATTTTTACTATTTTATTTAACTTATTCCATAGATTTCTAGTTTTGATTCCAGTAGCTTTCTACTTCTTAAACACTTGTTTTAGATAGGTGGGTAGTAGATACGAGTATAATACATTCGAGTTGAAGAGTAATGGGCACTCGTGTGGGTAGAGTTTGGTGCAGGCGCCGATAACCAAAGACCCGGTCATACACCTAATCACACCTTCAATTCTCTAAAGTGAGTTAGGTTGATAGCGATCATAAATCTTTTAACTAATTGTATTGACCTTATCATAACAATGCTGCTTGCCTACTACAACTCTAAATAAAGTGACTAAATAATAAATCAAAGAATAAACATCAAACATATGCACCATAATCTACTTATATACTTACCATGGGTCTTAAAAGCAAAAAAAACGAGTAAGTTTCATTTATTTTCAATGCGTTGCTTACCGCAATGGGCTAGAGCAGATGATTGCTCAATTACCAGGACCTCCTTAGTAGAAACACTAACAACAATTACTAATTTAAGCTTATATTCGACCTTATTACGATGTAGATAGATGTTTTTTGTATTAATCTCAGTCGGCTTCTCAAAAGGTGGTTCGGAGTCAGCGCCTTGTCATTAGTGCACAATCAAACATTGTGTTTAGAGATCGCCGACAGGTTAAGCGGGGTTTTTCATTCGTTTCATAATTTGTTATTTGGGATTATAGGGAGCGTGCCGCGGGAGACAAAGTAAACATTACCACGGCCGGGGCGGCGCGGGCGCATCGACAAACAACGGCCGGTGATAATGATAACTGATAATTGACCATCATCTTTTTTGCATTACGGTGTGCCTCCTCGATATCTGAGAAATCAAACGTGAGAGGTTTTTAATAAAGTGCCATCATGAGGATTAGGGCGCATGGAGGAAGCGTAAAATCACGGTGACTGGTATTTATAAATAAATCGCAACTATTGTAATTGGAAAATACTTAATCGAAAACTGAACAAAGTATCTGGTAAGTACCTACCTGTTTAGATGTAGGCGTTCTTTACTTCATGATCTAAACGCACTACGTTCAAGGCAAAGTACAGTAACGCTGCGGAAGCTGACTTATATCTCACCTGAAGAGTCACAGATTTTTTTAAGCTTGAGCAAACATTGAATAAAACAAGTCAAACTAAACAAACTGGACTGGACTGGAGCTTTTAAGCTCCTATGGTTCACACAGTAGAACTTAGAAGGTAAACAGGTTACAATCCTGAGGAATACATAAACTTTGCACCATTATCAAACTCAGCAATTGCATCAACAACCCTCATAATTCATTGTATTTATTTTTCACACAATAGACTGTTTTACACACGTACATAAAATAATTATTATTGTGGTTTGCATTGCAGACAAAGGAAAAAAACATAGGTATTAATCCATGAAATGGTTTTAGGAACGAACAAACACCTAAAAAATAAGATTGATGATTGTTTATTGCACTTTGAATAATGCAATATGCAAGTCACTCAGATTTTGTCAAAACATTTCCAAATGTCTTCGTTCGATTAGATACAGTTGTATTTATCTGTTGTTTACCAGTGATGCATATTTGATTCACTATTTTGTAGTTTCAAACATTAAAAAATTGAGAGCAACTATTCAAACAATTAACTCTTACTAAATAATATTTAGTTGTAAATAAAAATAATATATATTTTTTAAAAGAACTTTCGATTATAGTTAATATAATACGAATATCTAGGTACCTCTAAAGACAACGTTGAACAGTTATTTTTCATATTAACAACACTATGCTGGGTTATTGACCTTTCCTTTTTGTAATGATTTCATTAATTACTTGTATCTACGCCTGTGGGAGAAAAAAACGGTATTGCTGTGTAATTTTATTTAAATTGTTTAATTTTGATTTTGTTTGCTGAACTATAACCTATATATACCTACTTAATTTTGTCTAAAATTTGATAATATAACATTTATAACAGTTACTGCTATACAGGCTATATATACTTAATCTATCTCCACATAGAGTTACATACCTAGGACCCTAATCTTAAGCCTACCTCCTCTCGGCCAGTAACAATATAGAGTTATAGTTTCATTAAAACAGCAGAAATCTGCATATAAGCGGACTGCATAGTACGCGTGGTGGAGTGCGTTACGGTATCACGGTAAAATACGGTAAAACATAATGTGACTAGTTAGTTCCGCCACATGCCGGCCGCAGGCGCCCCGTTTCACGCAGCAGTCATGGTCCACGTCTCCTAACTACTACTGTTTGTTTCCATTTTTTACTGGACATACGGTCAGTTCCATGAAAACGTAGAATCATGGCCACCTTAAGTTTAGTGCTATTTTTTTAGGGGCTATGTCCTAGAAAAGGACTGGAGGACGCTTCATGCAACAGATAGTTATGCAGAGGCGGCTATCGTCAAACTAAGTTCCAAAATGGTCCATATATAAATAGGTCTTTACAGCTTACCCATTTAGGACACTACAGTCTTAATCTACTAGTCGATGGGTGGGTAATCTAACTACGAGTACTTAAAACATAGCACGAAAAATATGTACCTATATGGTTTATTAATAAAGGATTTTCTATTTCTAAAATTGGCTCATACTGCAATGCCTAGTTACGGTTTGAATGCTTTCATTTCAAGTGCGGCACTCGGGTTGCCATTTCTACCAAATTGCACATTATATTGCCATCTTTTGGTGCCATGGTAAGTATTATATTATAGATTTCTCACTTTCAGTGGACTCTGCAGCAATTAACATTTCAATTCAAATCTGTTCCATAAAAATATGATCTGTAAATGTATAAACGTCAATTGGGATCCTTCACGGTTAAATGAACTTAAAAGCTAACCCTTTCTGGAAACGAAAAATGAGTTTTTCATTGCAATAATTTGCAATTTGTTACGCCTGACCTGAGCCTCCGAAAATTATAGTAATACGAGTATTTATAATTTGTCTTTACCCTGTTTACATTGTGTCATCTTCAAAAATATAGTTAAATGGGGCATAATAAGTATCCTCCTGCATGTATTTTTATTGTTAGGAGACCTTTTTAAATTTTATTTCTGTTTATCAAAAACATGGAATTATTCATGGTTGTTGGCACTGCAAATATTGTCATTGAGGAGAGACATGTAACGTAGCGTGCGTGTAAACCAATTTGCCATATATGTAACAGGGTTGCAGTCAGGACCCCCTTCGATACCTTCAAAAATCCTCATGAAAACTGATAAGTTACACAGCTAACATGATGAATTCAAACGAAGATTCAACTACGTATTTGTTTATCTTCAAAAGTAGGAAAGTTTCTTGGGTCGTGTCGTGTAATATTAAGCCTCCTACAAATATTTCCCTGATTACAGCACTGGTTGATAACGCTTGCAGCTGACACGCTCTGACAGTTATTACATCCCAAATTGCGAATTTGTAAACATTAGTAAATCACAAGAATAGCTGAACACAAAGAAGGCCCGGATCTAAAGTACCCTCTACCTGCGGCTTCCGAAATCGCACAAAAAATTGAAAATTGATTCAATGGGATGGCATAAAAAGCTTTATATTGTGTCCCCTGTATTTAGCGATGCCGATTCGACTCGACAAATAAGGTTATATCGTTTGGAAAAAACGAGGATTATTGGTTTGAGAGCGCATAGTTGTTACTACCAATTTGGGGTCAGTCGTACTACAAATAACAATTGGCATGAATACCAATAGATATATACTCGTACGTGCATGAAAACGTAAGTACACCTATCTAAGATTTTTTTTAATAACTTGATATAATTTTGTTTCCCTTGAAAATCGTTATTGACGTTTTTCTCTCCAGAGAAATCTTTATCGTAGCCCTCTATCGTAGCTCTGGCTACGATTTAGATTGCTTCAAGAAAATGTGAAGAGTACTTCAAGGCTAGCATTTTGCTACACATCCGTTTCCTTAAGTATACGGTGGGTAAGAACTAGTTCACCCAATGCTTTTTGATTAGCTATTGACCTGACCATCCGTGAATTCCAGGAATATGGGTCAGTGTTAGATCAGTGGGAGGAGGGAATGGAGACAGGATGGCGATAATGAGAGGCCGGATGGACTAACTGCTGAGATGAGTCGCCCACACACTAGACAAGCCGGTACTGGACAATAGAATAACTTTGTGTAACTGCTGTAGAATTGCACAATGCTACGTGCATTGTGCAATTCTTCAGATCACAATTAATGCTTTGGTATTAGGTAAGCATAATAATTACGTAATGCTGTGTGATATTTTGTCTTAAATGTATTCAATAGAAAGTTCATAATATCTTGTACTACTGATGGTGGGAAACTCCAATGCTCGTTGATACCTACCATATATTCTGTCAAAAATATTATATTCTTCTTCTTCTCCAATCGATGCAAGTATGTGCTTATAATATTACTGTTATTACTTAAATAATGCTAGATTATATAAATGGTTACAATCAACAATAGAATCACTGAAGATTCCCCCCATTGCAAGAGCCAATCGGAAGCTATCGTAAATGAAAATATCCAACAGTTGTGTTGTGGAAAATTCCAATTGCAACAAAAATTAAAGCTTGTATCGTGTTTCATATGCTTTACAAATCTTATCCTTGCGACCTAGTAGCCCCTCTAACTTGCTAGTCTTTTATGATCATTAATTTAAAGACCGCTTAATAAAAACCGACAAATAACCACATTAACATTTATTACGAGCCATAAAGTAAAAAAAACTCCGGCGCAGGGCAAAGACGAGTTGACGAGGCGCGTGCGCCAATGAGGAAATGCCTCGAATGTCGTCGGAGGACATGCGACATGTTACACAGTGCATGTAATGCATAACGTATGTGCATTCTTTCAATGAAAGAATTTTATAGTCCGGTTTATCTTAATGTACTTAGTTACGAATATCAAAACAAACAAGAAAAAAAGTCGATTCCAAAACTTCTTTTTGGAGCAGTAGCAGCAGAATCTTTAAAGTTTTAGTAACCTTTTGAAACTGCAGACGTATAGATAAGCCATCCGCATGTAGTTTAGTTGTTCTACTGGTAGTAAATGTGTTCTATACTAAATGACTTCATAATTCGTATGTTTTGCCAGCTTCCGAGCGACTAGTAAAAGTAATAAAAGGGATAGGTAATAATTTTCGGGGCAGCTAAGAAATGAAACGGCATCTAACAGTTAGCAATGATTTAAATTTAGCGGCCGCACCCCAGAATCGACACCATCGTCCAAGTTATTTGTACATCCTTCATAAACAACTCATCAAGAACGGAATAGACCGATTGAAAAGATTGTCGTCGGGGGCTCGGGAGCAAATTGAGCGGTTAAGTGATCTCCTAGCTACTAATCACGGGTGCCGCTGTGCTCACCGACCGCCCGCGTAGCTCGGCGAAACGTACTACGAGAAATGGCAATTCGAAAGCCACGCTGGCAACTCTACGATGGCCCGCCCAGCCAGGGCGGGATAGCAACGGTAGCAAATACCATTTTGGGTAAAATAATTACTCATACCTTTGGAACTGTGGATTCATACTTGATTTTCTACTATTGTTTTAAAGCGTTGTTAATGTTTTGCAATGTAGTATGTAGTCCAATCATACAATACGTACATTGTGCCCAAATGTGGATTCGATCTTTCGACGTATTCGCCACAGTCAAATAGCCATGGAAGAAAGGAACACAAACACACACATATCACCTAATGGGATGCGAGTAATCTACCTACTGTATAATGAGATTGTCTGTGTGTGTGTGTGTGTGTGTGTGGTTTTAATATTTCTAACTCCCTTCAAACTCAAAAATGTATTCGAATTTTGCAGAGGTAGTCTTTGGGTTCAAATACAGGTCAAGTTCGTATTTTAGCCAGTTGGGTGACGTAAAAATAAATTTTAGACCCTGAGCTAATAACTAGTAACTAATATCATCATCATCATCATCAGTCTATTCATGTCCCCACTGTTGGGCCACAGGCCTCCCCTAGCACAAGGTACCCCAAGGGCCATGATCGGCCACGGTAACTATAACACGTACAAATTACTTATATCTGTTTATAAACTTTACCTCACCCTCACTCACGTCTGATACAGTAATTGGTAAGTAATCGAATGATGTGTATGGTATGGCACATATACAGGTGCAAAGTTGAAGGTTCGGGCCTTAATGAGGAAATTGTGATCTTCCGCTGGAAAGGCGCGGGCGTGGCGGCGCCACCGACATACTCGTAGCAGCGTACACTCACGAAACCAATAGATAGATCAAAGTTTACTTTTATAACTGCCAAAGAAGTTTTCCATTATTTTGGGTATACATAGTTTGAATTTCTTGTTATCCGGAGCCTTTACGTAAGTACCTAATGTTATAGAGACAATCTATGAGTTCTTCCAAACGTTGGTAAAGAATGTGGCACTTCTCGCACAATTTTTAGTTTAGAAACAGATCCAGTTTCTTGACTTTAAACTAACACAGGCTTAAATTTTCAACTCCACAACCATGAGAGTGTAAGACAATGTGGCGCGCACCTCTTCTTCACCCCACATACATCTGCCGAAGCAGCTCAAGCTAGGAACTTAAGGAACTGCAATAATGGCACAGTCCTGTTTAGGCCAGGAAGGGTTTAAATATATTTTTAAGTCTATACCTATTATTAATATACCCCTTATTAATATATTAACATCATTCAGGAGCCAGGAAGCTAGGTTATCCATTGACAATGAATTGTTTAAACTTAATTTAAATAAATAAGGTTTCCAAGAACTGTGTCTTTGCACTGATAAAAAGGGAAACCTTTTTTCGGTTATTTCAGAAATAACAAAACTTTGTCAAGTCATTACCTATTTGTAATGAGTAGTGTGGTTTACTATGTGGCATGTGGCATGTGGTTACCAATAGTTTTATAGTCACTGTCACTGTTTTCAAGTTACAGGTAGACGATAGTTCTATATCGAAAAAAATTCTCAGTGTGACCTTCTGTTCGCCTCCAAAATCTGTGGCAGTAATATGAGTAATGTCGGGCGCCGGTGTGTTTATTGGATAATGGGCAATCACGCGGCGCGGCGTCCCAGCTCTCAATCGGTTGAGTGATTGCGATTGAATTGAATGATTACCCGCAGTCGTCATAGCTACGCTACTCGTGCCGTGCCACACGCCGCGCTGTTCACTAAAGTTCACTAGTTCACTACCGGTGAACATATCTAAAGGTACCTATATATGATCGCCGTTTGAATTATGATTTTAAATGAACTCATTTCGGAATTGACGACAATAGGATGTGTGTTCGGCAGGATCATAAATGCCTTCTGTCGTGATCCTATTGTGGAATTTAAAAGAATGTATATATCACTTCTGTGGTGACGCACAACGCGGCCAATACGATTAGTACCTACTCATATCGGTGTAGAACGCGCTATCGAAATTTTCCTGGGACTTCGCATATATACGAGTTTCAAACATCCATAGTCGGGCCAGGACATCTGGTCACCAGACACAACACCACGCCTGGTGGAAGATCTTCCCTTATCCCTTTCATACAACTGACATCACGTCATTGCATGTCCGCACATAGCGCCATAGCGCGTTCCTACACCTCCATCAAATTTAATCTGAGCTAGGTACCGCTCTTTATTTATTCAACCAAAATGAACGTAATCCAAGATCCTGTATGTACCATTAAGTACCTACATCCTTTGAACTAAATCTGCCGGAGTAATATCACTGCCCTCCTGCCCAATATTTGAAAATACTCTACATTATCAAATACGACACACCTAATGCTTAATCTGCACTATACTGCAACAGGTATTAAAGTATACTGCAACTGCCTTTAGAACAAGTCGACACGACTCCTTGTAAAAAACCTGATGACATCGACCCAGGCTGGACTGGTTGGAACTGACATGCAAAAAAACATTCTTTAGTATTGGTAACCCCGCGACCCACCCTGTCTCCGCCCGCCCTAACCAATACAAATGATGGCAATCAATGATTGATTGATAATTTGTACAACCTTCAAGTAGGTAAGGCACGTGTGTCATAAAAGCTTTCATCGTTCTATGGAACTAATTGAACTCTACTGTTCGTAATTTCCATCCATTTTTGATTCATTTCCATTATAAATTACTTTGAATAGTCACAATCCATCAATATGATGTATTTGCTTTCAAAACCTAGTTTAGCTTAATAACATAGAGTTATGTCGATTAAGTAAATAATGCATAACGGAAAATGCCATAAAAAGCGTATTGATTTTTCTAATTCACCTACATTAACTAGGTAATACTTAGTTATTTTAATCAATCATAAAAATCTTTTATAAAAGGTAAACAATAACAATAATCGTATTCATGAGTTAGGAATACGTCACCCGAGTACATACTCGTACACTTACCTATCGACATAAGTCTAGAGAAGAAAGTACATACTTATTTACTCTAATTGAGGGCATAAAATGCAATAAACATTCCTTATTCAGACTCCAAATAGCGAAAATACCTAATCATGAAAGTAATCAGCGAGGTTCTCTCGATTCCCATCAAATAAGTAAGTTGGAACCGTTTTTCCGCATTTTTTCGTTTGTTTGAAACAAAACCAGCCACGTTCCGGTCCCGTCACGGTCGCGGTTCCACGTGAACTCGGCCAATTAATTGCTCAGTGTTGTTAATTAATGGATTAGCGAGCGCCGAGCGGTCGCGGATCAGAAGCATTCGTGGTTGTTACTCTTGGGAAATCGCGCAGACTTTAGCGGTCATAGACTTGCCCCAAACTTGAGAGAGGATGCTAAAGACCGGGAAAAGTGGAGAAGGAAACGGAACTTAGGCCGGGACAATACGCGTAGACTTTAGAGATCGTAGACTGATAGCTTCAAACTTGCCTGAAACTTGAGAAACGATGCTAAAGACCGGGCAAAGTGGAGAAGACTGCTAAGGAAAGCGGACTATGGCCTTAGACCAGGACTTTATCGCTAGGTAAAAGAAGAAAACACGCTTCAAACATCTTGTTAAAAAACTTAACTTGATGCGTGTGAAATTACATACATACATACATACATACAAAACTATCACCCCCATAATCCCCGAGGGGGTAGACAGTACCAGTGTGTGAAAGTAACTTCCTATAAATCAACCATGTACGTCTGATATCCGCCTATCTCTATGTGAAGCGCATAGGAAGCCGTCACGGACTGCGCGCGCGCCGCTTTCACGCGCGCGTCACCGCAGTTGCATTATCATCATCATAGATACAAATCTCTGCAATTACAACACTGGGTATGTGCAGCTACATCGCTCTATGCTAGCAACGCGTTTAAATACGAGTATACATATTCAATTATGTAGAGAAATATCCAAGTGTCGGTTCCAAAAGCTGGAAGTATATCCTTCTCTTATTTATATAGACATTCATTCATGTAAAAATTAAATACTATAGGTACCTCTTACTATCAATTACAATACAAAAACAACCCTAAACACTCGACTCCAATCAAGTAAAGTTCTCATGAAAAACCAAACAGACAAACGTTGACCCACCACGCTCACAGTTTTCCCATAAACTTCGAAAAATACTCGTCCATATTTGTTGTGAGCGGCAAACTGCCGAGGCAAACAACGTGGTCACTGGTCAAATCTTTTAAGTAGGCAGCGCGGGTCAATATTTTTGTTAATAATTTAGTGCGTGGAGGTTCCCACGACCCGCGCGTAATGGAGAGGACTCGGTTACAGATCACACCCTCGGGTAACAGAGATCACTTTGTTTGGGAAGGTGTTTTTGGAAGTATCGACAGCTTTCCATTCGGATTTTTTGTATGTGAAATAAGTCAAACGCTCGCTGAGGATAACTATGTCTATCTATCCTATGTTTCAAAGTTTTCGGCTACCTACTTGTAACTAAGGCGCTTGCAACAAAACACATTTTGCAATGAATAGAGCAGGTCCTGGAAAAGCTTAGTCGCCTATTCGAATCCCGCGCGCGGTGTAATTTTTCACACTTTTCTTTTTCGTTTGTGATTTTCTTTATATCATTTACTTATGTATTTCAACTATGAACTCATTGACTAAGTGTTAAAAAAAAGATAATGAACTATAAAGACTAAAGCTATTTGCTGTAATAAAATTCTAGTATTTTTTTTGAACATTTCGTACATGAGGAATAAATTGGTGATATGTTAAAGGAAATTTTAAATAAATCAACGTCATTCATTCTCCGAAACTACAGGAAGTAGGTACTTAATAGAAGAAGAAAAAACTTAATTGTGTTCGTTTGTTTAAAAACTAAGAAGGCACATTAAATGAAGCAAGAAGTTGGTCAATGGATAAATTAACAATACAACAAGCAAACAAAAGATAATAAGCTGTGATGTAATAGATAAACGGTGAGATAACGAGTGACAAAAACTTGAAAATGAGACATACAGTCTCTGAAATTAGATGTTAACAATTTTGATAACTATTATATTCATAAAACATAGAAGTTTGCTCGCGGCTGCAGCCACGCAGCTTTCTTCAAGATTCTATTGTTATTGTCTCTGATTATTGTAGCATGTTGTAGCTATTGTCAGGATACTATGGCGTCGATTCCGGGATGACCACTAAATCTAAAGTTAAAATTGTTAAACTTATTCATATGATAGATTGCGCAAGAGTGTAGGGTGACGATTCGTTTACACCACAGAATCAGTGCCTAAGTGTCTATATCAGATTAAACACTTTGTATTTAACATCTATGTGAGATCTATTTCAATTTGAGCGCACACAGGACTGTGATCCTTCACAATTGACCTATTGGTGAAACAACAGAGAGCAAGGAACTACTTGCTCTGATAATTTGCGGAACTATAACCGATCATTCAATGTGATTATACAAGTATCAAAGGAAACTAACAAATTATCCTCTTTCCCATGCATCATTACATTAGGATAAATACGACAAAACACAGTAGGTTCAGCAGAAATGATGTAAGGGTGTGAAGTAGTCGGCGCCAGCGCTGGTGTGAATTGCAAATACCAACTTGTGCATACCACATATCAGCGAGCTCCAACATTCCCACGTATCCTCTCCTCGATACAGTACATGCAATGCGGAAAAAGTTAATAAGCTAGTTATCTAGTCCAGTGATGAATACGTAATGTGCAGATAATTGCATCGGTTCTAATTTTTTGTATGGAAAATAAAATACTATAATATGAATAATAAAATACGTGTAATTATGTAGTAACAGTAAATATATTTTTCCTGAGTCGATTGGACAAAACGATACCTGATGTGATGATACATCAAATGATTGATTGATTTAGATTTGTACATTGAACTGAATAATTAAAAAAAACTAAATACATGCCTAACTGTATTTAAACTCGAAATTAAACTATAATAGATTATCGAATTGTGTAAGCAAATCTAATAACTCTGTCCTCAATTCTCCAGAATCATAACCTTGTAGGTATACTAACTTCAAATGATCCAATTTCGAAAGAAACACTAGAATAGTGTTAATTGCATTGTTAAACACCAATAGCGTAGTGATGTAACGTTTTGTAGGCATAATTTGCCGCAAGGCTGGCCGCACGAATAAGTGCAAAAAGTAGGGCATTGAATTGGAGATGTGAAATCTGATCATGGGAACTTTGGCGCTTATTATAACAGTATTTAGCTATTTACATAAGATATTTGCATATCTGTTACCGAGACTTAATTAAGTTCCACTCTCCGTTTGCTAGGGAAGAAAAATGACAAGAGAAGAAAAATCTCACTCGACACAAAATCTATTCTTGAAATTAATATTTGTTCGAAAGCATGTGTGTATATAAAGTTAGAGATAATATTGAAGATGTTGAAAAAACTATAGGAACCTATCACCAAAACTTTCCTTATTCTCTGTTTGTAGTCTTCCCTATTACATTGGTATTTTATCTTTCTTTAACATTGACACTATATATAGACCATCTATATAGAGACTATAACTATGTAAATTAAATCACAATTCTACATGACCAACAATTTATGTAATAACTTCCGTAGAGGGCACTTACGTACGAGTAAATGTTCAGCCATCAATGGATGCATCAAAGCGCCGTGAATGGGCGACAATACAAAGTGAGCGGCGGCGGTCGGCCGGCGCGGGCGCACCAAAACAATAACAATGCCGACAGAGGCGCGTGCGCCGCGTACGCAAGTGTAACAAATTGTTTCACACCCGCTGATGATGATAACAAGCCAGTACACGGGCATTTCAAAAGTGGTACAAAATAACCTTGCTTTGAATATAAAAGCTAATGGAGTGGGAATAGTTAAATGATACAAACCTGTATAGCCTAAATACAACGACTCCTACCATGGTACAGTCCGATAAATAACTTCTTAACACTGAAAAATTTGGTCCGTCGACGATAAGGCTTGAAATCTCTGAGCAGAGTTTATCAGAAGAAAATATAGAAGGAAAGGAAAACCCCAGAAATAAGGAGCTAATTGATTTGAAAGCGGAACCTTGAGATGTTGGGGTGACGCAGTAAAAGTTTTAAAAACCCTATCAATGTGCGTGAATTCGTAGAATATGAGTCAATGCACTCTAGATCCGGGGCAGGTACGTCAGAACCGACCAAAAACTTCATTGATGAATGAGGGAATGAGTCATACGGGCGTATTCGTAGTGGAAATGCGCACGAGTCACGACCGCGCACCGCGCACCGGACGGAAGGCCGTCTGGAGAACGGACGTGTAGTGGTGACGTATACGATGCGATGCGCTTCATTTGTACTGCACAATACCTCCGCACTACATGTATAGCCAGTACATTATTGCACCTGCCTGCGGCATAGAGTAGGCAGAGGAAAGAAGGAACGGCGTTGTTATATTCATAAGTTTTTCGATGGTTGTCTATAACTGTGATAGGGATAGGCTTACCTGATGTCCAATTGTACCAATCTGATCTAATGAAAATCTAACGTAATATAACTTAATCGATATTGTTACATCAATTATTATAAGTATTTATAAGTATGAATTATTAGCCTGTACTGCCCACTGCTGGACAAACGTCCCGCTCAGCTCTTTTCACATGTCTCTATTAAAAATAAGAATATTTTAAGGTTCACATTCACATCCGCTTAAGTTTGTTTTTAAGAAATACCTTATTTAGGTACATGAATAAATAATAAAGATTGTAATTTTTTATATTCTTTATTTTATAATCAAATTTTTAGTACTAAAATTAAAAAATTGGTGCATTATAATATATGTAATAAAAGAGTAATGTCGTTGCCTTTTCAGGTTCCATCTAGTTTAAAATAAGTCAAAATAACACTTTGCGTCTGTGGTGGCATTGTAGATTCACTTGTCAACGAAACACTCATGTAAATTGTGAAATTAATTTAAAAATCGCCCATATGATAACGCGTCTAAACTAAATATCCGCATCCGCAAAAGCTCCGCATTGATTATTGCGGAATTAATGCGGGAATTCCGTAATTGCGGATGCGGATGCGAATATTCGCATCATCCCTGGTCTCTATCTCGCGCTGATTGCATCTTATGAATAACACATTACGTAAGTAAGGACATCAAACACGTTTATGTAGGAATTTTGACATGCCTACCTAAGGTCAAAAACCCTGTCCGATCTGTATTATTTTATTCTCGATCTTGACTGAATTGGAAAGGCAGGCAGCCAGTCGTTGATCGAACGTGACAGCACTGCAGCATTGCGGATATCATGAAATTCATTTACTCCTCCAAACAAACCGGACAATGACATACCGCGTTCTATTTTTATTTTAAATTGAAAAAAAATTGTTTCATTCATTTTTCACGCTGTTGTTTACATTTCACAAGCTCATAGAATAGAACAATGGTCGCGGTAAACGAAACGTAACGTCCCCTGGCGTTCGGTGTTTTGTTTACAATGGGTACGGAACGTGAGAATGTTGCTCTAGCCAACTTTATCCCGAAGGTGCGTTTCCTACGTGCCGGGTACAAAGCCAGCACACGATGACAAACTTCTCATTTATTTAGTGATGAGATGATGATTGTTCGAATCCGAATCCAAGACCGAGACAAGACCAATGATGATTTGATTCTTCCTACCGTCCGTACTCAATCTTATATTGTCACTTGTGCCTTGGTCTTGATGAAATGATATCTTCAGAGATTTTCAATATATATTCTTCCACAATTTTTAACCAGGATTCTGTCAATAGTGATGTGCAGAAATTATTTCGGCTCCTATTTTAAGAAACCGAGATGAACAAATTGGTCGAAATGTCGTTAATTTTTTTCGTCAATGCATGTGAACCTTGTGAAGTGCGAATGGTCGAAATGTAAGTGAAGCTTCAGATGGATTGGAAAAAGCGACATATTTGATCGTTCGTCGCGCTTGATCGTTCTAATCGAATATCTTGGTTTCCGAAAATAGAAGCCGAAATAATTTCTGCACATCACTATAGCCAAACTCCTGGTTTATTGTGGAGGCGGCAAAGCATTGGTGTCATAAACAGCGTCTATTGGCCGCTCTATGAGACCTGTAAGCTGCCGAACTTGCATACAATCACGTAATGACTTTAGGGCGACAAAATGCAATTATTGTTTTGTGCGGTGCGGACCGTGAGAAACTATTTGGAACCTTTCCTTTTTGTAGTATTTCCTGCCGTAAACAATTAGGGTTTGTAAATTGTTAAAAAAACACGCTTTTCAAATTGCATCTCAATGTTGTTCTATTTCAATTCATAATGTCTCAGGTATTACTTTTCCTAATATGAGATGCTTTGCTCTGGAAGGCATGTAATTTACCTATTCGAATGAGTCTAATGATTTCTATATAGAGTATGTACAGTACAGTCTATGTAGAGTAAGTAATGTTTTTGTTACCTACTATATCTTTCAGACTTTCATTTATTTGTCAGTCTTTTTTTTCTCTATATTATTTTACATTATGTGTATAGAAATCGTAACCGTTATTAATTTTTAACAACAGCACATTTTTTAACTTCGCTTTAAATTAACAAAACTTTCGTTATTCCCTTCCCAAATGCATCCAAAAGTCCAGCTATCTTACACCATAACCCTTATCAAATCAACGTGGTAGGTGAGAGGAGTACCACAATCGATGGCGGGCGACATCCGGCGGACACACTTCCGCCTCGCATTACGCATTGTCCTCCCCTCGTCGGCATTACCTCCGCAGTGAGCCCTCTGCTGCGCCCGCGCCACTACATCCCGTGTAGTGGCCACTTGCGGCATAGTAATGAGGTAACTGTTTACTGTACCTACCTACCGCCGACAAATAATTAACTTGGTTATGATTATGAGTTGACAATTTCTTCTCACAAAGTTATTAAAGTTTTACTAGACAATAAGAGCGATTCTGAAGGCAATCATTTTTATATAATACCTAATCTGATTTAGGCTACCTAATTTGCGTTTGGTTCTAAAGCCACATGTTTCAGAATAGCGCCTAATATAAGTTGCAGGTATATCCTGTAGGTATGAAGAAGTAGAAGAACTATAGGTACCGCCTGCGCCGACAGATAAACATTTTATATGTACTTATATAATACTTTATTAGACATGAAAAGGCCGTAAGTATGAAAATCATTTCGAATTGATCATATTGAAAATATTTTAGTTACCTATGAAAAACTAGTACCTACATCGGCTAACTGTTTTGTAAGCGTTACTCCTAGTTCCACTGATCTAGTAGAATCGTACACCTTGTATAGAAGTTCATTGGATATAAGAATATATTTTTTTAAATAAAACTTTTTTCTTTGTTTATACTGTTGCTGCTGTAATCTTTGTAATTAAATAAGTTTAAAATTTACAACGTATTTCTTGAACATGAAGAGGGAAGTTCGATAAATGGTAATTGCCACTTAACAGCTGGTTAAACGGTCGTAAAGCGACTTAATCGCCGGTACAGACGATTAAGCAAATTGTTTACTGTCCAAATTACAATAAACGGACCTTTTTAACTAATCTTCACTGAAACAGTTACTTAATAATAAAGAGCACAAAAGATCCCCGAGGGTCTAAGTGCCGCTGAGGTTATCCCCGGATATACGTCACAAGATACTTAATAATAATACTTAGTACTTAACTATTTTTATATTTGTATGATATAGATAGGTATATTTATATATTTATTAATACTTGGACTAATTGCTCCACATTTAATTATTAACTATTTATTGTACACACATAATATAATACAAAAGTCTGATTCTACCTCCCAACCGTTTTATATTCAATAATTAACTGACTTCATCTGAATAATTAGTCAAGGATATCATAACTATCTACTAATAACTGGATATAGAGGAGCCCGTAGTCTAGTTGCTAGCACGGTCCGAAAGTGATCGTGCAGGTTAAGCGACGTTGGCGCGGTCGATACCTGGATGGGTGACTGCTAGTGGCATATTTCATTTGAGCTCCTCCGTGCCTTGGAAAGCACGTTAAGCAGTCGGTCCCGGTTATTGTCGTTCGAC